>CM059186.1:141805387-142405387 GCA_030323885.1 Branchipolynoe longqiensis
ACCTTAGAATGTTGCTAGGATGTAAAATTCCAAAAAGAACCAACCCACCCCAAAGCGCGTATTTTACTAGATAATTCCAAACCCCAGCGCCGCCCTGATATGACCTTAAATGCTGCTAGGACCGTAAACAAAAACCAAACCAAACCGAACTCTAGCGGGTTTTATTATCGCCCATATTGAACTTCTAGATCACAACACAACACAATTCTCGCTCGTGAAAAAAGAAGCTGGGTAGATTAGCTATTCTTCACTGGGCAATGGTAGGGGGGGGGGGGGGGGGGCGGGGGAGCGGGGGGCCTGCTCTGCTCGGTGGCATGCCAGGATCGATTTTCTCACCGGAAGTGACGTCACGTCCTATCATCCGCGCATGCTGTGCACATATTTAGCAAAGAGAGTTGATTGTTGCGTGACAACTCGCATTTGCTTAAAGTTCCATAGTCCGATGCTTTTGAGTTTTTGCTATTTTCTGAGATAAATATATTATGCTAATCGTTATAATCTACTTTACTTTACTTTGAAGTAACTTTAATTTTAAATGGCTAAGTTTGGAGATATTTGACGTCAAAACATGCTAAAATTATTTTGGCATGCACGCCAAAATTCTGACTTCAGTTAGTAACGACTTCTATTAATTGACTTGTTATGCCCTGCTATGCACCGACAAATGCTTAATAAGTGCACCAGTGTAAGTTGAATATGTATAATCAAATCTAGATAACTGTTTTGGTTTTGAAAATTTGATGTTTTCATCAGACTATGCAATTTTAAAGCCTGCAGTACATAAGTAGTGAAGCATGTTAGTGGTTTGTAGAATATCTTATGCCCCTTATGGCCCTGTCACACTACGACGTAATGACATCGGCGTATGGAGAACGTGAAGAACGTTGAACTTCTCGGCGTAGTATGCAAATTTGGGCACAAGTTGAACGTGGATCCAGCGTAGTTGACGAGAGCCTAACGTTGGTAAAGCGTAGTGATACCGTCATCCAACGAGAGAGGACAACTTCGTTACGTTCACGGAACGTTATGAACGTTATTCCATCGCCAGAACTACGTTACGTGATGGCAAAACGTTGAACGTACATTGAAAGTACGTTCTCCTGACGTTATCCTGACGTTATCCTGATGTTTTCCTGATGTTCCCATTACGCCGCGTGGACGTTTCCACCGGGTTTAATGTGGGTCAACATAGTGCAACGTAGTTGAACGTAGTGACTAACATTTTAATAACATCTGTTTAACATCATTGATGTTCGCCGAACGTGTACAGAACGTACAGCGAACGTAAACCCTTACGTTCGAGGTACGTCAAAAGTTTTGAACATGTCCAAAACCTCGACGTAACTCGACGTAACACAATGTAACATGACGTAGCTCGCGACGTCAGTCTAACGTCATTCTGACGTCATCATAACGTAATCCAACGTACGTCAACATAATGACGAAAAAATCACCACATCAAGCTTACATTGGCTCGTTACGTCGTAGTGTGACAGGGGTTATTACCTCTAGCCCCCCCCCCCCGCTCCCACCCACACACCGCCTCTCTGTCTATTTCCCCTTCTCTTAAAGCTGCATAGTCCGATTAAGCATCACATTTTCAAAACCAAAACAATTATCTATAATTGATTCTACATATCTAACTTAGATACTGATGCAGTTATTAATCATTTGTTGCCACTTCAAAGGGAATACGGAGGCAATTTAATCGAAGCTGTTACTGCAGAAGCCTATGATGTGGGACTTTGAGCCTGCTTGCCAAAACTAATTGTACTTGTTTGCACTTCAAATAACTCAAAATAATCTTTAAAATAAAAGTTACTTCAGACTAAAGTAAGGTGGATTATGATAATCAATTTAATATACTTACTCAGTTACTCCTGCTTATAATAGAGTTGGTTGGTTGTTGGAGTTTTACGTCCTGGCAACATCTAAGGTCATATCAGGACAGGTACCGACTTGTGACAGTGGACACTCATAGTGATTATATAGTGCTGCCCGGCACCATGACCTGATTTCCCACTCAAGTCACATTATTCTGACACTAAGCTAACCAGTCCTTGACCTATCTAGGAATGCTGTGCGCCAGGCTAGGTAGTGCCAAGTACCAATTTTGCAAGTCATAGATTTGACTCGACTACGAATTGAACTCCCGACCTTCCACACTGGAAACCTGCGCTCTATCGACTCGACCACCGCGTCCGGTGCTTATTATAGAGGTAACATGAAGTTTATTAACGGGATGTTCGCCCGGAGACCCTTTCATCAGGCGGCCGCTTGTGTGGCGAATCAAATATCTGAAAAGGCCCTTTAAAGCAACATAGTGGCGTAAAGTCTACCTGTCTTTTTCCCTTTGCAATACACACTGTGGTGTACTCAAGGGAAATCATATTCCAGGCACATGGCAGGCCTGTGCTGTTGCTTTTTATGTTGGAGGTGGTGTTGGTGGGGAGAAAGAGGGTGAAGGGGCGAGGGGGGGAGGTGACTGTCGTCGTATGATATTAGATATTAAAATGTCACTCTTGGCAGTGAATATTCGCAGTGTCGAAACAACTGAAGCCACATTGGAAGCCATTCGGGAGGGACTGCGTCAAGAGGTTATATTTTAGTAAGGAACTAATGAGTGTAGTTTGATAGCTAATGCTTAACGTTGCATCGTCCGAGGAGCGGGACGTAGCTTAGGTGGTAGAGTGTCCACCTGTGAAGCTGTCAGTCATCGGATCAATCCTTCTCAGTGGATCCATTTGCAGTTTGGGTTATTTTCCATTCAAACAAGTGGTCCACAACTAGTTCATCAAAGGTTGTGCTATGTGTTGTCATGTATGTGGGAAAGTGCATATAAAATATCCCTTGCTGCTTCTTGGAAAGAGTAGCCTATGTGGCAGCAGCAGGTTTGTCAGAATGATCATAAGTTTTACGTCCAATAGCCGATGATAAAAACCAATGTGCTCTAGAGGCGTTGTTAAATAAAACAAACTTCATTGCATTGCCTGATGGTTTTGCGTTTCTGCCATATTTGTTGAATAAACTGATCAGTATAATCGCCTTTACTGTACTTTGTTGCAAATTTTATTTTAAATGGTTAACTTTGGAGATATTTGAGGTGAAAATATGCTAGATTAACATTTACATGCAAGTCAAAATACTAGACATCGTAGGCTTCATCAGAAGCAAGTGATTTAAATTCACCTAGTGTTCCTTGTGTGCAGCAATAAATGCTTAATTAGTGCAACAGTGTCTAAGCTGGATATGTAGGTTCAAATCTAGGCGAGTGTATTGGTTTAGAAAATGTGATGCCCTTCATTGGACATAGTAGCTTTGAACCCTACAAAGAAAGTACAAGTGATGGCGGAGATTAAGGTGAAAGGGTTGGTTTTAGATGTGTATCCACATGCCATGAAACAGAGTGGATATTGCAGCGAGTTCCATCCACCTCCTCAGGTGGGATGCCGCATACACGTAGGATAGGCGCGGATAGGTTGATTGCATCAGGGAGGCTAGATGGTTATGACGCTCGCCCCGGAATGGCAGCCATGTGGGGTTTTGAGCCCGGCTGTGTGTTGTTGCAGCATCAAACAACTCCCGTCGCACTTTGCTGCGCACGCAGTGTGTGTGTGGGTGGTGTGTGGGTGGGTGGGTGGGGGTGGTAGGTGTGGGTGGGGGTGGGTTGGTTGTTGGTGTTTCATGTCCTGGCAACATCTAAGGTCAAATCAGGACGGGGTACCGACTTGTGACAGCGCATACTGATGGTGACTTTATAGTGCTCCCCTACTGGGAGAAGAAGCCGCCAGCACCATGACCTAATATCCCACTCAGTCACAATCATCCTGACACTAAGCCAGGCACTCCTTGCCCTATCCTAATAATGCCGAGCGCCTGGCTAGGCAGTGACAAGTATCAATTTTGTATGTCATTGGTTTGACTCGACGGGAAATTGAACTACCGACCTCCAGTACGGGAGGCCTGCGCTCTACCGATTCGGCCACCACGTCTGGTATGTGTGTGTGAATGGGTGGGTGGGTGGGTGTGTGGGGTTGGTGTGGGCGTGTGTGGGTGAATGTGTATGGGTGAGTGTGTGGATGGGTGGGTGGGGTGTATGGTTGGGTGGGTGGGGGGGGTGAGTATGTGTGTGGGGGTGGGTGTGAGAGTGTGTGTGGGTGGGGTGGAGTGGCCGGGTGGGAGTGTATGGGGTGGGTAGGTGGTGTGTATGGGTGAGTGTGTGGATGGTTGGGTGGGTGGGTGAATATGTGTGTGGGGTGGGGGTAAGTGTGTGTGGGGGGAGGGGGGAGTGGCCGGGTGGGGGGTGAATGTGTGGGTATGGGTGAGTGTGTGGATGGTTGGGTGGGGTGGATGGTTGGGTGGGTGGGGGTCAGTATGTGGGTGGGGTGAGTGTGGGGGTGTGGGGGGTGGTGGGTGGGGTGGTGTGGGTGTGTGTGTGTGGTGGGTGAGTGGGTGTATGGTGGGTGGGTGGGGGTGGTATGTGGGTGGGTGGGGTGTGGAGTGTGGTGGGGGGGTGTGGTGGGGGGGGGTGGTGTGGGTGGGGGGTGTGGGTGGTAGGGTGGGTGTGGTGGTGGGGTGGGTGGTGTGTGTGTGGGTGTGGGGGTAGGGGTGTGTGGGGTGGGGGGGGGGGTGGGGGGTGGGGGTGTGGTGGGGTGTGGTGGTGGGGGTGGTGGTGGGTGGGTGGGGGTGGGTGGGGTGGGTGGGTGGGGGTGAGTGTGGGGTGGAGTGGTGTGGGTGTGTGGGGGGGGTGTGTGGGGGTGTTGGGTGGGTGTGTGGTTGGGGGGTGGGGGGGGTGGTGGGTGGGGTGGGGTGGGGGTGGGTGTGGGGTGGGGGGTTGGGGGTGTGGTGGGGGGTGGGGGTGGGTGGGGGGTGTGTGGGTGGGTAGGTGGTGTGGGGGGTGAGTGTCTGTATGGTTGGGTGGGTGGGGATGAGTATTTGTGTGGGAGTGGGTGTGAGAGTGTGTGTGTGGGGGGTGAGTGGCCGGGTGGGGGTGTATGGAGTGGGTAGGTGTGTGTGTATGGGTGGAGTGTGTGGATGGTTGGGTGGGTGGGTGGTATGTGTGTGGGGTGGGGGTAAGTGTGTGTGTGTGTGGGGGGGGGGGGGGGGGTTGAGTGGCCGGGGGGGGGGTGGGGTGAATGTGTGTGTATGTGTGTATGGGTGAGTGTGTGGATGGTTGGGTGGGTGGATGGTTGGGTGGGTGGATAGTTGGGTGGGTGGGTGGGGGTCAGGATGTGGGTGAGGTGGGTGTGAGAGTGTGTGTGTGGGGGGGGGGGGGGGGGTGAGCGGCTGAGGGGGGGTGTATGGGTGGGTAGGTGTGTGTATAGGTGAGTGTGTGGATGGGTGGGTGGGTGGGGGATAGTGTAAAGCTGGTTTCCTTTTACTAACACTTCCGCTCACTGCGCATGGCTGTAGCTATGTGAATGGACAGACTCTCCCATAATGCGCATGCGCCACTTTGTGATGCAGCCAAATTGTGATGTGCAGTGGGGCGCGTGAGCATTGAGCTGCTGCTTTTTTAAACCACCTGTCGATCCAAAGGACGAAGACAACGAGAACGAACAAATACAAATGTTTGCCGGTAGAGGCGAGGTAACTACAGGCCGCAAGTTGCGGAGAGAAAGGCGTCGATACTGCTGTGAAGGCTCTAGGAGTGATGGGAATCTATATTGGTGAATGCACGGGTAAGGGCAAAGACAGATTTTGAAATGTATTAATAAAAATAATACTATAGAGAAGCATGCAGCGTAGTCGTCTAAAACTGTAAAAAGATCTCTGTGGTTGGAGTATAGTTGGATAATTATACTAATCAGAGATTAGGTTTCAAGAGGAAGGTTATATATATGATATATATGATATATATGACATATATGACATATATAATATATACGATATATGTGATATATGTGATATATATTGAACATATGTTATATATGATATATATGATATGTATGATATGTATGGTATGTATGATATATATGATATATTACATATATGACATATAAGGCATATACGACATATACCTCATATACGATATATGTGATATATATTAAATATATGTTATATGATATATATGCGATATATAATATATATACTATATATATAATATGTACGATATATGTGATATGCATGATATGCATGACATATATGACATATATGATATACATGATATATATTATCTATTATGATATACTATGATATATAATATCAGAAGCCAGGACTTGGTTTGAGATGACCTCAAATGTTGCTTTATGAGGTAATATATCAATCAACTAAAAAGCACCGCTTAGCAAACTTAGCAAACTATATTTGGTGTAGAAATGGAGGACTTGTTTGATGGCGGAGTTTTTATTCAGTCCCTTCAACAGAGGTTCGATTTTCAGGTCAAGTAAGGTCTGTATAATTCTACTCAAGCCACACTTGAGAATTGTATGATGGATGATATTGCATCCTTGTTCTCGAACACACATGTCATTTTTGAAGGATGGAGTGTGTTGCCTCGCAACCTCTCATATCAGGCCAAAGCATAATTCTATATACCGCTGAATGCATTTTTGTTATCTATATATTATTTTCGTATTGAATAAATTGTATTTTCTGAACATTTTCTTTTTCATGCTTGGAGCACTGGTCTTCGAGCTATCATATATTCACACACATTATGTTGGTTGATTGGTTGTTGGAGTTTTGCGTCCTGGCAAACATTTAAGGTCATATCAGGATGGGTACCGACTTGTGACATTGCGCACTCATGGCGACTATATAGGGAAATCAAGCCGCTGGCACCATAACCCGATAACCCACTCAGTCACATTAGCCTGATACTGTGCTAACCAGTCGTTGTCCTGTCCTATTAAAGCTAAGTGCCAGGCTAGGAAGTGACAAGTATCAATCAATTTTACAAGTCATTAGTTTGACCAGGAACTGAACTCCCGATCTCCCATTCGCTAGGCCTGCGCTCTACCGATTCGGCCACCGCACCCGGAGAAGCGTTTGATCTATACTGTGTACATGGAATACAGTACGCATCACTCAGAATGCGTTTGCGGATAATTCACAACACGAGACAGCATTTTGTACAATGGCTTTATTTTATCAGTTATGTCATTGGTACAGGTATGTGTTGTTGGAACCGGAACCGCCGTCGTTCTGCTTCTTCGGGTCCACTGCTAATGAATGGATCGGATGGGACTCGAACCCTCAACCCTATAGATTCAAGCTTTATCTAGTGGTGTGGGTGGGTGGGCGAAGAAAGCTTGATGGTGTGAAGATGGCGGCGGCTGCGACGGTTGTGCGTGGACTTCAAACCGCCGTAGGGTCACGTGACCGAATTCAGCATTCAGCTATAGTGATTGGTTGACATTTATGTCATCACCTGTGCCATTTGCGGAATAATCAGGAATAGTACCGACTTATGTAAGCACACACTAATAGTGGCTTCATAGTGCTGTCCTACCTTGACATGATATCCCACTCAGTCATATTATGCTGAAACTGAGCCAACCAGGCCTTGCCCTAACAGTCCTTGCTCTAGCCTAGTAATAAGGAATATCAGGCACTGTAGCGACAAGTGCACATTGTATGTCTTCAGTTTGAGTCAAACAGGGATCGAACCCACGATCTCTCGCATGGGAAGCGGATACATTACCAATCGGCCATTTTGTCTGACTAGTGAGGTGGAGAATAATCCTTCCTCTTTTTATGGAAAACGTCAGCGGCCGGCTTCAGATGTCACGTGGTGAGGGACGGGAATTGTGTGTACCGGACATTCCAGTGTTTCCCTCCACACCCACCCTCACTATCCTGCAGGATAGGCCTTTGCACAATCCACCTCTCTCCCACCCCTCTTTCTCCCTTCCTTCTCCCTTCTCCTTTTCTGACCCTTCACTCCCCCTCTGTATATCGCCTCTCCCTCCTCCTCTCTTCCTTCCCTCTCCCTTCTCCCCCTTCTCCCCCTCTATCTTTCCCCTCTCTCCCCCCTCTCTTCTACTTCACCCCTCTCTCCCTTCCCTCTCTCCTCTCACTCCTCCTTCCTTCCGTCGTCTCCCTCCCCTCTCTCGCCTATCTTTCCCCGCTCTTCTCCTTCACTGCCCCTCTCTCCCTCCCCCTCTCTCCTCCTTCACTCCTCTCGCCCCGTCCCCTCTCTCCTTCTTCGTTCCCTCTCTCCATTCGCTCTCTCTCCCTCCCCTCTATCCCTGCACTCTCTCGCCTCTCTCCCCCGTCTCCCCCCTCCCTCTCTCCTCCTCCCTCCTCCCTCTCTCCTCCTCCCCCTCTCCTCCTTCACTCCCCTCCCCTCCCTTTCTCCAATTCCACCTACTGATCAACACTTCTATTCAATATTTAGTTATTTAACAACTCAACTCCCCCTCTTTATGTTTGTTTTACTAAGAAATCCTAGAAGTATCACATTTGCTAAAAAAAAAAAATATAATAATAATAATAATAATAATAATAATAATAAAAAAAAATTAAAAAAGAATCCTTAAAAAACCAAGCTAAGCACATCCAAAGAGATTTCCTTACCGATATTGTTTCCATTTAATCATTATAGTCCACGGATTCGTTAATTATATTGCCAGCTGCTTCCGCAATGTGAAGCTGGGGGAAATAAAAGCTGGGATGATTACGCCGGTGCTGTTCTTTTTTTGTGTGTGTGTTTTACTCAGTGTCCGAATCGGGAAGAACGCTGGCTCTCACGAGTTCAAACCCCGACCGAGTAAAACCAATGACTTACAAAATTGACACGCCTTGCTACCTAGCCTGGCGCTCAGCATTACTAAGGTAGGGCAACGACTGGTTTGTTGAGTATCAGGATAATGTGACTGAGTGCATGGTGGCGAGTGTGGCAATCAGGTCATGGTGTCAGTGGCCGAAGTCTGGCAGTGCGGCTGTACTATAAATGTGCTGTGATGGACTGACCTTATATGTTGCTAGGATGTCAAACCACAACAAAGAAGCCATCGGTTTTTGTAATCTCTTTTTAAGATGTGTACTAGATTTGTGAGATATTGTAGAGGAAGTTTTGTTGTTGATCTAGCTTATTCCAACCAACATCGAACAATTTAACCTCCCTACTCTCCACTAACTTCCTCCCCCTACCCACACACACACCTTATGGAATTTGTTGCATTATTTCTCCCTTCCTGATATGACTTGAGATGTTGCTAGGATGTAAAACAACAACAAAACATAAATGCATTAAATCTAGCTTGTGCTTACGGTGCACATTGTGGAGAAGGGTCCACAGCGTGGAAAGGAGCAAAAACGGCTGACCACTGGGTCATATTGAGCATACCCTTGCAGGATGAGTTTCGCATTCTTTAAGTCCTGATATTGTGTGATTTAAAAAGAAGTCGATGTTGATAAATTAAAAATATACTTCAAGCACTTTAATATGTGCAAAAGATACATATGTATGTGTAAATATGTCTGAACAAGAAACTACTAAAATAATAATGTGATCTTTCCATAATTTGAGCCAATCAGAGCTGTTCTTTTCGATTGCAAATGGTCACCCCTTATGGGGTCCGCCATTTGCAATATGTTCTACGACCGTCGTTTCGGTGGAATAAAGTAATAATAAAGTAATAATATTCCATTTGTGCACCATGTTTATGCCAAATTGTTCTTTACTTCTTTTAATTTTGAGTAAACATTCTATGGCAGCGAGCATTTGTTTTGATATATTATTAACCAATCGCTGACCCCGAATACCTTTGTAGCGGAAACAAGTTCAAACGAGTTCAACCATGACTGGTTGGGTCGCAGCGGTGGCTGGTTGGGTCGCAGCCATTGCTGGTTGGGTCGCTCTGTAGAGCGCTGAATATGCTTATGACATTGTGGCGTTGGCGGTGGAAGCCCTGATGGCGTCCTTACCGGTAGTATAGCCACTTGATCGGGTGGCGCCGTCTAGTGTAAAGGCCCTGTCACACTACGACGCTTCTCCCGGCGATCCGTCAGCGTTGAAAATAAAATCTTGCGCGTCGAGAAACGCTAAAGATAGTGGAAATATGGTGAAATTGGACGTTGCCGTAGCGTGTTGGTAGCGCGCGGCCAACGTTGTGGTAATGTATATCGGTGCGTTCTCTCTGTGTCTCTGTCTCTGTGTGTGTTTCTCTGTGTCTATGTGTGTGTGTCTGTCTGTGTCTATGTATGTGTCTCTGTCTATGTCTGTGTCTCTGTCTGTGTATGTGTCTGTGTCTCTGTTTGTGTCTATGTCTCTGTCTCTGTATGTGTCTCGGTGTCTGTCTCTGTATGTGTCTCTGTATGTGTCTCTGTATGTTTCTCTGTGTCTGTCTCTGTATGTGTCTCTGTATGTGTCTCTGTCTGTGTCTGTATGTGTCTCTGTCTGTGTCTCTGTGTATGTGTCTTTGTCTGTGTCTCTGGCTGTGTCTCTGTATGTGTCTATGTCTGTGTCTCTGTGTCTGTGTCTCTGTCTGTGTCTCTGTGTCTGTGTCTCTGTCTGTGCCTCTGTCTGTGTCTCTGTATGTGTCTGTGTCTCTGTGTCTGTGTCTCTCTCTCTGAGACACAGAGACACACACACAGACACACACAGATACACATAGACACACACAGATACACAGAGACACACACAGAGACACAAATACACACACATACACAGAGACACAGATACACACACATAGACACATAGACACACACACATATACACAGAGACACACACACAGACACAAATACACACACATACACAGAGACACACACCGAGACACAGATACACACACAGACACATAGACACACACAGATACACAGATACACACACAGAGACACAAATACACACACATACACAGATACACACACATAGACACAGATATACACACATAGACACATAGACACACACAGATACACAGAGACACACACAGACACAAATACACACACATACACAGAGACACAGACAGAGACACAGCCAGAGACACAGACACAGACAGACAGAGACACAGACAGACACAGACAGATACACATACAGAGACACATACATAGACAGACACAGAGACACAGACAGAGACACAGACAGAGACACAGACATAGACACAGACACATACAGAGACACATACAGAGACACAGAGACACAGACAGAGACACATACAGAGACACATACATACACGGAGACATATACAGAGACACAGACAGAGACACAGACAGAGACACAGACACAGACAGACAGAGACAGACAGAGACACATACAGAGACACAGACACAGACACAAAGACAGAGACACATACAGAGACACATACAGAGACACATACAGAGACACATACAGAGACAGAGACACAGACAGAGACACATACACAGAGACACACACAGAGACACAGACACACACATAGAGACACAAAGACACTGAGCGCGCTGGCGGTCGTTGTTTTTTTTTTTACATGCTTAAAACATTGGGTGACAGGCAACGCGCGCCGGCGTTTTGCGCCGACCATCAACGTCAAAGATAGTGTACTGACGTGTAGTGAAATGTACCGACGCCCCCGTAACGCGCCATCAGCGCGTACTGACGTTTCACGTATTATCGCCCAAAATCACTACACGTTGACGGGTCGCCGGCTAGAAACGTCGTAGTGTGACAGCCCCATTAGACCCACTCACTGCATTCCGTATAGATCTGTCATAGATGGTGCCTCCTGGTCATGTCTTCTCCTCTCCCTCCTCCAGCCTCCCTCCTCCTCCAGCCTCCCTCCTCCCCCCTCCTCCAGCACTGCCCACATCCTACACGCCCCCACCTCCTCCTCGCGACACTCTGCTCCATGTCTTCACCAGATGGACTTGGGGTATATTGGATCTCCGCCGATTTCTGAACGAAGTTATCTCGTCGTTGAAATAACACCAGTGCCTGGCCGTGTAGAGTGGAGGAAGGGGGTGGGTGTTATTACATTTTTCTTTTTTCTTCTTTTTCTTTCTTACATTTTTTCTTTCTTCTTTTTTATATATATTTTTATTTTTTATTTTTTTACCAATACTGCTCGAATATGGATATGTCAGTGGCATGGGCTTGGATCTTCACCAGCTGTCGTCCCATCATGGTACCTTCTTACTAACAGTGCCACGTAGCCCACGGCAAGTAAACACAGGTATGTTAGTAAGAGGGGACCATGTTAGGGCGGGTATATACATGTTGGGTCCTCCAGTCCATGTTGATGCACCAAACAGTGGACCCGTGACTTGATCGAACGTGGTGCATTTAGATAATTGTGACACCAGCATAAGTTTGGGAAACATTTTTTTAAATAATTTGTTCACTGGCGTAATAAAGCTCAGCTCTCAGGCCTCTTGGTCTAAATTTGCTGTTAAATTTTTTGACTGTGACTTGTCGCTGTGAAAAATGGCCTTTGCTTCCGACATGGCACTAAACTGTCACCAATTAATCAATCAACAAGTTAATCATGATTGTCAGTCAATCCGGCAATCAATCCGGCAATCAATCAGTCAACCGATCAGTCAACCGATTAGTCAACTGATCAGTCAACCGATCAGTCAACCAATCAGTCAATCAATCAGTCAATCAATCAGTCAATCAATCAGTCAACCAATCAACTGTGGCTCGCAGCCTGGGACTCAGAGTTACAAAGCTCTCAGTGATACATACTGTGCATGGTTGTAGTTAAAAGTTGTGATGTGGTTTCTTCCTTGAAGGCGGGTGAGAATATACTGTAGGTATGAACTTTGACCTAAGGAATGGTTACTGCTGGTTGCCTTAGTGTGTTTTATCCTTTTAAGAAATTTAGGCATTTATTTTATTC
This sequence comes from Branchipolynoe longqiensis, assembly GCA_030323885.1. NCBI lineage: Eukaryota > Metazoa > Annelida > Polychaeta > Phyllodocida > Polynoidae > Branchipolynoe > Branchipolynoe longqiensis. The sequence continues at coordinate 141,818,143 of CM059186.1, forward strand.
ATATTGTGTTATACTATTCATTATCTTTTTATTACGGGATTTAATGGCAATCGAATTTAGAGCGATCTATTGTTGTGATAGTGTATTTATGCTGCCCATAATAGTTAAATCTAATGACTTGTTGTCGCCGCTACATAGTAATGGTAATTTTGTCCTAAAATTCAAGAGTATGGTTTTTAGGTGATGGTTTGTTTGTTTCTTTGAGTTTTACATCTAAGGTCATCTCAAGATTGGTACCGACTTCTGACAGTGCGTACTCATGATGACGTTATAGTGCTGTCCGACTATGAGACCAGACTGCCAACACCGTGACCTAATATCCCATTTAGTCACATTATCCTGACACTGAGCTAACCAGTCATTGCCCTATCCTATCAATGTCGAGTGCCAGGCTAGGTAGCGAAAAGTACCAATTGTATAAGTCAACGGTATAATATATACAATATATATGTAATGTATATAATATATGTAATGTAGTAATGTATATCATGTATATAACAGGAATTGTCTGATATGGGATTTTTTTTGGACAGAAGTTGGACTTTAACCGTTCAGATTCAAAATTTGAAAATGATCAGTGCCTTTTGCTGCTCCAGTAGCGAATGACCACTGGCTTGTTTAGACTCACCATGAAACCTTGGTACCCATCGTAATACAAATGCTATGACGACGTTGACAAGGGACGAGAATGCAGTAGCGACATAACAGGGTAATTATCCTGATACCCCAGCACGGTATCCAAAGTCATGAACTGACAAGAGATGAGTGTGCAATAGTAATGCATCAGGGTAAATATCCTGGGAGTTGATACCTTAGTGTTTCAAAACTCCATATAGGTAAATATATATAACAGTTATTGCCTGATGTGCGGTTTGAGGCACGATGATTTCAAACTGCATAAATGTATATATAGCAGTTATTGCCTGATGTGGGGTTTAATGCCCAAGGGTTTCAAAACTGCATACATATATATATATATATATTTTACCTCGGTATAAAGCCTCAGGCTAGCCGCAGGATAGGGAGAAGGAACCACATCCGGGTCCAGCAATTAGCATAAACAACTCACAACGGGAGGACGTTCGTTGAGTTGCTCCGGTAAAATTTGTCTACAACAAGCTAATTAACCGTAAGTATTAATGAAACTTTGGTTGAGCTTGTTTATGATGCATTATAGCATCTAGATATGAAAGTTCAGAACTTTTGTAGGTCCAATTTGGACAAGATTAGCGTTTTTGTAAATATGGATAGAACAAAGGATTGCTCGTTTACATATCGAAGCCGTGGTTCTATCAACACCCGCTTAATATGGGTAGAGATGTTGGCACCGTCACATCTCCTGTGGAGATTCCCTCGGACCCTAATAGAGGGTGTTGTTGGGGATGATCCTGGGTTTCTTTTATAGACTCCCCTTTTGTGAGGCATACCTCCGAGTTTCGTAGCATTTTCTCCAACTTGCTGGCGCAGAATGCCGCAGGAGGGAGAAGTGTATGAGAGAGAGAACGTGGGAGGTCCCAGAGGCCTACCCCTCATATGGTTGGTTTCGATACCACAAACCTACGACAATACACTTAGCTTATCACGCCTGTACTGAGAACGGTGTAAATACATTACTCAATACCACATAGATCCTCAACCTGGGGTAACCTGGCATCACTTTTGCGTTCACGTTCAGTTGATTCCGGTTTACAGTAATCTTTATTTGGTTACAGAGTACCGATGGCTATGAAGCGAAACAAACCGCCACCCGCTGCAGCGGAGGGCCACGCTCCCACCAGCTACGACTCGTCACCGGGGTTGACAGCTCCCCCGTCCCCCCAACCCGGGCTGACATAGCGTCGGACCGTGATAGTGATGATAGGACAACTTATGCGGTAGACTTAGACGCCCGGATAAGCCAAATGGTGGAGTTCAAACTCCAACAACTACAGCCCAGTGCACCCACGGCTACAAGCCAGCACCTCCCTGCCATAGATTTGGACTGGGAGGATGTGTCAGACTTTGAGGAGACTGACTCCGCCGTAGAAATTCCTGGGCCCAAGGAGAATAAGAAATGTAAGAGAGCAGTGATCTTGTCCGGTGACGAGTTCACAAAAGCCAGCAAGGCTAAGAAGGTCAAGAAGACCAAAAAGAAGAGTAAGAAAAAGAAGAAGAAACACTCTTCATCTGACTCTTCCTCAGACTCGTCAACAACTGAGTCTGACTTGGAAACAGAACGGGCAGGGCTTTACGCAAAGATCGGCGGGAAAGTCCGTAAAAAGTGCCCCAAACAAAAGGCCAGAAAGATCAAGACCACTACGATGATGAGAGAGACAATTAAAGGTCACTTTAATACCTTTAAACCGGCTGAAGTCATCATTAAGTTGACGGAGCAGATCTCGGGAATCAAAGGGATTCCCGACACAGTAGTGAAGGAGATGGACTCGGGAGTCCATCTCAGTGAGGATAGACGGAAGTTTGAGAACGTCCTGTTCACAATCCACAAGGCGGTGCTAGGAGCGCTAACATCAGTCGCACCTATTGCCAATAAGATGCAAACTGAGAATAAGTTCTCATCCCTGGCTCGCACGATGGACAAAAACATCGATTACTAACGGCAGTGAGCAACTTCCTCAGCTACAGGCGTTACGAGAACGTCTTCAAAGCAGTCACTACTGACGTCGGTAAAGAAGTAGCTAGGTCGAAGAAGGTGACTGATAATGACAGGAAAGAATACACCCTGTTTTTGGCTCCAAAACCGGTGAAAGGCAAGCCACTCGATAAAACGAAAATGTTCGGGGGCCAACTTCCTTACCACTTCAAGGAAGTCGAAGCCGAGGCCAAAAGTGGAAAGAATATGGAAGGCAAACGGAAGCTTGACAACTCTTCCAGATTTCACAGACCTCGAGGGGATTTTCGGAATCGCCGGGGATCAAGAGCTGGGAGGTCCGGCCCCTCCTACGGATTTCAACCAAGGGGCGGAGGATGGGGATACCGTCAACCGTTCGGGTGGAACGACGGGAACTGCCCATTCCGCAGGGAGTTCCCACCCAAACAACCGTTCCCACGCCCGGGGAACAAATAGACAATGCCACTCAAACTCCGAAGCCAGTGGTAGCAGAGATGGTGATGGAGGAAACACAAACAGATGTAAGGAAATTTAATGCAGGCAACATTTCTACTCACTTTTCTGAATGGGATAAAATTACTAAAGATAACAATATTTTAGAAATTGTTACAGGAGTTCAAATTCCATTTACAGAAATCCCAATACAAACATGAATTCATTTTCCTTATAAGTTTGACATATTAGAGAAACAGGCATTAGAGAATCAAGTATCACTTTTTGAGACTAAAGGTATAATAGAACAAGTCGGTGACACCCCTGGGGAATTTATTTCTAACATTTTTTCCCGACCCAAACCAAATGGTGAGATCAGAGTGATCTTAGATTTAACTAAATTAAACGAATTAGTTGAATACCGGCATTTTAAAATGTTCTCATTAGAAACTGCCAGGGATTTAGTTACGCCAGGGGCCTGGATTGCAAGCGTAGATTTACAAGACCCTTATTATACTGTTCCTATTTGCATAGAAGACAGAAGGTTTTTAAGATTTATTTGGGAAGATATACTTTTCCAATTTACCTGTATGCCGAATGGGTTGGCTTGCGCCCCTCGCCTGTTTACTAAACTGTTAAAGCCGTTTTTTAAGGCTATGGCCAGGAAAGGACATACTATGTTTCCTTTTCTAGATACAGCGACCCGCTTGGTAGAGCTAACTAGGCCAAAGATAAGGCAGGTCGCCGTCCTAATTGGTATAATGATAGCATACGCCCCTGCTATTCTATACGGGAGGGCGCACATAAAATCTCTGGAAATAGATAAAAATTTGGCGTTAGCACACACTAAAGGAAATCTTGAACGAAAAATGTTTATTTCTGAAGAAGGCCTACAAGATATTAACTGGCGGTTTGAAAACATTCATGACTCTCCCAATCCCATTAGAATGGGAGAACCCAACACGGTAGTAACCACCGACGCTTCGCTAGAAGGTTGGGGAGCACATCAAAATGATCTTGCGACAGGAGGGAGATGGTTACAAAATGAAATTTCTGACCATATTAATGCATTAGAGTTAAGAGCCATTTATTTAGGACTAGCAAGCCTAATAAAAGTGCCACGAAATCACGTTAGAATTCTAACGGATAATACAACGGCCATGGCGTATGTAAGGAACATGGGAGGGACAAAGTCCAAACCATGTAATAACATAGCAAAGATGATTTGGGATTGGGCACAACTTAACCAAGTTTGGCTAACAGTAGCACATATTCCAGGCGTTCAAAATATGCTAGCTGACAAAAAGAGCAGACATTTCCATGATCATTTGGAATGGGCTTTAGATACTGGGATTTTGGGATACTTGGGAAATTTAACACACCAAGGCCCACTGACACGCCGCGGAGACGTGTCGATGACACCTTTGCGGGCATTCCATTTTTAAATAATTATTTAAAACAATTTGGCCTAGACAAAATTACTCAACAAAGATTAGTTTCACATGCATGGCGGAAAGGCACAGTTAAAATGTACACAACTTATTTAAGAAAGTGGGGTGTTCAATGTCTGATTCAAAAGGTCAAGCCTATGAATCCTTCAATTTCTCAGGTAGCAAGGTTCTTACGTATGTTAGAAGACGAAGGTTTAGGTTTCGGCGCCATAAATGCAGCTAGATGCACTTTGTCGATTATCCTTCCCAGAATAAATGGCCAAACAGTAGGGAAACATCAGGTTATTCACTGGGTTCTTAGATCAATCTATGAATGAAACCCCCCCCCCCCCCCCAAACCAAAATATAGTCGGTTCTGGGATGTTTCTGTAGTATTTACACTATTTAAATGATGGCCACATAACAAACACTTAGACATTAAGCAGTTAGGATTTAAGGTAGCAATGCTCCTCTTACTAGTGACAGGCCAGTGAGGACAGACTATTGTCGCGCTGTCACTAGATGGCCTCGAAATAGACAAAAAAGAAGCTACGTTTGACTTGACACAACTATTAAAGTCGAACCGCATAGGAGACCCGCTGTCTACAGTGAATGTTACAAGTTTCACAGAGGATCCAAAATTATGTGTAGTTTCAGCCATAAGGGCATATATATCCAAGACGAAGGACTTAAGAACTTCAAGGCAGCTTTTGGTGAGCTTTATTAAGCCACACAAGGGCATTTCGCGAGATACCCTCGCACGATGGACAATTACAGTATTGAAATTGGCAGGTGTCAATACAGACAGATATGCGTCTCATTCGACGCGAGGTGCCATGGTGTCAAAGGCACGACTGCTAGGAATTTTGGTCAAATGGATCCTAGCTCATGCAGGGTGGAAAACCGTTCGGTCATTTGCAAAACATTACAACAAATGGCTAGAAAAGTCAAGCGGTATCGCCCGACGGCTACTCAAACACTAAGCTAGATAGGTGAGAAACTATTTATTCTCCATTCTCATTAATACTGCCTAAACTGTATTTAACATGTGATTACAACTAGTTAACAATACAATACAGGATAAAATGATATTATGTGAAGTTCTCCCTAGCCTGCGGCTAGCCTGAGGCTTTATACTGAGGTAAAATAGATTAGTTAGACGAATCTTACCTGGGTATAGATGATGGATAACTGTTGTTTTCCCAAGGTATAAGCCTCGGATAGACGTGGGCGAGGGCTCGCCCACCACACCCTTCCACGTCTATTCTGTTGGCTTGTACCAAGAAAACTTGGCAGTTCCATCATTATTATTAGTTAGATTATTTTATCCTGAATAAGTAGGTAAAAATTGCTGGACCCGGATGTGCTTCCTTCTCCCTCGCCCACGTCTATCCTAGGCTTATACCTCGGGAAAACAACAGTTATCCATCATCTATACCCAGGTAAGATTTGTCTAACTAATCTGTGTGTATATATATATATATATATATATATATATATATATATATATATATATATAGTATGTGCTGAAGATTGAAGAGCTGCCTTTTTCTTCATTTTCGTATTAAATAAAGTATGTCCGTCTAATTTCTTGCTATCTCAACCCACCCTCACATACCTCCCCCTCCCGCCGCCGCCCCCCCCCCCCACCCCCCCCCCCCCCCCCAGGACACTCAGGGCGCTGGTGAAGGCCTTCCCATCAATCCGCCGACAGATATATGCTAAAGGCGACCAGATTGTTGACACCATTCAATAATGCGCCGAGCCTAAAATACATCACCCACCAGCACTCTCCGACATAGGTGGCGCTGCGGGGTGGGGCAGGGTGGTGCAGGGTGGGGCGGGAGCCAACTGCAGCGCCCTATACGGTCTGAGAGCGAACGAGGTCGAGTAGGCGCGCCACCGGGAAGTCCACTTGACACCAGTGCATTCTGGGCACCCGTTAGTAAAGCTTCGGTAAACATTTTGCACAAATTTTTGTGAACCTCAGACATTTATTTCCGTCATAGCATATAACATATATATAATATATATATAATGTATGTAATGTATATAATATATATAATGTATAATATATAATATATATTATATATAATATATATAATATATATAATATATATAATGAATATAATATATATAATATAATATATAACACCTATTATATATATATTATATATATAATATATATAATATGTATAATATGTATAATATATATAATATGTATAATATATATAATATATATTAAGAAATAGTAAGTAATTATTATTTACAGCACTCGTGTGTAGATTAAAAGTGCAATTATGAATGTTCAGTTAATTCTACTCCTATGAGAGTTTAATTGGTGAATTATTTGCATTTCCATTTCTGGGGAGAGTTATTAGATAAGTTTGTTACTTTTATTGTGGTTGTTAGTTGTTATGTATTGTCATTACTTTAATGTATTCATAAGTACATCATCTTGCATTGCCTCTCGGCAGACACGCGTCAACCCGGCATTATATAATAATCACGAACATGCTCCCCTCGGTATCACACACACACATCACTTGTCAACACACGCACCAGTTTGTTTATCTAATGTCATATCAGGATGGATAATGAGTAGTGACAATGACTTTATAACAATGCCCCACTGGGTGACTATGCCACCGGCACCATGACCCCATTCCCACTCAGTCACATTATCCTGATAGTGAGCTAACCAGTTGACTCAGAGTCAGGAAAATGTGACTGAGTGGGATTTCAGGGCATGGTGCTGGTGGCCTGTTCTCCCAGTGGGGTAGCACTATTAACTTGCCATGAGAGTACGCTGTCACAAGTCGGTACCTGTCTTGATATGACCTCAGATGTTGCAAGGAGGTAAAACCCTAATAACCAACCATCGCCACACCACCAATCCCCACTCTCACTCCCACGCCAGCCCCTGCCCCCCCCCCCACTCCACCACAGCAGCACAGCAGCACGCCACCCCCACCACCGCCCCGTCACTTGGTAATCGAACTCTTCCTCCTGCATCCATATCCTTTGCCGTCTCCATTCATTCCGGTCACACCTCCCCCCTCCCCGGCCCCCACCCCTCCCCGTCCCGCCCGGTGGTCGCCACAGGACCCCGGCCTGTCGTGCAGCCTGGTCCGCCAGCCCACTCTGTTTGAGAGTCGCTAGAAACACACTTTACTCTGGGCCACACAGTGGGCTTAATCCACTTAATGCACACCCGGGGTGCAGGCTGGTCTGGACGGCGGTGGGGCCGTGGTGGTGGGGAGAGGAGCCGGGGGGGGGGGGGGGCCGAGGTCCTGAGTTTTGCTCTGAAAGTGACCGGGAATGGAGTGGTGTGAGTCTGTGTGTGTGTCTGTGTGTGTGTCTGTGTGTGTGTATTGTCTCCCCGGCAGTGCCTGAGGAACGTGAGTATGTTGAGAGCCTGGTGGAAGCCGGGTGAGGCTTAAGGGCGCATTCCATATATGCGTAATGCGTAATGCGAATGCGAATGCGAATGCGACAAAAAATCGAAATGCCTTGAAACCTATGAGGTACATTCCATACACGCATAATGCGTAATGCGAATGCGTCAGAAATTCATTATCCCGATCGCTCCATGTAGTGATCGGTGCGTAATGCGTAATGCGTGAAGGCCATGCGAATAGAAAAGCATCAGTCGCATTTGTCCATTGATATAAAGTTGGAGGAAGCGACTGATAATTACGGACAGCCGGGACAAGGTGGAGCACGGACCTGTTAGGAAGCAGTCTTCAAGGGTGGTGGGGGTTCGGGTTGGTAAAAATGCTACCAGAGCCACAAAAATATGAATACTTATCTATAATTTGGTTATAATAAAGGTAGGAACCCCCATGTGACGTACAAAAAGTTACATAGATATAAATGCAATATTTGGTCATATACAGAGCAGTATGGAGAAGGGGACGGTGCAAACATGTAGGTTTATGCGGCGGACCTGTTAGAAAGCAGTCTTCAAGGGTGGTGGGGGTTCGGGTTGGTAAAAATGCTACCAGAGCCACAAAGATATGAGTACTTATCTATAATTTGGTTATAATAAAGGTAGGAACCCCCATGTGACGTACAAAAAGTTACATAGATATAAATGCAATATTTGGTCATATACAGAGCAGTATGGAGAAGGGGACGGTGCAAACATGTAGGTTTATGCAGCGGACCTGTTAGGAAGCAGTCTTCATATTTGGGACGGTCCTAACATCCCTCAAAGCAAGCTAAACTGAGCCATGTTTGGACCATCCCATTCTGTGTGTGTGTCTGTGTGTGTGTGTGTGTCTCTGTGCACTTGCTATCCGGACCGCACCTCGTCCACACCTCTCTCTATCACCTCTCTGCCGGCCGGACACCTCCTTGATATGTCTAAAAAGAGTTCCAGGAGGGGGTGCCTGCCGGCATTTTCACTTTCTACCCTTACTCTGTCCGTGTCTATGGCTCGCCGGATGGTCACCATAGGGCAGATAGGCACGGTCCTTTGACTCAACTCTCCTCATTTCTCTTTCCTAGATTCTGCCCATTCGATTTCTCCCAGGCTCACTTCTTCCCCTAACCAGGGTTGTTGTGTTCTTGGGTGGGGCCCTTGACCTATTACGATTTCTCTGTCTGGTTCTTGTTGCTGGAACGACCGCTGCTCCCACCTTTGCCCGCCTTCCTCGAACCCCTGCTGACCGGATGCAAGTGCTACACTACACTACACACACCATACAGCTCTACTACATACATACGGCACGGAGAGATCCGCTGCCACCCCGGCGCCCCGTCGTCACTACGTCGTGAAGGATGTCCCAGCCTTCATAACACTTCCTCTAAGACCACTTCCTCCGCAGAAGACACGTCTTTAACCAAAGATTGGGCCGACCTATCGGAGCCTTTCTATAATGTTGCAGTTCTGCAACCGGTAACCGTCGTAAGGTTACAAACAACCCACACCTACCCTACCTGTCTCTGTGCGGTCCGGACCGCACTTCGTCCACACCTCTCTCTGTCACCTCTCTGCCGGCCTGGCACCTCCTTGATATGTCTGAAAAGAGTTCCAGGAGGGGGTGCTGCCGGCATTTTCACTTTCTACTCTTACTCTGTCCGTGTCTATGGCTTGCCGGATGGTCACCATAGGGCAGATAGGCACGGTCCTTTGACTCAACTCTCCTCATTTCTCTTTCCTAGATTCTGCCCATTCGATTTCTCCCAGGCACATTGTGTTCTTGGGTGGGGCCCTTGACCTATTACGATTTCTCTGTCTGGTTCTTGTTGCTGGAACGACCGCTGCTCCCACCTTTGCCCGCCTTCCTCGAACCCCTGCTGACCGGATGCAAGTGCTACACTACACTACTCACACCATACAGCTCTACTACATACACACCGGCACGGAGAGATCCGCTGCCACCCCGGCGCCCCGGCGTCACTACGTCGTGAAGGATGTCCCAGCCTTCATAACACTTCCTCTACGAAGACCACTTCCTACAGAAGACAAGTCTTCAAACCAAAGATTGGGCCGATTTATCGGAGCCTCTCTATAATGTTGCAGTTCTGCAACCGGTAACCGTCGTAAGGTTACGAACACCCCACACATCATGTCTCTGTGTTGTGTCTGTGTGTGTGTCTCTGTGTGTCTCTGTGTGTGTATCTGTGTCTGTGTGTGTGTCTCTGTGTGAGTCTGTGTGTGTGTCTGTGTGTGTGTCTCTGTGTTGTGTCTCTGTGTCTCTGTGTGTGTCTGTGTCTGTGTCTCTGTTGCTGTGTGTGTGTCTCTGTGTGTGTCTCTGTGTTTCTGTGTGTGTCTGTGTGTGTGTCTCTGTTTGTGTCTCTGTGTTGTGTCTCTGTGTGTGTCTCTGTGTGTATCTGTGTGTATGTCTGTCTGTGTGTATCTGTGTCTGTGTGTGTGTCTCTGTGTCTGTGTGTGTCTGTCTGTGTGTGTATCTGTGTGTGTGTCTCTGTGTGTGTCTCTGTGTTGTGTCTCTGTGTCTCTGTGTGTGTATCTATGTCTGTGTGTGTCTCTGTGTCTGTCTCTGTGTGTGTCTCTGTGTGTATGTGTGTCTGTGTGTGTCTCTTTGTCAGAGACACAGAGACACAGACACACACAGAGACACAGTCACACACACACACAGACAGAGACACACACAGAGACACGGAGACACAGACACACACATAGAGACACACACAGAGACACAGAGTCACACACACTCTTTATATACTTTTGATATACTTCACTGCATAACGCATAACGCATAACGCAATACGCTTTACGCGTATATGGAATGCTGGCATTCGCATAACGCGTAACGCGTAACGCATTACGCGTATATGGAATGCGCCCTTTAGTGTGTGAACTGCTTGTCTTCCCGATGTTTTTTTCGATGTTTCTCCTAGGTTTCTCCGGGGTTTCCCCGAGGTTTCTCCGATGTTTGTCCGATGTTTGTTCGATATTTGTCCGAGGTTTCTCCGAGGTTTCACTGATGTTTCACTGATGTTTGCCCGATGTTTGTCCGATGTTGGTCGGAGGTTTCTCCGATTTTCTCCGACGTTTCTCCGACGTTTCTCCGACGTTTCTCCGACGTTTCTCCGAGGTTTCTCCGAGGTTTCTCCGGGATTTCTCCGAGGTTTCTCCGAGGTTTCCCCGAGGTTTGCCCCGAGGTTTCCCCCCCCCCCCGAGGTTTCTCCAGGTTTCTCCCAGGTTTCTCCCAGGTTTCTCCCAGGTTTCACCGGCCTCTTCCTCCGACCCTTCGCAGTGCTAGTATACATTGCAGACTTCCCTGTCTCACTAGTTGTTGCAAAGAAACATAGCAGCTGTGGCGGCTCTTAACTAAGAAGAACCTGAATTGTCCAGCACTGACTGTAGTGGTGCCAGTGAGCGAGAAACACTGGGTATGACACTTTTACAGAAAATATCTATACACATATAGACACATTTATATGTACTAATTTATTATGTGTATATAGATAAATAATGTCTCCTTTGATACCTATGGACTATCATAACTACTTCTCGCCCACTTCACATGTATATGCATATATCTATATATATATATAGAGAGAGAGAGAAATTTATATATAGATATATCAATATGGATATATCTGTCGGTAGATAGATTGATAAATAGATAGATAGATTTTCTAAATAGTTGGCAGGTGTCAAAGAGAAACAAACAAGGCGATAACTATATGCATATCGATATAGATGGATAGATATATGCATATAGATCGATGTATACATATAGATAGATATATGCATATAGATAGATATATGCATATAGGTAGATATATGGGTATATATATAGATAGATGCATATTGATAGATGTATGCATATAGATAGATGTATGCATATAGATAGATGTATGCATAGACATAGATGTATGCATATAGATAGGTGTATGCATATAGATAGATGCATGCATATACATGGATGTATGCATATACATAGATGTATGCATATAGATAGATGTATGCATATAGATAGATGCATATTTGATTGATATATGCATCTATATAGATAGATGCATATAGATAGATATATGCATATAGATAGATATATGCATATATATAGATACATGTATGTGCATATCGATAGATATATGCATTTTTTTCTTCTTTTTTTTTCTTGAAGATTTATACGGCCTATTATGGATAAGCCTGAATAGACTTGTTTTCACCATTAGACAGTTTGTCGATAGAAAGCCCGAGCCTACACCTTTACCGACCCAAGGAATCTTTAACCTCCTACACCACATAGACATTGTATGAGAGCAACTGGCCTTTGATGACGCTGTAAGTTATCCACAGTGGTGGAAATCCAAATTGGCAGAGGTGGGGGCATGGGGAATCGAACCACCAACCTTCAGATTAGGAGTCTGACCTAGAAAAAAGTCAGACACTCTAACCACTCCGCCACAGAGAACACCATCTAGATAGATACATGCATATAGATTTAAATATATGTATATAGATATATATCTGCATATACAGAGATATGTGCATATAGATAGATATATGCATATAGATAGATTTATGCATATCGATAGATGTATGCATATAGATATATATGCATATATAATATATGCATATAGATAGATAAATGAATATGTGCATATAAATCGATATAGATAGGTGTATGCATATAGATATATATGCATATATATGCATATAGATTGATATATGCATATGCATAGATATATGCATATAAATAGATATATGCATAGATATATGCATAGCCATAGATATATGCATATAAATAGATGTATGCATATAGATAGATATATGCACATATATTATATGTATGTTTATATGTGCAATGCATTGGCGTCTAATAGCGTTGCGTATCTGACTCGGCCGGCAACACTTACCGTCTACCACAGGTGCCTGTCGGTACAGGAGACACACGTCACAACTCGGCATATGATATAGTCTAACATTGACCTCTCAAGCAAGGAGCAATAGACGTGATTGCATCATGGAGCCTATATAATCCAATGGTTAGGACACTAGCCCTGGAATGGAAAGAGGTATGGCTTCTAAGCTGGCCCTAGGTGCAATGTTCCTTTGTCAGTATCACTCTGACGGCATTTGTGGTGATAGAGGGGGGAATGGGAGGAGAGAGGGAGGAGACAGAGGAGAGGGAGGGGAGAGAGAGGAGAGAGCAGAAAGAGAGGAATGAGAAAAGAGAGGACCGAGAGAGAGGGGAGTGAGGAGAGAGAACAGAGATACGAGTGAGGAGAGGGGAGAAAGAGGGGAGAGAGAAGAGGGAAAAGAGAGAGGAGAGGGGAGAGGAAGACGAGTGAGGAGAGAGCGGATAGAAGACAGCGGAAAGAAAGGAGAGAGGCAGGGGAGAGAGGAGAGAGGAAGATGAGAGAGGAAGAGTACCGAGAGAGAAGACAGAGGAAAGAGAGGAGAGAAAGAGGAGAGAGGAGAGGGGAAGAGAAAGACGAGTGAGTAGAGGGAGGAGAGAAGATACAGAAGCGAGTGAGGAGAGAAGAGGAGAGAGAGAGAAGAGAGAAGAATACGAGTGAGGAGAGAGACGAGAGAGAGGAACAGGAATCCGGAAAGAACGGAGAGAAGCGAGGAGAAGGAGGAGAGGGGAGAGAGAGGAAGACAAGTGAGGAGAGGTATTTAATTTGCAGCGTGGGCCGCGCCGTGACAATATGTCCACATATACACGCACCTTCCCACGGTGCAGCCCGTTTAGCCGTATGCAGCACGGTGGGGCGGGGTGTGCGGGGGGGGGGGGGGTGTCCTATACTCGATCATTTAGTGACACCGGGACCATCCCGGGCCCCGCCGTGCCTGAGTGCGACTTGGTGTTTCCCGCCGGGGCCTCCAGCGCACACGCCCGGTCAAGTGCGTGTTAGTCCTCATTTGGCCGGGTCGGGGCAGGGCGGGGAAGGTACTCCTAGACCACCCCCAACATCACTCCCCCACCACCCACTCCCACCCCTACCTCAGCACCTCTTCCCACCCTACCCTACCCCACCACCTCCTCCCACCCCTACCCCACCACCTCCTCCCACCACCTCCTCCCATCCCAACCCCACCACCTCCTCCCATCACTTCCCCACCACCTCCTCCCACCCCTACCCCACCACCTCCTCCCATCCCTACCCCACCACCCGGAGGTGGTGGGGTAGGGGTGGGAGGAGGTGGTGGGGTAGTGATGGGAGGAGGTGGTGGGGTTGGGATGGGAGGAGGTGGTGGGAGGAGGTGGTGGGGTATGGATGGGAGGAGGTGGTGGGGTAGGGGTGGGAGGAGGTGGTGGGGTATGGATGGGAGGAGGTGGTGGGGTAGGATGGGAGGAGGTGGTGGGGTAGGGGAGGGAGGAGGTGGTGGGGATAGGGATGGAGCAGGTGGTGGGGTAGGGATGGGAGGAGGTGGTGGGGTATGGATGGGAGGAGGTGGTGTGGTAGGGATGGGAGGAGGTGGTGGGGTATGGATGGGAGGAGGTGGTGGGTAGGGATGGGAGGAGGTGGTGGGGTAGGGATGGGAGGAGGTGGTGGGGATAGGGTTGGGGAGGAGGTGGTGGGGTAGGGATGGGAGGAGGTGGTGGAGTAGGGATGGGAGGAGGTGGTGGGGTAGTGGTGGGAGGAGGTGGTGGGGTAGGGGTGGGAGGAGGTGGTGGGGTAGGGATGGGAGGATGGTGGTGGGGTAGGGATGGGAGGAGGATGGTGGGGTAGGGGTGGGGAGGAGGTGGTGGGGTAGGGATGGGAGGAGGTGGTGGGGTAGGGACGGGAGGAGGTGGTGGGGTAGGGGAGGGAGGAGGTGGTGGGGTAGGGATGGGAGGAGGTGGTGGGGTAGGGATGGGAGGAGATGGTGGGGTAGGGGTGGGAGGAGGTGGTGGGGTAGGGATGGGAGGAGGTGGTGGGGTAGGGATGGGAGGAGGTGGTGGGGTAGCGTGGGAGGAGGTGGTGGAGTAAGGATGGGAGGAGGTGGTATATATATATATATATATATATATATATATATATATACATATATATACATGTATATATATATATGTATGCACATTTGAATAAAAATGTATGGTCGTATAGAAGTATATTTGATAGATGTATTGCATAATATTTTGGGGGCTTCCACTTGTTCATATATACACATATATATGTATATATATATATATATATATATATATATATGTATATTGCCGATTGTTTTCGTCGCTGACAGCTCCACATAGTTACTTAAGTAGGTTGCTTTTTGTTAATAAGAAGGCAATCCCTGAGTAAAGTAAAACATTCGGTAGAGCTAAGTATAGTTGGCGTGGATGGAGAACGTACCTTTTTAACAGCCGTGATTAAGAATTAGCAACGCCAGTGTCACTCCTCGAAATTGCTAATAAAATCGCCTTTGTCACATTGATGGTATTTTTCACTTTAATTAATTAGTCAGCCGGAACTGTCATTCGTACATGTAATCCTGTCTGTTATTATGAGTCTAAAATAGCTATGGGTTGCATCATCCTTTTTTTGTCTCGTAATCTGTTTTGTCCATGTAATCTGTTATGTGGATATAAATAGCTTCATGGTGACTGCTGTTCCACTTCTAATCACTATCCTATCTTAGTGCCTTACTGTCGATATTCCTCTTCTAATCACTATCCTATCTTAGTGCCTTACTGTCGATATTCCTCTTCTAATCACTGTCCTATCTTAGTGCTTTACTGTCGCTATTCACCTTCTAATCACTGTCCTAGCTTAGTGCCTTACTGTTGCTATTCCTCTTCTAATCACCATCCTATCTTAGTGCCTTACTGTCGCTATTCCTCTTCTGATCACTGTCCTATCTTAATGCCTTACTGTCGATATTCCTCTTCTAATCACGCCTCCTATCTTAGTGCTTTACTGTCACGATTCCTCTTCTAATCACTGTCCTATCTTAGTGCCTTACTGGTGCTATTCCTCTTCTGATCACTGTCCTGTCTTAATTCCTTACTGTCGCTATTCCTCTTCTAATCACTGTCCTGTCTTAATTCCTTACTGTCGCTATTCCTCTTCTAATCACTGTCCTATCTTAGTGCCTTACTCTTGTTATTCCTCTTCTAATCACTGTCCTATCTTAGTGCCTTACTGTCACTATTCCTCTTCTAATCACTGTATTATCTTAATGCCTTACTGTTCATATTCCTCTTCTAATCACTGTCCTATCTTAGTGCCTTACTGTCACTATTCCTCTTCTAATCACTGTACTATCTTAATGCCTTACTGTTGATATTCCCCTTCTAATCACTCTCCTATCTTAGTGTCTTAATGTCGCTATTCCTCTTCTAATCACTGTCCTATCTTAGTGCCTTAGTGTCGCTATTCCTCTTCTAATCACGATCCTATCTTAGAGCCTTACTGTTGATCTTCCTCTCTAATCACTATCCTATCTTAGTGCCTTACTGTTGCTAATCCCCTTCTAATCACTGTCCTATATTAGTGCCTAACTGTCGCTATTCCTCTTCTAATCAATGTCCTATCTTAGTGCCTTACTGATGCTATTCCTCTTCTAATCACTCTCCTATCTTAATGCCTTCGTGTTGATATTCCTCTTCTAATCACTGTCCTATCTTATAATCACTGTCATATCTTAGTGCCTTACTGTCGCTATTCCCCTTCTAATCACTGTCCTATCTTAGTGCCTCACTGTCGATAATCCTCTTCTAATCAGTGTTCTATCTTAGTGCCGTACTGTTGCTATTCCCCATCTAATCACTGTCCTATCTTAGTGCCTTACTGTCACTATTCCTCTTCTAATCACTGTCCTGTCTTAGTGCCTTACTATCGCTATTCCTCTTCTAATCACTGTCCAATCTTAGTGCCTTACTGTCGCTATTCCTCTTCTAATCACTGTCCTATATTAGTGTCTTCCTATCGATATTCCTCTTCTAATCACTGTCCTATCTTAGTGCCTCACTGTTGATATTCCTCTTCTAATCACTGTCCTATCTTAGTGCCTTACTGTCGCTATTCCTCTTCTAATCACTGTCCTATCTTAGTGCCGTACTGTCCCTATTCCTCGTCTAATCACTGTCCTATGTTAGTGCCTTACTGTCGATATTCCTCTCCTAATCACTCTCCTATAATAATGCCTTACTGTCGATATTCCTCTTCTAATCACTGCCCTATCTTAGTGCAATACTGTCAATATTCCTCTTCTAATCACTCTCCTATCTGAATGCCTTTCTGTCAATATTACTCTTTTAATCACGATCCTATCTTAGTGCTTTACTGTTTCTATTCCTCTTCTAATCACTGTCCTATCTTAGTGCATTACTGTCGCTATTCCTCTTCTAATCACTGTCCTATCTTAGTGCGATACTGTCGATGTTCCTCTTCTAATCACTCTCCTATATTAGTGACTTATTGTTGCCATTTCTCTTCTAATCACTGTCCTATCTTAGTGCCTTACTGTCGACATTCCTCTTCTAATCACTGTTCTATTTTAGTGCCTTACTGCCATTATTCCTCTTCTAATCACTGTCCTATCTTAATGCCTTACTGTTGATATTCCCCTTCTAATCACTCTCCTATCTTAGTGCCTTAATGTCGCTATTCCTCTTCTAATCACTGTCCTATCTTAGTGCCTTAGTGTCGCTATTCCTCTTCTAATCACGATCCTATCTTAGTGCCTTACTGTCGATATTCCTCTCTAATCACTATCCTATCTTAGTGCCATACTGTTGCTATTCCCCTTCTAATCACTGTCCTATATTAATGCCTAACTGTCTCTATTCCTGTTCTAATCAATGTCCTATCTTAGTGCCTTACTGTCGCTATTCCTCTTCTAATCACTCTCATATCTTAATGCCTTCGTGTTGATATTCCTCTTCTAATCACTGTCCTATCTTATAATCACTGTCATATCTTAGTGCCTTACTGTCGCTATTCCCCTTCTAATCACTGCCCTATCTTAGTGCCTCACTGTCGATAATCCTCTTCTAATCAGTGTTCTATCTTAGTGCCGTACTGTTGCTATTCCCCATCTAATCACTGTCCTATCTTAGTGCCTGACTGTCGCTATTCCTCTTCTAATCACTGTCCTATCTTAGTGCCTTACTATCGCTATTCCTCTTCTAATCACTGTCCAATCTTAGTGCCTTACTGTCGCTATTCCTCTTCTGATCACTGTCCTATATTAGTGTCTTACTGTCGATATTCCTCTTCTAATCACTGTCCTATCTTAGTGCCTTGCTGTTGATATTCCTCTTCTAATCACTGTCCTATCTTAGTGCCTTACTGTCGCTATTCCTCTTCTAATCACTGTCCTATCTTAGTGCCGTACTGTCGATATTCCTCTCCTAATCACTGTCCTATATTAGTACCTTACTATCGATATTCCTCTTCTAATCACTGCCCTATCTTAGCCCCTTACTGTTGGTATTCCTCTTCTAGTTACTGCCCTATCTTAGTGCATTACTGTCAATATTCCTCTTCTAATCACTGTCCTATCTGAATGCCTTTCTTTCAATCTTACTCTTTTAATCACGATCCTATCTTAGTGCCTTACTGTTTCTATTCCTCTTCTAATCACTGTCCTATCTTAGTGCATTACTGTCCCTATTCCTCTTCTAATCACTGTCCTATCTTAGTGTGATACTGTCGATATTCCTCTTCTAATCACTATCCTATATTAGTGACTTATTTTTGCTATTTCTCTTCTAATCACTGTCCTATCTTAGTGCCTTACTGTTGATATTCCTCTTCTAATCACTGTCCTATCTTAGTGCCTTACTGTCGCTATTCCTCTTCTAATCACTGTCCTATCTTAGTGCCTTACTGTTGCTATTCCTCTTCTAATCACTGTCCTATCTTAGTGCCTTACTGTTGCTATTCCTCTTCTAATCACTGTCCTATCTTAGTGCCTTACTGTTGCTATCTTTCTAATCACTGTCCTATCTTAGTGCCTTACTGTTGCTATTCCTCTTCTAATCACTGTCCTATCTTAGTGCCTTACTGTTGCTATTCCTCTTCTAATCACTGTCCTATCTTAGTGCCTTACTGTTGCTATTCCTCTTCTAATCACTGTGCCTTACTGTTATACTCCGGTTCATTTCACCTGCTATTTCCCTCCCACCAGCTCTTGTTCATCGAGGACTTCTGTCTACAAGTGATGCATGCTCTTCAGCAAGTTAGTCTGTGTTGCACAGTGGACCTTTGCCGTGGAACATGCTCATTGAGCGTCTAACAGCATTACTTTTTATAACTGCCGTCAGATTCAGAGGCCAGGTTCGTGGTGAAAGTCCTCTATAAGGTATTTTACAGAGAGGATGTTGCATAGTGTATTTCTCCCTACAACATTTGTTCTTACCACTACCACCAGATGGCAGGGTTTACGGTGAAAATCCTCTATACGGTCTTTTACAGAGAGCACGTTGCATAGTGTATTTCTCCCCACGCCAGTAGTTCTTACCACTACCATCAGATGGCAGGTTGATGGTGAAAGTCCTCTATAGGGTTTTTAACACAGGGCATGCTGCACAGTGAGTTGCTACCCATAACATTAGTTCTTGCCGCTACTGACCGTCATCAGCCAGACTGTTGTTGATGGTGGTGCTGATGTTTTCCTTTATGTTGTAGCTGTGCATTGTGCTCGTCTATTGTTATAAATACTGCAATGTGTGACTGACGCTTTCCGTTTCTCCGTTTCTCTCCACCCGCCGACAGGTGACGCCCCGGGTTGAGGGCCGGACACGCCTACACCAGTAGGCGGACAGCCATCACAGGAAAGCGGGGCAAGGGGGTGCCACCACCACCCAGCCACCCCACCACCCCACCACCCCACCACCCCACCACCCTGCCGTCGCCGCCGCTACCTCCAGCCCCGCGTCAGCGCGACGCCGGCAACCGAAACCACGACGACGACGGCGACGCCGCCACCGACGCCGCCACCGACGCAGCAGGAAGGGGAAGCCATGAACTTCCGGCAGCGGATCGCCTGGGTGCTGGTGGCCGTGTTCCTGGCCGCCACCTGCGGCGTGGCTTACTACATCTTCGAGATCAGCGACCGCTTCAGCGAGTACGCGCTTGACCACGTCGAGTCGTACCACACGGCGGGGGCTGGCGGTGGTACCGGGACCGGCGGTGGTCGGGGGCCGGGGCGGGGGCGCGGCCCGGCGGGGGCTGTGCGCGGCGTGGTGGCGGGCGGGACCGGGGCAGCCCCGCCCGGACGGGACCCGGCCCCTGACGGGTGGGCGCTGGTGGCGCTGGGGCGGCACCTGATGGACGTGCCGCTGGCCGTGTGGGTGGTGCTACTGGTGCTGCCGTACCTACAGGTGTTCTGCCTGCTGCTCGCCTGCACCAAGGCCGAGCCCCGCTACTCGCCAGCCTACCTGTGGCCACTCTTCGTCTACCTCAAGTGCCGCGCGCTCTACTTCCGGTGGGCGCGTCCCGCCTCCAAGTCGTCCAACTCGCCGCTCGCCAACGGCCACGGCCACGCTCTGCTCATCGACACATGACCCAGGGGCAAGCCCTGCATGCAGGGCCGGCCCCAGCTCGTGAATAACAACAATAACAACAACAACAAAGACAACAACACCGGCCGCGTTAAGGGACACCTGGTATGACCGGGTGGGAGGCCCTGCTTCCTTTCTGGAACCAACCCAACCCACTCATGGCCTTTTCATACGACGAGCTCGGCAATTTTCAGACGAATTTTTACACCACATACTGACACCGCTGTGTGTCATAGGGAATAGCACGCCACAGTGACACTTCACTCTGACAGCAACAGTTCACTCTGACAGTAACAGTTCACTCTGACAGTAACGGTTCACTCTGACAGTCACAGTTCACTCTGACAGTAACAGTTCACTCTGACAGTAACAGTTCACTCTGACAGTTGATAGTTGAGAGTTCACTCCTACAGTGACAGCTCTGTCTCTCTCTCTATCTCACGGAGAGACCCCTCTGTCATCCTGTGAACTCACTCTCGCCGTGAGACCTCATTCTCACCGTGAGACCGCAATGTCACCCTAATAAGACCTCGCTGTCACCCTGAGAAATCACTCTCACCCTGAGAACGCACTCTCACTGTGAGACCTCACTCACACAGTGAGATTTAATTCTGACGGTGATGCCTTTCTCCGAGAGTGACACCTCATTCTGACAGTGACACCTCGCTCTGACAGTGAGACTTTATATGCACAGTGACTTCTCATTTGTGCAGTGACACTTTGCTCTTGACAGTGACAGATCAATCATCGTGACACCTCGCTCTGACAATGAGACCTCACTTAAAAGGTGACTCCTTATTTAAACAGTGACACATTATTCGGAAGGTGACACCTCTTTCAGACAGTGACACCTCACTCTGGCAGTGAAACCTCACTTAGTACAAGCGCGGCACATGTACACTGGCCGTAACTACACTAAATTCTATTTGTGTCTTTTTCCCCCGTTTCTTTCTTTTTTGTTAAGTTCAGTTTCCTTATCAAAATCGGACAACCATCAATATTGAAATGAATTAATATTCACCTTTTTTTTTGCATCACTATGACACTTCCATATATAGAGATAAGTATGCATTCCTGTGGTGGCATTTATGGGATCGGTTTAAAGTATGAGGGGTGTACGATCCGGGCTCGATCCGGCATCGTCCGGGATGATCCGGGGGTGGTCCGGGTGTGCTCCGGAGGTAGTCCGTGTACTGTCTGGGGCCACGGTTTAATCCGGATCAGCCCTGGTCTAGCCCCCAACATAGCCACGGACAACTCCCGGACTGCCCGGATAAGACCCGGACAAGCCAGATCAGCACGGATTAGTCCGGGAGTACTCCGTGGCTACACCGTGGACTCTTCTTCTATTAAGCATATCAAATACCCAGCAATATTAAAGGTGCAGAGTCCGATGGTTTTGAGTTGCTGTAATTTGTCTGAGATAAATACATTAGATCGATCACTAATATCTACTTTACATTAGTTTAAAGTTACTTTTATTTTAAATGGTAAACTTTTGAGATATTTGAAGTGCAAACAAGGAAGATTAGTTTTGGCAAGCTTGCTAAAACTCTGACACCATAGACGTCTACAGTAACATGTTCTATTAAATTGACTCAGTATTCCCTTCTATGCAGAATCAAATGTTCAGTAAGTGCATGAGTATCTGTTTTGGTTTTGGTTTTGAAAATTTCATATTTCATCGGACTATGCAACTTTAAAACAACAAACGAGATAGCAAACCTTCCAAAGTGACATTCAAAAGGTCCTGAGTAACAATTACAATGTACAATAGACAGGATGAGATTGAGGGATAACTGATAACCTGCCAAAAGGCAGTTTAGAATATGCGACAAAGACCGCCCCCCCCCCCAACCTGTCTTAATTTCGTAGATAAGAATATAAATTTTAATTTCCCGATGTTGGTGGTCGTTTATTTATGGTTATGGAGAGACTAAACTAAAGCCCCAGTCAAACCTACCCGGATCAGGGGCCGGACGAGCCCCGGACCGTCATCCGGGGTGGTCCGTGGCTCGTCCGGCCTCGTCTGGGCTCCGCCCCGGATGTTTTAAAATGTTTAAAACATCCGGGGCGGTCCAGGGCATTTTGCGATCTGGGCTCGATCCGGCATCGTCCCGGATGATCCGGGGGTGGTCCGGGGGTAGTCCGGGGGTGCTCCGTGTACTGTCTGGGGCCACGGTTTAATCCGGATCAGCCCCGGACTAGCCCCCAACATAGCCACGGACAACTCCCGGACTGCCTGGATAAGACCCGGACAAGCCAGATCAGCACGGATTAGCTGGCTGTAAGACCAGTGCTTGGGCACTGACAAAAGACTTATTCAGCAGAATAAACATATTTACCACACACACACACACACATTCAGCGCCACCAGAGAGGTGTCCGCGTTCAGACCGATCGGGTATGTAAATTGCACTTACCACTTTGGACTCAATCTTACTTGCTCACATCAATCAATCAATCAATCTAACACAAGGGTACTGTTAACGGTTGGTAATTTTGGAGGAATTTGCCTGATCACAGCCGAATAGCTTGTTTGATACACGCTCTACTTCTGTTGTCCGCCACCTCCTTCTCCACAACCAACTTGTCGTCGATCTGTCAGTGTGAGTCGTGGCTGCTGCTGTCGGGTACCATTCCTATATTTATATAATGCCAAATGTGTACATATGTCTCGGACGGCAGGTATAGTCTGTTTGAGACGAGATGTTTTCGTGGCATGAATGTGAGTGATGAGTGATGATGCATAAGAGAATAACTCCTAGCGGGAGATTGATGAACCAACAGAGAGAGAGACCTAATTGAAGGTTGCATATATTATATATATGTACATTATATATGTCTATATATGTGTGTAAGTAATACATGTAATTAATTGCTACTTGTCATTAGCTGGTTTATACATAATATAATGTTTGAGATGAAAAATGTGATACTGAGCCGTAGATGTGAGTGATTATGATCATGTGACAACGTCCCGTGTGCGTAGAAGGGTCTTCTCGAACAAGTGCGTTACCATGGCAACGGCCAAATGGGCAGTCTGACGGCTACATCCACGTGCTGCTGACCGTACTTAAAGTTGCATGGTCCAATGAAATATAATTTTGTCAAAATTAAAACAACTACTTACATTTGATGCTATATATCCAACTTAGATATTGGTCTATTAGCTAATGATTTGGGACAGTATATACAGAATAACCAGTGAGTTTATAACCTCACCCCTTTGAACACTCAGTTTGAAACACCCATTATGCAGGAAGGCCATTAACCAATTAGGCCAATCTCGTGACCCCATTAGCCCCCCCAACCAAGTAGGCCTGCTGTGCAGGGTCATAGAGGGGAAGGGGATATGAGGTGGATGTGTGTGTATGTGTCTGTGTGTTTCCTGACCTGATTTTACAGAGACACAGAGACAGACATACACACAGACATACACACACAGACATACACACACAAGACATACACACACATACATACACACAGACAGACATGCAGAGACATACACACATAGACATACACACACAGACACATATACATACAGACAGACATACACACACAGCCATACATACACACACATACACACACATACAGACACCCATAGATAGGCACACACAGACAGACATACACAGAGAGCACACACATACACAGAAACACACACATGCACACACCTGATACCAGACAGGATGGCCAAATGAGTT
The DNA here is from genome assembly GCA_030323885.1 of Branchipolynoe longqiensis. Classification (NCBI taxonomy): domain Eukaryota; kingdom Metazoa; phylum Annelida; class Polychaeta; order Phyllodocida; family Polynoidae; genus Branchipolynoe; species Branchipolynoe longqiensis. The sequence continues at coordinate 141,842,234 of CM059186.1, forward strand.
AGAGCGTCCGTCTCCCGTGCTGGTAGATCGTGGGGTCGTGGGTTCGAGTCCCGGTCGTGTCAAACCAATGACTTTAAAATTGATACTTGTTGCTTCCTAGCCAGGCGCTCGGCATTATTAGATAGGGCAAGGACTGGTGTGCTCAGTGTCAGGATAATGTGACTGAGGGGGATGCCAGGTCATGGTGCCGCGGCCTAGTTTCCCAGTGAGACAGCACTATAAAGTTGCCATGAGCGCGCACTGTCACAAGTCGGTACCCGTCCTGATATGACCTTAGATGTTGCTAGGATGTAAAACAACAACAAACACACACCTGACATACACAGACACACATACACCCAACCTGACTTTGCAGAGAGAGAGCCACACACACACACAGACACACACATACACCCACAGACAGACACACACAGACATACACACACAGACATACACACATACATACACACACAGACACACATACATACACACACATACACACACATACATACATACACAGACACACATAGATACACATACATACACACACATACACACACAGACATTACCACACATACATATACACACACAGACAGACACACATAGATAGACACACAGAGACAGACATGCATAGACAGCACACACAGACACACAAACACACAGATATGCACACACCCGACATACACAGACACATACACCTGACCTGACTTTGCAGAGAGAGAGACACACCCACATACAGAAACACATAGACAGCCGCACACAGGCAGAGGCAGACACACATATACATGCACACACATACATACACAGACACACAAATACACAGACAGACACATCCATACACACACACACAGACACACATACACCACAGACATACATACACACATACATACACACATACACAGCACAGAAACACACAGATGGACACACACAGACATACACACAGACAGACACACACACAGATACATACAGACATACATAGACAGACAGACACAAGCAGACAACAGACACACATTTTTTTTTTTTAAAGCCCTAGTGCCATGGCCTATGTCACTAATCCATTCCCAGAATGTTACCCACCAATCAGGAATACCTACCTACAGTCCTGTAAGGTTCCAGGTCATCTCACATCACGTGGTCACCGCGAGATGACATCTGGGTCATAGCCACAGGACTTTTGGCAAGCTTGTCGAAATTATTGTTGGTTCTTTGAGCTCATATTACTTCAAAACTAATCATCTTTAATCAAAATCACTCCGGAGTAATGATTAGTAGCTTGTAACGATCAATTTGATATATTTATCTCAAAAATAAGACAAAAATTCAAAGGCCATCGGACCATGCAACTTTAAGTGCTGACCGCCGGGATGTGCTTAGACTACCTGGCGCACTGCAACATCCCTATTATCGCTCACTGCGGGTATGCTAAGTTAAAGACATTGTGTGACTAACTGTTGTTTGGTCACAGTTTAAAATCCATTGACCAACTGTTGTCTGGTTCCAGTTAAACCCACCATGCGACATACTGTTGTTTGGTCCCACTTAAAACCATGATGTGACTAAATATAGTAAATCTTGCTTGGTCCCATTTAAGACCATCTGACCAACTGTTGCTTGGCCCCATTTAAAACCATCACATGACCAACTGCTGATTGGTCCCACTTAAAGCCACCATGTGACCAACTACTGATTGGTCCCACTTCAAACCATCATGTGACCAACTGCTGCTTGGTCCCACTTAAAGGCATCATGTGACCAAAGGCTGCTTGGTCCCACTTAAATCCATCATGTGACCCAACTGTTTGGACCCACTTCAAACCATCATGTGACCAACTACTGCTTGGTCCCACTTAAAGCCATCATGTGACCAACTACTGCTTGGTCCCACTTAAAGCCATCATGTGACCAACTACTGATTGGTCCCACTTAAAGCCATCATGTGACCAACTACTGAGTGGTCCTACGTAAAGCCATCTTGTGACTAACTGCTGCTTGGTTCCACTTCAAACCATCACGTGACCAACTTCTGCTTGGTCCCACTTCAAAGCATCATGTGTCCAACTACTGCTTGGTCCAAACTTCAAACCATCATGTGACCAACTTCTGCTTTGTCCTACTTAAAGCCATCACTTGACAAAGTACTGCTTGGCCCTACTTAAAACCATCATGGAACCAAGTACTGCTTGATCCCACTTAAAGCCATCATGTGTCCAACTACTGTTTGGTCCCACTTCAAACCATCATGTGACCAACTTCTGCTTGGTCCCACTTAAAACCATCATGTGACCAACTTCTGCTTGGTCCCACTTAAAGCCATCACGTGACAAAGTACTGCTTGATCCTACTTAAAACCATCATGGAACCAAGTACTGCTTGATCCTACTTAAAACCATCATGGAACCAAGTACTGCTTGATCCCACTTAAAGCCATCATGTGTCCAACTACTGTTTGGTCCCACTTCAAACCATCATGTGTCCAACTTCTGTTTGGTCCCACTTAAAACCATCATCTATCCAACTACTGCTTGGTCCCACTTCAAACCTTCATGTGACCAACTTCTGCTTGGTCCCACTTAAAACAATCATGTGTCCAACTACTGCTTGGTCCCACTTCAAACCATGATGTGACCAACTTCTGCTTGGCCCAAAGTTGCACACAAGTACTGCTTGCTATGTCCAAGCTAAAAACCACTGCTGGCCAACTGTTGCTTCGTTACACCCACCACACACACTCGCACCATGTTTCTTTTCTGCAGCAGTATGTCGTACGTAACAGGTCTGATCTTTAAGCCCGTCAGATGTCGCGTGTATTTGTCGTCTGCCCCTGTTAAGCTTTCATTAATGGCCGCCAGGGTGTGGATGGAGCCTCCCACTGCGCCTGCGCCTGCGACTGCGCCTGCGCCTGCGCCTGCGCTGCTCTGACATTTCCGGTTTGGGTGGTTTGTTAGCCAGCTACCGCGGAGTGAGGGAGGGGGAGTGAGGGAAGGAGGGAGGGAGTGAGGGAAGAGCGAGGGGGGCAGGGGGGAAGGAGGGAGGGAGAGGGAGGCTGGGAGAGAGGGAGGGGGAGGGGTGCATTAGTGAGCCCGGGAAATACAGCTTTACATTGTGTTATGGTGTAATAATGGCGGCACCTGGATGCCGACCACGTGGGGTAGGTGCCTGAGGTGGCCGTCTGGCGGGCGTAAAGCGAATTACTAAAGCGCAGACGACGGGCAGCCATTTCAGTTTACGCTTGGTACGCCCCACTAGCACGGCCCAAGTGTTACAGCCACTGACACACCTGCACACTGGCTTTCAGCTTTATATTGGCCAATCAATGTTCGTGTCTTGAATGGTGAATTTCCATTTTGACAATCTTGTAAAGTCTCTCTCAATTGGAGCAAAGTCGTTCGGTATGCTTTTAAACAAACAAATAAAAATGTTTTAAAAAACTAGGATTTTGCAACAATGGAAATCTATTGATTAATGGAATTGAATTCCAAGATTGGTTGAGTATGTATATTCCAATGTGCGACCGGTACAATGTGAATAAAATGATGAATCGAGAATAAATATGTGTTTTCTTTGCTGTTTTTGTTGTTTTAATTTGTAAATCTGCTTGTATGAGTTGACCAAATGACTGGTTAGCTCAGTATCGGGATAATGTGTCTGAGTGGGATATCAAGTCGTGGTGGGACAGCACTATAAAGTCACCATGAGGCACAGTCACAAGTCGGAACGCGTCCTGATATGACATCAGATGTTGCCTGGACATAAAACCCCAACAAACATAGTAGTACTACTGTCCATATTCAAATTGACGAATCCATGAAGTGTCCTTACCCGTCCTGATATGACCTTAGATGTTGCTAGGACGTAAAAACCTCAATAAAAGTTACTAATTTGGTTGCCGCAGGAACCTGGAGATGATGTTGTGGCCGCCAGACACAGACAGAGAGACAGACAGGCAGACAGGCCCTCCCACCAAAATGCAAGGCAGTTAATTCGCAGTTAAAGTATGCTTTGCTCGATGTTATATCTGGAAAAGGAACCAGATCAAGGGTTCTGAACCCATGGGTTTGTGGGTTCGAACCCTGGTCGAATCAAACCAATGACTTAAACATGGATACTTGTCGCTTCCTAGCCAGGCGTTCGGCATTATTATGATAAGCAGGCATGTGATTTCTTCGGGTTTAACCGGAATACAGTTTTTTTTTATGGCTGCTGAAACCGGAATTCCGTGGGTTTTATTATTCCGGTTTTTTTCTGGCCACTGAAAGACCTCTGAAATATACTATTTGCATCCCTCTCGCGACTTAGTGGGATGCTGTTTGTCCCCATGATAATCTAAAAAGAAATGTCAGGTTCTTTCCCTTGCACCCAATCACATGCATAGATATGCAGATAAGGCAAGAACTGGTTGGCTCAGTGTCAGGATAATGTGACTGAGTGGGATATCAGGTCACGGTGCTGGTGGTCTGGTCTCCCAGTGGGGCAGCATTATAAAGTTGTCATGAGTGCACACTGTCACAAGTCGGTACTCATCCTGATATGACCTTAGATGTTGCTATGACGTAAAACAACAACAAACAAACATATATCTGGAAATGCTGCTGGAGACATACATACCTATAGACATATGGGCCCTCTCACCAAATTGCAAGGCAGTTCGCAGTTCAATTATGCTTTACTCTTATGTTATATCTGTAAATGCTGCTTGACAGACGGGCCCACGCACCAAAACGCAAAGGCAGTCCGCAGTTAATGTATGCCTTGCTCTATGTTATATCTGGAAATGGCGCTCCACTAGAGAATATAAAGTAGATTGGAGAGGAGAGGTCGCGGTGGCCTTCCTGTGGGAACATCTCCACTCACCCTTACCCCCCCCCCCCCAGAAGTCTGAAGCACGTGACACATCCCGCGGGTGTTCCCATGGTGACGAACAGCGCGTCCCGAGATCCCGACACTGGCGCGTGGCGAGACAAATCTCCTCCGGAGGACGCCACCATCGTTTTCAGGAAGGACGTGACCAGAACTATCAGCTTCCGGCCACGTGATCGGAAGTTGCCATCTGGCGGCGGCGCGCGGCGGTGCGCATAGAGTAGGAGGAGGTCAGAGTTCACGAGGGGATCAGCACTCGCAGATGTGTTTATCGCAAGAACCTCGGAGATGGGTAGAGATCGATCAAACGGGGGGTGGGGGGGGGATGTCCTCCAGCGACTCCGGAAGAGAAGAAGAAGAAGAAGAAGAAGAAGAAGAGGGGGTGGGGGAGCAGAGGAAGGGGAGGGAGGCGGAATGGCCAACTCTCCAGCTACACCATCGGATGAATTGCCATGGCAACTAACTGTCTCTACCGGCATTAGGGGGCTAAATAAGGTGAAGAAGAAAAGGGGGCTGAGGTGCTTCTCAGCGTGCCGGTCGGGTGATTAGTACTAATGTCTTTGTTGAGATGAGATGACGGGAAGAGAATGGGGACCGTCTTAAAGACAAGCTCTAATTGAGTGATCACCGAAAACAAACGCAAACACCCGCCCGCCCGCCGAGGTAGGAATTGTCAACTGTTTCCTTCTATCGGGCGGGGAGGGGTGGGGACGGGGACGGAGCGAGAACATGGACAAGGACGGGACAGGGACAGGGCAGGTTGGGGACGGAGCGAGAACGGAGACAGGGCTGGATGGGGCGGGACGAAACAAGCACGGGTGAGGACAGGGCGCAACGGGGCGAGGACGGCACGTGGACAGAGTGGGACGGGGCGAGGAACAGGGCAGATTGGGGTAGGGGTGGGACGAAGCGAGGACGGGACGGGAAAGGACGGGCCGAGGACGGGGACAGAGTGGGACGGGGTGAGGAACAGGGCAGATCGGGGCAGGGGCGGGACGAGGCGAGGACGGGGCAGGACGGGGCGAGGACGGGACGGGGGCAGAGTGGGACGGGGCCAGGAACAGGGCAGATCAGGGCGGGGCTGGGACGAGGCGAGGACAGGACAGGACGGGGACAGAGTGGGACGGGGCGAGAAACAGGGCAGATCGGGGCAGGGGTGGGACGGGAAGTGGAGAGAATAGGATGCGGCAAACACTGCACTTCTGATAGCCTATTAGCGCTGGTGTCATTTTCTGCAATACAATAGCTAGTGTTTCCGAATAATACCACCCCACCACCACCATCACCATCCCTCACCTTCCGTTCTGTGCTGCCCGTTACAAAGCAGCCACGCCCTCCTCTCCTCCCTCCCCTCACCATCCCCCCTCCCATCTCCCCCAGTCCTACCACTCCCCAATCTCACAATTACACACACACACCGCCGCCGCCTACCAAGCTGTGGTAGTGGGGTGGTTGTAAGGTGCCATGCCCCCTGGAGGACGAACGTGAAAACAATGGTCATCGGGCAGGCTCAGGTAATTGGGTCATCCATCACCTGTGTCTGGTCCTGGAGGGGTGGGATGGGTGGGGGTGAGGGATCATTGTGAATAGGAGGCCCTCTGGCGGCGGCAGTCAGCATGATGGGACCAGTGCACGTGCATCTATAAAGCCTAAACACACAGGCTTTATTTCAGTGTTACCACAAATGTGACCCATATCTTTGAATCTGGTTTTAATTAGGTACGATTCTGCACATGAGTTGTACACATAGCTTTTGTTGTTGTGGTTGGGGATGTTCATTTCATTTTCTAAAGAAGCATTATGTTTGCTACATTGACTCCGTGTCAGGAAGACTCCTACTATTCTCTGTGCAATCCGCTACTTCCTTAAAGGGGCTGTCACATTAGGGTTTTTTGCGGGAGCGTATGGTGGCGTAGGCGCGTTACGTCATATATGTCGGCATACGCCGTATACGCTACTCATTCGCTACGCATACGCTACTCATACGCCGCCAGATGCCGGCTTATGTGAAGCGTATGAGGCATATGCCGCCATACGCTTTCATAAATCCGTCCGTCCAAATTTTTGTGTGCATGCTAAAAAAAACTCGACCTATGAGGGCGTATGGCCCATACTGTCAAAAAATGTCACAGCACGCTCCCATACGCTCCTCATACGCTCCTCGTACGCTCCTCGTAGGTTTCACATACGCTCAAAACCACCCGAAAGGTCACCAAATGTCATCTTAGGCCGGCATGCGCAGGACCTACGTAGGTTTTCAATACGCTCCCGCCATACGCCGTAATGTGACAGGGCCTTAAGCAGTCATCCCGAATTCTCAGATCATCCAGTCAGATATTAGTCCATGTCGCTATGACTGGACTCGAATCATTTGGCGGTTGTGTCACTTTGTGGAATATGGAATAGATTGCCAGAGGATGTAGGAAATGGAGCATCTCTTGAAAATAGTTTAATCTGTTCTCAAGACTCACCTGTTTAAGATGTGTTTGCTTGTTGTTTTACGTGCTAGCAACATATAAGGTCATATCAGGACGGGCTGTTTAAGGTAGATTTTTATGGTAAATGAATTATCTCTCTATCCATTTCATTTTAGTCTAAATGGATGTCATCTTTGTTATGTTTGATGGCCAGGGTCGAGGTGATCGACGATGCCAACACGGTGGTCAGCGCTAACATCATAAGTCTCAAACATAATCTCAACCAATTATTCACTGGCATGTAAGACTCTTTTTATCAGATCTTTGTGTGAACACACAGCAAACAAATACACACACATTCACTTTTATTTATATGATGCATAACGTATTATGCGAGTGTAAAGGCACTGAAGGGAATTATTTGATTATATATAGTATTACCCGTTACTTTATGTACTGCCACCTGTGCGCTTCACGTGACAAGTGGCGCCGCCACCGGCCCTTGCTATCCCTACCGGACGCGCCAACACTCACTCGCGCAGGAGGAATTATTTTCTTTTTTTTAGGGCTCGGATCGATAATCCCTAAGCTCGGAGATTATACCCATACGAAACTACATATATGTGAATATATAATTAATTATATGAGTATAAAATGGGCGGCGTAGGCTTGTGCTATTTATTATATTATTATTCGCCATTCTATTTATTACAAAATATAATATTACAAAATATAATATAATATAATATAATATTTATTGCAAACTATAATATATACAAAATTAAAATATTGTCTGGGTGAGTGGTCACACAGCATAAACAATGATTAATGACACCAGTGGCCACAGGTGGCAGCAATGATCGTGGGGCGGCTGGTAACCCGCAGCATGGTAAATGCAGTAAGCATGTATACATCATGTTTGATGTAATGGATTATGCCGCATTAGATAGATTATACGCTTAGTTGTGTCTGGCCATGGACATGGTCGCAGGGAATGTGGTTAGCTGGCTAATAGATCAGAGCCAGGACCGAAATTGCAGCGCAGGAATGGAGTGAAATGTAATTCACAACACGACAAGGAACTAAATGTATGGGAAATTTTGTTGATCTATAATTAACTCAGAATGTGTTCAGATCAATGAATCAGTCTTTCGGCAGGTTCCGGGTCCGAATCCTGAGACCCAGGCACTCAACCCTACTTCTTGACAGTTGGGTGAGTGTAGGGCTGGGTTGGCGGCCAAGAAAAGGTGTTAGACATCGATGGTTGGGCATAAGGATGTGAAGTGTTGGAGGCGGTGGTAAGGCTACCGAAAGTGATGTCAGCGGAGTTCATTGGGTTCATACCAAGGTGGCCCAGTGACTGGAGGTGGTGCCACCTAGTAAAATGTGTGAAGACAGGTGGAGTGTCGACCGGGAATCCTTGTGGGTTCAGTGGGTGCAGAAAAGAGGGCGTACATGTAGCTCACTGAGCCACAGGTGGCAGCACAATCTGTCCCTTATCGCATGCGAATTACCCATGTTGCCAAAGCATCATGGGTAATTCATAACAACATTAATTATAAACAATGATTTTCTATACTTATGCACAAAGGCTGATCTTTACTAAAAGTTGCATAGTTTGATAAACAAATATATAATGTTTTCAAAAGCAAAACATGTCTCTAGATTTGAACCTAAATATCTAACTTGGATAATGGTGCACTTATTAAATACGTGTTGCTACATAGAAGGGCATGTTAAGTCAATTTTATATTTGTTGCAACATAGAAGGGCAAACTAAGTCAATGTAATAGAACGTGTTACTGCTGAAGCATATGGGGTTAGAGTTTGACAAGCACACACAATTTAATTTAGCATGTTTGCAATTCAAATATCACCGAAGTTAGCCATTTTAAAGCAAAGTTACTTCAAACTAAAGTAAGGTAGATTATATTGATCAATCTAACATACTTGTCTTAGAAAATAAAATAAAAGAAAAACCATTGGACTAGGTAACTTTAAGGATATATTAGGTCAACTCACTAGTTGGCAACAATACGGTACTATACGTGCATGTAGGCTTCACTGGTTTTTGTTTTTTTGGGGTCCATTAGTTGTTTAAGCAGGCGAAATTTCAGTCATAGACAACTGGTCTTCCTCATTCCACTGCTGGTCGATAGAAAGCCCGAGCCTACACTTTTACCGACCCAAGGGATTTTTAACCTCCCACACCACATAGACATGGTATGAGAGCAACCAACCTCTGATGACGCTGTCAGTTATACACAGTGGTAGAAATCCAAATTGGCAGAGCTGGGGTCACGGGGAATCGAACCGCCGACTCTCAGATTAGGAGTCTGACCTAGAAAAAAGTCAGACACTTTAACGACTCCGCCACAGAGAACGCCACAAACAGTTGTCCAGATTCAAAACATCCGTTGTATTTTTGTTGCCTATTTCCAGGCTTTCAATTTGTTAAGCGCAAATCAACAGATATGAATATAAAAACCATGCAATAATAAAGCGTGACATATTATTACCATTAAACTAAATCCGATTCGACACAAATTTTCCTCGTTTTGATTTTCAAAGCATTTGTTGAATTTTCCCAACTCTTTCTAGGCTTTAAATTCACTAGGCATGCAATTTCCGACTACCAAAATGGTGTACAGCCAGCCTACAGTTTGGATACATTATCTTAGAGCGTCTGACTTATGACCAGAAATCGAAGCCTTTTAAGTTTTTAAATTTAGGTAGAAAATGACTAACCTGCCTGCTAGTTCCCACTTCTGCCATGACAGCGCCACCTGTAAGTGGGATATTCACCCATCTCTCTGGCACTCTGATATATATATAAATATATATATTATATAAATAGATAGATTGAGCGGCAGAAGATGCGTGGCGAGTAATGGGTGCCACATATTGGATCTTACTTACCACCATGACACCCTCTCCGTCCCCCTTGAGACCTTGCTTATCTCACGGACAGCTCAGGAGTTATATATGTGTGGGCGTGTGGGTGTGTGAGTGTAGGGTGTGTGGAGCTGGCACACTCACCTGATGTGGTACTTAATGCCAGTTAAGGCCCTGTCACACCTCACCGGATTGTGGGAAACGGACAGAGAACGAACAGTGTCCGGTTTGTGTCAGTTCAAGTTTTGAACATGCACAAAACTAGGAACGGATGCCGCCGGATTGACGTCTACAGTTCTTTTCCGGTTTCATTTCATTTCATCCGTTGGTATCCGTTCATGTCCGTTTCATGTCCATTTCATGTCCGTTTCATGTCCGTTTCATGTCTGTTTCATGTCCGTTCGTATACCCGATGTCGCAACACTTTGACACATTTTAATACATTTTTATACTTATCACCACCGGACTAGACAATTCTGTCCATTGCTCAATCCGGCATAGTGTGACAGGCACTTTATCATTGTACACACAGTCCAGTCCCGTTGCTCCAGTTCAGCTCTGGGTCTAAGCAATGTATGTTCCCTATAGTGGAGTGGTCGTAACGGCGGGTGATATGTATTAAAACATTGAAGGGACGATTTGGCACTGTTCCAAAATGGCCGCCATTGAGCGTAGACTCATCGGTTATGACAGTTCTGGAAGGAAACTGTCGAGACTTACCCCCATTTATAGTTGCATAGTCCGATGAAAATATCAAATTTAAAAAATCAAAGCAATTATCTAAATTTGATTCTACACATCTACCATGAATACTGGTGCATCTATTAAACATTTGTCATCAAATTGAGGAGAATACTGATGCAATTTAAGAGAACCTGTTACTGCATAACTCTATGGTGTCCGAGTTTTGGCGTGCTTGCGAAAATTAATTTTGCATGATTGTACTTCAAATATCTCCAAAGTTAGCCATTTAAAATAAAAGTTACTTCAAGCAAAAGTAATGTAGGTTATAGTAATTGATCTAATATGTTTATCTCAGAAAATGACAGAAACTCAAAACCATCGGACTGTGCTACTTTAACGTGGGGACGTTGAAGTGGAACGGCTGCTCAACGTGAAGTAGGAGTACAAGGTAAATGTCTGGCACAGACCACGTGACGTCACTAGGAGCCGTACGCATGTGTGGTCACGGTTAAGGCAGAGATAAGAATTGAGAAATGCCAGCCACCGCCTTCTGACCTGGGCAATGTCTTCAACATTCTATTAGGCAATACAGAGAGGCAAAGAGATTACTGACCAAAGAAAGTTAGAACCAGAAAGTATATATATTAATATATCATATATATAGTAGATAAGTATATATATTTATATATTATATGTATGTTAAATATATATATTAATATATTACATGCATAGTATATGTCAGTATATATAGTTATAGAGTTTTATATTACATGAATATTGAAGTATATATATTAATATAATAGTTTGCCTACATAATGAACAAGAGGAAGACATGATAGTGGGTGAGAGTGTATTTACTCTGGCTAGAGGAACATAACCCCTTGCCTAAGAAGAAATGTTCAGTGGTACAGTGAGTGGCGGTTACAATGTGAAGGGGTGGTGGTGCCACCCTCGGAGCTGAGGTGGGGAGGCTGGAGCAATAGATGACTATGAGAGACTCCCACAGTCCATGGAGCTGAGTGAGTGATGTGGGTAAGAGTGTATTTACTCTGGCTAGAGGAAGAATGCCAAAGGACATAGTCCCCCTCACCCACTAGAGTTCATTGTCAGTTCATCAGTCTGTCAGTCAGAGTGGTAAGTTAATATAGTTCATCAGTTTGCTCCGCTCAGACCGCAAGAGCAGTGGCAACCTTCATATCATTGACTATCCTGAGTGTTAGAGGAGTCTTGAGGTATGTGAAGACAGTGTCAGTTGACCAATCCCCCCTAGCGCGGAACTCCCCCCAGTGAAGCCCCGGTCATGGAGAGAAAGGTACACCCTCCCCCCGGAGAAAGGAGTGGGAGGAGACCTGCTCAGGATCAAGGCCCGCCTTCTCCGAGAACAACTTCAGGGTCGCCTGGTAGTATGGGTAAGGAAGGGGGGCTGGAGGAGCAATCGGAAGGCCATAGCATCCGGAGGAGCAGGAACCTCCCTAAAGTGCCGCTCAGTCCAATGGACTGTGCAAATGTTGGTATTCAGGCAACGGCTGACAGGGACATGGAGCACCCGCTCACGGAACTGTATCGTCTTAGAACGGCGTAGAGATATAATGAGTCCCCAGGGGAAGAATGAACAATCCTTGCGGAGCAAGGAAGATTCGGATGATGTCACTTGGCATTTGCAAAGGATGGCCCTGAAACTGCACAGCAGTGCAGCGAGCCAGGCAACGTGATTTGGGTTGGAAGTCAGGATGGCCAGCATTTTCAGTGGTACAGTGAGTGGCGGTTACAGTGTGAAGGGGTGGTGGCGCCACCATCGGAGCTGAGGTGGGGATGCTGGAGCAGTAGATGACTATGAGAGACTCCCACAGTCTATGGAGCTGAGTGAGTGATGAGGGAGAGGAGGGATATTCCGGGTCATTATACTCATATAATTCTTATACAGCATATATAATATATATAGTATATGTAAGTATATATATATTTATATATTATATGTATATTCAAGTATATATATTAATACATAATAAATCCGGCCATCTGTGCCAGTCAGTCCTGGAGCAGGGCATAGCTGGTTTCTTACGAGACGGGTTTGTATAGAGAGTAGGAACTGATGGTGGTAGTGTCCTTCTTTATATTCCCATAATGGATTATAGAGCACATAAATATATCGCAAGTTTTTCCACTGAGACTCACGCAATCTAGAAAGTGGGCGCTGGGTGGTGGCGCCACTGGTAGCCTTTGGTGAATTATCGGGGGCATTCGATGGTATCCTAGAACTTCCCTTATTTATACTTGCATAAGTCCTTATAAATCACAAGTCTATAAGCATATACGGTCCAGACCGCATCCCCAGTATACGTGGTGGAGCGGCACTCGTGTTCCTGTGATGTGTAGGAGTGGTTGATTTTCGCTTACCATCCCAGCTTGTCACTACATCACTTCTGAGTGCTGCCAAATGGGTGCAGAGAGGTGCAGTGAGCAGGGCCGTAGCTAGGTTCTAAAGTTATGGTTTACGAGCACATAAAATATGCGCCATGATGCATACCAAATTATCTTTTATTCATTACGCATTTTTATTTTGTATTTAATGTCAAACCACAAGGTAGATGCAGTTTTTAACTATAACTACATGGTTGCTATTTTGTTTTTTAAATCGAAACCCAAGGAAGGTACGACTGTTATTGCACAAGGGAACTATATTGTTTCGAAAAGCTGACCTTTTCATTGGATTATGTGGTTTCAAATCAATTTGCTGAGATTGGAGGAACTATTTTAACTTATTTAAGCCAATCACTGGAAGTTGTCGGTGGGTGCAAAGAAGGTGTGATAAGACGGGTGATCCAATGAAGATGAGTGCATAAAAGACATGAAAGATAGGTGGTCAACCATGAGGTGTGATTGTCCAACCAGTGATTGTCCAACCAGTGATTTACTAACCAGTGATTGTCCAACCAGTGATTGTCCAACCAGTTGTACAGTATAATGCTCGAATCTGTGGCTGTGTAGGCAGGCTATGGTGAAATCAATACAGACAGAGAAAGGAGGAGTATGAAGTGTAAAGAAGAAGTCAGAGTCCAGTCCTCTGTTTTATTGCTTATATAGTTACATGGGTATCCCCCGCCCCTTTCCCCCAATGGGAATCAAGCATTCTTGGCCCTACCAATAGGGATCCAGCATTCCTGGTCCCCATGGATACCAGTGGTCTGTCCACCATCACAATCTGTATGGCCCCATGGCCTCCACCAACCTTGACCTTTTGAGTGTGGTGATCCCTATCCCAGCAGAGGGGGTAGGCCCTGAGTGCAATCACACCCAGACCTGTCAGCACCATTATGTCTATTTACACCCCACACAGGCACCACCAACCCATACATATCTATATACATACATGCGCCCGGTCACGTACACCGATCAGCAATAGAACATTTGCATTCCCCACCATGACGAATATCAGAATATTTTACACAGTGATTGTCCAACCGGTGATTGTACAACCAGTGATTGCCCAACCGGTGATTGTCCAACCAGTGATTGTCCACCCAGTATTTGTCCAACCAGTAACTGTCAAACCAGTGATTGTCCAACCAATGATTATTGAACTGGGATTGTCCAACCAGTAATTGTCCAACCAGTAATTATCCAACCAGTGATTGTCCAACCAGTGATTGTCCAACCAGTAATTATCCAACCAGTGATTGTCCAACCAGTAATTGTCCAACCAGTAATTGTCCAACCAGTGATTGTCCAACCAGTGATTGTCCAACCAGTGATTGTCCAACCAGTGATTATCCAACCAGTGATTGTCCAACCAGTGATTGTCCAACCAGTAATTGTCCAACCAGTGATTGTCCAACCAGTTATTGTCCAACCAGTGATTGTCCAACCAGTGATTGTCCAACCAGTGATTGTCCAACCAGTGATTGTCCAACCAGTGATTGTCCAACTGAAGATTGTCCAACCAGTGATTGTCCAACCAGTGATTGTCCAACCAGTGATTGTCCAACCAGTGATTGTCCAACCAGTGATTGTCCAACCAGTGATTGTCCAACTGATGATTGTCCAACCAGTGATTGTCCAGCTGATGATTGTCCAACCAGTGATTGTCCAATGAGTGATTGTCCTATGAGTGATTGTCTAACTAGTGATTGTTCAACCAGTGATTATCCAACCTGTGATTATCCAACCAGTGATTGTCCAACCAGTGATTGTCCAACCAGTGATTGTCCAACTGATGATTGTCCAACCAGTGATTGTCCAACTGATGATTGTCCAACCAGTGATTGTCCAACCAGTGATTGTCCAACCAGTGATTGTCTAACTAGTGATTGTTCAACCAGTGATTATCCAACCAGTGATTGTCCAACCAGTGATTGTCCAACCAGTGATTGTCCAACCAGTGATTGTCTAACTAGTGATTGTCCAACCAGTGATTATCCAACCAGTGATTGTCCAACCAGTGATTGTCCAACCAGTGATTGTTCAACCAGTGATTATCCAACCAGTGATTGTCCAACCAGTGATTATCCAACCAGTGATTGTCCAACCAGTGATTATCCAACCAGTGATTGTCCAACCAGTGATTGTCCAACCAGTGATTGTCCAGCCAGTGATTGTCCAACCAGTGATAGGTCAGGAGAGCGCGTCAATTGGTGAGATATGAGAGGTGTGATGGAGGCGTGATCGGCAGTCCATGGGCGGAAGGTGTGTGCGCTTCACTGCTCTTTGCACCCTGGGAAATAACAACGAATGAGTACCCCGCATTCATTCAAACCCATGGAATTTTGGAATCGAGAACGCATTCCGGCATCAATGGGCAAACATGAAAATGAATTGGCTGACTGGATGCAGGGCAACGCACATGCGCCACAAAGAGTGTGGACCTTTGTTAAAAAAGAAATAATTTTAAAAAGGCGTTGCTGTGGGGACTCGCACATTTCCATAGATGGATTATTTATCAAAAATCTGTGTGTTGCATGCAAGCAGACTGTGCCTGCAATGTTGTGAGAGTTTTTTGTCCCTTCTCTCTATGGTCCCCCTTTCGTTTTAGCCAGCCTGGCCCTATTTCGCGTGCCGAGAGTGAGGGTGGAAAGGAGGCTAATGGGTGTTTCCTGTGGAATTATGGGTAATTCACGCCTGTGAATGAATTCCAGAGACATGGACAATTAAGTTATCGTGTGTACATATACTACACATAGCATTATATAATATATGTGCACTATGTTATTATGTGTATATATGTATATACGTATGCATGTATATATATGTATATTATATATAATCTATTATATACATATAAACGCTCGGAGAATTATTTAATATTTATTATTCGATTTTGCTCGAGTTAATATTAGACAATCGCTGTCGTCCGGCCGCTGGCTGCGTTCCTTCTGGCCCCGGCGGTTGGGCTCGAGAGGTTCAAATCGTCACTTGCCTCCAGTTTTTATATATGTATACGCATCTAGGTATGCATATCAGACGCAGTGGCTGAATGAATAGAGCGCAGGTTTCCCGTGTGAAAGGTCGGGAGTTCGAATCCCGGTCGAGTCAAGCCAATGACTTACAAACGTGTCACTCGTCACTACCTAGCCTGGCACTCAACAGTACTAGGATAGGGCAAGGCCTGGTTGGTTCGGTGTCAGGATAATATGACTGAGTGGGAAATCATACCACGTGTCGGTGCCTGGTCTCCCAGAGGGCAGTACTATAAAATCTACGTGAGTGCGTACAGTCACAAGTGCGGTACCCGTTCTGATATAGATATTGCTAGGACTTAACTCTAACAAGCAAACACAATATGTATATATATATATATATATATATATATATATATATGTCTGTGTATGTGATGTATAAAACTTATGCGAGTATAAAGGCCCATAAGGGAATATTCCTTATTGGCCACCCTGATGCTGCGTACTACTTTATGGGTGACCCCCTCTTCATGGTGGGACAGGTGGCACTACCACCCTCCACCGCTACCAGTGGCGCGGATACTGTCACTCGCGCACTGGAATTTTGTATATATGCATCCCATATATGTATATCTATGTGTATGTATGTGTATACCTAGGTATATCTATGTATATAATGAACATGTCCCAAAGGTGATAAGTAATATGGGACAAAACTTTGTCCACTGTATCGATCAACATACTATCTGCTTATGCATTTTCTCAGGATAAACTGATTTGATTTTTTTACATGGTGTTTCATAATCCCAATAGAATACATATTGATTTGAAGCAAATGTCCTTGTGTTTTCAGTGCAACCGTTTCTGTGCTGTTTTGTATCAATCGTTATGCAGATAAAAAGCAAATTAGTTATCACCTTTTGAGACAAGCTCATATATATATATGTATATATAAATGGACCGTGTTCTCCTCCCTTATATCGGAAGGTTATAAAAGAGTGGACACCATTTTGCTTTAGAAGCCCCATTTCAACACGACCCATTCCTGCGCCTGCCGAGATGTGGGCGATGATAACA
Organism: Branchipolynoe longqiensis; assembly: GCA_030323885.1. Taxonomy (NCBI): domain Eukaryota; kingdom Metazoa; phylum Annelida; class Polychaeta; order Phyllodocida; family Polynoidae; genus Branchipolynoe; species Branchipolynoe longqiensis. The sequence goes on from CM059186.1 coordinate 141,859,536, forward strand.
CGTGGGAGAGTCACAGAGGGCGCTGTAATTGAGTTTACAGAAATTACATAAACATTGCTTTGAATGGGATTGCATATGGCAGAGGTACAATTCATAGTTCTACTTTATCACAATAAACCATTCCCCCAGCTCTGTCCATCCCTTACCGGACGCGGTGGCCGAATCGGTAGAGCGCAGGCTTCCCGTGTGGGAGATTGGGAGTTTGATACCCAGTCGAGTCAACCCAATGACCTATAAAATACCACAGCCTTTGTTGAACCAGTTGTGGAGCACTGGTTGGAATGGAAAATAGCACAAACCTCAAAAGGGTCCACTGAGAAGGATCCATCGGATGATCGACAGCTTCACAGGCGGACACGCTACTGCCTGAGTTTTACATCCCGCTAGCCTCAGCAAACCAATTAGTAAAACGCCTATAAATCTTTCAGTAAACACTGACCACTCACTCATCTTTCACCAAAAGGACTTTGTGCATCACTAACCCTGCTTCACTTTGCTCAGCATCTCAGCATACATTCAAACAGATTCCTTGCCCCAAAAAACCTATGTCTAGACTCCAAAATCACCTTCCTAAATCTATTCGTTCAGAAGATATTGCATTTCTAGTATTTTGGTGGCCATTCTATCCACCATCTTGGATTATGGAAAAGCCAAGCCAGTGTGAAGTTCACACCCACCGGATTCTGTTTCTAGAGGACATGGACCAATCAAAAATGCAGAGAACTGCGTGTAGGGAGACATAGGAAGGTTTTCTGATTGAGCCACTGCACTATTAAAGGTTTGCACAAAATGACTGCTGTAGACAAAACAATGCTTACAGTGCCCATTATTTGTTCATAAATAATAAAAGCACGACTGAAATGATTAAAACTGACCATAAATAATGAAAACACTAAGAAAATTATTGAAACCCACCATCGAAGTAACACTTATTCTAAATCTGAATCTAAACAATTCTAAATCTAAATGCAGATGTCAAATATGTTGAGAGGAACTTGTTATTAAGCTGATACTGAATGCAAGATGTGCTATTAGATCTGCTATTTCTGTTCTATTTTCCATAGTTTTCTTCTAATTATTGTGGTTGGGGGTAATATCCAAAGCGTTAGTTCTGATGTCTTATCCTCAACACCAGTTCTAGCCACCGCTGTCAGAGGGTGGGTTGGTGGTGGAAATCATCTATTGTAATTCTCTCCAACTGAGAACCTCATAAGACCAGCCGGGCTTTTAGCGTGTGGTCTCCTTGAGTAGTTTATGGGGGTTCATAAACTGTCGCGAATCACACAGTTGAGTGACTACTAAATTTGCAGACAATCGCGACTCTAAGGAAAGGTCCGGTGAGCATGACCAGGCATAGGGGCGTAATCTGTAGAGCGCAGGCCTCACATATGGAACCTCGAGAGTTTGGTTCCCGGTCGAGTTAAACCAATGACTTTAAAATTGATATTTGTCACTTCCTAGCCTGGTGCTCGGCATTAATAGGATAGGGCAAGGACTGGTTAGCTCAGTGTAAGGATAATGTGACTGAGTGGGATATTGGGTCATGGTGCCAGTGGCCTGATTTCCCAGTGGGACAGCACTATAAAGTCACATTGAGTGCACACTGTCACAAGACGGTACCAGTCCTGATATGACCTTAGATGTTGCCAGGACGTAAAACTCCAACAACCAACCGGTGAGCATGAAGTTGAAAACAAACACAGTCCGGTTATTTTTAGCCCATGTCCCCAATCTGCATGTGTATTAAAAAAAAGTAATTATGGTTCGCCATTTCAAATACAGATAAAGAAATAAAAATGCACAATAACACCAGACGCGATGGGCATATGAGTTGACCGCCTACTTCCCGTGTTCGAGGTCAATGAATTTGGACCCCAGCTTTGAAACCCAACGAAATGATCGTCACGCCCTACCCACTCGGCATTATTAGGATAGGGCAAGGAGCAGCGGAATGAGTAAAAGCAATTGTCCAGGAATTAACTTTTCCCTGCTTAATCAATTACTGTCACAAAATATTTAAACGGTGTTTTATTCGACTATGTGAAAACACTTGTAATTTTTTTAGAATATTTTGTTTACAGATATGGATGAACAAAGAAACAGGAAGTGTATCTTTGGCTTTGTACGTTGATATTGATGCTTCAACATACCCCACACGTCATAGTTACTCCCGCAGCACCATCTCCAGCACAGAGCTGCTAAGCAACCTTATAGAAAAAGTTTCACGAAGTTGCGTTATGGAAATAACCACATGATTGTGTAATCTAATACCCCTGTCCCACTACAACGTAATGAGCGAACGTGAGCCTACCGTGGTGATATTTCGTCATTACGTTGATGTACGTTGGATTACGTTATGATGACGTCATAATGACGTCAGACTGACGTCGAGCTACGTCACATTACGTCGTGTTACGTCGAGTTACGTCGAGGTTTTGGACATGTTCAAAAGTTTCGACGTAGCTCGAACGTAAGGATTTACGTTCGCCATACGTTCTGTTCACATTCAGCGAACGTCAATGATGTTAAACGGACGTTAGGCAAACGTTCCTCACTACGTTCCACTACGTTCCACTACGTTCCACTACGTTCCACTCGTTGACCCACATTAAAGCCGGTGGAAACGTCCATGCGGCGTAATGGGAAAGTCAGGAGAACGTCAGGAGAACGTCAGGAGAACGTCAGGAGAACGTCAGGAGAACGTCAGGAGAATGTCAGGAGAACGTCAGGAGAACGTGCATTCAAAGTACGTTCAATGTCTCATGACGTAGCTAACGTCACGTAACGTTCTTCTGGCGATGGAATAACGTTCATAACGTTCCGTGAGCGTCATTACGTTGACCTCTCTCGTTGAATGACGGTATCACTACGCTTTACCGACGTTATGCTCTCGTCCACTACGCTGCATCCACGTTCAACTTGTGCCTAAATTTGCATACTACGACGAGAAGTTCAATGTTCTTCACGTTCTCCCTACGTCGACGTCGTTACGTCGTAGTGTGACAGGGCCATAAAGTGATAATTATATAGGTCAAATGCTTATTTGTGACATCCCGCTAGTTTTGGGGCTCCATATTTTATGAAATCATGGAGTGTACTTGTGACGTACAATCGGACTACCTGCCGTTACCAGCTTCAGGCGTTAGCTACGTTAGTCACTGACTGTACTTACACGTTACGTGGTTACGCTGTTGGCTAGCGTGTTGTGATGAATTATTCATGTTACGACGTAACATGTACAATGTGACTGAGTGCAATATCAGGTCGTAGTCCTGTGGCGACCTGGTCTTCCAGTGGGAGAGCACTATAGAGTCGTCATGAGTGTGCAGCACTGCTACAAGTCGGTACCCATGCTGATATGACCATATATATTACCAAGATAGAAAACTCCAACAACCAACTAACCCACCTCCACTTCAGTCACAGGTAGATCAGCTAAAACTTCAAAACACAACAAATAGTACAAATTGTGTTGTAATTTTGAAAATATCTTAATAGGGGAGAAAGTTATGGCATTTCTAATGTCAGCTTAATTGTTCAATTTAGTCTGGATTCACCATTATAATAAACTGTGACCATTGACACATTGTTACAGCTTTGTATGCTCTAAGTATTTTGATTTTGGTATTTTGATGTGTATTATCGGTAAAATTAGGTTATGTTCTTTCCAGTGATATAAAATGTATGAAAATATTCCAATGCAAAAGTACGTTAATCACGGCCGGAATCGTGAAAATACAGGAACATTTTACCAATGACATGATGATCGAAGCGCCCCTATCGGAATCTGACATAACCACAGCACTGGTAAAGTAGTTACCGACAATTAGCATCCTCTGCTAGAGAGCGCCTCTACTACCGCCGCCACACGCCGCATTCACCCCCCCCCCCCCACCACACACACACATACACACATACACACATACACACACACACACATACACACACACATACACACCGCCTCTCGATAGATAGACACTCCGCCTGGATACCCCGCATAACGGACAATAATCCCATCGAATGGCGTGGCAGCGGCAGGGTCGATTTCCACAGCTGTCCTCAGGCACACTCCCATAAAGGGACCTAACGTGGGAATAGTGGTGTGTGTTTTCGCTTTAATGGCACCAGGATGGATCTCCGATATGCTTTAATGTCGTCTGCACTCCCCCTCCCTCATTTCCCCTTCCCCCTTCCGCCCCTACTTAATGGGCCAAGTAGGTCGCGATGGGGTGGGGGGGGGGGGGGCAACAAAAACAACAAAAATCTCGATGCGATGGGCTTCGCTCCGCATCAGGCGTAGTGTGCGTGTGTGCTATAAATAGCTCGTTACCATAACGACCCCTAGTGGGGAAAACAGGTTTTTAAAGCCATGTATGTAGGGCACGTTTTGGGAGGTGCATTTGTAGGGCATTGGATGTGGCCTGACCGGAAGGGTCTTGGATGTGGTGGTGTGCAGCGGACGCCTTCTGTTTCTGATCAATATATATTAGTCATGGTTACCTGGGTGTTTCTATCAATAACCACTGTAAACAAATGGTGCCTTGTTTTCTAAATACTAGGAATATTTCCTATTCAAAGAATAGAACTACTTAATGTTAAAGTTTCATAGTTCCATGGTTTTGAGTTTCATCCATAGTTAATATACATGGTTGGTTGTTGAAGTTTGACGTCCTGGCAACAGCTAAGGTCATATCAGGACGGGTACTGACTTGTGACAGTGCACACTCATAGCAACTTTATTGTGTTGGCCCACTGGGAGACGAGGCCACCAGCATCATGACCTGATATCCCACTCAGTCACATTATCCTGACACTGAGCCAACCAGTCATTGCCCTATTCTAATAACGCCGAGCGCCTGGCTAGGAAGTGGCAAGTATAAATTGTTAAGTCATTCTGAGTCATTGGCTTCACTCGACCAGGGTTCGAACCTGTGGGTTCGAATCCCACAATCTACCAAACTCATTCGGTCATCCTGTATGGTAGTTAATATATATAATATATATAAATACATTTGATTGTATATATACTACAGTGTAGGCCAACGGCGGCAACCAACGATCAATATGGTATGTTTCTTTGGCTTTTATGTCCTAGCAACATCTAAGGTCATATCAGGATGAGTATCAACATATGGCAATGTATACCCATGGTGACGTTATAGTACTGGTGGACCAGGCTGCCAGCACCATGACCTACTTTCCCACTCAGTCACATTATCCCGGTACTAAACCAACCAGTCCTTGCCACATCCTAGTAATGCCGAGGACCAGTCTAGGTAGCAACAAGCATCAATTTTGTAAGTCATTCACCCTATTCACGCCGCAGCCATGTTGAAACCAGACCGAGGGCACTTACGCATCTGCGAGGCGCCGCTGTATGTAAAGTAATATGAATACTTTTTTGTCGACCAAAACCTCTCAAATTTGAGGGTATTCATTTTTTAAAGTAACATATTCATCTTTGCATACCTGTTTTCTATATATTGGCCAATTTTCACGAAGATTGGGTGACCCTTGCATGGTGATTTTTCCCATTCTTTAACTATAATGTGACTGTCAACTTCAAGTCTGCATAGTTATGGTGGTATCATGTAATGCAGCACTGTCAGTGTAGCTATCTGTGCAACACAGTTAAACAACTAGTCTTGGTAATTACAAATTAATAAAAGCTTTAAAAGGGTTAAAATATATTTATTAAATATATCTATATTAAGAAAGTTATGCATTACATTACCTACTGAAATGCATCTGATCATCAATCAATCTTCAGGAAAATTGACCAATAAATAGAAAAAAAAGTAAGCAAAAATGATTATGATAGTTTCAAAAGTTAATATCTTCAAATTTTACTCCTATAATTTATGTAGTAGTTCATACACATCGGCACCCTGTAGTGTCTTATGGTCATTTCCAATACCGACCCTTACTCAGCCTCGTTCTGATGCCTAATTAGGTCGCGCGTGAATAGGGTGAATTGGTTTGACTCGGCTGGAATTCGAATTCGCCACCTTTCACACGGAAGCCTGCTCTGTAACAAATTCGGCTACCACCGCACTGGTCCCATATGTGTGGAGACTTTCTTCAAATGTTATTATGCATAACTCTCTGCATAATGGCACCATTTCCAACTGTGTGTGGCAATACAGTATAACCCGTTTAAACCAAACTTGAAGGGACCCTAGAAATTTGTTTCGGTTAACTGATCATTGGTTTAACTGAGCTTTGACTTTGACTTGGCTTTGGCAAAAACAGGGGTGCATTATGAATGTACAATGTATGTAGACACTATGATTATTGTTTTTATGTATATACAGTTTAACCCCATTAAACCAACCTCGGTTAAATCAAACGATCGGCTAATCAAAACTTTTGTCAGCGACCTGGCAAAATACTACCATTGATCATATAAAAAAAGTATCAGATGACCTTAAAATCACATGAAAATTTGGTTTAACTGTACCGGAAGTGGCCTGGGGCCGACAATTGTTTTGGATTAACCGATACTTTGGATTAGCCGACTTTGGTTAAACCAACTTTTCTATATGATAAATGGTAGTATTTTGCGGGCCACCGAAAAAAGTTTGGATTAACCGATCGTTTGGTTTAACCGAGCTTGGTTTAACGGGTTGTACTGCACCTAGTTACCGTGAATCAGTTACCATAGGGCGAGTGAATCCGCTCAATAGAGGGAAATATTTGTTTCCCACCATTACGCTAACCAACAAGTACCTGAGTGACAGACACAGTTCCCTTTACAGCGCCACCATCGGCGGCGTCCAAAAGTGGCTTTCCGCCATGCACGGAAATGAGACGCTCTTGCCTCTGATTGGACGAGCCTTAGCCGGAACGCTATCGATTGTCACCTGACTCGTGTACGGTCGTGGGGAGCCAATCAAAGATGACAGAGAATGAGGCATGTGTGGAGAATGAGTAAGGGCGGGATTGCTGTGGGTGGTGCACAGATATTAGGACTGATGCAGATGGAAGAGGTGATTTAGAAGCTATTTGAACCGGATTTGCTTACTGGTGTAGCCAATGGGATCCGCCTTCGGGGATGTAATGAGAAAGTTAGGTTAAGACTTTCTCTAATGGAACGGTCAGACTGTGCAGAAAAACTCATTAATTCACCGTGTCTGGGAGACTGTACATTCGGATATCAAACACGCAAAAATGGAGATTATTTATTCAAAATGTCTACAGATGCGCAGTATCCTATGTATCTTATGTACCCTATGTATCTTATGTATCTTATTATCTTATTATCTTATGCATCTTATTATCTTATGTATCTTATGTATCTTATTTATCTTAAGTATCTTATGTATTTTATTTATCTTATGGATCGTATGGATCTTATGGATCTCATGGATCTTATGGATCTTATGTATCTATGTATCTTATGTGTATTATGCATCTTATGTGTATTATGTAGCTTATGTATCTTAGTATCTTAGTATCTTATTATCTTATGTGTTTATGTATTTTATGTATTTTATGTATTTTATGTACCTTATGTATCTTATGTCCTTATGTATTTTATGTATTTTATGTATCTTATGTGCCTTATGTATCTTAAGTATCTTATGTATCTTATGTATATAGTTCACCTCATGTGAATATTATTTACATATGTACTAGTATGCAGCATAGTTGAAGCTAATTACACACTATTTGAAGGGACAGCAACATGGTCAACACAACTTTACTTAATCAGAATTATCATGGTCGAATATGCTTATTCCTGGTTGGTGTATCTTTAAGCAGCCTATCCGTTGCATTTTACTTAAGGCCCAATCAAGGCTGAAACCACTGTGATTAAGATCTGACTAGTAGTAGTAGTGGCATTCGGTTTTAATGACTCTTATCACCTGTTGCAGTTATTCTTAGTAGTGATAAGTGCAATGCTACAGTTAATATGTCTAGAATTTGAACAGTTAGGTAAAATATAACAAATATCCATGTAAAAGAAATACAAACCAGATCTTTAACCCTAAATTCTAAAAGCTTTCACATCATTTCCGACTGATAATCGTATCTGCTAATCAAGCTAGGTGAGAGTGAGTTACTCTTAATCTAATCAAATACACCCACTTAAATCAAATCACCGACGCAAACCCACAATTATGCACTTCTCACAAGATATCAACTTAACAATTTCATCTCCGGACCACACACAATCGAAATCACAATTTACTAATTTCGCAAAAATTGTACATGTTGGTCGTAACATGGCTAATTCACGCCGGAGACAGGACCTGCCGACAAACCCCACACGATAGACTATGGTGCCCCGCCCACTACAACATGAAGTGATCCTCCTTGGCCCGGGGGCACCACCTTCCAATTAACGGTGAACTACAAGTACACAAAAATCCCTCCAGGCGGTGACACTGAGCCCCACCCCACTGCAGCTGCGTCAGTAGCCCGCCATATTCTAATTCGCCACAACCAATCCTGACGACATTCACGAACGACCTACAATTTTCTTTCCCCATCCACCCACACCTATAAACAAGAAGACAACTGCAGGATTAAGGGTTCGAGTCCAGCCCTACCATCTAAGCCGGACTGTGATGGGCGAGATTGACCACAACTTGATGATAACTGACCTGAACATTGCTGATAACATGATGAAACTTGACCTGTACATTGATGATAATATGATGAAACTTGACCTGAACATTGATGATAACATGATGTAATTGAACAGAATTGATAATAACAGGTACATTCCAGAGCCCTTCTGGCCAATAAATACATTATATACCTACAGCTGTCTCCGTGTCATGAATTAAACCTAGATCTCAATTATTACTCACACAAGCGAAATTCCATAATATATGCTAAACCATAATGCATATGTACTAGTTACCCCAAAATAAAATCTACAATTATTATAACGCTAACGACAAATCAAACCTAAAATGCATGTATTTACTACTCATTCACACAAATTCACAATTCCTATATACTACTTAGTAAGAATAACAATCTACATTTCATATACTACTTACAAAAGTTACACGTACACAAGCCCATATTTCCCATGCTATTCCCACTAAAGGAAGTGCAAAATCCATATACTACTTACACTTAACCTAAAGGGCGCATTCCATATACGCGTAATGCGTAATGCGCTATGCGTTATGCGTTATGCGTTATGCGAATGCCATCATTCCATACACTCATAATGCATAATGCGTTATGCGGCACACAACTGGCTATATTTAAAAAATTAAAATAAACAATTATTCTCCATACTGCTCTGTATATGACCAAATATTGCATTTATATCTATGTAACTTTTTGTACGTCACATGGGGGTTCCTACCTTTATTATAACCAAATTATAGATAAGTATTCATATTTCTGTGCATATGGTAGCATTTTTAGCTTTCCCCTAACCGTATGTCTCCCGGTGCCCAGCTCACCATTTGTTTCCAATTAGCACCCCTCTGTGAGACTGTTCCGTAATGCTCAGTCGCCTCTCCTGGTGTTAAACTAATGGACACATCAGACTCAGATTTCTATTCGCACCCCCTTTACGCATTACGCATTACGCACCGATCGCTACATGGAGCGATCGGGATAATGGATTTCTTTCGCATTCGCATTCGCATTACACATTACGCGTGTATGGAATGTAGCTCATAGGTTTCAAGGCGTTTCGATTTTTTGTCGCATTCGCATTCGCATTCGCATTACGCATTACGCGTATATGGAATGCGCCCTTTACATAATGCTCCCACGTAGACCACAACTGAACCGTATAATTCCACAATCCACATGTTTATTCAGACATTTTCACATAGGACACTGCTTCGTATTTTCTTTTAAATAAAGCGGAATATAGTCAAGCTATGTCTTTTATGCACCTCGAAATGCCAGTATTATTACATCAACTGCAACTAATATTTAAAAACGCGCCTGGACGCACTGCCCCATTATGGACATTAGCCGGCACTGTACAGTTATAATGTACGAGCCACTGTTGAGTTTCCTCAAAAGATCCTATTTATATTGTTGTTGCAGCATATGCAACATATGTACGATGTATAAGAATTATAACATTATAAATATCTCAATTTCCAAATCTCTCCATGACAGTTTTGGTATTGTCTCATTCAATGACTGTACCCGACTCGACTTCTGGCACCACCAATGTACACCCACCTCAAAAACGACTCCTCACTGTCTGTGTCAGTCTCGGAGAAAAGATTATTATGTAAGGAGGATATAAGCGCTTGCCAGAGATTATATATATTCAACCTATTGTTGTCTCCATTTCACACCGTAGTCGCGCGATAGTGAGTAGTATATAGGAATTGTGGATTTGTATGAATGAGTAGTAAATGCATTTTAGGCTTGATTTGTCGTAGTGTTATAATAATTGTAGACTTTACTTTGGGGTAAATAGTACATATGCATTATGGTTTAGCATATATTGTGGAATATATATATGATATATATATATATAATATAAATAGTATATATAATATATATTATATATATATTATATATATATTATATATATAGTGGCTTTTGTGCGAAATATATATATAATTTATATATATTTATATTACCATATTCCATATGTGATATATAATTTATTATGTCAGTAAATGGGCGGAGCAGCTATTTTATATCGTTTTACGTAACTTTGTATTTAATTGCTTGCTATTGAGTATGTACGTATTATTATTTATTGTCCCATTTGCTGCGGGCCGGTACCCGCTGCTCGCCTCTGGCGCCACCACCGTTTAGGCACAGGCCAGCCAGAGTGCGACAAGATCACATGAGCTCCGATTTTATAGTTAGTATATGTATATACGTGTATAAAATCATCGGTATGAGGTATATTTCTATTATTATTATGATCCGTCGACATAATGTTATCGTCCATTAACGGACTCAGATCGATTTGCTGCGGCATGCTCACCTTCGTGGCGCCACCACCGGCAGTTCTTTGTACTTATTCCTCAGTCTTTGTAGAGATCACTTACTTCGAATATATATCTATATATGTTATAGACAGCAGGTGAAAAAGCTGCATGCCTTCATGATGCGACATCTGCGTTCAATCATGAGGCTAACCTGGAAGAACAAAGTGACGAATAAGGAAATACTCGAATGGATGGGGCTGCCCTCTATGGAAGATCTTCTGATCAAAAAGAATCTCCGTTGGACTGGACACCTCATGAGGATGTCATCAGACAGGCTACCAAAGCAGATCCTCTATTCTCAACTGTCTTCTGGCTATAGAAAGAGAGGGTGCCCCCGTCTCTGGTTCAAAGATACCATCAAGAGAAACCTGAAGCTGAGAGACATTAAGACCGACTCATGGACGCAACTCTCACAGCAGAGAGCTAAATGGAGAGCGGCAGTCAAGTAATGAAAGCAGTCTTTGTCGCATCGCGACCAACAGCATGATGATGATGATGATGATATGCTATTTGTATCTTTATAGTTATATATGTTCATTGGTATAAGGCTAATTAATGCTAGTTATCTCCTGTGCGCTGGCCCTACCGATAACTAAAGAAGCCTCTCGGATACAAGTGCTAATCCCTCTCAGCCGTCCGCTACAGGTGGTGGGCTTCAACGCCTCTCTCGCTCCCTCATAAATCCATGTATCACTAGAGGCTACGTAACCCTTCGTGGGTGATATAGATCTTATAGGCTCCGTTTCCAGTCACCACACTGCAGCCATCCCCCCCTCCCCTTCCCCTTCCCCTCCCCCTCCCCCTCTCCCACAACCCCTCCCCACTCCCTCCCTCCCCCTCTCCCTCCCCCGTCCCCGGTGCATGGGTCAGCTCTACGCTGCCCCACAATGAGGAAGCTCCCGTTACAGCCCCATCTGCCGACGATCCCCCGGCACCCAGGGGAGGGAGCCCCGGTTGATAGATGGCGCCCCAATCCCCTCTAGGACGCGTCCATTTTACAAGCCCCAGGTGGGTTCGGTGCTGATTAAAAGTTGGGCCGGTCATTGTTGCGCAGAGTGATGCCCTTTTGAAAAATGAATCTCGCCCCTCCGCCTCCCCCTCCCGGCCCCACGACCCCCCTCCCCGACCGGGTGATGGCAGTGTGCATTTCACCGATATGCCAACACCCATTCACGGGCAGTCCCTGGTTCCCGGCCGCCGGGGGAGCCCCTCTCCCGGCCCGACAGCGACCGGACGCGGTGGCCGAATCCGTAGAGCGCGGGACTCGCGTGCTGGAGATCTGGAGTTCGGTTCCTGGTCGAGTCATACCAATCACTTATAAAATTGATATGTGTCGCTTCCTAGTCTGGCGCTCAGCATTATAAGGATAAGACAAGGACTGGTTAGCTCAGTGTCAGGGTTATGTGACTCAGTGGGATATCGAATCATTGTTCCGGCAGCCTGATTTCCCAGTGGGGAAGCACTATAAAGTTGCCATGAGTGTACACTGTCACAAGTCGGTACCCGTCTTGATATGACCTTAGATGTTGCCAGGACGTCAAACTCCAACAACCAACCCAACCCGACAGCGTCGCCCAGCGGCGGCCGACCCCGACCCCGCCCCTGCCCCAGCCCCCGTCCCCGTCCCCGTCCCCGCCATCGCCGTCGCCATCGCCCCCGCCCCAGCTCCAGCCCCCAGCCCCAGCCGCACCACACGCCGGGCACCAGCGAGCACTGGTGCGGACAAATTACACGACCACAAGCCGCGGTCAGCCGGGCCGAGCAACAATGGCGGGTGGCAACTTCACTGGGAAGCTGACCGGTGAGGGAGGAGAGTGTGGGGGTGGGGGTGGGTGGGAAGGGGAGATTTGTGGTGTGTGAGGTGGTGGTGTGTGTATATGGTGGTGATGGAAAGTGGTGATGTCTGGTGTGTAGTGTGTGGTGGTGTCGACTGGTGGGGCGTGTGTAGTGTGTGTTATGTATCGGGTGCGGAGTGTACCGCGGCCCGGCGGCGGCGACCGGCGCCCGTGTGAGGGACCAGTGTACTGTGGTGCGAAGGCTGAATAAACCATTATGCAACTAGACGTCGTGGTGTGCAGTCCGTTCATAGTCACTACATTACATGGTGTCAGAAGCGGACCTTTTGACTTGTAATGGCTCTCTCGGGGTTGAAACCTCCCGGACCACTCAACCTGAATGAGGATCTGGCAGCCAACTGGAGGGCATGGAGCCACTCATACAACATTTACTCCACTGCAGCTGGAGTACTCACGCGCAGTGAGAAGGTACAGTGTTGTGTGTTTTTACACGTTGCCGGCCCCGAGGCGCAAAAGGTGCATCAGTCCATGATATTCACGGCCGGCGACATCGACAAAATCATCCCGCTGCGGGAAGCATTCCGTGTCTACTGCGAAGGCAAAACCAACCTCACGGTGACCCGATACAAATTTAACACCTACAATCAGGGACAGGAGACGATGGACGCCTACATCAGGGAGGTACGGCACAAAATCGGACACTGCCAATACGGTGCTATCGAAGACTCTCTGATGTGTGACCGGCTAGTCAGCGGAGTGCGGTGCAATGATCTGCGGGACCGGCTGTTGCAGACACCCAAACTATCTCTGCAGCTGTGCGAAGAAATGTGCAGGATGAGTGAACATCGGGCGAAACAACTGTCAGGGGCGACAGGGCCCGAATACGCTTTGGATTACGTAAGACGGGACGACACCGCACGGCACGCATCACGCCCGAACGAGCAACAACAACAACAAAGGCAACGGACGGACGCCAGAGGAGGCCGCGACCAAGCAAACAGAACGGGCGGCACGCGTGTGACTTGTGCCTGGTGCGGGTACGATCACAGGAGCGGCCGGGATGCGTGCCCCGCAAAAGGAAAGGCATGCTCCGCCTGCAAGAAAATCGGACATTTCGCCAAGGTATGCCGAAGCAAAACTACCAGCATTAATGAAATTGTCCTTGATGAGTACGACGAAGATGACGAGAGACAATTCCAGCAGGCAGACACCGAGTTGTTCGTCGGAGCAGTGTCTAAGGAAAACAACAAATCCGGCGAGTTGTGGTTCGCTGACATATTTGTCGGGCCCGTGTCAGTAAAGTTCAAACTAGATACGGGGTCTGAGGCAAACATCATCCCGATGCACGTGTTCAACAAAATCGCAGACGCCAAACTAACCAAGCCTAAATGCCGGTTGGTCACGTACTCGGGCCAGAGGATCATGCCGCGCGGGGAGACGTCACTGCGGCTACAGGATCAGTGGTTGCGCTTCCAGGTCACCGACAACGGATGTCCCATCCTGGGCAAGGAGGCGTGTGTCCGACTACACATCCTATCACGAATCGACAGCATCCAAGCAGACGATGGCAACGACACCACCGAAGCCCAGAGCATGGTAAAAACATTTCAAGACGTGTTCACTGGGTTAGGGACAATCAAAGTCGATGCTAAGATATACGTAGACAAGACAGTTCAACCCATAGTAGATCCTCCCAGACGAGTCCCACATGCCATTGAGAATAAAGTAAGACAAGAGTTAGACCGCATGATAATGCTAGGGGTGATAGTGGAAGAGACCGAACCGACACCATGGGTCAATTCCATCACAGTGGTCAGGAAAGGAGATAAGATTCGAATTTGCCTAGATCCCACAAAGTTAAATAAAGCTATTCAGAGGGGTCCATATCCAACAAGAACCGTAGAAGAAGTCATAGCCAAACTGGAAGGTGCCAAGTATTTTACAGTTCTAGACGCAAAAAGTGGATACTGGCAAATTCAGTTAGATACGGAAAGCTCCAAACTGTGCACATTCAATACGCCATGGGGTAGATTTAGGTACACCAGATTACCGTTTGGCATTAAAACAGCGGGGGACATATTCATATACGAAATGAATAGAATACTAAACGACTTAGAAGGTGTTAATGTCATCACCGATGACATCCTAGTATACGGAAAAACAATGGCAGAACACAACAACAATCTCAGAGCCGTCCTGGAGCGCGCCAGAGACGTCGGTCTAAGACTAAATCCTGACAAATCAAACATTGGTCAAACAAGTGTGAACTATGTCGGTCACGTAATTTCAGGGGAGGGGGTCAAACCCAGTAACGAGAGAGTCCAAGCAATCAATGACATGCCCACACCAACAAACAAGCAATCGGTACAGAGGTTCTTAGGCATGGTAGCGTATGTTGCAAAATTCATGCCTAATCTCGCAGAAATAACTAAACCACTACGCATACTCACTGTTAAAGAAACTGCATGGCATTGGCAAAGTGAGCAACAAAATGCATTTGATAAACTCAAACACATGATCACGCATGCACCGGTACTAAGATTCTATGACATAGAAAAAGTGGTCACACTGCAGGTCGATGCATCTAAATCAGGGCTCGGGGCCGCACTGCTACAGGAAGGTAAACCTATCGCTATGGCTTCCAGAGCGTTAGATGAGACACAAAGCAGCTACGCAGTGATTGAAAAAGAGCTTCTGGCCATCTGTTTCGGCTGCACTAAGTTTCATAATTATATCTTTGGCAAAAGGGTACGCGTTGAAACAGACCATAAACCACTCGTTGCAATTGTTAACAAACCACTGTATCAGTTATCAGCACGAATGCAACGCATGAGGATGCGCTTACAAAATTACGACTTGCAATTGGTACATGTAAAGGGATGTAACATGTTCGTTGCAGATGCGTTGTCAAGGGACCACAGCAGCAACACGGGCCGCACAGCCCTGTTCGACACAGAAATCACCGTCGCAGCGATAGAAGTCATACAGGGTGACCTCCAAAATATCGCAAATGAAACCAAAAATGACAAAGTGTTGACAGAAGTGACTAAATTGGTTGAGACTGACTGGCCAGAAGACAAAAAAGCCATACCGAAATGCGCCACCCCATTCCACACATTTCGTCACGAAATAACAAAATACAACGGGGTGTTATTAAAAGGTAATAGAGTCATCATACCCGCACAAATGCAGAAATCGGTGCTCAACAAGTTACACGAAACGCACCAAGGCATAATCAAAAGCAAGAGGTTAGCCAGAGAGTATGTATTCTGGCCAGGTATGCAAACACAGTTAGAAGACAAAATTGCCAGGTGCGAGTTATGCCAACAGTATAGAAATAAACAGCACAGCGAGCCCCTACAGTCACATGAAATTCCCTGCTTGCCATTTACCAAAGTAGGGGCCGATTTATTTCAAATTGGGAACGAACACTTTCTGTTAGTAGTAGACTACCTCTCGAAATATCCAGAAGTGGTAGAACTACAAAGTACAACTAGCCAAGCAGTTATCCTAGCAATGAAACAGATATTCGGCCGGCACGGTATCCCAGAGATCGTAGTGTCGGACAATGGTCCACAGTTTGCAAGCGACGAATATAGAATATTTGCAAACGAATATGCCTTCAAACGTACATTCTCGAGTCCCCATTTCCCGCAAAGCAATGGCCAAGCGGAAAGACACATACAAACCGTTAAAAGAATGATAAAGAAGGCAATGCATGAGTCAAAGGACTACAATCTATATTTGCTCAACTTCAGAAATACACCACTAGCAGAGTTAGACGCGTCACCAGCGCAACTGTTAATGAGTAGAAAGTTACGATCGAAACTGCCAACCATAGCGCAACAACTGAAACCGAAAGTAACAAAAGTAACATCACACCAAATTCAAAGAGTGCAAACTAACCAGAAAAGGTGCTATGATCGCCATGCGGGGAAAACGACATAAGCAACTAAAAGTAAATGAACAAGTGAGATATTTGACTCACAAAGGAAAATGGGCACCAGGGGTCATTACAAAGGAAGGCGACAACGAGACACGCAAATACGAAATACAAAATCGAAATGGTTTCAAGGTAGTCAGAAACAGAAAACACATATTCAAGACAAAACACAACCCAAATAACAATCAGCGGGAAATTACAAACAGAAATCAACACCCGATAAAGATAGCAGAAACTGAGGGCAGGGGCCAAAGGGCATACACAACCAGGCACGGCCGAGAAGTCAAGCCTGTAATCAGACTCGGATATCAGTAAGAGTAATAAACTTGCCACGGCTGCCACGACGCCCGCCACAGGCACAAACGGGTATCAGACAGGCGTATGGATAACAGATTCGAATACATCAGCAGACGCAGTAATTGAATGCAATCAGCATGAGAAAGGTTAGCCGAAGAAAAGAGAGATAAAGGCACAGCAACAACACCAAAACAAACTGTTCAAACAACTATAGGACACGACAAACAACACAAAATATGAACAACAAAAAACGGGCAAACAGGGGAAAATGCTCGAACAGTAAATGTGAGTCGAAAGGCGTCATAACTTGTGCATGTTTGAAAGGGAAGGAAACTCACATTTCCGGTTTAGTATTGTACGCCATTATATTGTCTTGTATGTTATATTTATTCTAGTCGACACTGAATGTGTACCAGAGACAGGAAGCCGCTACATCTCGTCTGTAACATTTATTGTATTGTTTGAAGAGAAGATGTTATGTATCGGGTGCGGAGTGTACCGCGGCCCGGCGGCGGCGACCGGCGCCCGTGTGAGGGACCAGTGTACTGTGGTGCGAAGGCTGAATAAACCATTATGCAACTAGACGTCGTGGTGTGCAGTCCGTTCATAGTCACTACATTACAGTGTGTATGGTGATGGTGTGTAGTGGTGTGTGGTGATGATGTGAGGTGAGCATGTGTGCTGCTAGTGTTGTAGTGTGTAATGTGTGAGTGGTGATGTGAGTGAGTGTGCGGTATGGTGACGTATGTGAGGTGATGTGGGGTGTGTGGTGTGATGTGAGTGTGTAGTGTTGGCAAGTGGTATGTGATGGTGGTGTGGTGTGTAGTGGTGATGTGAGGTGATCGTGTGTGGTTTGTAGTGTGTATGTTGATGGTGTGTGGTGGTGTGTGGTGGTGATGTGAGGTGATCGTGTGCGGTTTGTAGTGTGTATGTTGATGGTGTGTGGTGGTGTGTGGTGGTGATGTGAGGTGATCGTGTGCGGTTTGTAGTGTGTATGTTGATGGTGTGTGGTGGTGTGTAGTGGTGATGTGAGGTGATCGTGTGCGGTTTGTAGTGTGTATGTTGATGGTGTGTGGTGGTGTGTAGTGGTGATGTGAGGTGATCGTGTGCGGTTTGTAGTGTGTATGTTGATGGTGTGTAGTGGTGTGTGGTGACAATGTGAGGTGATTGTGTGCGGTTTGTAGTGTGTATGTTGACAGTGTGTAGTGGTGTGTAGTGGTGATGTGAGGTGATCATGTGCGCTTTGTAGTGTGTATGTTGATGGTGTGTAGTGGTGTGTGGTGGTGATGTGAGGTGATCGTGTGCAGTTTGTAGTGTGTATGTTGATGGTGTGTGGTGGTGTGTGGTGGTGATGTGAGGTGATCGTGTGCACTTTGTAGTGTGTATGTTGATGGTCTGTGGTGGTGATGTGAGGTGATCGTGTGCGGTTTGTAGTGTGTATGTTGATGGTGTGTAGTGGTGTGTAGCGGTGATGTGAGGTGATCATGTGCGCTTTGTAGTGTGTATGTTGATGGTGTGTAGTGGTGTGTAGTGGTGATGTGAGGTGATCGTGTGCGGTTTGTAGTGTGTATGTTGATGGTGTGTGGTGGTGTGTGGTGGTGATGTGAGGTGATCGTGTGCAGTTTGTAGTGTGTATGTTGATGGTGTGTGGTGGTGTGTGGTGACGATGTGAGGTGATTTGTGTGCGGGTTTGTTAGTGTGTATGGTGATGGTGTGTAGTGGTGTGTGGTGATGATGTGAGGTGATCATGTGTGCTTTGTAGTGTGTATGTTGATGGTGTGTAGTGGTGTGTAGTGGTGATGTGAGGTGATCGTGTGCGGTTTGTAGTGTGTATGTTGATGGTGCATGGTGGTGATCTGAGGTGATCATGTGCGCTTTGTAGTGTGTATGTTGATGGTGTGTAGTGGGGTGTAGTGGTGATGTGAGGTGATCATGTGCACTTTGTAGTGTGTATGTTGACGGTGTGTAGTGGTGTGTAGTGGTGATGTGAGGTGATCGTGTGCGGTTTGTAGGGTGTATGTTGACGCTGTGTGGTGGTGTGTAGTGATGATGTGAGGTGATCGTGTGCGGTTTGTATTGTGTGTATGTTGATGGTGGGTGGTGGTGTGTGGGGGTGGGTGGTGGTGATGGTAGTGTAGGTGGAGTGTGGTGGTGTATGGTGATACGCGATGGTGGTGGCATGTGGTGTTGATGGTGATGAAGGTGATGTGTGTTAGTAATGTGTGGTGATGTTGTGTGGTGTGTGGGGTGGCTGTGAATGCTCTGTTGATGTCCGTGATGTGATTGGTAGGCCCTATTGCTTCCCCCTGCAAGGTTGAGTATACATAATATTCATTTACATATATAGCGATGTATATATATACATGCTCTGGAGTGATGGTGGTATCACTTGAGCCAACCGTGTTCGATGACGTCATTACATCGGTTGAGCGCAACCAAAAGGACACTGTAGGCTGGTCGGTCGTCTGCTGGTAATGAGAAACGGCGGGAATAACTGTGGGCCGTGATTTGAACACCCCGAGGGTGGGGGTGAGGCGGAGTTGTGTATGTTGGGGGGGGGGGGGGGTGATGTGATGGGTCATAAGGGGCGATGACATGAATATGGAGGCAGGGTGAGCTGCATGTAAAGACAGCTGTGAATTGAGGACGTGGTGTGAAGATAGAGTGTGTGACAGAGGAGCAGGGCTGGAGGGAATAGTGGGGTTTACCCGGAGGGAAGAGAAGAGAAGGGAAGAGAATGGAAGAGAAGGGATGGGAAGGAAATGTGGACGTGGACGGAGAGCAAACGAGGGACTCGTACTTGCGCAGATACGAGCGCGCAGGCAGACGACAGTTTGGCTGAGGGAGGCGCATGCGCCGCTGACAGCTCTAACCGAGTGTGAAATTGTCGGCTGCTTTCGATTCGTGCGTCACAGCTTGGCGCGGCGCGCTGTCCCCGCCAGGCACCGGTCAGTCACCGCCAGGCGCCCCCTGCCGGACAATGCCAGTCAAGTCGCCCACCAGGGCCACTGATCACTGTCTACCCACACAAAGTGATCGTATTGATCCGTCACCGACTCTCCCCACACCCACACCCCACACACACCCACCCACACCCCACACACCTCACCTACCCCGTTCCTTCTACCCACCACACCCACACCTAAGCACGCGCCCATGCGCATGCGCACACCCTACCCACTGTTCCGGCTCCTGTTCGGTCCCTGTCACGACCTGATAGGCAGGACCTCACTCGAAACGCCTAATGGATTACAGGGAAAGCTTTTACTATAGAGTCTTCCCATAATAAAAGGGTCTAATCCTGTTGACAGACCAGGATCTAAGGTGCTTGCCAACCTATGGTCTAACCCCTGTTGACAGACTGCAGTATAAACCTGTTGACAGACCGCAGTCTAAGCTTGTTGACAGACTGCAGTCTAAGCTTGTTGACAGACCGCAGTCTAAGCCTGTTGACAGATTGTGGAATAAACCTATTGACAGACCACAGTCTAAGGTTGTTGACAGACTGCAATCTAAGCCGGTTGACAGACCGTGGTATAAACCTATCATCAGATCGCAGTCTAAGCCTGTTGACAGACCGCAGTCTAAACCTGTTGACAGACTTGATATAAACCTATTAATAGACCGCAGTCTAAGCATGTTGACAAACCACGGTCTAAGCCTGTTGATAGCCCGGGATCTAACCCCTGCTGACAGACCGAGGTCTAACCCCTCTTGACAGACCATGGTATAAACCTGTTGACTGACTGCAGTCTAAGCCTGTTGACAAACCACAGTATGTCAACACAGTGCACAGTCAGTGCCTGGTGACAGAATGGGAGCTAAGCCTGTTGACAGACCGCAGTCTAAGCCTGTTGACCGAGCGCAGTCAAAGCCTGTTGACAGACTGCAGCGAAAGACCAGGATCTAAACCTGTTGACAGACAGCGGTCTAAGCCTTTCAGACTTGACAGTGGCGATCCTCGAGCTGGGGCAGTTTGGTTCACTAAACACAAAAGGAACCTAAGACATGCTTGGTGTATAAGCAAATGGTCATTATATAATCTACCTCTATTTCACTCTGAAACGCTCCTATTATCACCATTATGCAGTTCAAATAATCATGTGAGCATCTATAATGCGGTACTTGACCGGACGGGATAGCTTAGTCGTTAGAGCTCTGCTCTGATTCCGGTGCGGGTGTGGGTAGTGGGGGGGGGGGGGGAGGAGGTCGAGGAGTCAATCCCTACCCCAGACCAAACTAAATTGGTACATGCCTAGCATTTCGATAAGGAAATTACCGATTTGCTCAATATCAGGTTAATGTGACTGAGTGGAACATCAGTGCATGGTGCCAGGGGCATGGTATCCCAGAGGGGCAGCATTAGAAAGGTGCGCACAGTCAGTGCACGAACATAGTCAGGAAATAAAGGTCATTGCGGTATTATCTCCTGCATTGCTAAGACGTAAAACCCCAGGCCATCAATAACATAGTGGAATCGACCGAAGCACTTGAGTGTATTGATATTGCTCGTTTGATGACTTCAATGGCAATGGGGTGAGCCCTTAGCACGCCCCAGCAACATAACCGACAACAGCACCTCCACTTCTATACCACACCCGCCCCTATCTCCACCTCCACCTCCACCTCCACCTCCACCTTCACCTCCACCTCCACCTCCACCTCCACCTCTACCTCCACCTCACCACTACTCCACCTCCACTTCTATACCACACCCGCCTCTATCTCCACCTCTACTCCACCTCCACCTCCACCTTCACCTCCACCTCTACCTCCACCTCACCTCTACTCCACCTCTACCTCCACCTCACCACTACTCGACCTCCACCTCCATCACCACCTCCACATCCACCACCTCCACTTCACACCCACCTACACCTCCACCTCCATCTCCTTCTCCACTCCACCTCCACTCTACCTCCACCACCACCTCCACAACCATATCAAGCACCACGTCCACTTCACACCCACCTACACCTCCACCTCCACCTTCACTCCACCTCCACCTTCACCTCCACCTCTACATCCACCTCACCACTACTCCACCTCTACCTCCACCTCACCACTACTCCACCTCCACATCCACATCCACCACCTCCACTTCACACCCACCTGCACCTCCACCTCCATCGCCTTCTCCACTCCACCTCCACTCTACCTCCACCACCACCTCCACAACCACATCAAGCACCACCTCCAGTTCACACCCACCTACACCTCCACCTCCACCTTCACTCCACCTCCACCTCCACCTCCACCTTCACCTCCACCTCTACCGCCACCTCACCACTACTCCACCTCCACCTCCATCACCACCTCCACCTCCACATCCTCCACTTCAGACCCACCTCCACCTCCATTTCCATCTCCACTCTACCTCCACTCCACCTCCATTCCACGCCACCTCAACCTTCACCACCACCTCCACCTCGACTCCACATCCATCTCTACCTCTACCTCTACCTCCAGCTCCACCTCCACTCCCTCCACTTCCACCTCCACCTCACATCCACTTCGTCTCCACCACCACCTCCACCTTTACCTCAACCTCCATTCCGTTTACACTACCACCTCCACTCCACCTCACATCCACTTCCACTCTACCACCACCTCCACTCTACCTCCACCTCCACCTCCACCCCACCTCCACCTCACCTCCACCTCCACCTCACCTCCACATCCACAGCACCACTCCATCTCCACCTCCCTTTCGACAAACACCACCACATCCACTGCCACTTCAACCTCCACCTCCACATCCACTCCACCGCCACCTCCACTTCCACATCCACTTCTACTTTGACCATGTTTACTTCCATTATCCTTCATCAATCACCACCACCATGCAACCAACCACTCCACTGCCTCCAGCCGACACCCGGTCCACCACTTCCCACCTTCTTTGTGAGTCAATCATAAATGGTGCATCGTGCATACTCCCAATATGCAAAAGGCGTGTAGCTGGGCGTGTAGTAGTTATTCAGGACCAGTGTTCTTTATGAGAGTTCCACTCGGTGCGGCTCCTGCGCGGTACATGGTTCTGCTATGGAGAATGCTGTGTCATATTCTGCTCACGTAGCGTTTGACGCGCCGTGCGCATGCTCATCTTGACCCAGGCCAGCCGCGGTGCATCGGGTTTGGAAAAGCACTTAATTCCACATTAGATTTACGACATCCTACCGGCTCCAATATTGCCTGGTGATGAGGAGTCTGGCGACGAATATATGGAAGCTGGGCTATTCACAAGTGCTGTTTTATTATATGCTTGTGCAGTCTGGGAATGTATTCGGGTGGAGGTTTTTTGGGTTGTTGATTTATTGTACAAGGGAACAGAGGTGACAATGCCATTCCAGTGGTGTTAGAGTGATGGCAAATAACTCTGTGCCAATAAGACTACCGTCAACTCTATGACATCAATTTAACCATGACAAGTATACGCATATATTTCAGCAGCCATTTTACCGGAAGTGGTACGGTGTCCTAGTAAATAATAGGAGACAGAAGTTTTTCTAAACCAAAATAAAACGAGCGCATTAAACAAATACATAAAGCTGCATAGTCCGATGAGAGTATCATATTTGCAAAACCAAAATACTGACCTAGATTTGATTCTTCATATCTAACTTAGATGGATGCACTTATTAAGCATTTGTCGCCACATATAAGTGAACACTACAATTTAATAGAACTTGTTACTGCTGAAGCCTATGGAGTCAGAGTTTTGGCATGCTTTCCAAAATTTACTTGTTTTTTTTGCACTTCAAATATCTCAAAAGATAGTAATGTAGTAGTCTGCGCTGACCTCTCAGGGAAGTAATTACATAGACAGGTAGGTGTGGATAGTGTGGTGATGTCAGGCAGCCTAGGTGGTGTAATGGTTAGTACATTGGCCCGGAATGCAAAGAGATGTGGGTTCGAGTCCCGCTCTAGGCGCAATATTTCCCACTTTCATCAGCCCCATGACAGTAATTTAAAATAAACGTTACTTCAAGCTAAAGTAAGATAGATTATAGTGATCAACCTAATATATTTATCTTTAAAAAATGACAAAAGCTCAAAACCATCAGACTATGCAACTTTAATAATCTTAACAACGAGCGTAGTCATATTTAACAGGGAGAAAAAAGGAAACCCACGTTAATTCATGGAATTGAATTGGATGCTCGTCAATGAAATCCTAAGTCTATCTTAGACCTCAGTCACATCAGGCTTGCAACCATTTGCGACCACTTTCCCCAGGTGGTCGCAAGTGGTCACAAAAAGGTCTCTATTTGATACTCCCTGGTTGCCGACTTCCTGGCGGCCATTTTGGTCACAAGGAGGTTGCTGGTGTTGCACCAAAACCTCCTTGCAACCAAAATGGTCGCCAGAATGTTGTAAACCTTGTTCATAGGCTCACGATCTGTCGGGAACCATCAGCAACTGATCGTCGACTGGTCACTGATTGATGAACGACTGTGCCACCGCTCAGTAATTGGTTCGCGATTAGTTGGCAATTGGTTGGTGAATGGTTTGCAATTGGTTGGTGATTGGTTGGCAATCAGTTGGCGATTAGTTGGCGATCAGTTGCTGATCAGTTGGCGATCGGTGGGCGATCGGTTGGCGATCGGTTGGCGATCGGTTGGTGATCAGTTGGCGATCGGTTGACGATTGGGTGGCGATCGCTTGCAATCGCTTGGCGATCGGTTGGTGATCAGTTGGCGATCAGTCGGTGAGTGGTCGGGCACTGATTTGCGACTGATCTGCAATCCAACACCGATTGGTCGCAAGTCAGTCGCAAATCCGTTCCCAACTGATTTTCTTTTTTTGTGGATTTTTTGGCAGATTTATTTTATTCGTCTGTAGTAATGAATGAAGTATACTCATTAAGCTTCAGTGTATAATGGGACTGTTCACGACTACTTGTATAATATAAAATAACAAATAATGAAAATCACATCAGTCCTTGGAAGTATAATTCTTGTTTTATAATTCTTGAATCACTCAATAACAGCCACTATTAAGTACATGACAGCTCTATACTCTTTTCTTATCTTGAAAATAATTTTTTTGTATATTGCTCTCCTGAAGAAGGGTTGCAAAGTTTGTGTATCTCTGAACAATTGATGGTATTAAATTCTATGTTGTATTAAGATAAGAGTTTAAATTAGATTAAATTGAAGTAGTTGTCAGAGAACTTCTACACATATTTTTTATATATATACTGTCAACTATCTACTTCTAAAATCACTTATTGGGCTCAGTATTTGAAATATCACACAAGAAGACACAATATTGTACTCACATGGTTTAATCCCAACTAAAGTTGACACAAGCACATGTTATGCACAGATCTGGACTGGCTGGTGGTGGTGGTGAGAGAGAGTGCACATCTGACCTGCACCCCTATTTATATCGGGTCATTACTCATGTGACCTAGCTTTCTTGTACATGGCACCCATTTGCTTGCAGAGTATTGCATAAGGTAGCTAGCTATCACATAGAAACCCTTTTTCTGTGCAATAGTACCTTTGTTACTTTACAACCACATTAATAATATTTATTACATATATCATTATATGCACATACAACATGCTTTTAGAATATTATTTAGCTACCCCAAAATTCCGAAATATTTTACACGGTGTCTGTGAGAAAGTGTTCCTGCATTTCTATGAAGTATATCGGTCACTCTCCTGAAAACTGGCCAGAAGTGTCACATGGAGAGTTAAAATTTAATATTTGAATTTTTAACATTTTTTGGTTGCAATTGAAAGCTGGATATCTCCCCTTTACATCTATGTAAAATATAAATTGATGAGATGAAAAATAAAGGTGTAGTCCATGAATAAGATATCTCTTATGGCAGTATAACATGTGTGTCACACGTGTAACACATGTTTAGGACACCACACAGTCTGCTTAATAAATATCTAATCAGAATTAAATAATATCATACTTAGAAGCATTTTAATCATGGCATAATATACAGAAATATCTAGTGCTTATATTGATAAAAAAAGAAAGTTCCCAGCCATGCTTTATTCACTGAATAATTAGTGTACAATATTTGTGTGGCATCCAGACACCACAATTACACGTGTGACGAAAATTTGTAATGTTATTTCTGAAGACATCAAATTTCTTTTTTAAATTTAAGCATGCATACATGTTAATAAATACTTCCTCTTTGATTTGGGAACTGTTTTGTTTGATATATCAATGCAATACAAGATGTTAATAAGCATTCAACCATGTCCCATATGTCATGTTACAAATGGCTGACACCAAAATGGTGTTTTTTGGTACAAAAACAGTTCATAACTAAAGAGACCAAAGTTGCACACAGTTTTATTATATTTCCCTTATTTCTTTCATCGCGCATGTTGGCGGAGGCTGACATGTCTAATTTGCTAACGAGGCAACTGTCTGACCTCCTTTCCTCGTTTCCGGTTTCTGTTTTTCTACCTCACTTCTTTTCCGCATCCATCCGTTTCACTTCGCTTCCTAGAGTTACTTGCCTGTCTGTCATGCCACCTGGGAAGAAGCGCCGGGGGCGTCCCCCGCTGTCACAGCTGTCATGCCCGGGAAGGTTGGTCCGGGCGCGGTCAACGAGAAGTGCTGCAACGACTGTTCATACAATGTCATCGTCTTCGCAGGCTTCTGACGGGGAGTTGGTGCCCCAGGTAGTGGAAGAGTCCGAGAGAGAGGAACTGGCTAGGCTGAGGAAAGCGGTAAAGGCTACGGAGCGTAGTGTTGCAGCAAGGTTGGAAGCGTTGGAGTCACGTTCGCCGGTTTGCGTGAAGGCGGGGCGGTCAAGGCTGCCGAGGTGCATTAGCCCACTTTCGGACAGTGACCGGCAGAGTGCAGGTTGTGCAACGCCACGTCATAGAGGTAGAAGGGTGTCGGAGAGCTCAGTGTCCCCAGTGATTTTCCCGAGAGAGGAGGTGGGTCGGTCCAGGTCAAGATACCGGCGAGAAACGCCCCGTGTTCGTAGCAGGTCACCGGCGCCGCCGCCGCGGCCATTGCGACTAGCTGAGCCGAGGGTGGATGGTTTGCTTCGAGCAACACCTGGGCTTCGCAAAGGCAAAGGTACGAAACTGCTTCCGCATTTATTTATTACGCGTGGTGATAATTTCAGGCAAATTGCAATGGGGGAAGCAACATGGGCTGAGTACTTCTTGGCTTTGAGGCAGTTGGCAGTCGAACCGGTTTTTCCGGACGAATGGTGGCCGCCTCTGTTGAGGCATGAGGAGGAGTTGGCGCGAATGGCGGTGATTTGGGAGTGGCAGACGTGCCGTCGCTGGTCGGAGCGGGTGTTCCAATTGGTAGAGAGTGGACGGTTTAGGCATGGTTTGTTGGATGAAGAGAAGATTAAAGACTTGCAAAGGGACATATGTTCGGATGCCATGAAGGTGGCGCAGCAGAAAAGTGTGTCTGCACAGGCGTCGTTTCGCCACCAGTCTCAGGTGTCGGCTACAGTTTCGGTGCCACCGGTACAGTCGGTGCAGGCGCCTATTAATGCAAGGGAAGAGTATAATAAAGAAGTGGACGGGAAAGCGTGCTGGAAATGGAATT
This sequence comes from Branchipolynoe longqiensis, assembly GCA_030323885.1. NCBI lineage: Eukaryota > Metazoa > Annelida > Polychaeta > Phyllodocida > Polynoidae > Branchipolynoe > Branchipolynoe longqiensis. The sequence continues at coordinate 141,887,072 of CM059186.1, forward strand.
GGGGTAAAGACTGCGGTTTTGAGCAATCACATGGGGTGCATCCTGCACGGCTTCAGCATATCTGTGCGTGGTGCGCGTACAGATTTAAGCGTGTGCTTGTTCATAAGGAGCAAGACTGTTTGAAGAAGCGGGGTTTTCTTGATAGAAAGCCACCCGCTGAGGAGGTGAAGACAGTAAGTGAACTTGAAATCTCCAAGAAAGTGACACAGTCTGAGCAAAGTTTAGATACGGTTGCTCATAGTTTGCCAATTTGTAATGAAGGTAGTTTATCGGTATTGGATAAGAACGATAATGTGCAAGTCTCTAGTAGAATAATTTTGCAAGATGTTTCTGATTTGACTGTACCTGTGTCGTGTAATGTTAATGTTCCTATTACTGCCGGATTGATTGAACCTTCTGAACATAGAGTTCTTTGTATACCAGTGCAGCAGCATGATAATAGCATTGTTGTGTCTAATCATGTCGCGCCTGCTATAATTAGTGTTGACGCGCCGCTGCTAATTGCCAAAGTTGGTCCCAGTCATGCGGATGACCTAGTATTGCCTGTACACGGAACAGCTGATCGCTATGCGCAAGTTTTGTCTTTGGATATATCGTTACCAGAAATAATGTTCGATTGGTTTGACAATAATTGTTTAGTAAGAGACGATGATGTTTTTGTTCCGCCACCTTCTCCCCTTATGTTCAGGATAACTCTTGATAGGTTCTGGCCGTTTACTGCGAATACGATTGAGACAGATAGTTTGCCTTACTGTAAGATATATAAGGCGGTAAGGGATACGGCGTTGCCTAATTATTTAGGGGCTCGGATTCCGATTAAGTCAGGTTTGAATATTTCGGTCTGGAAAGATTTGTTGGTTGATTTCCCTGATTCTCTTTTGGTAGATCATCTTGAGTTCGGCTGGCCTCTGGACTACACGTCAGGGGTAGTTCCAGTTCCGACTTTGATAAATCATACGCGTGAAGCAAGCTCTGATGTCCATATAGCTAATTATATCAGTAAAGAGTTGGAAATGGGTGCGCTGTTGGGTCCGTTTTTTGAAGCTCCTTTTCAGCCCTGGTTTCAGATAAGTCCTCTAATGACTAGGCCGAAAAAGAATTCTAGCATGCGACGAGTGATTATGGATTTAAGTTTTCCTCTAGGTAAGAGTGTTAATTCAGGGATAGTTAAAGGGTTTTATCAAGGCAGACAGTTTAATTTCTCGCTTCCTTCAATAGCGACACTCACTGATAGGTTGACGCTTTTGGGCTCTTCGTCTTGGTTGTGGTCGGCTGATTTGGCGCGGGCATATCGCCAGTTGCGTGTCTGCCCGCTTTCTGTGCCGCTATTAGGTATTTCGTTAGGTAGTAAGTTTTATATTGATATCGCGCCTCCGTTTGGCTGCAGGACGTCTGCGTTAGCATGCGCTAGGATGACGCGTGCGGTTGTTTGGTTACTTAGGAAAGAAGGGTATTTTGTCCTCTGTTATCTAGATGATTTTGTAGGTTTAGAAAGTTCGAGAGAGAAGGCGAGTGAGGCATATGGGAGGTTTCTGGAATTAACGGCTTTGTTAGGTTTGGACTTAGCGTTGAGTAAGTGTTCCCCTCCCGTGACAGCTTTGATCTGGTTAGGGTTTCTGGTGGATGTCGTGGAGATGTCAGTATCAATTCCTAAAGAGAAGCTGGAGGAAGTAGTGGAAGAATGTGTTGCGTGGAAAAAGAAGAAAGTAGCGTCGAGGAAGCAGTTTCAGAGTATTGTAGGGAAGCTTCAGCATATTGCTAAGTGCGTAAAGCCAGCGGCGAGATTTACAAATAGAATTCTAGCAGCATTGAGGTTGTCTCCAATTTTAGGTATGTATAGTTTTGATCAAGATGTTTTGCTGGACCTTGACTGGTTTGAGAAGTTTGCGTCTAGTTTTAACTCGAAGGTTTTACTTCCATCGGCACCAAGGACTCCTTGGGTGCTCGAGTGTGATGCAACGTTGTTTGGAGGAGGAGGTTTCTCTTCCGAATGTTTCTTTGCGGGGAAGTTTACTGATGATGTTACTGTTTTGGGTCTCTCGATTGCTCAGCTTGAGGCTTTGACGTTAGTACATGCTGTTCGGGCGCTTATGCCGTCTTCGCCGGCTAGCTTTGAGATTGTGGTTTATACCGATAATTTAGGTTCCCAGCAAGTGCTGTCGTCGGGCAAAGGTAAAGACTCGATTTTGTGTGCATGTGCGAGGCAGCTCTGGTTATTTGCGGCCACGTATAATTTTGAGCTTGACATTCGACATAAACCTGGAAAAGAGTTGGTGCTGGCAGATGCGCTAAGTCGTTCAGGTGAATCAATTGTGTTGAAGCTGAAAGCATATAACATGTGTAAGAAGATGAGTTTGAAGGAAGTGCTTGTGACCCTAGACCTAAAGATTCTTGATTTCGCTTTGTAATTGTTTGTCCTGGAAGATAGTACTGTTTTGCTCCTATCTTCCAGGATACACGCTGAAGCACCATGATAGGCTGATGCGCCTGTACAAAGCAGGCCTCGCGGTACGAACCTGGCAAAACAAGGCTGTACATCTGACTCGGTATATCCAGTTTTGCAGAGAATATGGAATTCCGCTGCGATCTCCATCGACTTATGATTTGCTGTCATTCCTAATGTTTTTGTCATCGGCCCTACGTTCTCCCGGTGCAGTGCTAAACTATTTTAGTTCGGTCAAGATTTGGTTAACTGGCTTTGATGGTAATGAAGATATGTTTGCGTCTCATGAGTTAAAGATAATGAAGAAGGCCATTGTGAACTATTCTGTTCACGAAGTATTTAAAGCAGTAGCTATAACACCTGATGATTTGAAAAATGTAATACGATCTTTGATGTTTGCGCCTTGCCCTCCTCTTGTAGCCATTGCCGCATTGCTAATCGCTTACCTAACTTTAATACGGCAAAGTAACCTCTTGGTCTCCGGACATAATTCCCCACATACCTTAAGACGTAAGGATATCAGAGATGTTGGTTCAGCACTGCATGTATATCTAAGATCCACTAAGACCCGTGCCGTTACTCTGCCTCCACTAGTTTTCCGCTTGCCGATAATTCCTAACTCACACTGTTGCCCTGTAAAGGCGTGGAGGGCATATCTGTTATCTGTTAAAGACATTCGACCTGATGATCCTGCGTTCCTGACTCCCGGAGGCGAGCCGCTGACGGTTAAGGCGTTAACCTGCATACTCCGGAAGGCGTCTTCGCTTCAGCTACAGTCATGCAAGGTGACACTTCATAGCCTGCGTCGAGGAGCTGCGCAGGCGTGTCACAGTGCCGGTATCTCTAATGCCGCTCTTCTCCAAGCTGGTACCTGGAAAGGGCAATCAGCTAGATCTTACATGTCCGTCCCGCCTGTCACTCAAGCTCCCTCAGCGCTCTCACTCTTATTGGGTGAGCGCTGACATCTTCTGCCTGCTTTCGATAATAATGACGATGCTCCTGTTCAAGCGAATACGTTCATGTATGATCCTGTGGTGATACTGCTGTGTTAGGGTCCGAGTCACCCGCTTGCTAGCCTGCATGCCAGGCCCTGCTATGTGTTTCATTAAACTCTACAAAGGTTCTTGACTCTGTTGCTTTTCTTACTTTTCATATCGCTCATTTCTCTGTGCCGAGTGAAGCGAATTGCGCATGTTGGCGGAGGCTAACATGTCTAATTTGCTAACGAGGCAACTGTCTGACCTCCTTTCCTCGTTTCCGGTTTCTGTTTTTCTACCTCACTTCTTTTCCGCATCCATCCGTTTCACTTCGCTTCCCCACCCTCCCACCCTCTGTTTCTGGGGTGAGCGCTGACATCTTCTGCCTGCTTTCGATAATAATGACGATGCTCCTGTTCAAGCGAATACGTTCATGTATGATCCTGTGGTGATACTGCTGTGTTAGGGTCCGAGTCACCCGCTTGCTAGCCTGCATGCCAGGCCCTGCTATGTGTTTCATTAAACTCTACAAAGGTTCTTGACTCTGTTGCTTTTCTTACTTTTCATATCGCTCATTTCTCTGTGCCGAGTGAAGCGAATTAAATCTGAACATGAATATGAAAAGTATAAGGAAAAAGATAAGTAGGAAGGTTTTTATAGATGTTTTACAATCCCATCTCATGCTGACCAGTTTTCAGGAGAGTGACCCATATCGGTGAGAGATTATTGTCCACTCATCATTATAAAAGCATCATTTTCTTCAGAAAGGCCTTCTGTCCTAGAAGGTGATCCTATCCTCTATATTTTATCAGGATACCTACTTCCGGTATATATAAACTAACATAAAGAGTCTCCTAATGTCTATTTCACATCCATTTTCCGCTCACTTTTAAAGTTGCCTAGTCCGATGGTTTTGAGTTTTTGTCATTTTCTGAGATACATATATTGCTTTATAAGGTTGATGATTATAATCTACCTTACTTTAGTTTGAAGTAACTTTTATTTTTGCTAGCTAATTTTGGAGATATGAGAAGTGCAAACATGCCAAATTAATTTTGGCAAGCATGCCAAAACTCGGACACCATAGGATTCTGCATTGACAGGTTCTATAAAATTATCTCAGTGTTCCCTTCTGTGTGGTGACAAATGTTTGATAAGTGCACCAGTGTCTAAGTTAGACATCTGGAATCAAATCTAAATAGTTACTTTGGTTTTGAAAGTTTGATGGTTTGATCACACTATGCAGCATTAAGCAAATATTGTGATGCTAGATATTCGATCAACAGTCTGAACCTGCTAGGAGAAACGATCAGGTATCACCTTTGGAGCTGCTTGAATGATCGGCCCTTAGGATGTGTCTTCAACTTTAAGGTAAAGAGGTGTTTTCTTTCTTCTAGTTTTCAACTTAATGAGTTCCTGGTATCTTTCCCATTGACTGAACGCAGCCAAATGATGCCTCATTCTATTCGGACTCACTGAAGCCTGTGCCAATAATTATTGATGAATAGCTTTTGTATTTCACATGATGTTTAGAATCACACAGTAATCATCAGAGGAAAATATTTCTACACTAAAACCTCTCTAAATTGACCGACCATGGGACAAATTGTAAACTGTTAAATGGTCAATTTAGGGAGTTGGTCGGCTTGATGAGTTTAATAAAAATTGTTACAGTATATTGTTGTATGGGCGGTTGTTTGGGACTCAAATAAAGTACTCGATATAGGGGAGTGGTCGATCTGTGGAGGTGGTCGATTAGAGAGGTTTTACCAGATGGTCGTTGTATATCGCTATATATATCGCTATTTATATGTGCTGGGGACCCGGTGAGGTTACCACTAGTCATAATATTGAATCATCTCCAGAGTGGCTGGAAATGGTAGTAGGACCTTCATTAATAAACATAAACAAACATAAACTATATAATTTATTATGTGAATATAAAAAATGGCAGCCCCTTAATGTTTCTCTCTAGCCATCTTAACCTCCATGATATTCACTGCGGAGCGGGCGTTCTCTCCTCCCAGCCTCCTATACAATGTGAGCCAACTGTCGCTCGGCTCACTTTCAAATTCTTATATATCACATATAAATTCTCTTGTCTTATACTAGGCCTTGCTGATATTAACTAGTATGTATTGCTGATACATTGCTGCATGTCGGCTAATTTAATGCGCTTCCTCTGCAATCAACCGATAAGACTCCTACCCACGTCTTCATTATAAAGTTTCCAAACATAAACTAAATAGGCTAACCCTAAAACACAACCATCCCACCTAGTCACAGTCCTGAAGGGTCCAGGGGTGTTCTATCACACTGATGTACTATCTAAGGACAGGGCGTGGGTGAAAGGAAGCTGTAACAAACCACAATGGGATGGGATCCTCTCCTGCAGGCATGTATGTCATCTGGATAGATGTACATAGTAGGCTAAGTTATCATATACAGGTTAGGAAAAAACTTTGAAAATTCAAAAAAACTAATATAGAAACTACTAACACCCAAAACCGCAAAAGGTTGGCCCGAGAAAGATCAGGTAAACACTCCTGAGTGCGGGCCCAGACCAATCCAGTATCACAGCTGTCCAGCGTTGAAAACAAGCACCCTCCCGGGAGCTTATACATTATGGGCAGAATAAAAAACTTGTAACACAAAAAAACACAAAAAAACATGGTCTGACACAGACTGGTTCTATTATACCAGTGTGGTAATCTTTAGTAAAGTTGACCAAATGTTCACTTATCCTGTTCAAATTCAATCTCCATCCAATTAGTGTCTGGTTAGTAGTTCTACATAGAGAGTGGCAACAGATTGTTGCACGGTCCCAGTGTCGTTGGTTGGTTGGTTGTTGGAGCTGTGCGTCATGGCAACATCTCAGGTCATATCAGGATGGGTACCGACTTGTGACAGTGCAACTCGTGGTGACTTCATAGTGCTGCCCCACTGGAAGACTAGGCCGCCAGCACCATGACCTGATATCATACACAGTCACATTATCCTGACACTGAGCCAACAAGTCCTTTCCATATCTTAATAATGCAGAGTGCCTCGCTAGGAAGCGACAAGTATCAATTACTAAGTTATTGGTTTGACTCGACCAGGGTTCGAACCCGGGTCGAATCCCACGATCTACCAAAACGGGAGACGGACGCTCAACTCATTCGACCATCCCGTCTGGTCGTCTCTGTGTGTAAACAGGGGCAGGTTTGTAGGGTAATGAAATGTAACAATTAATAAAACTCATTAGCATATGCTTACATTGCCGGTATCATGGATTTAATTTGTCTCGGATATGTTCTCCATTTTTGCTGTGAAAAAAGTGCTGATGGGTTGGCATCAGGTACGAGGGGAGACGATCATTCACTCATCATTATAAAACATAAACAAAAAGACAAACAAAAACACCTTTTTTCCCTATGAAGGTCTCATGCCCAAGGAGATGATTCTATTCTCTAAATTTTATGTAGGTTTGCATGTTGTGCATATGTCAGAGTTGAAAGAAATTAGTTTCACTTTTAGATCTTATAAAAATTGATATATATACATTAATATGACTTGTGTAACATGAAAATCAAAGACACACCCAGAACCTCATTTTAACATATACAACATAGTCAAACAAGATTTTATTGATTACTTTTCAGCAGACAAGAAAAAAGTTGAAAAATGGGTCTAAAAAAGGTTTGGCTACATGTATGGTGTTGATGTGTAAATTTTCACATCTTTACTCTAGCGCAAAATCATACAATTGCAATTTTGATATCTTTCATGAGATAAATTCAATACATGTAAAACTGCTAACATACCCAATAGACAGAGGCTGCAATAATTATTTGACTTGCTATCAATAAAACAAAGACTTAATTATCAGCATCGTAATGTGGAGACCAAATATCTGGTGCCCATTTTTGGAGAATAACCCATTATTAGGTTGATCGTTATAATCTACTTCACTTTAACTTGAAGTAACTTTTATTTTTAATGGCTAACTATGAAGATATTTTTTAAGTGGAAGTATGCTAATTCAATTTTGCCGTGCGCATTAAAATTGTGACACCATGAGGCTCATCAGTAAGATATTTTTCTATTACAGTGTATTGATTAATATTCCCTTTTATCGAGCAACAAATGCTTAATAAATGCGTCACTATTCAAGTTATGTGTATAATTAAATCTAAATACGTGGTTTCGTTTAGAGAATGTGATGCATTCATGGGACAATGTAGTTCTAAAGAGCCACTGACACCTGCTTGACATCCATTTCCCCCTCATTTTAAGAGAATATGGTGACACTAGCAGTCAAACATTTAGTCATAGGTTGAAAGGAGAAACCAACCGGTGTTACCTTTGAAGCCATTTGGATTATACACCCCTCGGATAGTAGTTACTTGTCCAAATAATATTATTTGTGTTTCATGCTGATGAACATTATTATCTCATCGCAAGTAAAGAAAAAACTTAAATGGTCATTTAAGGTTGCATAATCCACTGGTTTTGAGTTCATGCCCTATTCTTCTTATATGTCCTGATATGACCTTAGATGTTGCTAGGACGTAAAACAACAACAAACAAACAACATCTTATATATATATATGTGTGTATATGTGTGGAAAAGAACTTCCGAGCGAGTGGCGTTTTGCGCACCGCGTAGGGGGTCGGAGAGGAGCAGCCGGACCCCCACCCCACCCCGTGAGCGAGGGGTGACCGGGGGGGGGGGGGGGGGACTCCAGAGCTTATTACATGCGATAATGGGATTATCACAATCCATATACACACATATATAAATCGCTAGAGGATCGACCCCTTCAGATTTTCTTTTAAAATTGAGAGTACTTAAATACTTCGTAAGGGAAGTAAATTTTAAAGAACGAGCATACCAGGTTATATGTAGTGCCACCATTAAAAATGTGGTATGCAGGTGTAGCAATACCTCAGGGAGTTTGACGCCCCTGCCCTGCAGAGTTGTAAACCACTGCCTTGTGGTACAGGTTCTTGACAGAACCGAAGGCCAAGGGAGCAAACCCTAAACAGAAAACCATGTCACTGTGGCAGCATTAAGGGCGGTTGATGTATGGAACTCCCAACATCTCCCGACCAGCCACTGCAGGGACAAATAGTTTTACACCTGTCTTGACATGTTCTTGCCGGTGTGAAACCTCTAGTTGCTCCCCGAGAGAGTGCCACTGGTAACTTGCAAAAGCCAGCAGCACTTCAACACTTTTGCAGGCAGCTTTCATGAAATGTACAACCGCACAAAACACTATACTGGCTCAGAGACATTAAGACCGACTCAAGGTCACAACTCTCACAGCAGAGAGCTAAATGGAGAGCAGCATTCAAGTAATGAAAGCAGTCTTTGTCGCATCGCGACCGACAGCATGATAGATAGATAGATTAAAAATCAAAAGTAGGAAATCGGGAGATTGGGGGTACTTTGCTATACCTTAGGGAGATCTACTGCCAAATCTGGAGATTTGGCACCTCTGCATGGCTTAGAGATACGCGGCGGAGGAAGAGAGAGGAGGCAGGGGTGGGAAATAAACATTTTATTTTCATCAAGTGTAACAAAATGCTATATCAATGGGGGCAATGTCAATGGTGTTGTCATGGGGCTTATGAAAATGGGAAATATCACACCTAGAGCGGGACTCGAACCCACATCTCTTTGCATTCCGGGAAAGTGTGCTAACCATTACACCACCTAGGCTCCCTGATATCAACACATTTCCCACGCCGACGTGTCTATGTGGTTACTTGCCTGAGAGGTCAGTGTCGACTACTACAGTATCATATCATGTAATCAAAAATTTGAAGGATAAGTAGGTAAAATGTCAAGGTATAATGTCTAGACACGCCAGATATCTGGGGCATTGTCATTTGTCAGTAGGAAATGTCAGGTAGATGGAGAGAGCCCCGAAGAGCCCAAAAACATTGTGAGAAATGTGGAGTAGTGGGGAAAACTTTTGAGATATTTGAAGTGCAACCATGCAAAATTCATTTTGACAAGCACGCCAAAACTCTGACACCATAGCCTTCTGCAGATACATATCCTATTATATTGACTCAGTATGCCCTCCTATGTGGTGACAAATGTTTAATAAATGCAGCGGTATCTAAATTAGATATGTAGAATCAAATATAGATAAGTATTTTGTTTTGAACTATGCAACTTAGAGGTATTAAAATATTGTTGTTTTTTTTGTTTTTTGGTAAAGTATTTATTCATCTGAATATGACATTTGTCAGCGCCGAAGCACTGGTCTTCCGGCCATCTTATTATTGGAATTGACAGTCTAAGTAATCTAAGTTTGGTGAGTGCTGTACAACCATCAACAGTGTTGTACAACCATCAACAATTTCCTCAGCTGTCAATAACTAGACGTTAACGGGGCTTTTTTAAAGCACACACATATAAAAAAAAAACTGTCTGGATGTAGCCTAACTTTAGGCATAGATACCCTTGTTGCCATAGTAACTGTATTTTGGCAACCGGCATCTGTTGTCATTATACTGGTTCAGGCACTGGTTATCACAGATTGATCTCAATGTGTTCATACTATGAGAGTCGACGCTGCCTAAAAGCTTTTCGCGTCGAACACACAGGTCGTGAATGGTGGTGTTAGATCATGATATATTTAGGGAGATTTATAGTTGATTGGTTGCTTGGTTGTTGGAATTTTACGTCCTGGCAATATCTAAGGTCATATAAGGACGGGTACCGACTTCTGACAGTGCACCCACATGGTGTCTTTATAGTGCTGCCCCACTGAGAAATCAGGCCACCATTACTTTGATCAAATATCCCATTCAATCACGTTATCCTGACACTGATCTAACCAGTCCTTGCCATATGCTATTAATTCCGAGTGCTAGGCTATGTAGCGACAAGTATCAATTTGGTAAGTCATGGGATATGTATAGTGTTTTGATATACTGTGGGTGACCCGTTAAGAGGATAAAGTCCATTATTCCTTTTTTTTGTTTTTTTGTTGTTGAAGATTTATACTGCCTATCATGGATAAGCCTGAATAGGCTTGTTTTCACCATTAGACAGTTTGTCGATAGAAAGCCCTAGCCTACACTTTTACCGACCCAAGGGATTTTTAACCTCCTACACCATATAGACATGGTATGAGAGCAACTGGCCTTTGATGACGCTGTAAGTTATACACAGCGGTGGAAATCCAAATTGGCAGAGGTGGGGGGCACAGGGAATCGAACCACTGACCTTCAGATTAGGAGTCCGACCTAGAAAAAAGTCAGACACTCTAACCACTCCGCCACAGAGAACACCACAATAATAATCACCAACACTACCTCGTCCTCGGCTGCTCTGACTAAATCAGCCCACTGCCCTTGCTGTTAATTGAGTCCACTTAAGGCTAAATCCGCTAATTTCGATCACCAGGCTAGACAGAGACAAGTATAAAAAAAATACATAAATCATTAATTTTACTTGGACAGGCTTCGAATGCATGGTTTGAATCAGATTCTCTTGACCTACCACACCGGAAGCGGGTGCTTAGGGTATTCGGTGGCCTGGTCTCCTAGTGGGGCAGCACTATAAAGCCGCCATGAGTATGCACTGTCACAAGTCGGTACCCGTCCTGATATGACCTTAGATGTTGCCCAGGACCTAACACTCCAACAAACAAACATATTCATATGTCTGCAAATATATACATTGTGTTATATGCATATATGTGTGTGTGCATACACACAATGTATACATATACACATATATAGGTACTATATAATATAGTATGTGTATATAAATTAAGAATGCCTCCTAATGTTTCTGGTCGGTCCCCTTCTGGCAAGGATCCTCACATACCAAACTAACTCGATATACTGATAGTCGGTCATTCTCTGCATCCCGCCGACTCTGACTCTTGACCAACTGACCCCAATGGTCACTCGCTTCTCACTTTCAAATTTTCATCGGTACATATACATATATATATTTATATATATATGTATCTATTATATATATATATATGTATATATATATATATGTATATATATATATATATATATATATGTATATATATATAAAGTCCGGTGGGTGCGTGGAGGAGACGCAATTAATTTGGCAACCATACCCGCCCCGATCGGCGTGACTCCGCCGAGCTCCACCAGGGGGCACCACGTTAAACGTTAAACACGCCGCGGTTGGCTCATTGCGCATAATGCGGAAACTAAACGCGCGCCGTGCCGCCTATTATGCGCCAGCTACATTGTTATCCGCCAGCGCGGGGGACCAGTGCTGCTACGCTGATCGACCTGCGCGCATATTGGATATGTCCGCCGGCGTAACTGGGCGCGGCGACTGGCGGCCTGGTTGGCCGGCGGAGAGGGCGGCGCGGCCCGGACACGGGAGGGCACGGGCGGGCACGGGCGGGCACGGGCGGGCACGGGCGGGCACGGGCGGGCACGGGCGGGCACGGGCGGGCACGGGCGGGCACGGCCCCGGGCCGGGGTAAGTGGTTTATTATGTGCGCGCCTGGTGGCCACTGGGCCGGCCGGGTCCATTAATCAGACTACACTGCCGGCCTTCCACACCGCACACCGCTTACCCCCGGTAGGTGTCGCCTCCTGCCCGCCAGACCCCCCCCCCCCCCACTTCCCCCTTGACGCCTACTCGCCACTATCTACCCCCCACCCACCCACCTCGTCCACAGACCAGACGCGGTGGCCGAATCAGTTGAGCACCGTCTCCCCTTTTGGTACAATGTGGCATTCGATTCCACTGGTTCGAACCCTGATCGAGTCAAACCAATGACTTAAAAATGTATACTTGTCGCTTCCCAGCCAGGCGCTTGTCATTATTGGGATAGGGCAAGGACTGGTTGGCTCAGTGTCAGAATATTTTGACTGAGTGGGATATCAGGTTATGGCGCTGGCGGCCTGGTCTCCCAGTGGGGCAGTACTATAAAGTGAGCATGAGTGCGTTCTGTCACAAGTGGGATATCAGGTCATGGTGCTGACTGCCTGGTCTCCCAATGGGGATGCACTATAAAGTCACCACGAGTGCGCACTGTCACAAGTCGGTACCCGTACTGATATGACCTTAGATGTTGCAAGGACCTAAAACTCCAACAACCAACCAACAACCCCCTCCGCAGACACACACACGCATTCACCTGCATGTAGCCACTGACAGGAACATGTATGCGCTGAGCTTAAACTGCACAGTGTTTATTCTATTCTTTTTACCTCACTCAAGTAGCTGTAAACAGCATGTGACGTCATTTTGGGGCATTCCTCCCTCACTCAGAATTTCGACTCAATGCAATGATATCCAGCGGTCATTCCCCGATATGGGGTTTGAGGCCTGAGTAACAGTCGATGTATATGTGCGTTTTAGGGACACACACCACTCAAACCTCACATAAAGGCGATAAGGAGCTTATCACGTTAGCTTTTCACACTATGATGATTTTAGAGTAGTAAGAACGTAAATTGTACATATGTATTCCAACAAATAGCAAGAGTAAATAACCACCTCACTTTATCAGCCTGGTCAGTCTGATATCAGTTTTATCAGACTGGTTAATCTACCAGATATTGTAATGGATATCACCATACAGAATGTATTGTAAGCAATAGACAGTCCTTTAATAAATATTCATATCAGTTATATATATATATATATATATATATATATATATATATATATATATATATGTGTGTGTGTATCTGCTTGTGTGGTCACATGGTTGTTGGTTTTCTCTATATATAATTTATATATATATGCATATATATAGAGGATTTGTTAATGTATTGTTCGTAAAGGGTACATAGTCACACTCACGAACTTCATCATATGTCTCGCAGCCTTCATATAGACCAGACAAGCTGTCATTAGATTTTCCAGTAGAGCAGGTATTCACAAAATTATTGATGCAGAAAGACGAGAATGTGACAGAAATATGTATATATGGTATATACATGGCACACAATATATATAGATAGATCTGGAGAAGTCCTTAGAGGGAATCAAATTCCAACTATATGCTGATGAAACCGCGATATACACAACAAGCAATAGCAGAAAAGAGAACAGAGATAAGCTAAATGAGAAAATAGTACCTTTAGATAATTGGTGTAACTCCAACAAGATTTCCATATACCACAAGAAGTCGAAGGTCCTAGTGTTTGGCAGGGGGGAATCAACTATGGCAATGAGGAGCCAATAATTTTGGGAGGAAAAGTTCTTGATTATCAGACCAATTACAGATATCTAGGGATGAATCTTGATAGGAAACTAAACTACAATGATAACATAAAAGAAGTTATCAAAAAGGCAAACCACAAAATCTGGATATTTGCGAATACCAGAAAATAACTAAATACAAATATGGCTATTAAAATCTATAACGGTATGATACTACCATACTTTGACTATGGTGATGTAATATATATGGGGGGGGGTAACAAAAATATGTTGGATAAACTACAAAGACTACAAAATAGAGCACTTAGGATATGTCTGAAGGTGGAACATAGTCACCCAACTGATGATCTCCATAGGAAAGCATGAGTCAACACACTAAATGACAGGAGAAAAGCACATCTCAAAATAGCAGCATTCAGGGAGACAAGGAAGCCTGGGAGGGTGCAGGTAACAAAAAAGGCAACAAGATATAGTATTACTGGGTTACTCGGCCGCTCAGAGCCCCAGAGAATACCATAAAACTCTTCCCCTTCATATCACCTGTGATGCCTCCCTTAATCAACCCTTAATCAAACCCATCAACAACTCATAAGGAAGAAAGGTAAGACAATTCACACCAGATTAACAGTGAAGAAGTTGTGCTTTATTAGCATCAACTCCTGTCACCTACTAGTGACCTATCACCTTCACCCCTTACCTGTTGCCCACACAGAGTCTCATTACCTCTCTTGTATCTAGGAGTCAGTGGCTACAGCCCATTGAACCGGAGTCCCTTGGTTGTTACACTCAACTCAATTTGGATATATGAATTTTGGTAGCATCAGACAGAGTGTCTGGGGTCCTGCTCTAGAGTAGGTGTGTCTCACTCAAGAGCTAGGAGTAGAGCGATCACTCTCCAGTGTGCCTGAAGCAGTGTCTTGAATAATTAATTAATCTCAAAGTGAGGCTAGTGTGGGCAGAGGGCCAAGAGAATGCAGGTGACTGGGCATTCCCACAGCCAGCCAATCAGGCACCCCCACAGCCTGGGTGGGTGACACCCCCCAGTAGTGGTGGCTGTCACTCAACCCAGCTGCAGGTGGTGTTCTGTGTGTATATGCAGATTAGGCTGGTGTGCCCTCCCACCGGTCATGTAGGGACAGGTAGCTGCAGACAGTTACAATAGATCCATATTAAAATGGCCTTTTCCCTAATTGCACTCTTTATGGATGCATAGAGAAACATTTCAACAATCATGTACTGTCTCTTATATAGGAACATCTCTTCATTAATCTCAGGCATCATGTATGAACATATATTTCACATAGCTTATATCATATCATAATTGGAGTGGGGTATTATTGCTTTTAGATTACATAACCTTGTCCCCACTCCGTCGCCCAAGAATAATAATGCTCTCTGCCAATATATAATTCCGAACCGAAAATCCATATATTTTTACAAAGAGGGAGTGATGGCCCTAGACTGATAAGAAACAGAGCCAAAAACAGATCATATGAGAGGAGGCAAGGGAATGGAATATACTGGGAGTAGAAGAAAGTATGCAGGTGTTGCGGGTATAGCGGGTTGAAGAGTATGCAGGTGTTGCGGGTATAGCAATACCTCAGGGAGTTTGACGCCCCTGCCTTGCAGAGTTGTAAACCACTGCCTTGTGGTACAGGTCCTTGACAGAACCGAAGGCTAAGGGAGCAAACCCTAAACAGAAAACCATGTCACTGTGGCAGCATTGTGCATGTTATGTAGTAACATGAGTAATTCATAACAATTGGTCACCTCACATCTCCTGAATTACTTGGTTGCCAAAAACAGAACAAATTAAAACATAAGAACTGGCATAACTCACAGCTTAGATCTTATTATTCTGTACACTATGCTGACAGGCAAAGAAATAATCAAAAACAAAAGTTATTAACCTTAATTTAGAAAAAACCCAGTTAATTCATTTGGCTAACCAAGTAATTCTATTACGTGGTGTGACGTATTCCACATAACTGGTTGGGCTTACAAGTAATCTAATGGATAAACTGGTTAACTCATATTCTGGAGATACTGTTATGATAACATATAAAAGGAATAATATAAGAAAATGTCATAAACTATGAAATTAATTAATATAAGTTGATCTCCAACTGCTAGTGGATGTCTCAATGAATTTGAATTCCCAGTTCTATATATGCATGTTATATAACTCTTCAGTAAATTCTAGACTAGGATTTATTCATCTCTATTGTTCTCTTGTAAACTCACAAATGGGTGCAAACTTAGATGAAGTTCTATCTACTAATTAGATTGAGCTTCTAAGTAAAAATAATAGATAAACTGGGTTAACTCATATTCTGTAGATAGTGGTTTCATAGTTTCAAATAAAATCAATTACCTTGCAGATATGTATCTACTAAAATTACTTAAACAAGAACTTAAATGATTTTAAATTGATCTCCAACGTTTAAATAGACAATCTCAAAGAATTAGAACTCCCAGTTATATCTGCAGGTTATATAATTCATCAGTAATTTTAGACTAGGATTTATTCCTTCTTTGTTCTGTTATAAACTGACAAATGGATTCAAACTGAAGTTAAGTTCTATCTATTAACTAGATTGAGCTTCTAAAGCATTATAATAAATAAACTGGGTTAACTCTTATTCTAGAGATAATGGTCTCATACTTTCAAAAAGAAATCAAATACCTTACTAATATGTATCTAATGAAATTTATAAACATGAACCCAAATAAAATTCAATCTCCAACTATTAATGGACAATCTCAAAGAATTAGAAATCCCAGTTCTATATATGTATGTTACATAAATCATCAGTAACTGGGTTAACTGATATTCTAGAGATAATGGTCTCCTAGTTTCTAAAAAATCAAATGCCTTGCTGATATGTATCTACTGAAACTTGTTAACTTGAACTTAAATAAAATTCAAATTGATCTCCAACTATTAAATGGACAATCTAAAAGAATCAGAATTCCAAGATCTATCTATGTATGTTATTTAAATCATCATTAATGTTAAAAACTAAGATTTAATTCATATTTCTTGTTCTGTATTAAAAATGCCAAAGAACTCTGTTAGAATGACTGAACCACAACTAGAAGATCTCTGACTTTCAAACTGGTGTTGCCAGGTGATGTAAACAAAACTTGTATGCGTTGCCATATCCACTCAATTCAATCTGTGATCCAAGGACTTTGCATCTGTGTTGCTAGGTCCGGTAGTCAAGAAACATTCATGTCTCCAAGCACTCAAATCAAATGTCAACAACAATCTCCAAGGAAACCCTTAGTATATATAGAGGTGGAAAAACCTAGGCTCTCCAACTCACCTGGTCCTGGCACTCATACAGTAAACACCTGGAAGACGGTTTTTCCCCACCCTCCCTCCCTCTTGTACTTACGATATGGCTACTAGGGCTGAGTGTTAGAGGTTTTGTCGGTTGAATCGAACCCGGAACTTTGAGTGTGTGTGTTTAATAACATAGCCTGTGTGTTCTTATGATATGACTTAAACTGACAAGTGATATAATACTTCTGTATACTTACAAATGATTGATGTACAAACCTATTTGCTACGAATAAGCTTGAAGATGTAAATAAATTATAAATTTACTCCCAGTCCAGTCTTTTGTTATGAATTAAGGGCGGTTGATGTACGGAACTCCAAACATCTCCCGACCAGCCACTGCAGGGACAAATAGTTTTGCGCCTGTCTTGACATGTTCTTGCCGGTGTGAAACCTCTATTTGCTCCCCGAGAGAGTGCCGCTGGTAACTTGCAAAAGCCAGCAGCACTTCAACACTTTTGCAGGCAGCTTTCATGAAATGTACAACCACACAAAAAAAGCAACTCTCACAGCAGAGAGCTAAATGGAGAGCGGCAGTCAAGTAGTGAAAGCAGTCTTTGTCGCATCGCGACCGACAGCATGATGATGATGAGAAGAAAGAAGTACAGGGACAATATAAAGATATAAAACATTAATCAAAAGAGAGCTAAATGCACTGCGAGACTAATGACAACAACAAATAAAATGAATTAAAAAAGAAAAAGAAAGATAGATAAATAAATAAATAAATACAATGATAATTCAAGCAAAGTTTTACATACAAAAGGTAAACTTTAAACTTAAAATCAAAACCTAATGACCACTAACACAGCAAGGTGAAGACATTCAGAGAAATTAACTATTGGTAACGAAACAATTATCCGATGTAGAACGAACAAACTCACAGAGGTTTGGGGGATGTGGGAGAATGCTTACAAACAGAGAATGAATGCATGCAGTAGTTAGCTACACAACAACTGAAAGTGATAAAAAGAAGGGGAGTCACAAGTCTATTACTGTCTAGCGGCGAAAACAAGTCATTAGACTTAACCATTATGGGCAGCATAAATACACCCATCACAAAAAAAGAAAGAAAGAAGATATGTAGCCGTAGATGACTCCCAAGTCAGTGTATCGACACAAATAGCGATGGGTCAAGGGTTAAAGAAGTGTAGAGCATGCGTGTCAACTTAAGAGCCCTTTTATTATGTCGTAAAACTCAATAACCAAGGTAAGATGCTTCTGCGAGCAATAATGGATTCACAGGATCACAAGGAAATAAACCACCAAAGCAGTGACCAAACAAAGTATGATCTGTAAGGTTCAATCTCAAGGGAGCAGGAAGAACATGGCCATAAGCAAGCGACTCTATGTAGTAGAGCGCACCACCTATCGGGTGGGGAGGGAACTAAATGTTCTCCAGGCCAAGTTTCGACAGTTGCAGGAGTTCAGTCCCACAAATCCGCAATTTGTAGGATTCAGGCTTGCAAGCCTCCAACTCAGCCCAGTCTAGCACCCGTCGTATAGGATGTATAATGAATTATGCAAATATAAAACAGGCGGAGTTTCATTATTATTATTTATTCCTGATACTTGTTAATTATATTATTGGCCAATCGCTGACCTGCCCGGGATTTGCCCCGGCTAGCCGGGCCCGAGCGCCACCACCGGGCGATATCTGCCCCGGGCAGTCACTTTGCCTCCGCATTTCAAAATTTCAGTGTGTAGCTTACATATATATATATATGTAAGCTACACACTGAGACGGAAACGGAATGGAGGATACAACTTTATTTCACATAGTAAGTCAATAGTCAGTATCTGGCTGGGCGCATAGTGCCCTACCGGAATAAAATATATAATTTTACAGGCCGGCGTCACAGAGCAGAGTGAGGCAGCCGGCGAGCGGCAAGTGGGCTGTGTGAGTGGGTGCCACGGCTGTTACAATAGGCGGCCCCCCCACCCGGTTTGCCAAACTGGAGGGGGGGGGTCTCCCCCGTGCGCCGCCTACATCCGCATATACGTAGTATATACGTTGGTGTAAGCTACGCACTGAGACGGAAACGGAATGGAGGATACAACTTTATTTCACATAGTAAGTCAATAGTCAGTATCTGGCTGGGCGCATAGTGCCAAGTCCCAGGGACCCACCCAGACAGAGTTAAGTGGCAGCTGAAAGGGCTGAAGCCACCCGCATGTCAGCGATGATCCGATCAGACAGGGGTCGGGATATGTATTTGTAAATAGCATCTGAGGACCAGTCCCCCCTGGTCCTAATTTCGTCGATCGAAACTCCTTGTAAGGCCAAATAGGTGCAGCCACCTCGCCGAAGCGAGTGGCATGAAAAATTGTCTCTGGCAAGACCCGCCAAGGAGGCGAAGTGCTTAATGGTCGACTGCAGCGTTGGGTAGTCAAGCGGAGCATAGCCACTGGGCCCAGAAGGGACCTGGAATGCCGGTTCACTGGGGCCCACCTTAGCCTGGGCAAAGTGCTTTTTTACCCAGAACACGGCACACAGTTCAGTGTTCGGCACACATGCCACGGGTATGAGGAGCTCACGCTCAGAGAATTGAATTGTTTTTGAGTGGCGGACTTTTACCACCATACCCCAGTTATAAAAGGCGAAATCTGAGCGCAGCAAGACCGATTCAGAGGCGGTGATCTGGCACTTGCGCAATAGCGCCCTAAAAGCCAGCAAAAGGGCAGCACGCGTAGAAACGTGGCCCACGCTTTCCGACATAAAGGAGAACATTTTAATTAATTCGGCGGGCAGAAGGGGCGCTGCGCGCTTGACCGCACAACCAAGGGTGCGCTTAGTACCCCCCAGGACAGTACGTATTTGATGTGAGGTAAAATCAATAGGGTCACTGCCCTCAGATTTGAGAAAGAAATTAAGGGCGCTCAGGTAGTTAGTAATAGATGAGTACTTAAGAGTTCGAGCTAACCAAACGATGTAGATAGCCACCTGAGAGGGGGGGCATGGCAAGGGCGCAAGGATCCCCCTGAACTCGTCTATAAAGGCGAGATATTTCTTGAGCTGCATCGCCCTAGTTGAGCGGGAGTTTGTCGAGTAATAGCGGTCGCCCATAGCCCTAGCCGCCCCCCTCAAGCGATCCAGACCTGGAAACGAAGAGGAGTTAGTTAGAAAAGAGCGAGGTGCAACATAAGCGTCTCACATGATCGGCACAATTTACCCGGTTCCTACTAACCGGATCTCTCCACCTGCTTAGGGCATCACAAATAATGTTATCACTACTTCTGACATAAGCAGATTTAATCTCGAAATTATAGGTAATTGAAAGCCAGAAGAGCTCTTTTACGTATAACATGATATGCTTATTTACACAGCGCCCAGTAGATAGGGCGGCACGAACAGTATTATTATCTGTTACAAAGACTATACAGCGATCCCTCCATAAATGACACCAGCGTCTGGAGGCGGCAACGACGGCCCACATTTCTTTTATGTTAATATGCAACTTATCGATATCAGGGGAACAGCCGGAAAAATGATGGCCCAGCTCCTCCGCCAAGGTGTGATCTGGGGCAAAACTACCCACCAACCAGTCGTCCGAGTGGGTGGCTCCAAAGCCCCAGTTAGACGCATCGCTATACACTGAAAGGGTAGTGGCGTGGACGCCTAGCATTTTTGCAAAACCATTGAAGGAATCCACAAAGGTGAGCCACCAGCTCAACTCAGAGCGGAACTCGTTATTTAGCCTAAATTTATAATATGTTTTTTTCAGCTGGCGAATAGCGTCGTAGACCCTGGTGGAAAAGGAGCGCCCACCCCGGACGACCGTCGAGCAGTGTGCCAAGCGTCCACCCAAGCGTTCGAGTTCCCTGCGGGACGCCTTCTTTCGGCCCAGGAAGAGACACAGCACGTGTTTTAGCTTAACAATCTTGTCCACCGGAAGTCTGAGTTGCAAGTTTACAGTGTCTATATCTATCCCCAAGAACCTTAGGCATTGGGCTGGAGCGGGCAGTTTGGAGTAACTCAGGTAGAAGCCTAGACGGCGTAAAACTTTCATTATTAACAGCTGATTCTGAAGGCAGTCCTCAAAGTCAGTGCCTAGAACAGCGAAATCGTCAAGATAATTAACAGTGCGAAGGACCCCATCCCTGCGAGCACAACGTACAATAAAGTCAGAGATTCTACTGAAGATGAAGGGACTCGAGGAGAGGCCCATACACAGACGATTGTCCAAGAAAATTTGTGTTCCCTCACCGAAGTCCCAAGATAAGGCCTGGCGAGGCCGGTCGGTTGGGTGTATGGAAATCGCCCTGTAGGCGTCCTTAATATCTACGGAGGCAATGAACTCGCCTTGGATCATCATTTTGACAAGATCATCAACACCCTGGTAAGAGAATTTCTGTGTGATGTCATAGACAAAGTTATTTACTGAGACATCTGTCGGCTTACTACAATCGACAATCA
Source organism: Branchipolynoe longqiensis (assembly GCA_030323885.1). NCBI lineage: Eukaryota > Metazoa > Annelida > Polychaeta > Phyllodocida > Polynoidae > Branchipolynoe > Branchipolynoe longqiensis. The sequence goes on from CM059186.1 coordinate 141,908,432, forward strand.
TTCTATAGCCAGCAGCGAGAGATTTAGGGACTGCAAAGATGTTATGAGTACAAATGGGAGCTACATCGGCATAGCTTATATAGCCCGCGGCGAGCTCTGATCTAAGCTTATCATCAATAAAGTTCTTTGTTTCAAAAGTGGAGCGGGGTGGGTGGCTAACCGAATAATTGGCGGTACAAGTTGGATTAATTACTTTAAAGCCAAATATGGCGCCGCGCATAATAAAGTCGCAATCAGGGTCGAAATTGCCCCTGGCGAAGCAGTCACAAAATGCCCGACAAGGCTTAAATTGGGTGGCTCGGCCTGCTATAAAGTGTGTGCAGCAGCAAGTTGCTTCAAAACAAGACAAGGTAACAGTAAAATTGCTTGATTCAGGTGAATAATTATCGGAGGCGGAAACAGAAAGGCCTCTTTCGCATGGAGAAACAGTTAGCCAATCGCGGCCGATGCTCGCCCAATTAGGACAAACAGCCCAGGCACCCGCCAGAAGCGTGGCAGTAGGAGCGTGACCGCCCACCCCCCTTAGCCCACTCTCCTCCCCCGAGAGCGACACGCGCGTCTCGTCACAAAGGGCGAAGGTATTGGGGTCGCCGTAACTGGCGGGAGTGATGGGGCAATTAGTAAGGTGGTTATCAAGAAACCCACAAAGGTTCAGGCTAATTGAGCTGGGGGCGCCATAGTGGCGACGGGCCAATAAGCCGCTGGGACACATACCCACACCCGGAACTAGTGAACAGTGAGTTTCGATATTAGTATGGTTAACACAATGGGGGGCAAAGCACTCAGCCCCAGTTAGTGGTACGGGGTCACAGGGGCAACAGGTTGAACAATTGATTGAAGGCGCGATAACCGTATTAACATAAACAACACGTTGCTTCCTTCTCCCTCTGCCCCTCCCCCTAGGAATTCACTCCTTTCGGCACTTAGCCCTGATATGGTACTTACTCCCACAACGGGAGCACCAGTGTCCGAAATTACAAGTCTTATCGTCGCGTCCACAACCCTCATCCTTGTTGTGGGCGAAACAGGGCTTCTTCCCATCCTTGGTATAGAGTTGTTTGGTGGAGCCATGACTCGCCCTGCCCGTTGAGTTGTTCCCTTTGGAGTGCTGACTGCGCATCGATTCGAAGGCATAGTGCTTTAGTGCCAGCTCAGGGTTCCCTGCGCAAAAGGCGTCATAGCCGTCCACCGTTGCAAGCTTTCGTATTGCGAGGTCATAGCCCGCGTGCGCCTGGTCCTGGAATCTGCCCGACTTGGCCTTCCCTGCTATATACTTAAGGTGTTTGACAAACCGGCGCAAGTCTTGTAAGTCTAAATCTTTTTTGTCCAGAACCCATGCGCAGGATGCCTCAACAATCTCAAAAGGCGACAGTTTTTTTTAGGTCTTTGCGGTCCTCGACGTAGCGCTTAATTGACCACTTACTTCTCTGACGCCTTTCGCGACTCGTCGTTCTGTAGGATGACGAACTGGAGCTTGTCGACCGCCGATGATGGTGGCGATGGCGTCGTTCCCTCGAGCCGCTGCGCCTCCTGCTGGGGCTCCGGCCCCGCTTCCGTCTAGACGACAGGTTGGCCGCGTCGTCCTCCAGGCATTTTTCTCGGCGATCCAGATCGGCCCAGCGCTTGCGGCGCTCCATCGCCCGCTCCTTGGCCGCAATGGCGCGCTCCCGCTCGTCCATTTCCTCATCACTTGGGGCAGCTGGGGGGCTGGACGGCGCCGATGCCTTCTCCTTTACGAAGTCACCGTCACCTGACATGGCGCTTGATCTGTCAGCTGACCGCGTGGCTCGCCTAGTCTGCATTGCTGCGCGGTGACAAGCCTCGTTGACTGGTCCTCTGTGTTGGCAGCCACAAGGACCGCAGTACATTAGCGGCTTACTGTGGTCGGTTCAATACTCGGCATACATCAGTTCAACAGAGGGCACCCGTTTGCCCGAGTATAACGGTTAGGCGATCGAGTAAGCAAGAGAGTCAGAGTCATGATAAATTAAGTCACTACTGTATGTAGATGACTTGATCAAGATGGTAGATCAAAGTCACAATAAAGTCACAATAAAGACAAGTCGCTACAGTATGTAGCCGACTTACCTCGCCGTCGTCCGCTGGCCCTAAAGTGTATTACTGAGAAGAGCAGACGTCTGAATCCGACTTGAAGATTGTCGCGAAGATCCACCAGCCTTTGAAAAGCACCCGTGACGTCGTCCGTTGGCCCGTACGTAATGGTTCAGGCTATTAATAGGTTAGTGATACGTATTACTGAGGCGGACAGACATCTGAATCCGACTTGAAGATTGTCGCGAGGATCCACCAGCCTTTGAAAAGCACCCGTGACATCGTCCGTTGGCCCGTACGTTACTGTTCAGGCTAGTAAAATGGTTGATCGATCAAAGTCACAATAAAGTCACAATAAAGACAAGTCGCTACAGTATGTAGCCGACTTACCTCACCGTCGTCCGCTGGCCCTAAAGTGTATTACTGAGAAGAGTAGACGTCTGAATCCGACTTGAAGATTGTCGTGAAGATCCACCAGCCTTTGAAAAGCACCCGTGACGTTGTCCGTTGGCCCTTGCGTAATGGTTAAGTGTTTAACCAAGCAATTAAGCATATATATATATATATATAATATATATATATTATATATATATAAAATATATATATATATCTACATGTGTGTCTAGCTATAATCTAGCTATAATCGAGAATCACAATCAAAATAGTTGGGTTAAATGCTGATAGAGTTACATCGCCTTCATGCAGCTTAGTTTTTATAAGTAAAAATAAATTGATAATATATAAATAAATAAATGTAAATGATTGCCGAAATTCTAATCGACAGCTATGATGTCAAAAGTAACCGTGCACATCGACAATCAGGTAGCCTTCACGCCAACCGTCGTCATTTGTGATTATATTAACAAAAACTCCCCAAAAACAATAATGAAAATTATTTCGGCTAAATGCACATCGACGGCCACATTGCTTTCCCGCCAACCGCCATCTTGTTCACTTCAAGGACTAAAATAAATCGATCTTTAAACTCGACACACATTTGCCTAGTATCGACAATGTCAATCAACGTGAGGAAGAATATATAAATGCGAATGATTTTAGCTCACGACACTCAGGCAAATCGATCGTCCTCCTTGATGGCTCCAGGCTTGTCATGGCAGCAGTAAACAAACACAGGTAGCAAGTAGACTGTGTGTCGGATCATCCTAATGCCGGGCATACTGGTCAAGCATTACATATATCTTGGAGCCAGTGACAGTTGCTACGATTGACCACATCTGAAGAACTGTCTCCATTTCAATTAATTAAGAGCGGCTAACAGGTCCAAGGCCTATTATTAGCTGTAATCCTATTGATTGATTGAGGTGTAAATTGTTGTTGCTTGATCTCGATATTACCAGGCCGGCGTCACAGAGCTGGCGTGAGGGATGCATGCCGGCGAGCGGGCAAGGGGGCTGTGGTGAGGTGGGTGCCCACGGCTGTTACAATGAGCCGGGCCCCCCCCCCCCCACCCGGTTTGCCAAAACCCGAGAGGGGTTAGGGGGGGGGTCTCCCCGTGCGCCGCCTAAATCCGCATTGTACGTAGTATAAACGTTGGTATATATGATAATATATGTAATATATGAAATATAGAGCTATACCTGTATTATAATATACCAATATATATATATATCATTCTATCTTATATCAATGTGATTTATATATATAGGTATTGGGAGGCTTTTTGACTGGCAGTAATATGAATATAGCTTCTACCCCCCCCCCCCCCCCCCCCCCCCCCCCCCCCCCCCCCCCCCCCCTTGCTTCATTTCAGGCCAATTTTATCATTGTAACTAAAATGATTATTGAGCACATCCTTGCTAGAAAAACGGCCACCTGCAGCATTGACAACTGTCACATCAAATGAACCAGTAAAAAGAGAGAGAGAGAGAGACGGAGAGTGAGTTGGTGGAGGGTGGGAGAAAGAGTGGAAGATTGCATGCAAATATATATATTATACTGCATGCATATATATATATATATATATATATATATGTATATCCCCACTCCCAATTTCAGTTTCCATTCGTATTCTCACCTGCACCCCAACACCACCCACACCCACTTCACACCCTCACTCACACCCACACCACACACACTCTAACCACACCCACATCCTCACACCCACCCCACATACTCACACCACATACCCACACCCACCCCCCACCCCACACCTACACCACATCCCCACCCCACACCCACACCTACATCCACCACACACCCACCCCACACTCACCCCACACCCACATCCACACTCAGCCCCACACCTACCCCGCCCCACACCCACCCTATGCACACCCCAGACCCACCCTATGCACACCCCAGACCCACCCCAGACCCATACCCACACCATACACCAACACACACAGGACACCCCACTTACACCCACAACACACCCACACCATTCACCATCAGCCACTCCACACCACACTCACACCCACACCACACCACCACACCCCACACCCACACCCCACACCCAACCCACACCCACACCCCATATCAACCCCACACCCCACCCCCCCCACCCACACCCCACATCCCACATCCAACACCCCACACCCCACACCCCACACCCCACACCCCACACCCCACACCCCACACCACACACCACCTACACCATACTTTACCCTGCCTCAGGCCCACATCCCTCCACACCCCACACCTCCACACCCCACACCCCCCACCTCGCTTGACGCCGGGTGGGCCCCGCTTGATGCCGGGCGGGCCCCGCTTGACGCCGGGCGGGCCCCGCTTGATGCCGGGCGGGCCCCGCTTGACGCCGAGGCGGGCCCCGCTTGACGCCGGGCGGGGCCCCGCTTGAACGCCGGGCGGGCCCCGCTTGACGCCGGGCGGGCCCCGCTTGACGCCGGGCGGGCCCCGCTTGACGCCGGGCGGGCCCCGTCTTGACGCCGGGCGGGCCCCGCTTGACGCCGGCCGGGCCCGCTTGACGCGGGCGGGCCCCGCTTGACGCCGGGCGGGCCCCGCTTGACGCCGGGCGGCCCCGCTGACGCCGGGGCGGGCCCCGCTTGAGGCCGGGCGGGCCCCGCTTGAGGCCGGGCGGGCCCCGCTGACGCCGGGCGGGCCCCGCTTGACGCCGGGCGGGCCCCCGCTTGACGCCGGGCCGGGCCCCCGCTTTGACGCCGGGCGGGCCCCGCTTGACGCCGGGCGGGCCCCGCTTGACGCCGGGCGCAGCCCCCTTGACGCCGGGCCGGGCACGCTTGACGCCGGGCGGGCCCCGCTTGACGGCCGGGCGGGCCCCGCGTGACGCGGGCGGGCCCGCTGGACGCCGGGCGGCCCGCTTGACGCCGGGCGGGCCCCGCTTGACGCCGGGCGGGCCCCGCTTGACGCCGGGCGGGCCCCGCTTGACGCCGGGCGGGCCCCGCTTGACGCCGGGCGGGCCCCGCTTGACGCCGGGCGGGCCCCGCTTGACGCCGGGCGGGCCCCGCTTGACGCCGGGCGGGCCCCGCTTGACGCCGGGCGGGCCCCGCTTGACGCCAGGGCGGGCCCCGCTTGACGCCGGGCGGGCCCCGCTTGACGCCGGGCGGGCCCCGCTTTGACGCCGGGCGGGCCCCGCTTGACGCCGGGCGGGCCCCGCTTGACGCCGGGGCGGGGCCCCGCTTGGACGCCGGGCGGGCCCCGCTTGACGCCGGGCGGGCCCCGCTTGACGCCGGGCGGGCCCCGCTTGACGCCGGGGCGGCCCCGCTTGACGCCGGGCGGGCCCGCTTGACGCCGGGCGGGCCCCGCTGACGCGCGGTGCCGGGGGCCCCGCTTGACGCCGGGCGTGGCCCCCTTTGACGCCGGGCGGGGCCCGTCTTGACGCCGGGCGGGCCCGCCCGCTTGACGCCGGGCGGGGCCCCGCTTGACGCCGGCGCGGGGCCCCGCTTGACGCCGGGCGGGCCCCGCTTGACCGCCGGGCGGGCCCCGCTTGACGCCGGGCGGGCCCCCGCTTGACGCCGGGCGGGCCCCGCTTGACGCCGGGCGGGCCCCGCTTGACGCCGGGCGGGCCCCGCTTGACGCCGGGCGGGCCCCCGCTTGACGCCGGGCGGGCCCCGCTTGACGCCGGGCGGGCCCCGCTTGACGCCGGGCGGGCCCCGCTTGACGCCGGGCGGGCCCCGCTTGACGCCGGGCAGGCCCCGCTTGACGCCGGGCAGGCCCCGCTTGACGCCGGGCAGGCCCCGCTTGACGCCGGGCAGGCCCCGCTTGACGCCGGGCAGGCCCCGCTTGACGCCGGGCAGGCCCCGCTTGACGCCGGGCAGGCCCCGCTTGACGCCGGGCAGGCCCCGCTTGACGCCGGGCGGGCCCCGCTTGACGCCGAGCACATTGGAGGAGCTGCTTCCTGGGCCGTCCACCTTTCTCTCTACTTCCGGCCGGGTGGCGGTGGGGAGGGATTTGTCACTCGTGATTCCCCGGTCTAACAACTGCTGATGGCGCCGCCATCTCCATGCCTGAGCCTTGGTGGGGGGTGGGGTGTGGGGGGTGTGGGGGGGGGGGTGCAGTGGATTGCTGAAGAAAGCAGGAGAAATGGGGGTGGGGGGTGAGGGAGGCAGGGGTGTGTGCGGGGGTGGGGAGTGTTTCCGATGAGCGGCGAGCAAGACGAGAGGACAACTCACGAGGGTCCGCTCTGGGGACTTGGGAAAATGGGCGGAAGATAAAGAGGACAATAGAGTGATGAATGTATTTGTGTATATATATATGTCTCTCTCTCTTTATATATATATAGATATATATATATACATATACATATATATATATATATATGGCTCTAGCGCTCACTGCATATATATATATTTATTCCACTGTGTGAATGACAGTATTCGCGGCACTGGTAGGGGTTGGGGGTGGAGGGACCACCTGTCCCAACAGTGAAAAGGGGTCACCCATAAAGTAGTACACAACATAAGAGTGACCAATATAGGGAATCTTCCCTTACGTGCCTTTATACTTGCATAATTCTTATACATCACATATATATATATACATATATGACCCGACCTCCCACTTCATATATATATATATATATATATATATATATAAATATATATATATATATATATATGAGACTGATCTAAGGGCAGGATGGGTGAGAAGTGAAATAAAGACAGTTGGTTGTGAGGGAAGCAGGCGGAGATACTGATACTATGATGTAATTTTTGTTTTTGTCTTTATTTGTAAAAAATTGTTTATTTATCAGAATAATTATAACCGTTCCGCACGTCGAAACGTGTTTTCTTTCCCAGCCTTGGTATTGGTTTTTCCGGTCAGATCAAAGTTACTGACTACTCTTGCATACACAATTTATGGTTTGATTTTGATGGTGACAGGAGCAGTTGTGGCCACAAGGACGGTAGTGGTGACAAGGACGGTAATGAGGACAGGGTGGTAGTGGTGGCAGGCAGGGACCGTAATGATGACAAGGTGGTAGTGGTGGCAGTGACAGTAATGAGGACAGGGTGGCAGTGGTGACAGGGGTGGTAGTGGTGGCAGGGACGGTAGTGGTGACAGGGATGGTAATGAGGACAGGGGTGGTTGTGGCAACAGGGATGGTAGTGGTGGCAGGGGTGGTAGTGGTGGCAGGGATGGTAATGAGGACAGGGGTTGTAGTGGTGGCATGGACAGTACTGGTGGCAGGGACGGTAATGAGGACAGGGTGCTAGTGGTGGCAGGGATGGCAATAAGGACAGGGGTGGTAGTTGTGGCAGAGATGGTAGTGGTGACAGGGACGGGAATGAGGACAGGGTGCTAGTGGTGGCAGGGACGGTAGTGGTGACAGGGATGGAAATGAGGACAGGGGTGGTAGTGGCAACAGGGATGGTAGTGGTGGCAGGGGTGGTAGTGGTGGCAGGGATGGTAATGAGGACCGGGGTGGTAGTTGTGGCAGAGATGGTAGTGGTGACAGGGACGGTAATAAGGACAGGTTGGTAGTGGCAACAGGGGTGGTAGTGGTGGCAGGGACGGTAATGAGGACAGGGGTTGTAGTGGTGGCATGGACAGTAGTGGTGGCAGGGACGGTAATGAGGACAAGGTGCTAGTGGTGGCAGGGATAGTAATGAGGACAGGGGTGGTAGTGGCGACAAGGGTGGTAGTGGTGACAGGGACGATAATAATGACAGGGTTCTAGTGGTGGCAGGGACGGTAGTGGTGGCAGGGATGGTAATGAGGACAGGGGTGGTAGTGGTGGCAGGGACGTTAGTGGTGACAGGGACAGTAATGAGGACAGGGGTGGTAGTGGTGGCAGGGACGGTAGTGGTGACAGGGACGGTAATGAGGACAGGGGTCGTAGTGGTGGCAGGGACGGTAGTGGTGACAGGGACGGTAATGAGGACAGGGGTGGTAGTTGCGACAGGGTGGTAGTGGTGAGTTTTGAGACGACATAGTCGGGGACGGACACGGAATACTACCAGAGATCTGTCGAGTTAATACAGGAGTAGGAGCCAAGCAACGCATTGAAATATGGACGGTGTCAATATTCAACTTGTCTATTATGCTACCGACATTGGTCGGAATACATTAAATATGTCATGTAATCATTTATTTTTGACGATGCCTTGATAGCAAACAAACAAACAAATTTCATTTTTTAATCACCAAGAGTTTGGTCTGTTGACTTGTTCGCTTGATTAATTGTCAAAGATAATTTATGATGAAAGGGACATTAATGTTAACGTGGTCGACATTGAATTTCAAAGGCAAGCTTGTCGGCAGGATTTTGATGACTATTTGACGAATGAGTGGCTTCCTGTGTGCTAAGAGGAGAGAGCTCGATTAACCGGAAGTAGGGGTTAAGAAGTAGGAGGTGGGTGTTGGTGGAAGGCAACATATCAGCAGGGGGATAGAGACGGAAGTGGGGATCAAGGATTAGGAGGGAAGTGTTGCTATAGGGCAGAATATCAGTAGGAGAATAGAGACGGGGGTGGGGATCAAGGCTTAGGAGGGGAGTGTTGATATAGGGCAGAATATCAGTAGGAGAGTAGAGACAGAAGTGGAGAACAAGGATTAGGAGGAGAGTGTTGATATAGGGCAGAATATAAGTAGGAGAGTAGAGACAGAAGTGGAGTGCAAGGATTAGGAGTGGAGTGTTGATATAGGACAGCATATAAGCAAAAATAGGTTGAAGTAGAAGGACATGTAAGCAGGAGGATGACGACAGGAGGTAGGGACATAATGATATAAGGAGGAAAGTGTTAGCGGGAGTGAGAACATAATGGAAGGTGCTACCGGAAATGATGGGGGAAAGGGTGGGATATGATGGGGGAAAGTTTGGGAGGAAGTGTGGATGGAATGCACGCGGTGTATTGAGAGAAGAGTGGATGGAATGTACGTGGTGTGTTGACAGAAGTGTGGATGGAATGTATGTGGTGTGTTGACAGAAGTGTGGATGGAATGTATGCAGTGTGTTGACAGAAGTGTGGATGGAATGTATGCAGTGTGTTGACAGAAGTGTGGATTGAATGTATGCAGTGTGTTGACAGAAATGTGGATGGAATGTATGCGGTGTGTTGACAGTAGTGTGGATGGAATTATACGGTGTGTTGACAGAAGTGTGGATGGAATGTATGTGGGGTGTTGACAGAAGTGTGGATGGAATGTATGCGGTGTGTTGACAGAAGTGTGGATGGAATGTATGCAGTGTGTTGACAGAAGTGTGGATGGAATGTACGCGGTGTGTTGACAGGAAGTGTGGACTGAATACGATGGGGGAAGGTTGGACGGAAGTGAGGACAGAATGCCAGAGTTGTGGAGACGGAAGTGTGGATGGAAGAGAATGTGGATAGGGGCAGCAGAAATGTAGACAGAAGTTGAGGAGAGCGGTGGAAGCCGAAGTTGATTATGGAGTTGTAGTGTGAAGCATTTGACGGAAGAGATTGGCAGATATAGGAAACAAGGCTGACATGGAGAGATGCTTGAAACAGGTGTAGCCGCGAAAGGAAGACAAGATGTGGACGATTACAACACACAGGTAGGCAGCTTAGTCTTACAAATTAACCCACATCAGCAAAAGCTAGCGATGTCACGCATGCATCTAGGATTTAAAGTTGCATAGTCCGATGGTTTTGAGTTTCTCTCATTTTCTGAGATAAACATATTAGGTTGTTCATTATAATCTACCTTACTTTGGTTTGAAGTAACTTTTATTTTAAATCGCAAACTTTTTAGATATTTGAAATGGAAACATGCTAAATTAATTTTGGCAAGCTTGCCAAAACTCTATCACCATAGCCTTCTGCAGTAACATGTTCTATTAATTGACTCATTAGTCCCTTCTATGTGCCGGTAAATGCTTAAGAAGTGCATCAGTAGCTAAGGTAGTTATGTAGAATCAAATCTCGATAATTGTTTTGGTTTTGAAAATTTCATGTTTTCATCGGACTATGCAGCTTTAAGTTTATTACGTGCCCAGGTCAGTAAGGCCAAATTTGTTAAAATTGGTGATCGTCCCCGCGCGTGGATGAATAATCTCCCACTCCTGATTTGTTTATTATTTATTTAACTATTAAAAATGTGTCAGGCTAAGAGCAATTCAACTTTCATAAGCACACAATCTGTGCAACATAGTCACCATGTTGTGGTGTTGCATGGTTTAACCCGATATCCCAAGAAGCACCTTAAAGGGGCAGCAACATGACCAACATAACTTTACTAATGATAGCTACGCATTACATCCATGTCATACGCAAGAAGAATACAAAAATAAAATAAAAACCGCCTACCCGACCATGATTTGTATGATCAAAAGGATGATCACCAACTTTTTCAAATATATATTTAGCCTAATCGCAGGACGAGGGTGAGACGATCACCCGCCCCTCGGAAGGGGACTGTGTAGCGGTATCAAACTGCCGCCTCTGATTCCCGCCCTCCAGCGATAATATATCAGAATAAATCTGCATCCTGACAAGAATATGCAAGAATAATGCTGCCCCCTGGAGGCGTGTGGAGGTAATAAAATGCCAGTCTTACGCTGTCTGCTCCAGAATAAAACAACCACACAACTCCAAGTGCTTACTGGACTCAAATTCTCACCAGCATAATTTTGCATTGGACATGTTGCATGGGCAACTTGGGTAATTCGCGGCCGACACGGGACAGACGGGAATTACTGATCCATATAGACGCACCGATACGCGAATTGACACAGCGCACCACAATATGATGTTACTTCCGCCCACCACCGCCACGAGACTGGCACTTCACCACTAGACGCCGGACCGTCAACACCCTCCACCTTTCTTTACCGTTTGTTCCCTGTTTTTATAACCAAATAAGTGCATGGAGAGTGTTAGGATTGTAATGGGAAACCTCCTCCTCCTCATTGTAGCCATGGTGTAAAATCCTTATCAACATTGTCCATATTGATTGGGCAATGTCGGTAATTCGGGACCGAGTTGGAGCTGAACCTCCCTATTCCACCCGAGTAATGCTCCACCTCCCCCCTTCCCCCCTTTTATCCATAGGCGCCCATATCATATAACTCCAGGTGGCGGCACCGGCGCGCGCGCCGGAGCCGCCGACTGTACCCGGTGACCCCTCTCTGACGTCACTTCCGCCCCCCCCCCCAAACACCCCATCGGCACTTCTCCTCCAGATGCCGGACCAGCACGACCTCCCCTTTTCTCATTGATTGACCTACTTGTACCCTATACATGATTGTCTTCCTCCTTCTTCAGTCCAATAAAATTCTATACTATGTAGCTCCGTCTCGTGTCCTGAATTAGAAGTGTTTGGTGTTTGTCTGTTCGGCATTGTATCTCAGACATACACGGGGAGTAATATTATACTGGCTAGGAAGGATTATACCGGTATAAGATTGCCCCGCAGCAGTTTAATTCTAGTAGAAATGTTGCCGGGGGGAACTATTCCGGAGGGGGGAATATAATTTCTTTCCAAGGGTCCTTTTTATAGAGCTTCAGTAATACTCCCATTATCACTCAATCAAAATTAACTTCAGTAACACCCCTATTATCACTCAATCAAAATTCGAACATTATTGGCCACAAGGCAAATAGAGCTATGCTACTGTAGTGAGATTCACTTATCTTCCCGCGAAAAAAATGCTCCATACACAGGTAGGCGTGGGCGGGTTGAAAACAACACGGAACCTAGATAGCCTAATGGTAAGGACGGTAGCCCCATAATGGTCAAAGTGTGGGTTCAAGTCCTGAACTAGGCATGATGTTTTCCTTCATTTGCAAACCCGTTCCTTCCACCTTTCCCCAATCACACCACATTCAACGAGCAAAAGAAACCAATTAGAAAATTAATAGAATATATTGAGATGTGTGGGCACTTAACAATTAAAGTTAATGACATATAAAGGTTTTCCTTTGTTGATTTTGAATCTTTCCAACTGTACATAAGTGTATATATAGGTAGTAAATAGGTTATTCTACCCGTTATATAGGGAAAGAAAATCAGTTATTATGCTAATGCTTCGAGTTTGATTTAGCACTGCCGAACATTGAATACATAACATCGCTTTAATTGCGCATTGCTGTCTTATAAAGCCCGGTGCAAATAGGTTATAGTGCAATAAATTAAGTTCTAATTACACCAGGGGAAGTAGTTAGTCTATGGTGACTAATTGGATTCACATACTGGACTGGTGCGCGATTATAAATATTTGTTAATAATTCCAGAAAATAATGAAAGTCCTAAATGCAAGCAAATATTTCTGTTGTCAGTTTCATACTTTAAATTTCTTTTTAGTAAAGATGACAGCCTCCTTTTCCAACGAGCCTACAGATGACATGTAATTTATTTCGCCATCATAAACAGGTCTTCCGCCCATTTGTCCGAGTATAACCGAGACAATAATAAGTATATAAAAATAATAATTTCCTTCCGCGCCTTTATACTCGCATAAAGCGTTATACATCATATATATATGAAGTGCTATATAATTAATGGCAATTATTCACTGAATTATCTACAAGGATACGATAGTGTCATCTCTGTATGTATAATCATCGGTGCATAATTAATCCAAACATGATTGCTATGAATGGAATGGCTGAATGAGTTAAGTGTCCGCTTCCCCTGTTCGAACACTGGCCGAGTCGGGATAGCCTAGTCGGTAGAGCTCGGCATGGTTATCTAAGCCTTCATCCACTCACTCGCCCTACATCTAAGCAATGGGCTGAAGGCAGGTAGCCAATAGATCTACAGCCAGTTCACTTTTGTTTTGCCGAATGACAAACTGGTGCCTATGGAATGTGAACTTTAATAGAATATCTATTAATAAATAGCCTATGGAATGTAAGCTTTAACGTTAGTTCAACCTTGCTTGGCACACGAAGCGGTAGATATATATCAGAAGATGGGACAACATGGGCAACAATTCAGTTATTTGCAAGGATCAGTATTAAACATTTCCCTTCACAATGGATGTATTTTAAAATTAAATACATGTGTAATGTTGATCTGTGGCTATATTGTGATCACGTGATTCGGTAAAGGAATGACAAGAAGGCTGTAGTGCAGGTAAAGGGAATATTTAATGTGAGGTACAGGCGAAACGTGAGACGAACCCTCAGGCAGGTAACAGTACATATGCAAACAATAAGAAAGGTACAATTCAACAAAGTCTAGATGCGTGGGAGGGCAGAAAGTTTGCTTGGGGCGCCAACTTGCTGGGAAGTGCGACAATGTCAGCCAGAGGGGGGTTAAGGCAAGAAATGTGACAGCCAATCAGTCGCAATTGTCAAATTGTGCTTGATTTGGCTGTCACAAGTGAGTCCACCCACCACTCCTCTCCACATGTCGGCTAGTCTGCCGCCGGCTGATTGGCTGCCATGTTTCCCACTGTTTCCGCTATTGCAGCTCTCCCCTGGCTGGCGCTCCCTCACTTCCCCGGAAAGTTGGAAGCCCGGGTGAACTTTTCTCCAACCCACCCATTTACGCTTTCCTGATTTGTACCGTTCATATTTTCTAATGTACTGTCATCTGCCTTCGGGATTGTCTCAGGTTTTGCCTATACTTGCGATGAAATATTATTTTTAGTTGCACTACTGCCTTCTTGTTATTCTTTCACCTAATCAGGAGGCAGCGGGCGAGGGGACTTGGGGAGAGTGGTGGAAGGTGGACCTGCTTGTCATTCCGAGCTGAATTAAAGGCAAATTGAAAATTGCAATCAATTCTTTGGAGTCATTGTTAGGGGTTAGTTAGTTAGCTAGATATAATATTAAAATATTAGAGGTGCATTGACACATTTCCTATTACCCCCAAGCTGCATAAATTCTAAAATCACTAAACCGACATTAATTTGCATATTACTATTCTTTTAATGGGTTTTGGCACTGATTCCATAACTCTTCTAATGTATTAATAACATTTTGGGATTAGTAAGACTTTACTGCCTCCCCCCCCCCCCCCCACACACACATAAAATATATAATAAAATACCCGACCCCACCACCCGCGGATGGAATATTTGCGAGCGAATCTGTTTGTTCTCATGGAATGGTAACTTTCTTGGATGAAACAAAAAGAGTTAGTTGTTATGGGTAAGACGCAAATGAATTATGGTACCTCAGTGAACAACTACTTGTAAAACACCGTGAAAGTGTGAACAAACAAACAGACATTTAAAAAAACGACGGAACCACGTGATAAATAGTGAAAGACGTCTTCATAAAAAGGCTAGTCATAATGCATAATTAAAATGGCGCTGCTCTTCACTAACAAAATGGCCTATCGGGTGTTGGCGTCTTAAAAAGAAATTAAGATGAGAGGGAAAAGTGGATGCGTTCTGGAGATTGGTATGCTTGCGGCAATATGAACATGCTCTAAACAAATTAAAAGAAAGAAAGAAACCTCTCCCGGCGCGTGTTTCATGTCAAAGTGGGGTCTGTTAGTGCGCAAACATTGTGTTTTTCCTAATATTAAAGCATTTTTGAGTTTGTTTTATGTGACGAAATCATTGGGTTTATGATGCAAATGGAATTCAATGGGGCTCGCGAAAACTCAAGCCGCACATTCTTAGGAACCCACAAACATTTCTAAGCTAAAACACTCATAATAAGATTTGATTATGCATGTCCAAGTTATATGCTTGTGTACTTATTGAGTGTTCTCTGTGTATCTGACTTTTTTCTAGGACGGACTACTAATCTGAAGGTTGGTGGTTTGATTCCCCGTGCCCCCACCTCTGCCAATTTGGATTTCCACCGCTGTGTATAACTTACAGCATCATTTGTTTGTTGTTGTTTTACATCCTAGCAACATCTAAAGTCATATCAGGGCGGGTACCCACTTGTGACAGTGTGCACTCATGGCGACTTTACAGTGCTGCCCCACTGGAAGACCAGGCTGCCAGCATCATGACCTGATATCCCACTCAGTCACATTACCCTGACACTGAGCCAACCAGTCCTTGTCCTATCCCAATAATGCCGAGCGCCAGGCTAGGAAGCAACAAGTATCAATTTTTAAGCCATTGGTTTGACTCGACCAGGGTTCGAACCCACGACCCCATGATCTACCAACACGGGAGACGGACGCTCTAACTCATTTGGCCATCCCGTCTGGTCTACAGCATCATCAAAGGCCAGTTGCTCTCATATCATGTCTGTGGGAGGTCAAAAGTCCCTTTGGTTGGTAAAAGTGTAAGCTCGGGCTTTCTATCAACAAATTGTCTAATGGTGAAAACAAGTCTATTCAGACTTATCCATGATAGGCGGTATGAATCCTCAAGAAAGAAAAAAAAAAAGAATTTGTTGTTGCATAAAGGGGTTGGATGGTTGTTGGAGTTTTACGTCCTGGCAACATCTGAGGTCATATCAGGACGGGAATAAAGGGAATACTAGGTCAATTTAATAGAACTTTGTCACTGCTGAAGCATATAAGGTTCCGGATTTCGATATGCATGCCAATATTTATTTTGCATTTTACATTTCATGTCAACTATTTCCGAATGCAACCCTTTACAATAAAAGTTACTTCAAGCTAAGATTAATTAAAGTATAATGATCAACCTAATATGTTTATCCGGGGGAAACTGGCAGAAATTCAAAGCTACCAGAGTATATAACTTGAAATAATATATTATTAGATGGGATGGCCGAATGAGTTGAGCACCCCCTCGAGTTTTGGTAGGTCGTGGGATTCCAAAACATGGGTTTGAACCCTGACCGAGGCAAACGAATAATTATAAAATGATAATTGTCGCATTGGGTATTACTAGGATAGGGCAATGCTTAGTGGAATGAGGAAGACCAATTGTCCGCGATTAAAGTTCCGCCTGCTTAATCAACTGCTGTACCGAAACAAATTGTTTTTTTAAAGAAGCTTTTATATCATCTGCCCCTAAAAGAAAATTCCCGAGAGGTTTAAGTTAGTCTGGCATTCAGGCTGCGGGTAGGAGATTATGGATGTGTAATAGGACGTGTATAAACCATGCAGATTGGTGCAGTGTGAATTGCACATTGAATAATACCAAAGGAAACGCGACCCCGGCTCGAATAAAATCAATCAAATTAGCGCGTTTGTTTGCTGAGCACAGCTGTTTAATCACGTGCTTATTGGCAGAATTTATTGTCTTTGGTCAGTAGGGGAGGAAGCCCACGTGTTATTATTATTGTTGTTATTATTATTATTAGCAGAATGACTGGTGCTATTTACATTGGCGACATTATGTTTGTACTGCTGAAAGTGAAACTTGAGTTCAGGCACAAAACCCCGTAGTCGCCAATCTAAAGTTTTAATTAAAATAAAAGATCTTTACCTGAAGGTAATTTAAATTCTCGCTAATTCCACTTTTCTTGTGATGTAATGATTATGGAGTAATGAACAAAGAAAATAGGAATGTAAAAAAACTAACTTTTTGAAGGTTTGATTTCAATATTTATCTCAATTTTTCGATTGGCATTTACAGGATTTTGCGCATGAAATCTTTATATATATATGTGAAGTGGGCGAGACTATACTCGAGCTATGACCGTTGCAGGCTTGGGCCGAGGAACCCACATTTTGAAATGCGGGCTGCTCGCCAGGACAGGCCCGCATCGGCCATCAAATGTGGGGCCGGATTCACGGCTGTAATGTGTTGCTAGGAGAAGCAGATTGCGACTTTCCTAGCAACGGTGGAAGGTCGAGCGCTCGGGCTCAGACCCATTGGACGTGTTTCTACATGCTCTGATGTTCTAGATGAGATTTAGGCTTTAATTGTCGGAATTCTAAATTGTTTTAACTTAATAAAAATAGGAGGGGATTTATTTATTCGTATCTATCGTCATGAGAGAACTTAGGTTGTACCAGTAGGAACAGGAATATAGCTGTGAGCTCTTAAAAGTGATTGGGACGTTCTTTGCATTCTTTACTATTCTTAAGTATATAACCGCTATGGTCAACTTGATATTGGTATTCGATTATTCTATATGTAATTAAGGGCCTTCTGCCCGGCGGGCTGTACAAAGCCGATCAACCCCCCACCAGGATCACAGTAACCACCTTCTAAATAAAAGTACAAATTGCAATACTAACAAACAACTATCTAGTCTGTCCATTACCAGTGACAGCGGTGACACTAAATATAGGGTGTCTGTTTTGGATCTAGATTATTGCAAGTAGCACACATAACAAACTGAATGGCGGGGATAAGAGCCAGAGCATTAAGGGAATAATTAATACACGTCTATAAAATGCGGGGAGAGGGTCAATCCCTAGCTCTATGGCACTCTGGCTGTCTGCCCTTAGCCCGGGATACACCACAACCAAGGTCGTCAACCGGTGGCGGGACAAGAGACGGCAGCGGCCAGCGGCAGGCCCAGGAAATTCACACGGAAATTATTATATAAAATAAAACTTAGGCTCGCCTTAGGCTGAGAATGAAAAGCAGAACGGTTATATATATATATATCTGCGGTTGATTGGTTGATTACTTTCTGATGCTTTAGCACCAGTTCGGTAGCAAGGGTCATATTTGCTGCAACCAGTTAGTGCTATTTATTTGGTCAATTTCGTTAATCACCTGTACATGCCTACATTGAAATTTAGACGGAAACTCTGAAATAATCAAATTTTAGCCAAATGATAGCAAAATATATTATCTCAGATGCAATTTTGAAGCGGTTAAATTTGTGTAAAATGGAAGCAACATTTAACTCACAAAAATAGGTAAAATCACAGGAGGTGATGCAGTTTGGTTATTCTTACGAAGTGTAAAGGTTGTGGGTGCTTCGTGTGTGTCCTCATATATAGGAGGAGTGAAGCGATTTGTTAAATGCACCCAGAGTCTGGACCAGGATCCATGATTGTTGGGGTTTTACATCCAGGCAACATCTAAGGTTATATCAGGATGGGTACCGTCTTGTGACAGTGCGCACTCATAGCGACTTTATAGTGCTGCCCCATTGGGAGACCAGGCCGTCAGAACCATGACCTGATATCCTACTCAGTCACATTATCCTGCGCATAGCAGCATAGCACAGGAGAACCAAACATCGATAAATGATTATTCAGTGCGCCAGTTACTAATTTGAATTTTTAATTAAAAAAAAATAATTTATTGACAAGGATCAAATCTAGGTAACCGCTTTGGTTTCAAAACGTTGATGCTTCAATTTAATTAAGCGGCTTTTAATCAAAATGGAGAATGTTATATTATTTAGACGGTCGGTGAAAAATTAATCATGCAGGGCTTCAACCAACATGACTAGCGCCGATTGACTTTCTCAAGTTCTCCACATACAACAGTGTGATTTATTCTGTGGCATGTTGAAGTCTGTAAGGGTTTTTTCTGTTTTCCAATTGGCTGACAATGCTAGGCTAATGAGCAGCTCCAACGGCTCGTATAAAGAGGCTTAACCTGCAGGTCCTGTCGCTGTAGCCCTGTTTTCAATCGTAATTAGGTCAAGCGGATTACTCTCTAGTAGGCGAGATCAATCAGAACATCCAATCCAATGACTCAGCAAATATACACAGCTACTAAGCCCGATGCCACTTGTTACCATAGTTTCCTTGGCAAATATCACTAGAAAGTCTTATTTCGTGTCGGTTCTTTTTTTAACGAGAGCGGAATAAAATGAATACTTCAGTGTATATTTTAAATAATTAAATATCTTGTTTGATGTTAGTGTAAAAGCCGGCTTAAAGTGTCAATTAACTTTCATCATTGCTAACGGATAGAGAGAACGTGGAAGTATGAGTAGGAGAAATATGGATTAATTCCAGTGGCAGTACAGGAGCTGTGGCAATGCTCTGATCACAGAGCGGCAACCGAGAGAAGCTCATGTGAATATGTTGAAAGATGTAATGCAATATGGTAAAGGTACATTGTAACATGGTATTGCGATGCAATATATGTCAAGTAGAAATGGCGAAATTGGTCATGTTGCTTTGGCAACATGGGTAATTTGCATGTGGCAAGAGACCGGTTGTGCCCCCAGTGAGCTACACGTGCACCATCTGCACTATACTTTATGAACCCCCTCACTTCCTGTAGACGTCTGGCCTGGTTCCAAACTGCCCCGATAGATGTCGCCACCTCCGAGTAAATGCATGCGAACCCATTGAACCTGCTGTTACGTCACTTCCAGTTGCGACATCACCGCCTCCAGCACTCCTCACCGAGATGCCAGACCTTCAACACCACTCCCCTTTTCTTGGCCGCCCACCCAGCCCTACACTCACGTGACCATCCAATCGGTAGGGTTGAGTGCCTGGGTCTTCAGACAACCTCTCGATCACATGACATTTGACCTGAACTGTATTCTCCATCAACTTACTCCTAAATAGAATTCCCATACTATCTAGTCCCTTTATTCATCATTATTACCTATGGCATCACATACCTCGTCTGATAGAAATTGACTTGGAAAAATGAATATAACTTTCCAAAATATTAAGGACTAGCGGTAAGTATTAACACTATTAACTGTTCATATGTGTCATTATTGGTCACATATGATTATATTATTAATTCCTTCCATAACCAATAGACAATAAAAGAGGAGACAAGTCAGATTCGTGTGGATCGAGCCTATAACTCTGGCTGGCCCTTAAGACCTACCTTTAATTTATTGAACTAAATCGGTGGCAAAATAGGTGGGTGAGGCGCCGCCTGGAGGAAAGGAGGGGAATTAGGGGAGCTGCTTGGAAGCGGCCTCCCGTTCCCCAGGCTGCACCCCAACCTCCCGTAACCCATAAAAGCAAGGAACTTGTCCAAAGGAAGGTGTACAGGAGCAATATCGGAATAAGAACAATAAAAGACAGGAGCATTACATACATAATAATATTTGCATAATTACTTCATACCTCACATTTTCACGCTCTGGGTCTTGCCTATATATTGAGCCTAGTAAATCTTATGTACTTCCTGCATAAGAAAAGTTATAGTCTAATCGTTACACACAAGTACATGTTATAACTGCAAACTCAAAACAAGTGAAGAAATCATTAAACATATTGTCGATTTTCATATCATAAGCTACTATGTTGAACCGGTTATCATACATTTTGTATATCCCTATAGTAAGGTAGTCAAAATGGTATAAATATAAAATTGCCAGTCCAGGTGCACCAACAAACCTACTGGGCCCATGGACTCCTTGTTGAATTGTGAATTAAAGTGCTCCTGTGGCCTTTTGTCTTAATCAGGGTAATTAATGAGAGTAATGAATAGCAAAGTCGCTGTGTGTTATGTTGGTAGTTTGCATGGATTGGAATTTTTGGATTAGGTTAATCAATCGGTGGTGTGGGTGGGTGGGTAAAATGTGTAGTGGTCAGGCGCTGAGAGCATGGTGAAAACTGACCAGTTGTGGCCTTGTGAAAGATGAGGAAGAGTGTGGTGAGGGGTGTGCTGTGATTAGCAGAGGGGATGGTGGTGTCACAGTTTGAAAGGGTTCCCGGTTTAAAACGGGCCTTTAGGCAATGTGCATGTGTTAAAGTCGAATGGCAAGCCTGAAATCTTGTCTAGCTTGCTTCTCCTGTCTGTGGAGGAGCTCTCTGGGAATGTAGGGCGAGACAAGCAAGGATTCCTTGAGGAATCATTGTAGTAAATATTTTATTCTTGATAGTATATATTATCTAACAGTTAACAAACAATTAACAAGTTATTAAATATGGGTACCATTGCTCACGGACACAGCTGACGAAGAGGCTAATATGTGGTAATCAAGACTTTTATTTATGTACATTGAGTTGCTATTTGTCGGGCAAGAAGCTTTCGAGCGAAGGTCCCTGATATGAGTGTGTGGGGGGGGGGGGGAGTGAAATGATATGAGGGCGTATGAGACATATGAGCGAGGTAACATTGAGTGGTAAGAGTAAATACATATGTACAATATAATCATTAGTTAAACATTAAAAAATAATTAAACTTTAATTATGATCAAGTTTTAAGTATAAGCCATACCCTATATCCATTAATAATAGTCATTAAATGTGATTTTTATCTACTGGGTGTCAGCTGCTCATTCGGTAAAGTAGTGATATTGAATTTGTATCATGTGTAAATGGTTGATTGTTTTAGTTTTTGGTTGAAGCCCCCGAGGTAAGGGGGGGGGGGAGCACTCCGAGGTTAGGGGGGGGGGGGTTCCGGCCGCCTCCCCTCAGTGGCGGGGAGGGGGAACACCCCGAGGTAAGGGGGGGAGCTCCCGAGGCCATGGGGGGGGGGGGGAGCCTCGTTGCCCACCGTGTCCAGCAATGACTCAGAATGAGCGACCCAGCTCATTCCAGACAATCTCAATCAGGCAGAAATTCATGCGCATGCACATTGTGAAAAGCCCTGTTTTAAGCCCGGGTACCCTTTCAAACTGCGACACCGGGCAGTCGGGAGGATGAATGTGGAGATGTGGGAGGAGAGAGAATGGCAGTGAGAGTGGCAGCAGCAGGTCAGAGTTGCAGCCCACCCACCCCTGCTGACACAGCGGATGGTAGGGAGGCTTCACAGATCCCTGCACCCCTGCAATGACCCAGAATGAGCACCGCCACTCATTCAAAACCCCTTTGAGGGTTTTTTAATGGATTGAAAGATTTTTTTTAAAGAGGAATTATCATCCCAAGAATTGACATTGACATTATGTAAAACAACTATAATTAGGCAAATAAAATGCAATGCTGGAAATTTGAATATGCAATTTGCTCATCTAAATATACAATTTGTGCACACACATGAAATCAATTTGTTAGAAAAGTACATTTCTTTGATTATGCAGGTCCCACAGGGTCTCACGCGGTCTCACGCTGTCCCATGTGGTCCTACGCGGTCCCAAGCGGTCGCATGCGGGCCCAATCGGTCCCACGCGGCCCCAAACAAAGATCTCTGAAATCCTGATATTTTCTTTAACATGGCCTAGATTTCAATTGTTCAATATATAGCCTCCAAACCTGTGTATGCCTGTTAAATTAGCAGGTCCAGGCACTGTATTTGTTGACGCTCTTGGCGGTATGTTATTCCGCCATGTTTTTATACTTGTTTAACCCGCTAGATGGGGTACTCGAGTGCATACACAGATCGGCCAAATGTGCGGGGGAATCGATAGTATGCGTGAATAGATATTGTAGTGCAGCCCAGTGGCGGGTCATTCAGCCTGATTCCGCAATGGAGTTTGGTTAACTGCAACAACCTTTGTTTTTGTCAAGTGATATATAGCACTAGGACACAAACATGGATGGATTCGTGTGTACGCATGTGTATGTGTATGTATGTGTGTGCATATACATGGTGTGTGCATGTATGTGTGTATGTATGTGTGTGCATATACATGGTGTGTGCATGTATGTGTGTATGTATGTGTGTATGTTTATGTGCGCGTATTTATGTTTTAATGTATGCATGTATAGATGTGTATGTATAATGTGTTTGCATATATATGTATATAATATCATGGATACATATGTGTGTATATGTGTATATGTGTGCATGTGTATGTCTATATGTGTATACATGTGTATGTGTATATGTGTATGCATGTGTATTTGTGTATTTGTCAATAGGCATGCACGCATGCGTGCATGTCGACATACCTGCAAGTGTGCATGTTTGCATATGTTAGCCAATTACGTTAAAAGTTTTTTCAAACTAATGTACGGTAGATGATCAGTACAATATATTTATCAAACAAATGGCGAGGACTCAAAAAGATCAGACTATGCAACTTCAAAGTTCCAGAAATTTCACGAATGATTAGAAGCAGCTAGAGATGTGAAATGTTTTGGTGGTTTCTTTTCCAATGATTAAAGGAAATATATATCCAAGTTAGGACAAACAAGAACCAAACCTTCCTGACCTTAACTAACCTGGCGAATGGCGTATAGTCGGTGTGCGTATGTCCATGTCTGCATATCTGCATGTGTGTATGTATGCATACCTGTATGTCTGCATATGTCCATGTGTGCATGTGTACATTGTGCATGCCTATATGTCTGAATGTGTGCAAGTATGCATGTGTATACATATCTCCATGTATGCATTTCTGCATGTGTGTATGTATGCATGCCTGTATGTCTGCATATGTCCATGTCTGTATGTGCACATTGTGCATGCCTGTATGTCTGCATGTCTGCATGTGTATATACATATCTGCATGTATGCATTTCTGCATGTGTGTATGTGTGCATATGTGCATGTGTGTGTGCGTGCATATGTGCATGTCTGCATGTGTGTGTTTATAAATGCATGTGATGATATCAGCATGTGGCTATGTGGGTATGTCTGCATGTGTGTATGTGTATGTCTGCATGTGTGTATGTCTGCATGTGTGTATGTGTACAAGTATGCATGTCTGCATATATCCATACATGTATACATTCATATGCATACGTGCATATATACATAGACAATAACTTCCATTGCCTGGTATGGTCTTAAGTAAATCTTCAGCACGATAGTGGCTAATCTTATTTTCCAAGCACCTCAGTGCAGCAGTATGTCACAGCGGGTGAGGTATCTCGACTTAGTCGCCATTTTGGGATGCACATTGTTTAATGTCAATGTTAGTCGTCGGTATCGGTGTCACTTACACTTACGGCATGTAAATATATACCATCATGAAATGTCGTTGAAAATCTACAAAGTTAGAGAGTCAATGGCCAAATACAGGCGTCCTTTAACGCGCCGTAGCAATGAGGTTCTAAGGATCTGGCGCCCCATCTGGTGTGGAAACACTGAACCATAATGGGATCTCTGTTTTTGTGTCGCCCTCTATTGGGATGCCTACATACTATCCAAGGTGCAATAGAGTGAATTACAGGCCCCGAATCCCTTATCCGAAATCCTTAGCACCCCCCCTCCCCCCAGTTGGGTCTGGGGCAGCACTCACTAATCAAATATTAATACTGCAATAAACGGTATGAATACTCACACTAAGTGGAATAAATAAGGACTAGGAATACTATTGCAGTTTATTTATAGAGTCATCATCATGATGCTGTCGGTCGCGATGCGACAAAGACTGCTTTCATTACTTAACTGCCACTCTCCATTTAGCTCTCTGCTGTGAGAGTTGCGTCCATGAAAAACATTTCATGAAAGCTGCCTGCAAAAGTGTTGAAGTGCTGCTGGCTTTTGCAAGTTACCAGCGCCACTCTCTCGGGGAGCAAATAGAGGTTTCACACCGGCAAGAACATGTCAAGACAGGTGTAAAACTATTTGTCCCTGCAGTGGCTGGTCGGGAGATGTTGGGAGTTCCATACATCAACCGCCCTTAATGCTGCCACAGTGACATGGTTTTCTTTTTAGGGTTTGCTCCCGTAGCCTTCGGTTCTGTCAAGAACCTATACCACAAGGCAGTGGTTTACAACTCTGCAGGGCAAGGGCATCAAACTCCCTGAGGTATTGCAATGCCTGCAATACCTGCATACCAATATACACACACATATACGCACATATATACACACATATATACACATATAAACACACATATGTACACAATTATACACACATATACACACACATAAATACACACATATACACACATATACACATATACACACATATACATACATATATACACACATATATACATATATATACATATATACACACATATATATGTATATACATATATACATATACATATAAATATATATAAATATATAAAATTATATATATATATACATATATATACATATATGTAAAGTCCAATGCTCGAATCTGTGGCTGTGTAGACAGGCTATGGTGACATCAATACAGACAAAGAGAAAGGAAGAGTACAAAGTGTAAAGAAGAAGAGAGAGTCCAGTCCTCTGGTTTATTATTGATATGGTTACATGGGTTAATTGTAGAGTATCATCCCACGCCTTTCCCCCAATGGGAAACAAGCATTCTTAGCCCTACCAATAGGGATCCAGCATTCCTGGTCCCCATGGATACCAGTGGTCTTCCCACCACCACAAGCTGGGCCGCGTTCAGGGTCCGTCTCGGAGGCGCCTCGGAGGCGCCCGTGACGTCAGGCTAGTCTGAACAACAATGGCAGTTGGTCGCCTCGAAAATGGCCGCCCCATAGGCGCGGCCATTTGCAATCGAAATGCTGCCTCTGATTGGATGAACCACTGAGCCCGGCGGCCATTTTCGAGACGCTTTCTGTCTCCAACCTGAAAAGGGAGGCGTCGCCGAGACGTCGCCGAGACGGACCCTGAACGGAAATAGAGCAAAAAGCATCGCCGAGACGTCGCCGAGGCGCCTCCGAGACGGACCCTGAACGCGGCCCTGTATGGCCCCATGGCCACCACCAACCTTGACCTTTGAGTGTGGTGATCCCTACCCCAGCAGAGGGGGTAGGCCCTGAGTGAACTCACACCCAGACCTGCCAGCACCACTATGTCTATTTACATCCCACTCAGGCACCACCAACCCATACATATATATATATATATACATACATGCGCCTGGTAACGTACACCGATCAGTAATAGAACATTTGCATTCTTCCTATGCTGAATATCGAAATATTTGACATATATACACACACACATATATATACATATATGTACATAAAAGTTCACATTTTTACATATGTACATATATACATATTTATTCAAAACAAAAAACATATAAATATGCATGTATATACATATAAATATACATATAAATATACGTGTATATGCACATAAATATACATATATATACATATATATATATACATATGCACATATATTTATATATATACATATATATACATATGCATACATATATATACATATGTACACATATATATACATATAATATATACTACATATAATACATACATATATACACACACGTTATATATACATACATGTACATAAAAGTTCACATTTTACATATGTATATATTTATGCATATATATATATACACACATATGCTAATACATACAAACATACACACATGCATATATGGCTATTGGGAGTGGCTAACACTTTGCAAGTGCCGCCGTATGTACGCCAGCAGCCTCTTCACGTTGCTAAGAATATAAAAGTCCCTGTTGTGTCGGGCTGCGCAGTCGCAGAGGTCCCGGAAGTGAGCCGGGACAATGAGAGCGTCGACTGGGGCTGTCGGCAAATTGTCCACCTCACTGAGCGCTATCTGCAGTCGACACAACGTCGGGTACAAGCCACCCTCGGACACCGTGCCCGCAGTGGCGCCACCATGCTCGAGCCTGCGCAGAACTCGCGTCAACCGGAAGTCGTTGTCGGTTTTGAGCGGGAAAGCGGCCTCGTTTTCAGTCCTGATGAGATGGACGAACGCCGCCGCCCGCTGCAGATAGGTGTACGTGTTTTCCAGTAGTTTCAGCTCAGACTGCAATTAAGCGAAACAAAGTTAGGCTGGAATTAGTCGCTGTTTATATAAAGTATATAAAGGATGTTGTGATTGCTGTCATGGGCGGGTGTTAATGTTTGGAAGCACGGGTAGGAAGGCTTTTTTAGCGGTGTTCTTTTTTGGGGGGTATGGAGGGCATTAATTGATTAAGCAGGGAAAATTTCACTCGCCGACAATTGTTCTGCCTCATTCCATCGCCCCTTGCCCATATTCTATTAATGCTGAGTGCCAGCCTAGGTAGTGACAAGTGTACATTTTTTTAATCATTGGTTTGTCTCGGTCAGGGTTCGAATCAGGGGACTCGAATCCCACGACCCACTAAATCGGGAGGCGGACGCTCAATTGATTCGGCCATCTCGTCTGGTTGGGTGCAGATATTGACTGTGATAGAATGGTGGGATATTATGGTGCAAACAAATGGGGGACCTCCGACTTTTTAGTTCAAATTCCTGCCGTTGGCGTCGCCACTGAACCAGTGGGCCCATTCGGCACACTGTCACACTGCAAACTCAATGGCTATGAGCAATCTTCATACAGGAAAAGTGAAATATCTCTAAAACCCCACAACCTAGAGACAAACCGCTTGGTAAACATATAGAAAACATATTAAACAAATAGATTATATTAAAGTTATAAGGTTAGGGTTCAGCATTTGTATTAATTTTGAATAAAATAAACGTTTTGCACTGCACGTACCGGCAAACTCAGTGCATTGTCAATGGCCGTGAGCAATTTTCATACAGAAAAAGTGAAATATCTCTAGAACCACACCACCTAGAGACAAACCGCTTGGTAAACATATAGAAAACATATTAAACGAATAGATTATATTAAATTTATAAGGTTAGGGTTCTGTCTTACTATTAATTTTGAATAAAATAGACGTTTTGCACTGTGCGTACCGGCAAACTCAGTGCATTGTCAATGGCAGTGAGAAATCTTCATGCAGAAGAAGTCAAATATCTCTAAAACCACAACACCTAGAGACAAACCGCTTGGTATACATATAGAAAACATATTCAACGAATAGATTATATTAAATTTATAAGGTTAGCATTCTGCATTTCTATTAATTTTGAATAAAATAAACATTTTGCACTGCGCGTACTGGCAAACTCAAAGCATTGTCAATGGCCGTGGAGGCCCACTACTACCGATGCGCCACCAAGTGTCGGAAAATGAACTACGCCACATGTCCCCCATTGTGTGACGACTTAAAGCTGCATAGCCCAATGAAAGCATCAAATTTTCAAAAACCAAAACCCTGAACTAGATTTGACTCTACATATCTAACTTTGATACTGATTGATGCACGTATTAAGCATGTATTGCCATATAGAAGAGAATACTGAGTCAATGTAATAGAATATGTTACTGTAGAAGCCTATGGTGTCAGATTTTGTATGTGCTCGCCAAAATTATTTTGGCATATTTGCACTTCAAATATCTGACAAAGTTAACCATTTAAGCTAAACGTTAAGTCAAACTTACGTGAGATAGATTATAACAATCAATCCAATATATTTATCACAGAAAATGACAAAAACTCAAAACCATCGGACAATGCAACTTTAGTCGGTTTTATCCTGACCTATAACCATTTGACAGCATGGACAACCCGCGCAGCCATTTAGCTGCATAGCCGACGTTCTTCCATTGTGAGGCGGCAGGGGGAGCCACTGCATACTGACCGTCCACCGTGCTCTGTGGCATGGGGACTGTATCGCCACCCCTTCCCTGCGCACTCCACAAACAGAGTATGTTCCACTGCGACAATATCAACAATGTGCTAAGGCACTTCTGACTGACGCAGTGTGGTGTGTCTATGGGGGGAGGGGGGGGGGGGGGTGGTCAGGATTACTGAGTTGGCCACCTAATGACTAACTCCAACCTCAGTCCCGGAGTTCATGTGGCACAATGGTACAAATTTACAATTGTAAGAAGTATATGGAGATGTCATTGTGCAGCAATGAGTAGTACATGGACAATTGAATCTATGACCAAGCAGTTAACGCATGGATAGATAACCTCCCGACCAAGATCTAGTTCTAAAGGCCCTGTCACACTACGACGTTTCTCCCCAACGCGCATCGACGTGTTGCCTTTTTGGTCGAAACGTCGGGACATGTCGGGACACGTTACCGGCGCATTACCGGCGCATTAACGGCGCATCGGTACACGTCGGTACACGTTGAGTGATAGCAATGTGTGAATGGACACGTCGGCGCGCGTCGGCATGCTTCGGCACGCGTCGGGTCGCGCTGATCATTTTGTGCTTGCACAAAACTTTTGGCGCGCCCAGACGCCCGCCGAC
This sequence comes from Branchipolynoe longqiensis, assembly GCA_030323885.1. Classification (NCBI taxonomy): domain Eukaryota; kingdom Metazoa; phylum Annelida; class Polychaeta; order Phyllodocida; family Polynoidae; genus Branchipolynoe; species Branchipolynoe longqiensis. The sequence continues at coordinate 141,937,528 of CM059186.1, forward strand.
GGGTTGGAGGGGGCGTTACGGACGCGCCACCAACACTAGCACGCTGCAACCCGTCGAACTTTCTCCCACAACGCCAAAAAGTTGGACGTGTCTCGAGCCCTAGCAAATATCTTGCGCATTGGCGGCGCGCCGGCAGAAACGTCATAGTGTGACAGGGCCTTTATGTGTATTAAACTGTTGATTGATTGACTGGTGTGTCTTAACACCAAAGGCCATATTCATGGCGAGTAGTGAGCTGTTGTTGATAGCATCAGTTGTTGCCACTTATCAGAAGGCAGGTTGGTTGGCTGTTGGAGGTTTACGTCCTTGCAACAACTAAGGTCGTATCAGGATGGGAGTGGTGGTGGTGGTGGTGGTGGAAGTATTCAATCAAACATTTCCCACAGGTTATACTGCACGGAAACATTATTTTAGCCAGTGTCGTCAAAAGTCACGTGACTTATGCAGCGCGCCTGGCATTTTGGGGGGCTGTTGTTTACGTTTAATTGATCAAACAGGGAAAGTTCAATCGTGGACAATTGGTCTTCCCCATTCTACTGTTCCTTGTCCTATCTTAGTAAAGCCAAGCACTGGACTAGGTAGTGAAATGTATCCATTTCCAATTCATTGGTTTTATCCTACACTCAACTTATTTGGCCAATCTGTTATATTATGTATATAGATATTCTATTAACACGTGAATCAATAACAGAGTAAACGAATAAACGGATAAAAGGGTAAAGGGATGCATGGATAAGGGGATAGGGGGATCCGTGATAATGGATAATGGATAATGAATAAAGGGATAAAGGGATAACGTGATAAAGGGACAAGGTATTAAGGAATAAAGAAATAACGAAATTACAGGAATAAAGGAATTATAGAAATAAAAGAATATGTGCATCAACGATTGGCGAAGCAGGCATTTTAAATCTAAATCAAAAGACATAGCAGAGAGCGTGTAACTATGGGAACATATTACCTACTTGTGTTGCTTTAGTGTCATTTTGTAGATTCAAAGCTGTAAGGGGAGGCAGCGCCGAGAGTGATGCGATATGCAATGTGTTATTCTTAAAGTAGTACTCGATCTGAAAGATGCAAGATCAATGCAAATTTATCATTATATATACACATATATGTTTAACTGTATCGTGCTAATTCCAAATGATTTCCATATTATTCCATGTTGGTTTCCTGGGCCCGCCTCGGGCCGCCGCCGCCTCTCCGTCCCTCCGCCGGTTGACCGCCTTCGTTAGATGAAACTGGGGCTAAGGGTGGACAGCCTGAGTGTCACATATGTACAGGCTCTACCCCTCCCGCATTAAATATGTATTTATTACTCTCTTAGGTTACTGGCTCTACCCCAGCTGTATTTAGCTGTATGTTAATTAATGTTATTCCGAAATTAAGCAGCCGGTGTGCTGCTGTCACTTATATACACCCGAGATATTACTACTTGTTATTTATGTTCAAGTTAATATGGTAGTTACAAATCCCACCCCCCCTCCCCGGAGGAGGGAGTATGCTATGCACGGCCATCTGGGCAGAAGGCCCTTAATACTGGAGATAATAAGGAATCATTGGTATATAGTTGACCATAGCGGTTAATGTAATAAGGGACTGGTGGATAGTAAGGAATGCAAGGAATGTCTCAATCACTTTTCAAGAGCTCACAACTTTATTTCTGTTCCTACCAAGTTCCAATCTAAGTTCACAAATATCACCAGTATGAATAAGTACTTCCCCTCCCTTCTTTTAGAGTTAATAATGTTTCGAATTTCTACAATTAAAGCCTAAATATCATCTAAAACATCAGAGCATGCAAAACACCTCTGATGGGTCAGAGCCCGACTGCTCGACCTTCGACATTGCTAGGAGAGTAGTTTGGGACGCCGCGGCGTGTCTCCCAGCAACGAGTTACAGCAGTGAACCCTTCCCCACATTTGATGGCCAATGCGGGTTTGTCTTTGCGAGCAGCCCGCATTTCCAAATGCGGGTTGCTCGACCCAAGCCTGCCCTGGCCACAGCTCGATTATGTCTCGCCTACTTCATATGTATATATATGAGCCTGTCTCAAAAGGTGATAACTGTTTCTTTTTTTTGTCCATTGTAACGATTGACACAAAACAGCACAGAAACGGTTACTCTGAAAACACAAGGACATTTGCTTCAAAACAATATGTATTCTCCCCATGTGGCAGGTCGTGGGGTTTGAACCCCTGGTTAGTGGAACCCTGGTAAAGCGAACCCAATGAGTTTTAACAGTTTACTTGTCACTACCTAATTTGGTTAGGTAGTGAACGGATGGGGCTGCCCTCTATGGAAGATCCTCTGATCAAAAAGAATCTCCGGTGGACTGGACACTTCATGAGGATGTCATCAGACAGGCTACCAAAGCAGATCCTGTATTCTCAACTATCTTCTGGTTACAGAAAGAGAGGGTGCCCTCGTCTCCGGTTCAAGGATACCATCAAGAGAAACCTGAAGCTGAGAGACATTAAGACCGACTCATGGACATCACTCTCACAGCAGAGAGCTAAATGGAGAGCAGCAGTCAAGTAATGAAAGCAGTCTTTGTCGCATCGCAACCGACAGCATGATGATGATGATGACCTAACTTGGTGTTAGTCTTGAGATAGGACTAGGACTGGTGGAATGGGGACGAGCCGTTGACCGTGATTATCCTTGTTTCATCCCGGCGCCGCTGTCTCCATTAATGGCACTGAACAATTCATGGGTAATTCTCTCAAGCTGGGCACTAAAGTGTGACATGGAAACCAAAAGTGAAAATCTTTCGAATAATAACAGAAAACATTCCAAATAATAGCATAAGCAATGGTCATGTGGAGGTTTACATGTTGTGTATATGTCAGAGTTGAAAAGAAAAGTTATTTCAACCACCACATTGTCACTTTGAGTTCAGTTTAGTTCATTTTTTTGGCCGTTAGAGGTCGCACCTGAACTATTCATAGTCCCGCTATCGGGACTGTTTGAATATGGAGAGGGCATTTTTATTTGTTAAAACTTTGCCTGTGAATATATATTATATTTATTTCTAAATCGCTTGTTCTTTAAAGTTGCACAGTCCGATGGTTTTGCGTTTCTGTCATTTTCTAAGATAAATATATTAGGTTGATTGTTTTAGTCTACCTTGCTTCAACTTGAAGTAACTTTTATTTTAGATGGATAACTTTTTAGATATTTAAAGTGCAACCATGCGAAATTAATTTTGGCATGCATACCAAAATTATGACACCATAGGCTTCTACAGTAACAGGTTCTATTCAAGTGCCTCAGTATCCCCTTCTGTGGGGAAAAAAATGTTTAATAAGTGCACCAGTATCTAAGTTAGATATATAGAATCAAATCTAAGATGATTGCTTTGGTTTTGAAAATTTGATGTTTTCATCGGACTATGCAGCTTTAATTGGTTTGGAGTTTTTAGTTCTTTTCATTTCCCGCGACGAGAAACTGGTTAAATAGGCTTAGATATGTAAATTACAATTGCAGTTTTACACTTACATAAGCGCCCAGGGCTTGCGTCGTCAATACTTCCGTGTCATGCACCATCGTTTCCAGGAGTGCCGCCAGGTGGCGCCCCCAGGTGTGCGTGCGTCGGACCCAGTGTCGGGGGCGGCGCGTCAATCTCGAGACGGCCAGGGACGCGCGCTCGAACCGGAAGTCAGTGCCGATCTCACCGGAACAAGGCAGCGTCCACGGCGATGACGGGGCCTGGTGCTCGTGAGGCGCATGCGCCGAGTGGCGGGAATCGTTGCTGCCGCGCCAATACTGCTGGCGAGCGTGTCGCGAGATTGGCCGAGATCTCTGGGTGCTGCATGAGTTCGCCGAGGGCAGGGTGTACACCAGATACGCCAAGAGATGACGGCAAACTGTAAATGGAATAGGTAGTAATTAGCATGGGAGCATCTCATAGAGAAACATCTCATTGGATTGTTTCTTTGTTTGTTTATTGGGGTTTTTCGTCCTGGCAATATCGCAGCTCATATCACGACAGGTGCCGATTTGTGACAGTGCTCACGTATGGCGATTTTATAGTGCAGCCCCACTTGGAGATCAGGTCGCCAGCACCATGACTTGATTTCCCACTCAGTCACATTATCCTGATACTGGGAAAACCAATCCTTGCCCGATCTTAGAACTGCAGAGTGTTAGGTTAGTATAAATTTTGCGAGTCATGATTCGAACTCCCGACCTTCTGCACGGTAAGTCTGCGCTCTTACCGATTAGCTATCGTGTCTGGTTATTTAATTGGATGCTTTAGTGAATGGATATTTGTACATGATTGCTCACGGACACAGCTACACAGAGTCTGGGATGGGTAAAACAAGACTTTTATTCGGGCGCCGCCCACCCGGGGCATTGTACAATCATGAGTGAAGCTGGCGGGTGAGTAGCACTCTAGCGAAGGTCCTGCTAATGTCAATGCACAGTGGGGGAATGATGATGTTATGACTAGGATGAGACATGAGAACAAAGTAACATTTCAGTGAGCAAAATACTGGAGTAACATCCACATATTACAATTAAACATTGAATAGGTAATCCAGACTAAATGTACATGCTGATAGTTATTTGACCAGTTTATATGGTGATAGTCGACTGCTCGGGTGTCAGTTGTATTAAAATTGATTTATAGTTGATTGTTTGTTGATTGAGCTATGGCCAATCAATGGCAGGTGTGGGTGGGTGGGTAAAAAAGGAGGATGGAGGTGGTCAGTGTGGCAGATTGAGGCAGACTGACCAGTTCGGATGTAGTGCGGAGGCAGCCCGAGGGGGGGCTGTGCTTTGATTACCTGTGAGGCGAGAGGGGAGTGTCGTGAGGTGAGTGCCTAAGTGTGCAGGGGGCGAGGGAGGGACTTCAGCCCCTGGGCCCTGTGAGCCCGCCTGCCGGCTTCTTCCCCCTGCCCCCACCCCCCACCCGCGGGTCACCAGTGGGGTGAGGGGGGAGGGGGAGGAAGGGGCTTGTCAGCCTTAGGCCCGCCGTGTTCAGCAATGAATCCGAATGAGCGCTCAGGCTCATTCCATACCATTAATTTTGATATCTCTATTTGTACTAGCATTTATGTTAACTCTACAAATGAAGACAGGCACAGGATGCACAGATCAACCAGTGAGTTGATAATTTATCAATTTATTTGAGTAACTGATGCAGGCAAAAGTAAATACAACAGCAAATTACAGTATAACCCCGTTAAACCAAACTTGAAGGAACCCTAGAAATTTGTTTGGATTAACCGATCGTTGGTTTAACCGAGCTTTGGCTTCGACTTTGACTTGGCTTTGGCAAAAACGTGGGTGCATTATGAATGTAATATACCATGTATGTGGACACTTTGATTATTGTTTTTTCATGTATATACAGTATAACCCCGTTAAACAAAGCTTAGTTAACCCAAGCGATTGCTTAATCCAAACTTTTTTCGAGCGCCCGGCAAAATACTACCATTTATCATATAAAAAGGTTGGTGGGGTCTCAGATGACCTTATAACCACATGAAAGTTTGCTTTAACCATACTGGAAGTGACCTGGGGTCCGACAATTTTGTTTGGATTAACCGATAGTTTGGATTAACCGAGCTTGGTTTAACAGGGTTATACTGTAATACCAAAAACATATTGTATGTAGAAAAACAATATGCAGTTGTTACACAACAATGTAATGGAACATTGCAAATATTCAGAGTATATTAAAGCTGCATAGTCCGACGAAGACATCAGATTTTCTCAACTTAGCTCGTACAATCATCTGAAATAGACACCCTTCCCCTCCTATTAGTTTGTTTTAACTATAAATCTACATATTTCAATCATGATCACGAATCCCTTAACTGCAAGGGTCATTGGGGTATAACAGATGACTTTGGAACCGAACGCGGTGGCCAATTCGGTAGAGTGCAGGTCGGGAGTTCGAATCTTAGCCGAGTCAAACTAATTACTTTTAAAATTGATACTTGTTGCTACCTAGCCTAGCGATCGGCATTAATAGGATAGGACAAGGACTGGTTTGCACAGTATCAGGATAATGTGACTGTGTGGGATATTGGGGTGTGGTGCCAGTGGCCTGCTCTTCCAGTGGGGCGACACTAAAAACTTGCCATGAGTGCACACTGTCACAAGTCGCTACCCGTCCTGATATGACCTTAGATGTTATTAGGAGGACGCAAAGCTACAACAGATTACTCTGAAACTGATTTTCTCCGTTTTCCCCTGTTCTCGACTCCCTATTTGATTAGGATATTTATATATCACAATTAAAGCTGCATGGTCCGATGAAAATATCAAATTTTCAAAATCAAAACAATTATCTAAATTTGATTCTACATATCTAACTTAAATACTGGTGCACTTATTAAACATGTATAGCCACATAGAATGGAATACTGAGGCAATTGAATAGAACTGTTTCTGCAGAAGCCTATTGGGTCAGAGTTTTGACAAGCTTGCCAAAATTAATTTTGCATGGTTCCACTTCAAATATCTAAAGAGTTAGCCACTTAAAATAAAAGTTACTTCAAGCTAAAGTAAGGTACATAATAATGATCAACCTAATGTATTTATCTCAGACAATTTCTGAAACTCAAAATCATCGGACTATGCAACTTTAACCTATCACACATTGGTTTTATGCGGAACGTCCATGGGTATATAGGGCATAATGAGTTTAAATATACATATATACATATATATGTATATATATATATAACCAACGTTCGGCGTAAAAGCAATGCGGACGAAGTTCAATAAGATATATTGTTGACAAAGTTCGCTACTGACGTTTGCTGCGTTAACTATTAATTAACTTAAGTAGTAGCACGGCGTTGCAAACTATGCTCGCCGAGGTCAAGGTGAAGGTCAATTAATGCAGCGTCCCCTCTTTCAACTGTGAGAAAGCAACCTATATATCACAACCTATATATCACAATCTATATATATATCACAGTATATATATATATATATATATATATATGTCACAACCTATATATCACAATCTATATATCACAGTATATATATATATATATATATCACAATCTATATTACACAATCTATATATATCACAATCTATATATATCACAACCGATATATCACAATCTATATATCACAATCTATATATCACAAACATCAATGTAACTGCATGTGTGCATGCACAACTAACCTGTCACGTAGCTGATCAGTTTCATATTGAGTGAGTGCAGACGACAGTGTGTTTGTGACGCGCGCACATGCGCGTGTAGACTAATCTTAGGCGGGAAAACCTTAAATAGAGGACAGAACGCTGCAGACGAACTTGTCTCGGCGGGTCGTCTGTAGGCTGGTGGCCGTCCCGCCATATGTATCGAGGTTTATATACGACGCGCTCCCACCCACCCTCCCACCCACCCTCCCACCCTCCCTCCGTTCCATCCTCCCTCCCCCCCCCCCCCCCCCCACCCCGTCGCGCCATGCTGAGAACGACGCTTTCCAAGAATTATGTATGGGATGACTCCTCTTTGATGCCGGTGTAGTAAGTTCAAAACACTACCCCACAAAAACACTACAGTAGTGTTTTCAACCTAGGTTCAAAACACTATGGTAGTGTTTTCAACCTAGCTGAAGGTAGGTTCAAAACACTACTGTGGCCACACTCAAAACACTATCCTCAAGTTCAAAACACTACCTTTAAGTTCAAAACACTACAGGGCAGTATGTACTAAGGTGGGGCAATAGGGGTTGTTTTTAGTGGTTATTGTTTTACATTCTAGCAACATGGAAGGTCATATCGGGATGGGTACTCACTATCCTATTAATGCCAAACGCCATGCTAGGAAAGCGACAAGTATCAATTTGTGGTGCATACACCGCAGCATCATCAGCGTATACTAAAATGTGGTGCACACGCTGCAGCACTATCAGCGTAACACGTGGTGCACACACCGCAGCACCATCAGCGTAATATGCGGTGCACATGCCGCAGCTCTATCAGTGTATACTAATATGTGCTTCAAACGCCGCAGCAGGGTCAGCTTGTTGTGATAGTGTTTTGAACTTGGGTAGTGTTTTGAACGTATGTAGGGGTAGTGTTTTGAACTTAACAGTAGTGTTTTCAACCTAAGTTCAAAACACTACCCTAGTGTTTTGAACGTAGGTTCAGAACACTACCGTAGTGTTTTGAACGGCGTAGTGTTTTGAACGTCCTACACCGGCGTATATTGACGGGCACAAACCGGGCGTAAACAGGAACTCCTACCCTCCCTAGCCCCCTCCCTCCCCCACCACACCCACAGCAACTACCACCACACACACCCACCACACGCACACGCACACCCACCACACGCACACGCACGCGCACGTGCACGCACACGCACACGCACACGCACACGCACACGCACACGCACACGCACACGCACACGCACGCACACGCACACGCACGCACACGCACACGCACACGCACACGCACACGCACACGCACACGCACACGCACACGCACACGCACACGCACACGCACACGCACACGCACACGCACACGCACACGCACACGCACACGCACACGCACACGCACACGCACACGCACACGCACACGCACACGCACACGCACACGCACACAACCCATGCCAGATCCACTGCAAATTGCCCGTGAAGCTGAATGCTGAATGGATATTCAAGAATTTCCTGAATTTTTTCGATGGGATGCATGATGGACGAATGTTGACCCATGTGCACTCATAGTCACGAACACCACTACCAGAAATGAGAATTAAACGAAAGCGAGGTAGAGAGAGAGAAAGAGAGAGACAGACAGACAGAGAGACAGAAAGAGATAGAGGTGCGTTTATATCGAGCATCGCATGCATATTTCTGGATTAACAATTTCCATGAGGTTCTTTTTGTCTTTCTTTCTCTAATTATTGTAATTTATTTTATTATCCCCATATTTTTGTCCTTTCTTTCTTTACGTGCAAATTTGGTGTTGCCACTTGTTTGAGACTTTATATATATTAATGGTCTACAATGGCAAAACAATAATATTTTTTATCAAATGGGATATACATATCCCACTCTGGGAAAGCTGGGGAGCTTAAGGTTGCACAATCCGTGACTGTTTGCCATATTCCTTTAGATCAAAATATTAATTTGTATGGCTATATTTTTATTTCCTATGGATTAAAGAACTATTTAAATGAGCTAACTTTGGATGTATGAAGTGAAGACATGCTAAATTAAGTTTGGTGTGGACACCCAAATGATGAACATATGCTTTATTTACCCATTTTCGGGCGTAGTACAAGCGCAACAAACTGTAAACAATGTTTGCCGAGTAGGCTTACACCAGTGTCTCAGTTGGATATGTAGGGCTAATCCTACTGTAAAATATTCTGATATTCGGCATAGGCGGGAATGCAAATGGTCTATTACTGATCGGTGTACGTGACCAGGCACATGTATGTTATATATATATATATATATATATATGTATGGGTTGGTGATGCCTGAGTTGGATGTAAATAGACATAGTGGTGATGGCAGGTCTGGGTCTGAGTGCACTTAGGGCCTACCCCCTCTGTTGGGATAGGGGTCGCCACACTGAAAAGGTCAAGGTTGGTGGTGGCCATGGGGCCATATAGCTTGTGGTGGTGGGCAGACCACTGTTATCCATGGAGACCATGAATGCTGGATCCCTATTTGTAGGGCCAAGAATGCTTGATTCCCATTGGGGGAAAGGGGTGGGGTGATACTCTACAATGAACCCATGTAACGATATAAGCAATAAACCAGAGGGCGGGACTCTCTCTTCTTCTTTACACTTTATACTCTTCCTTTCTCTTTGTCTGTATTGTTTTCACCATAGCCTGCCTACACGGCCACATATTCGAGCATTTGACTCCACAAACTGATAACCACGACGAGTGGATTATTGCCTTAATGGCGGAAATTTGATCTTTTATCGGATTGTGCAGATTTAAAAGGTACATATAGGCTGTACAAGTTAGGAGGTTAGTATTAAGAAACGGTGACTACTCCGATTTTGTTAACACTTCCGGCTCTATAGCACAGTTGTAGATTGTGTTTTCTGAGTGCTACCATGTTATTTCAAACTCTTATTGGCATGATGCGACCTTACTATAAAAAGGTTCTATCTGACAAAATGGTGCTTTCGAGACTGAAGCTGTGCAACTGCATGATAGCAAAGCAGATAGAACAATATTATTTGTAATATAACTCAGTGAAAAATACCAGTTGAGAAACAGTTATGTAACTGCATGATAACCTTTTGTAGATAGAACATTTTTACATCCATAACACCAATTCGGTCACTTTGTCAGACCTTTCTATAGTACGGCCACGATAAGGATAAAGTGTCTCATACCCGCATGCTTGATGCTTTAAACTGGACACTAGGCACCATTTTGATCAGCTAAATCAACTTATGGATTGGGTAAGCAATGTCTTGTGATTGGCACGCACACTGTTAATGATAAGAGGATGCACAGGTTGGGCAGTTTTAATGAAGGAAATGTCATTACTATCAAAACAAGTAGAGTGACCCCTCTATCTGTTTTGTCTGAGCATGTATATCAGACTTTCAAATCCACTCGTTCATAACTCACAACTAAAGGGTCCGTTTCACTAATAATATATTTGCTGAACATTTTGTGGGTTGTGTTTTTGTTTATGACAATGATATATACATGACATAAATTGACTCTAATACATCAATGAATACATTACTCATGACCAGACGGGAAGGCCGAATGAGTTGAGCGTCCGTATCCCGTTTTGGTAGATCGTGGGATTCGAACCCATGGGTTCTAACCCTGGTCAAGTCAAACCAATGACTTAAAAAGTGATACTTGTCGCTTCCTAGCCAGGAGTTCAACATTATTATGATAGGGCAAGGAGTGGTTGGCTCAGTGTCAGGATAATGTGACTGAGTTTGATATCAGGTAATGGTGCTGACATCCTGGTATCCCAGTGGGGCAGCACTATAAAGTCACCATGAGTGCACACTGTCACTAGTCCTGATATGACTGCCAGGATGTAAAACTCCAACAACCAACCAACTACATTGCTCATAGACTATCCGTGAAATAAGGATTAATTGAAGTCCCAGTCACACCTACCTGGACGAGCCCCGGATTTTGAGCCGGACCACCCCCGGACCAATCGCCCGGACTGTCCCGGACTGCCCCCCGATAAAATAACTGTTTTCGTCGTTTGTTGCCTCGCAGTCACACCTTCCCGGACGAGCCCCGGACCAGAGGCCGGATCGCCCCAGACCACCCCGGACCACCCCCGGACCACCCAGTGTAGCCATGGACTAGTCCCGGATGAGCCGGGAGTGGTCCGGGCCGATCTGTGGCTGATCCGTGGCTGATCCGGGGTGATCTGGGGTGATCCAGGGTGATCCGGGTCTTATCCGGGCAGTCCGGGAGTGATCCATGGCTACGCCGGGGGTGGTCCGGGTTAAACCGTGGCTCATCTGGGGCAAAACGGCCCCAGACCACCCCTGAACAGCCAGGACTGGCCCCGGTCCACCCCCCGACCACCCTCGGACTACCCGGACAACCCCCGGATCATGCCGGATTGAGCTCGGATCACAAAAAAAAACGACCACTCTGGATGTTTTTAACATTTTAAAACATCCAGGGTGGAGCCCGGACGGGGCCGGACGAGCCACGGATCAGGCCGGATCAGGGCAGGTCACCACGGACGAGCCACGGATCACCCCGGATCGCCACGGACCACTCCGGATGATGGTCCGGGGCTCGTCCAGCCCCTGATCCGGGTGGGTGTGACTGGGGCTTGAGAGGCTGAATTGTGATATAATTCTTAAAAGTTTGGATAGTTTGATAGTTTTGAGCTTCTGCCTCATTATTCTTAGATAAATATATTCGGCTCCTCATAATAGTCTACCTTGTTTTAAGTTGAAACAATTTGTATTAGTACATATGGCTAACATTGGAGATATTTGAAGTGAAGACATGTAAGAGTAGACTGTGGGTGCACACACCGAAATCCTTGACACCATGATAGAGTCAGCAGTAACTCTTAAACTGGTTCTATTAAATTGGCGTTGCATTCCCTTTTGTGCAGAAACAAATGTTTAATACTTTCACCAGTGTCTTAAGCCGTGTTTACACGGGCGAGTTAAAACGCTTCATATAAAACCACTTGTCTAGATCGATTTACATTTGCCGTGTAAATGCGATGCTGTGGCGTTTTAGGGCTGAATCGATTCATATGATTCACTTTATGTAAATCGCCTCGCTAGGTGGTTTATATAAAGCGAACTAGCTTAAGCACGCCACACGCATGCGCAGTCGAGACCTGAGTTTGTTTATTTTCCGGTCGATCAAAAGCGCATATTATATAATTTGGTCTATGAAGCTGCTAGAGGTGCACATATATTTTGTTCATGATTTATTTTAAGGTTTTCACTGCCCAGCAGAAGTTTTGACCATTCCAAAACAATATGATTCAGTCCATACGTATCTAGGTCGAACCCACACTCTCTCATGGTGACGTTGACGAACCCAAACTGGCGCTGGTTAGTCTGGACTTGCTCATGCGCAGATATTGATTTTCGCCTTAAACCGCTCCGTGTGTAAACGCACCACATCGCTTCATATAAATCGTTTTGTCTAGATCGTTTTACATTTGCCTGTGTAAACACAGCTTTAGTTGGATATGTTGGATCAAATCTAGTTAAAGTTGCATAGTCCGATGGTTTTGAATTTTAGTATTTTTTCTGAGATAAATATATTAGACTGATCACTAGTATCTACTTTACATTAGTTCAAAGTTACTTTTATTTTAAATGGTAAACTTTTGAGATATTTTGAGTGCAAACATGGAAAAATAGTTTTGCAAGCTTGCCAAAACTCTGACACCATAGACTTCTGGAGTAACAGGTTCGGTTAAATTGAATCAGTATTGCCTTCTATGCAGAAACAAATGATTAATAAGTGCATCAGTATCTAAGTTAGATATGTAAAATCAAATCTAGATAATTGATTTGGATTATAAAACTTGATGCTTCCATCGGACTATACAGCTTTAATAAAACGCCAGTAGACTGATAGCGTTGTCACGGCTGTGCAATGGATGATGTTCCTATAAACCTCTTCGTGGAAACCGTCAGGTTCCGAGAAAGTAAAGTTGCTTGTCGCCAGTCGCTTCCGCTGGTATTGCCGTTTCGGTGTATATCCCATTTCCTGGAACATTAAGCCCGCCAAGCGAATAAGACAGTATCGCTGGCTGTAAATGCACAGAATGGGCATTATCCCTATGTCCATGGATTACCGTGGCTGACAGGCACATATTATAGGTGGAAGCCATCGTGCCCGTTACGCGAACAGACTATCTTAACTAGGTCGGTCACGTGATGTTCCTTTTTTTAAATAATATTTTTTAAATTTTTAAAAGAAATTACTGCGCGGTGTTGGTAGCATACGTAGAAAGGGTTCCAGCCTAAATAGTTATTTTTGGTAGTTCTTCTGCGCCTTACACAATTTTCTGACCTTTTGACCTGTCGCAAGAAATGTTGTCAAGCCTCTCTGGGTTCCGACTCTGTCGCACTAGACACTACTATGGAGATCGGGAGTTCGGTTCCCTGTCGAGTCAAACCAATGCCTAATAATATTGACACTTGTCGCTTCCTAGCCTGGCGCTCGACATTAATAGGATAGGGCAGAGAATTGGTTAGCTCAGTTTCAGAATAATATGACTCAGTTGGATATCAAGTCATGGTGCTGGCAGCCTGGTCTCCCAGTGGGGCAACACTATAAAGTCACCATGAGTGTGCACTGTCACAAGTCGGTACCGGTCCTGATATGGCCTTAGATGTTGCCAGGGCCTAAAACTCCAACAACCAACCAACCAAAACACAACTGTTGCCAGGGTATTGTACACCATTGCTGATGTAGTTAGATGAACGAACCTCCTCAGGTGAAATGACATGTAGGTATGCCTGGGCAGGTTGATTGCATCACGGACCTTTGAGAGGCTAATCGTTAGGACCCTTAGCCCCGGAATGGCAGAAGTGTGAGTTCCAATCCTGCTCTAAGTCCAATGTTTCACGACACGAAGAAGTGTTGTTCGGTCTCACCAATTCTCTTTCCTAGGTTCGAGACTCTTTGGAATATTGTTTGTTTGTTCAGCTTTTGTTTGTTTGTTGTTGTTTTACATCCTAACAACTTCAGCTTTTGTGTCCTAGCAAAATGCACGTTTAAATCAGGATAGCTAGTGACTTGTGACAGTGCAAACTCATGGCGGCTTTGTTGTGCTGCCTCATTGAGAGACCATTGACATTGAGCAAAGCAGTCTTTGCCCTATCCTAGTAATGTGGTGTGCCAGACTAAGAATCAATTGTGTGCGTCATTTATTTAATCCGGCCACAGATCGACCCCACGACCTCCCGCCAGAGAATGGAGCTCTACTGACTCGACTACCTGAGTCCACTATACAGGTAGTCGACTATCTGGCTACATACTAAATATACACACAGTGTATATACACAGAGAATATAGGTGTGTATATATACAGAGTACATATATGTATGTGTATAGGTATATGTGTGTATAAGTGTATGTGTGTATATGTGTATATGTGTAAATCTATATATGTGTTGTGTATATGTATATATGTATATATGTACATATCTATATGTATGTATGTATATATGCATATATGTATATATGCATATATATATGTATATGTATATATATATATAAACGTACATAAATTATATATACTCAGACCCTGCATCCAAATGAGAGCGCCCATCTCCTGTTTTGATATGTCATGGGATTCGAATCCTAGTCAAGTCAAACCAATGATTTAAAAATTGATACTTGTTACTACCTAGCCTGGTTGTAAAAATATACGGTCTTTCGGTTGTGATAGCCGAGCTTGGAATCATATCAATATCTTGGGCGACGGAGTTGGGGACCATTGTTATGTAATAGTGATGCAATGTGTGCCCACTCGCTGTGTGACATGGAAATAACTATGTGTAAATGTTATGATGCACAGTGACCGGGATTGCGGTATGATGTCCAGATATTAAGATACGGTTACTAATTACAGGAATGTTCCCTCCATGCACCAGGACGAGTGCAAATGGAGCGGGACATGTATTATTGTTTAATGTAAATGTATGATGACTACTTGTTACCATGGGACCACTGGGTAAGCACACCCAGCCATTCTGCATACATTAAGGACACCACCTTGGATGCCACCCCTCCCTGGCTGCAGAGGTGTCTGATTGGCTGGCTGTGTGAGCCCAGTCATCCTTGAACTCGTTGCACTTGCTGGACAGACAACTCACTCTAGAGATACCAAAGGAAGCAGTTCACCTCTGAGCTGTGTGTAACACCCATATGACTTAGGCTGTAGGCACTGATTTTGACTGAACAAGCAGGAGCCATGGGGGCAGGTTGTAAATGAGTCAGGGTGGCAGGTCACTAGTAGGTGAACAAGAGTTGTAGCCCTATCCTAGTAATGCCGAATGTCAGGCTAGATAGCAACAAGTATCAATTCTTAAGTCATTGGTTTGATTCGAACATACTTTGAAGCTGCGGGTTCGAATCCCACTACCTACCAAAAGGGGAGGTGGACGCTCAACTCCTTCAGCCAACCTCGTCTGGTTAATTAACTAGCAATGTGTGAGGACAGTGAAAGTCTGGTTAATTAAAGGCCCGTTTATACTTTTGACGGCGTGTAACGGCCCCAAACGGCGTTAGACGGTGCAACACGGCACCAGCCAACGTTCCCATTTAGACTTTACGTCGACGCTTGATGGTGTTAGACGGCGCAACACGGCGCAAGCATTGACCAGAGTTTAACTATGTTGAACTTTCAAGGTCAGTACTTCCACACGTTGCGCAACTTGGCTGCAGAACTCAATGGCCATTAGCTGCTTTCATAGTCACGTGACATTTGCATTCTCCCCAGCTTTCAGCAATGGCCACACAAAACGTAGGGAAAGGGGAAACAATCAACATGTTTTGTTAAAAAAACTAACCTCGCCTATTAAATTCCACATAGCCTATATACTATGTGAAGCCGATGCACATACATTACAACAAAAGAGAAATACGGTGATCCTTTTCTACCACAATAGCAATACTTCCAGCATAGAATGTAATTGAACAATTAAATTTCAAAACTATATTTTACATGGCATCCTCTTATGGTCTATACAGGGGAGAATTCTCGAAATCCCGTTTTGGTAGGTCATGGAATTCAAACCTCCGGGTTCATACTCTGGTCGAGTCAAACCAATGACTTACATAAGTTACAAAATGATACTTGTCACTACCTAGCCCGGTGCTTGATAACACCATGATAAGGAAATAAGAAGTGGAATGAAGAAGACCAATTGTCTGCGATTTAAATTTCCGCTGCTTTATCAACTAATGCACCTCAAAAGAAATTTTCGCTATGTAAAATATTCTGAGTGGTTTTTGTTTAGTTTTTGCAATGTTAAAATGCTGTAAAAGCAATGTTTGCGATTCGTCAATCAATGTGCATTGGTAAAGAAAAGGCGCTAGTCTGAACGATTTTAGCTATGGGTCACCTCAAAAATGGTGGCCCCCCTGTGAGGGCTGCTATTTGCAATGGAAAAGAATAGCTCTGATTGGCTGAAACCACTGAATTTTGCAGCCAATTTCGAGGCGCTCTTTGTCTCCAGTCTGAAAAGGGAGACGTCTCCGAGACGACTCGGAGGTGTACCCTGAACGCATATAGGCCAAAAATACGTCTTGGAGCCGTCTTGGAGTCGGTTCGGAGGCATACCTTGAATGCATCCCTGGTGTGGGTTTATTTTCTGGATATGACAGTAGTAAGATCAGCTAAGAACCTTAACTACTAGATCAATGTCATAGTTAGCAGAGAATATTTCACTAAGGATGACGACACACAAAATTCAAATGTTGATTTTAACAAATTAATCCCATATGTAAATAACTTATTGACCATACTATCGCACACGCCAATGTTGATATCACATAACCAAATGAGGGAGATGTGGCACTTAAATTTGTATTTCATTGCACATGTGTGAAAAAGAACAAGAAAGCAGAGATGGAAATTACCCAGCTTTATTTCCACAGCGATTGGCCGTGGATTTGGTTGTATGCGAACAGTAACTGTTGTAGGCACACGCAGCAAGTATGTATGGACATCGGGCTATGCAGGCAGTCAATAACAAATAAAACAGTTACGAATGTGATGTGAACAAAGTGTAAAATATTCCGATAAACGCATTGGTGGGGAATGTGAAATGGTCTATAAAGGAGTACAAATGGTCTATTAATGTAAATGGTGTATAGGGCCAGGTGCATGAATGTATTTATGTAGTTGCTGGTGACTCTTTACTGGTAATCAATAGTCATTGTGTATTAGATAGATAGCGTGAAAGGGGCACTACTGTTAGTGTGTAAGGAGCTCAAGAGCTCTACTCACTACCCCCTCCCCCCCAACTGTTAGTCACAGATCGCCACACACACACACACAGCAGGCAGGGCAGGCCAAGCAGCCACACCTCATGGTGGTGGTGGGTAGATCACAGTGGCCATGGTGACACAAGAATGCTTACTGTTCATTGGTGGAACTAGAAATGATTGTTGCTGATTGGAGATAATGGTCAGGTGGTATGCCATACTATATAATAATAAACCTGAGGGTGCAAGCTCTCACTCTAATTTCACTCTTTATACTCTTTATTTCTCTCCTTGCCTGTATTGATTTCATTTAGCCTGCCTACACAAACCACAGATGCCAACCATCGACTTTACACCAGGATAACAGCTATTGAAGGTGTGTGTCCCTGAGACACATGAATATAACATCCATCGATGCTGGTAGACTGATGCGCCTGGCCGAAGTGATGTAAATGAGATTGTATACCAGGCATTAGCCAACCAGTCCTTACCCAATCCTAATAATGCCGAGCACCTGGCTAGTATCACGTCTTAAATCATTGGTTTGACTTGACCAGTTTCGAACCCATGGGTTCGAATCACACAATCTACCAAAACGGGAGACGGACGCTCAACTCATTCGGCCATCCCCTCTGGTGTTGGTAGCTGAAGCGAACCGTGCTGTTCGGATGTCTTCCTGGAAGAGAGCTTGTGTGTGAGTAGCGGGACGCTGAGGGAGTACAGAAGGAGGTGCGATGGGGCATGCTGGGATTGCGCTAGAGCATGGGTGCGGGCCCTGAGAGAAGGGTCCACAGCGACGAAAGGATGAAAAATGAGTTCCCACTGGGTAATATCGAGCATACCCTTGCAGGATGAGTTTCCCATTCACTAAGTCGTGATATTGTGTGATTTAAACAGAAATCAATGTAGATCAATTTCAAATATACTTCAAACAATTTAATCTGTGCAAAAGATACATAAATATGTGATAATGTCTGAACAAACAACAACAACATAGTCAAATAATATTTTACTACACTGCTAGCTCTGTGGAGGTCTAGCCTGATCCCCTGGCATTTATTTGCTCATGCAGAGGCATAGGAGTTTTCATCTATTATCGCTCAGTTTCCAACCTGGTCCCCTAGCCTTTGTACCGGAAACAAGTTTAAACGAGCTCAAACGAGTTCAACCCCGGCTGGTTGGGTCGCACCGTGGCTAGTTGGGTCGCTCCGTTTAGCGCTGAATATGCTTATGGGCCCTGAGGGTGAATCAGGGGGTGAGCGAGTGCCTGATTAAGATGCTGCACCCCCACCCCTAAATAAAAGATTCACCCGGTACTTGTAGTACACGGGTGAACGACAACATAGTGCAAAGACGGGCGAAAATAGCTTTAGTATGGAACAGGAAGTAGAATGCCTGGCACAGAGTTGGTGAAATGGGAGAGAATGCAAAAAGACAAGATGGTGGCCAGAGAACGCCGTCAATTTCACTTTTAAATTGCATTAAAGTATATGTTTTATTATATTTTCCAACTCAAAAGTAGCGGGTAAATATGAAGACGTACATAAAGAATATATTGTGCTTCTTAAATTAAGAATTTACCAGCTCAGTTACTTAACCCAGCATATCGAAATTCTTCGCCAGCTTTTCTAATGGGTTGGTTTTCACCCCTATACTGTAAGTACGGGGTGAATCGTTTATCTACCCCACCCCCACCCTCACTCACTTCACCGCGGGGTTCCGGCATGTGCGGGCGGACAGGAGTTTTGATCTGCTGTTCTCTTCACCTTGCAATGATGGACAGTGAGCATCCCCCGCTCATTCATCACAAATACAAACAACAAATACGAAGAGTGTCAACAGTTTTTACATACATACCAAAATTTAATTTGCACATTTGCACTTTAAAGTTTGTCAATGTTTTTTTCATTGGCTAATTTGATTTTCTACCAAATGATCCTAAAGTTATGCCAACTTTTAACTACGCTACAGGTTTGTCAGATGGCTCAAAATTATCTCCATATATGTGGTAATGTGGCAAGGCAAAGGCTTGTGGCACTTGATCGAAGGTTATAGATTCATAGAATGACTGCCCTGGTATAAATAAATATCGGAACTTATTTATATTCTCAGAAAAATAGTATAATCGAAAATATCCGGCTTAAACCTAATTCACAGAGATCGTTAGGGCCTCAATAATAATAAATTTACTCTGTACAAGTAGGGGTAAATGCTTAACATTCACAAAGACATTACAACAAACGGGTGGAGAAAAGATACCTTGTCTATCAGCTTACTTAAAGAACAATTGTGCTAAAAAAGAAATGATTGAATTCTGAATTCTAATACATTAAGAGATTTAGTAATAGAAAGGTGAAATGGAAAGTATAACTATGTAAGCATCTCCCTGAGTTATGATTAGCCAGGAGGCTTGAGGACGAGGTGAAATAGAATAATTATGTTAGACTTACCTGGGTATAGTTGACACATGCAGGTTGTTTTACAGAGTCCTACGTCTTGGTTTGTTATAAGTCAGGGCCCACCCTCCCGCACCCAAAAGAAGGAAACTAATCAGTTCCCAGAAGTGCTAAGTTGAGCACCAGACACGATGGTTGAATTGGTAACAGCCCTGGCTGGCATCCCTTGTGGGAGGTCATCGGTTCGAACTCTGACTGAGTCAAACCAATGACATACAAAATTGATCAAACAAATTAATTAATCAAAATTACCGAGGTAAAAGGTGGTTCAGTGGAAAGTGCTTTCTCTCTTTGACTTATAACAAGCCGAGGTCTAGCACTCAGTAAAACAACAATTATGGGTCAACTATACCCAGGTAAGTCTCGCATAATTATACTATCTAATGGCACTCAGCCTGAAAAAATCGTGGACCTTCTCACACCAGTGTCACTTCCTCTTGTGACTGCTCCACACCTTCCTGGTCATAATGAGGGTTCAGTGGTTGTTCTATGCAACTGTAGTGGTCTGCACTGACCTCTCAGGCAAGGACCCGCATAGACAGGTAGGCGTGGGTACTGTGTTGATATCAGGGAGCCTAGGTGGTGTAATGGTTAGCACACTGGCCCGGAATGCAAAGAGATGTGGGTTCGAGTCCCGCTCTAGGCTCAATATTTCCCATTTTCATCACCCCCATGACACTGGTTGCCGTGACCATGATCCTGTACAAGCTATGCGCTGTATAGTTGTTGAACCTACCCTGTGTATGTAAGTGCGTTGCATTGCCTGTATGTATGTAATTGTAAGCATTAAAAGACTTACAATTCCAGGGGGACGAGTGTAGTGGTCTGCACTGACCTCTCAGGCAAGGACCCGCATAGACAGGTAGGCGTGGGTACTGTGTTGATATCAGGGAGCCTAGGTGGTGTAATGGTTAGCACACTGGCCCGGAATGCAAAGAGATGTGGGTTCGAGTCCCGCTCTAGGCTCAATATTTCCCATTTTCATCACCCCCACGACACAACTCTGGTCACCCTCATATGTGGCCAGCATTTCGCTGTGTGTGCTTCTGTAGACTGCCATACAATCCCACTGAACTCTGTTCATTCTCGACCAGCTTTCCAATACGCGTAGGGCAAAACTTCCATTTTATTCCAAATTAATAGAAATACATAACAATTTGGCATAAACATGTATGCACACATGCAATATAACGGTCTGATGAATATAACTAAGTCAAAACTAGCCATAGTTAAACATTTTGAGCTGAGAAACATACAATTCCACACAAAACAATCAGTCATTTTAAGGCTGATATCCACATCACTATTATTAATTCTTGTTGTAAATATTAAAATGCCAAATGTGTCAACAGACACTTGTTTCAGAGAAATATATAACCAATATATGATTAACCCTACTAATTTTCTAGTTCTACATATGTCATTAACTATAGGATATAAATAAAAACATGAATAAAATAAATAAAACTGACTCTGGTTATGGCTCTAACACTAGTCTGAGTGCCCCTATTTCTCTAAATCCAAATGCACATGGCATAAGATGTGCTGATTATATTGATGTAAATGCAATGCTGGATAAAAGATTAATATCTTAATTTATTATATATATTTTTTAGTTGGTATTCTATGTACCAATCAAGAGCTGAGATGAGCTGAAACTAGCACATTTCATAGCTGCACCCAGTGTATTAGCATGTGCCATGTGCTTTTCGCGGGTTTGTTTTTCTTCCAAGGATCCCACAATGCACCGCGCCGCTGGAATGGTGATGTAGTCTATTTAGTGAATGAAAAATCGTCCGGTTGGACTTGGTGTGTGCTGCGTCCGTTAGGGACGAAGCAGACCGGTGGTGGCGCAACCGGTCACTTCTGTCAGGTCGAGGAGGCATAGTATAGAATAATCGATACGATATAAACCAAATAATTCCCTTACGAGTATTTATACTTGCATAATATGTTACACATCACATATGGGCCTGGACTATATATATTATATATATATATATTTATTTATATATATGGGTTTGTTTTTGTTTGTTTTTGTTGTTTTTTTGTGGTTTTTTGTATTGAGGCTGTATTTATACTGTCCATAGCATATAAGCCTGGGTATTCAGGCTTGTTTTCAATGCTGGCCAGCTGTAGTGTTGGTGTTATCTTATCACACAGTAGCTGTTGATAAGGTATTTGATTGCCTGTATTTCAGTAGCAAATAGATAGTTGGTTGGTCTGGTTAGTAGTCTATGTTAATTTTTTTGGATTTTCTTGGCATATATGTGCTTTATTTTTTCTACACTTATTACTAGACTAGCCTACTCCTATTTACATACCATAGGCTTGTACGTAGCTGTGTGGTGTGCTATCTGGCTGCTTTTGGCATGGTTACCTTCCATTGGGTGTCTCGCTGGTGGGCCGTGACATATCACCTGCCCCTTTGCAGTGCAGCTTAGTTGTTGGTTCCTAGCCTTATTTTGCACAGATATTTTTTGTATGTTTTTAGGTCAGGAATTTGTCATTCCTTTACTGTTTGGGCATTCCACACCTTGGCAGCCATTTCCAGCATGCTTCTCTCATGAGCTTTTATTTGGCTTCTGGTCTGCTTTAGTAGTGGCGCATTATTTGCTCTAGTTGCCCTTTGTGGTTTTGTTAGGAGTTTATTGTCTTGACTATAGCTGTATGCTAATGTTTTCAGATGAATTATTCTCCTATTTTCTAGCAATTCTACTTTGGTTCTTTTGTGTATGTCATAGGTGGGGTGCAGCTTGTCTACTCTGAGGCAGATTTTCAGGACTCTGTTCTGTGTATATACGGGGCAGAATGTCTCTTTTTTTTCTTCTTAAAAAAAAATATACATATATAAATAGTCATTCCCAACACGGGTATATTACCACCCTGGGGGTATTTATTCTTACCTATAGCGTTCCTGCGTCCATGTTGGGCCTCCAGTAACAGTAACTAACACTGCTGGTAAACCGAGGACTTGTGGGCTGTGCAATGCGAAAGCTGCACGATTGCGTCGGCAACAAAAACCAGTTCCTGAAGGCCCTGCCATACATCACTGGATTGGGGTACCGGATAGAAAACGGACACTGTCCGTTGAAATACGTCAATGTCCGTTTTTTTATACAGTTGGCATCAGGCCTGTCCATTATTTTTCCGGCGGTGTCCGGTGTGTAGGGTGGGAAGTTTTGAACATGCACAAAACTTATACCGGACCCAACCAGACTGACGTGTCTGGTTGGTGTCCGTTTTAAGTCCGTTTAGTTCATTTTTTCTGGTTCATGTCCATTACCCATCCGTTACGTCTCCGGTTTGCTTCCTGCAGAGTCCGTTGACGGTGTTGCGGGAATTCGGTCAGTATATGTTTTCGGCACGTCCGTGATCAGTCTGGTACTTGTCCGTTTGGTGTTCGGTCCGTCCGTTTGACATTTGGTTGCCGTCCGGTTCTCGTCCAGTTCTCGTCTGTTGGCTATTCGTTAATGTACTTCCTTGTCCGTTTAGCGTCCATTTTGTCCAGCGGCCTCTGCAACATTTCGACACATTTCAGTACATTTTGATACCGAATACCACCGGACTAGACAATTCTTTGTCTGGTTGTGTCTGTTGCTCAATCCAGTGACATGAGCTTAACACCGTTAACCTCTTCTGATGCCGTGCCCTCGAGCGGGAGACTGGGTGTAGCCTGCTGCCCGGGTAGCTGTTCGTTTGTTTGTTTGTTTGTTTGTTGTGGTTGTATGTCCCATCAACATCTTAGGTCATATCAAGACAGGTTCCAACTTGTGGCGGTGCGCCATAGTGCTGCCCCACTGGGAGATCAGGCCACTGGCACCATGACCTGATATCCCACTCAGACACATTATCCTGACACTGAGCCAACCAGCCCTTGCCTATCCTATTAATGCAGAGCATCTGGCTAGATAGTGACAGGTGTCAATTTTGTACGTCATTGGTTTCACTCGTCTGGGATTTGAACTCGCGGTCTTCCGCACAGGAAGCCTGCGCTCTATCGACTCGGACACCGCGTCTGGTCGCCTGGATCGCTCTTCGTGGCTGGATGGTGTGTTGTTTGTCTCCGAACACATTTACATTTCATTTTTGTGTAATAACTCTGTACACTCAATAACCATGCCAAAAGTAGCCAGATAACACACCACACAGCTACATACAAGCCTATGATATGTAAATAGGAGTAGGCTAGTCTAGTAGTAAGAGTAGAACAAATAAAATATATATATGCCAAGAAAATCCTAAAAAGCTAACATAAACTACTAACCATACCAACCAATTATCTATCTGCTACTGAAATGCAGGCAATCAAACACCTTATCAGCAGCTACTGTGTGATAAGATAACACCAACACTACAGTTGGCCAGCATTGAAAACAAGCCTGAATACCCGGGCTTGTACGCTATGGACAGTATAAATAGAGCCTCAATAAAAGAATAATTAAATTTTTTAAACAGTCCCATCTCCACGTTCTCTTTATATTGACGGTTTTAAGCATGCCCATGCATGACAGTGTGTTGCATCGTGTAATTCACAATCACAAACAACTCCGAATTGGGTGATGGAAGTTTCAAATAATTCATTAGGACAGTGGCACGATTCAAAATCAGAAAATCTAATTAATCAAATTAATAAGGCAATTCCCTGACGCACTCAACATAATAATATCACTTCTGATGCATATTATAATTTGAATATTTGAATATTATTTAGGTGGTTCATGTATGCAGCATGTAGAAGGAATAACATAATATTGTAAATAATCTTCTTTTTTTTAATTGGGTGCAATCAATGTTTTAAAGAATCGGGTTATTTTATATTATTTTCTTCAAACTTTTAGACATTGTCGCCAGTGGTGTGTCATACCCTATTCCATTGTTTTATCCGATTGTGTTATTTACTACTATGCGAAATTTAAAGTTATATAGTCCGATGGTTTTGAGTTCCAATCACATTTTAGATAACTGTTGGGATGACTACTAACTTGCCCACTGGGATACTATGCTACCATCAAATATCCCACTCTGACACGTCTGACAGTGAGCTAACTGGTCTTTGCACTATCTTTTCAAATGTGGAATGCCGGATAATATAGTGACAAGTATCAATTATGTAAGTCTTTGATTTAACTTGACTAGAGATTTAGATTATATCCTATAAGAAGGTAGGCCTGCATTTCCATTTCCCGTAGGCTTGAACTTTAGACCAGATATTCACTATCTTGTAGCAACCGTAGCAATGGAAATTGGCACGATATATCACTTCACTTGTAACGGAAACATCACAGAGGCAACTACATTAGTAGGCCTATATAGATTACTAACACTGTTGTGTGTGTGTGTGTGGGGGGGGGGGGGTATTATATAACTAACCATATACAGTAATTCTGTTTATGGTTAATACTGTAGTAGTCTGTACATGAGCCCCACTAACACGTGGTGGTGGCAGACACGATGCCATGCACCTACGCAGTTACAATGAACTGTGCTAGGTGGCGGCAGACCAGCCACTGGGCAGACCCCTAACGGGGCTGCCCTCTACTGCCTGTGGCTAGCCCACCCCCCACCCACCTATAGAGGCGATGTGGGACCTGGCGAGTTAGGGGGCGGGTCAGTGGACTGTTGACGCCGCAGAGAGCAGAGAGGTTTTGTAATAAACCAAGATGAAGCGTACTGATACTGAATCTTGGCGTACTTCCGTGAGTCTAGTAGCTGTCTCTCTATGACATGAATGTCATAGAGAGACAGCTACAACCAAGCATAAATGGGATCCATCGATGGTCAGTTCTGAACGGTTTCAAATTTTCCAAGACCAAAACAGTCTGCATGCACTTCTGCCTGCTGCGTAGAATACATGCGGAACCGGAGCTGACCCTGGATGGGATCCCATTAAAGTCGTTGAGAAAACCAAATTTCTGGGCCTCATTCTCGACGCAAAACTGTCTTTTGTGCCACATATAAAGTACCTGAAAACAAGATGCCTGAAAGCGCTGGATATTCTGAGGGTGCTGTCCAGCTCAGAGTGGGGAGCGGACAGACATGTTCTGCTCTCCGTGTACAGAACCTTGGTTCGTTCATGAGTGGATTACGGCAGCATAGTATATGGTTCCGCAAGGAAATCATATATTGGGCTGTTAGACACGATCCACCACCAGGGACTGCGCCTGGCCCTTGGGGCCTTCCGCACCTCACCAGTTCAGAGCCTTTATGTCGAAGCCAATGAACCATCACTTAACAACAGGATAATCAAACTGGCCATGCAATATGTAGTCAAGATAAAAACTAATGCATTGAATCCTGCACACAATTGTCTATTCGAGCAACATGACGAATCCAGGTATGAAGCCAGGCCAAATTACATCCGGCCACTGAGGCTCCGAATGAAACCTCATTTGGAGGCCTTGGGCGTGGATTTGGACGTGTTGGAGGATGCCAAAGTCCCAGAACATCCCCCGTGGTCGTTGAGAAAGCCATCGGTTATCCTCCGACTCACGGAACTGAGGAAATCTGGGACACATCCACTCGAGTACCAAGGACTGCATGCAGAGATTCAAGGCCAGTTTGCAGACCACCTCTCCATATACACTGATGGTTCGAAAGACCAAAGCCGGGTAGCTGCTGCGGTAGTCTGCCGACGGGAAAAATTTGGTGTACGTTTGCCCGATCAGAGCTCGATTTTCACTGCAGAGGCCCGAGCACTCCTTCTCGCTTTGGAGTGTATCGAGGTATCCAACCACACTAACTATGTTATATACAGTGATTCCTTCTCTTGCCTCCTGGCTGTTGCTGGACTGAAAACGAATCACCCTATTCTAGCAACGGTCATTTATAAAATGAACCAACTGACAACAGATGGGTATGATATCCACCTGTGCTGGGTGCCTGGCCATGCTGGCATACAAGGAAACGAACGAGCTGATCGGGCTGCGAAGAAGGCCCTGAACTGTGATCTTGAACCGTGTCTGATCCCTCACTCTGATCTGAAACCACTAATAGCCACCCACATAAAATCCAAATGGCAACATGAGTGGGATGAAAACATCAATAAACTTAAAGAAATTGAACCATCTGTGGGAAAGCCACCACAGACTCATGCGGGAGGTCGGCGGGACCAAGTGGTCCTTAGTCGCTGCCGTGTTGGCCACTCGTGGCTTACACATGCTTTTCTGCTCAAGGGGGAACCTCCCCCTGAATGTATTGGGTGTCAGTCCCCACTGACACTCAAACACATTTTACTAAGTTGCGTTGATTTTTTGGCCCTGCGCCAACGGTTCTACACTGCAGGCAGTATGCATGACCTTTTTACTAAGGTAAAACAGGAAAACATTTTAGCCTTTTTGAGGGCAGCTGGACTGTACCGTACCACCTTATATAGTTTACTAAATGGATTCTATTAATTATTAATGAAACTTTTCTTTTTCTATGGGAATTTGTTTCCCTTGACCACAGATATATGATTGTGAGCTTTCTAATTTAATTAGTGTCTATTGGCACATAATTGATTGTCTGCTTTTACATGTAAAAGTGATGGTTTTGAACAAAAAACAAACATTTCTCGCCGTGAATATGGCCTATGCTGCCGACACGGCGTAAAGCAACCACCAATCAATCAATCAAATCTGTGAGTGAGTGGCAGTGTGGGGTTAGACTGTGGGCCATTACAATACCATCAAACATAATGCGCAAGATATTCTAAGCGCAACAACATTAAGGAAATTAATTAAAAGTTGGATCAATTTCAATGCGGTGTCAAATACATTAAGATTAGTGTACATCAAGGTTTTTTTTGTGGAGAGGGAGGGGGAAGGAGGTGTGGTGTGAGAGCGCCGGGGAAGGTGGGTGGGGAGGTGGAGGGGGAGAGGGAGTGTGTGTGTGTGGGGGGGGGGGGGGGTGCAAAGGGGGGGGGGGGGGGAGAGGAAGGAGGAGGAAGGGTAAGGTGGATGAGGAGGGAGATAGGGAAAGGGAAGGGTGGGGATGGGAGGTGGGTGGGGAGGGGAAGGGCGGTGAGGCCGGTGGAGGGTGGGACGGAAGGGAATGGAAGGGGAGTGAGGGAAGGGGAGGGCGGGGGAAGGGCGGTGAGGACCGGGAGGAGGGAGGAGCAGAGGGCGGGGGAATGAGGGAGGGTGGGGAAGAGGGAGGTGGGGACCAGGCAGTAGGCGCAACATCGGTCAAATCTAAATGACAGGCAATCTCTCTTTTATTATTTTAAGCTCACCCTCTCGCCTTGTATGTGTTTATTTGAGACACCAGCCAGCAGCCGGGCTGATCAAGCCAACGACAAGATGGCACTGCAAAATTTACATTACAATGGGAGAGATAGGAAGTGAGCCGTCTTAGTGTTATAGGGTCTTTGACTATCCTGAACTGAGTCAGAGGTGCATCTTTTATCTAGGCTTCACTTTAGCCGTGTTTACACGGGCGAGTTAAAATGGCTCATCCTAGTTCGCCTCACATTCGCCGTGTAAACGCTCCGCTGAGGCGGATTAGGGCTGATTCGCCTCATATAGTTCGCTTCAAATAAACCATGTCGCGAGGTAGTTTATATGAATCGATTGAGCTTGTTCCCGGGCGGCGATAGTGTAAAATAGCACTCTGTCCGTGTAAACGCACCTCTTAAAACGCCTCATATAAATCGCTTTGTCTAGATCGTTTCACAATTCCCCGTGTAAACACGGCTTTTGACAACCAGGCTAGCTGGTAGGCATCGCTTGGATAAAATATTCACTCCACCCAGAATAGGGATGAAAAAGAACCGTGTCTAAATCCGAGCAAAAACTGCTTCATGTGAAACAACCATAAACAATCTCTGCCTGCCTCAAAGGTAACGAGATATGGTAGATAAATATTTGAACCACGTATTCAGCATATTAGACTGTACATTCAGGCAGCTTGCAACGGATAGGCAGCCTATAGTTTGAATCTTTCATGGCATGGGGTGTGTTTCAATTTTAAATTGTAATTTTTAGTCATTTTCCGTTCCTATTTCCTGTGTGTGTGTGTGTGTGTGTGTGTGTGTGTGTGTGTGTGTTTGTGTGTGTGCGTATATGTGTGTGTGTGTGTGTGTGTGTGTGTGTGTGAACATAACAAACCTTTCCACATACGATATTTGCATGTTGCAATATACCAGCAAAGACCCTATAATACTATTATATAGTATTATATGGTCTTTGATACCAGCTGCGCTATGAGCTAGGTTGATCGGGGTTTCCTAGAGGTGGCGCCACCATCACATGGCTGCGGGCAAAGTAACTATTTTGATACCTATGGATGCCGTAAGGTGGCACGCCACGCTGCATGCACCTCGAAATGGGGTGAAGAAGTATTCACATGCGTGACCTAATTCGGCATCAGAACGAGTCTGATACTGCGTGTATGGCCATAAGACATTGCTGTGTGCCGATGTGTATGAACTACTACATAAATTAAAGGAGTTAAATTTGAAGATATTCACTTTTGAAACTATGGTATTCATTTTTGCATACCTTTTTTTCTATTTATTGGTCAATTTTCAGGAAGATTGAGTGGTGATCAGATGCATTTCAGTAGGCAATGTCAACAAAGTCGCTCACCTTGGCTGCCAATCTTTTCTTAAATTCAAAATTGCATAACTTTCTTAATATATAGGGCCTATATATTTTTAAAATATATTTTAACCCTTTTAAAGCTGTTATTAATTTGTAATTACTAAGACTAGCTGTTCAACTGTGTTGCACAGATAACTATGCTGACAGTGTTGCATTACATGATACCACCATAACTATGCAGACTTGAAGTTGAGAGTCACATTGTAGTTAAAGAATGGGAAAATCACCATGCAAAGGTCACCCAATCTTCGTGAAAATTGCCCAATAGGTAGAAAACATGTATGCAAAGATGAATATGGTAGTTTAAAAAATGAATACCCTCAAATTTGAGTGATTTTGAGAGGTATTGGTCGACAAAAAAGTATTTGCATGACTTTTCATACAGCAGCACCTCGCAGACACATACGTGGCCTCAGTCTGGTTTCAACATGGCTGCACCGTGAATAGTGTGAATTAAGTAGTATGCTTGCAAGACTCCAGCCTATCGAAAGTGCCAATTATAAGCTGGTAGGGAGCATATAATAGTGGGATTTGCAATAGGGCCTACATTGTTAACACAACAAAATTGTGTAAAAGAAAACGTCATATCGCATGATTCTTTCTGAGACTGTGGGGTTCATAATAGCCACTAGCGGAGATGTAGTGGGGGCAGCACTATAAAGCCGCCATGAGCACGCACTCTCACAAGTCCGTACCCATCCTGATATGACCTTAGATGTTGCCAGGATGTAAAACTCCAACAACCAACCAACCAAGCGTGTATGTATGTATGTATGTATGTATGTATGTATGTATGTATGTATGTATGTGTGTGTGTATGTATGTATGTATGTATGTATGTATGTATGTATGTATGCATGTATGTATGTATGTACACAGACTTACATACACCAATGCAAATAGCCTGAACTGAGAAAACAAGTAACCAGACAGGATGGCCAAATGAGTTAGAGCGTACGCCTCCCGTGTTGGTACTGGTAGACCTGCATTATTAGGATAGGGCAAGGACTGGTTGGCTCAGTGTCAGGATAATCTGACTGAGTGGGATATCAGGTCATGGTGCTGGTGGCCTGGTCTCCCAGTGGGCAACACTATAAAGTCACCATGAGTACACACTGTCACAAGTTGGTACCCGTCATGATATGACCTTAGATGTTTCTAGGACGTAAAACACAACAAACAAACAAACAAATGAGAAAACAAGTTATATGTGGGTTATGTAGTCCAGTGGTTATGGTGTAGGAGTTTGGTGCACAATTCCCATTTGGTACTTTACTTTTTACATTAAAGTGGCGAGTTATACCTCCTCGGGAAAACAAACGAACTCGGAATAGTTCTAATTTGTGCCACAGGGTGGTGCACGCTAGTACTGAACTTTTCCACTAGGTGGTGTAGAGTGACCTAGATTGGTCATGTGACAGCTGTTGTTGTGGAAATGGCTGGGTGAGTGGAGAGAAGGGAGGGTAAAACTGATGTATTTTCAATTTTCTTTAGAGTAGTTCAAACAGGAAATATATTTGCTTTAATGTAAAATATATGTTAGTACTTACATTGCATAATTCAATGAGAAACACATATAGATGAAAAATACTTTTTCTCCACCTGTCCCAACTCTGAAAAGAGATCACCCATAAAGTAGTAGCCTACATGGCATGTGGGTGATCAATAGAGGGAATCTTCCCTTCCGTGCCTTTATACTCGCATAACTCTTATACAGCACATATATGAATATATATATATATATATATACATATATATATATATACTTCAAACAACATATGTGTCTGGAAACAAGTAATAGAACTAGACGCTGCTCTGTGAGAAGTATTCCACAGGAGGCCTACAAGTCTAAACTGGGTCACTTGGCTTGTGGCCTCTATAAACCCTAAACTGGGTCAGAATAGAGCTTGTAAGTCATATAACCATTCTAGGTCACTGATGTCAGCACAAGTTGAAATCAGCATAGCCAGTCCAGCAGGGCCCAGGGCCCTTTACGATGTGAATCTTGTATCTACAATTGCATTACACAAAACGTATCAGCATGTGCACGTTTTACACCATCTGCATTTAGATCTACACAAAACTAGATGAGCTGAAGTCAGTTTTACTTATTTTATTCACATTTTTATTTAACGTGATGATTAATAACATATCTAGATAATGGGTAGGGTTCAAAAGACCTTTGTTATATATTTCTTTGAAACAAGTTGTCTGTTGACACATTTGACAATTTGGATATATTTAAATCAGGAGTTTAAAAGTGTAGATTTAGTTGCAGAGGAAGAGGAAGTTGATTTTATTTTATTCACGTTTTTTCTTTATTTTAATGCTCGCTGAAAATAATTGAGAATTTCCAGGTTCCAGTTGTCATCGAATGAAAGTCTTGTTATACAATTCTTGAAGCCATATTTTTCTTTTCAGATTATAGATGTCTAGATTTAGGCTTAGAATTCTAAATCCAGATATTTCTAAATTTGTTTTGATCAAGATTCCACAACCACCATTGGTGGATATTTCTTATAAAATTTTCATTTTTATTTCAAATTTAATTATTTATAATGGATAGAGAATGAGGCAGAATACAGTCCCAGGTTTTCCACAGCCTTTACAAACCATGGAATTAAAATAAAACAATGTCCATGATTTGAAATCATGACATTTGGACTGTTATTGTGAAGGTGGGTTATTGATATGTAGCCACATGTATTTGCAATCTAAGGCGCTAAAAAATATAGCTTTCAATGCTTCTATATTGTAGCCCGCAATGTTTGAAGTAATGAATTAATTAGTGATGCAGATTAATAGGCTTTAAAAATCTAATTGAGAGCATCAAGTGGCCACTATATTTGTATTTTTTATTGTGGGGTTGTTCCTTTTGCAGGCTTTCCCATTTCGTCAACTCTAGGCCAATATGAATAAACAGTGCATGGTGGAACCAGGTCATTCATTTTATTTGCAGTTGATTCTTACCAAACCATTTTTTTCTCAGATTTAGACATCGTTATCATTCACTCATATTTTGAGTTGGGGTGAATATTAATTTTGATGAAAAAAGAGATGGAGAGTGCGTCTGGCAGGGCGTGGATGCGTAGTGGCTGGAGGATCATCAATCAATTGGGGTGTTTGTAACCTTACGACGGTTACCACTTGCAGAACTGCAACATTGGGTAGAGAGGCTCCGATAAATCGGCCCAATCTGTGGTTGAAGACTTAACTTCATAGAGGGAGTGTTGTAGAAGCTGGGGACATCTTCACAACGTAGTGACGGCGGGGCGGCAGCGAATCTCTTCGGTCCGACGTGTAGTTGAGCTGTAGGTGTAGTGTAGTGTAGCACTTGTATCCGGTCAGGCAAAGGGGTTTGAGGAAGGCGGGCAAAGGTGGGAGCAGCGGGCATTCCAGCAATAAGAACAAGACAGAGAAATCGTAAAGGTAAAGGGCGCCACCCAAGAACACAACTACCCTGGTCAGGGGAAGAAGTGTGCCTGGGAGAAATCGAAATGGGCAGAATCTAGGAAAGAGAAATGAGGAGAGTTGAGTCAAAGGACCGCGTCTATTTTCTCTATGGTGACCGTCCAGCGAGCCATAGACACGGACAGAGTAAGAGTAGAAAGTGAAATGCCAGCGGGCTCCCCCTCCTGGAACTCTTTTCAGACATATCGAGGAGGAGCATGGCCGGCGGAGAGGTGATAGAGAGAGGTGTGGACAGAGTGCGGTCCGGATAGCAAGTGGCTGGAGGAGGCAGGGGAGCCGCTTATAAGGCAGAGAAGTGGAGGGGGGGGGGGTGATGTAACCCCAACGGTCGGTGGCGGCAGGCGGGATGGGGGGTGGGGGGGGGGGGGGGAACTCCTCCTTCACTGCGAATCAAACGCAATGCAAGCATTACGACCAATGCTTCCAAATCATTGTGAATGAATGAATAAATAAATAAAGCCCAGAGAACTGCAAGAGTTTACTATTCCGCTCCAAATGTTGAAGCAACCTGTACTAATAGACACAAAATACAGGAAAGAAAATGAAGTGACATTTTTAAAACAAACAAACAAAAAACATTATATAGCATGCCTTCATATAAATATCACATCTTTAGTGGCATGCCATATTTGGGAAAATATGCATTGACACACTAAGAAATAGGAAAATGCACAGAATACATTGAACCTCAGCTCGCTATCTTTTTGTTTATGAGAGTGCCTGTCCAATTGTGTTGAACTGTCATTATATATACATTAATGGTCTCTGACTATATTCAGAGACTGTGTGTATATATAGACACTCTCTACTATATTCTGGACTTGTGCATAGTCTGGTTTCAATATAGTTTCGCCATCTTGTCGAATCCATCTGTACCATTATGAGGTAAACGATATCTGTGGCACCATCTAATGGTGGAGTTAACAACATTTGTGGTTACATGACTCAAAATGGATGCCACCCTGCTTGAAGTGACCAAAATTAGCATACATTTTTTTAAACCATCAAAAAACTAATATGAAATGTGTACAGTCGGCACAAAAAACATGCTATTGACAACCCATATGCCGAAGCATCAGTGGAGTACAATGATGCACATTGGCATGTGTAGGTAGTTGATTTGACTAGTTTTTTTTATCCAAAGTACAACCAAATCAAGAGAAATGCAGTTTTAACAGAATAGTCAATTTGGCAGTGGCAAAGATATCAGATGATATGAAAGCTGCATAGTCTGATGAAAACATTAAATTTTCAAAACCCAAAACAAATAAATCTAAATTTGGTTCTACATATCCAACTTAAATACTGGTGCACTTATTAAACATTTGTTGCCACACAGAAGGGAATAGTGAGACAATTGAATAGAACCTGTTATTGCAGAAGGCTATGGTGTCAGAGTTTTGGCAAGCTTGCCAACATTAATTTTGCATAGTTGCACTTCAAATATCTCAAAAGTTAGTCACTTAAAATAAAAGTTACTTCAAGCTAAAGTAAGGTAATATATATTTATCGGACTATGCAAATTTAATCCCAGCTCGCAACGATTTTGCCACTACAAGTGCCTGTCTGCTGTTTCCAACGCAGTGTGAATAAATAAATAAAAACGGCCAGAGAACCTCAACTACTAGCATTACCTGCTATGCTTATGGGGTTGGGAGAAATCTATTATGTAAGTGTAGTAGTCCGCACTGACCTCTCCGGCAAGGAGCCACATAGACAGGTAGGCATGGGTAGTGTGGTGACATCAGGAAGCCTAGGTGGTGTAATGGTTAGCACACTGGCCCAGAATGCAAAGAGATGTGGGTTCCCATTTCCCATTTTCATCACCCCAATGACACTGGTTGCTGTGACCAGGATCCCGTACAAGCTATGCGTTGTATATTTGTTGAACCTACTCTGTGTATGTATATGTAAGTGCACTGCATGTATGCATGTAATTGTAACTTACAATGTAAGCATTAAAAGACTTACAATTCCAGGTGGACGAATGTAGTAGTCTGCCCTGACCTCTCAGGCAAGGAGCTACATAGGCAGGTAAGCATGGGTAGTGTGGTGACATCAGAGAGCCTAGGTGGTGTGATGGTTAGTACACTGGCCCGGAATGCAAAGAGATGTGGGTTCGAATCCCACTCTAGGCGCAATATTTCCCGTTTTCATCACCCCCATGACATAAGCAACAACAATCAACGTGTCTATAGGTAACTCGTAGAACTCTAATGATAGAAAGACCATTCTACTTTATGTATTACATTACCACAATATTATATTATTTATTACTTAGACATGTGAAATTTGGCAAAGCTTTTTTTTTTACTTGAAGCAAAGCAGGGACTAGTTTGCTGTCTATTTCGGAAATAAACTGACAGAGAAATCACTCTTGAAGTAACTCTTGCCATTAAAAAGAAGATATTTTCACTTTAATTAAAGCACCATCCCTGAAGAATTTGATAATATAGAGAAAATAAATAACATTTAATTTGATAGTTTTCAGCCACTTGGTAGTCGGGAACCGACATTTGTTTTATTTAATGGATGTAGTATAACATTTTTTAATTGAATATTCCTAGTCTAGATCGACATCTCAGTGTACAATAAGAACAATGACACTCGGCAAATACTCAATAATACCACAAATCTCAATAATATTTCCATGGGGGTTGTGCAAACAAATGGAAACATATCATACGTAGAGTGGGGATGAAACACAAATTTCTGTTGTTCCTGGCAAACTATCAAATCGTTAGACCATCTAGGTTACTCTGTGCAATCACCTTACCCACGGTTATGTGTGTATGTGGTTCCTTGCCTATGAGATTTGTGAAACTACCACACTTGGTCCTTTGGAATCGCAAGTTTTAGAGATAACTTATATACACAACTTATTTTAATGACTACACATATACAGGCAGTGCATTTACAGATATGTAGCCAATGCACATTGGCAAACCATGTAGCTTGTAACAGATCCTGGCAGCAGTACCAGTGTTATAAGGGTGTTTGCAAACAAATGGAGACACTACCATATCTTGAGTGGGACTCAAGCCCATATTTCTGCCATTCCAGACAAGCATCGCCCATTTCTCTATCTAGGTTCTCAGATGCAATCTTCCTGTGCATGTGGTTCCTTGCCTGTGAGATCACTGTTACAAACGACTACATGATAGCTTCATCATAAATAATATTCCCATGATTAATTATATACCAATTCATGGTTAATTGTTTCTATATCACAGCTGGGACCTAACTTGACTTCAAAGACAGTTTGACCATTTGGTATTGGCAAGGGCCAGTTCTTACCCTTGTGGGGCTGACATTAGTTATTGCACTACCCACAATTCTGTATCTCGGAGCCCATGGATTTGAATGCCAATTGTTTCGAGGGAAACTGGTCCTCAGTGTAATATATGCATAAAAGACATCCAGGCACGAGCGGAGAACAAAGGAATATGTAAATGAGATGATGTCAGAGTTAAAGGGTGCCGGCAGTTCAGGGCCCTGGACAGTGAATAAAGCATTCAGTATCCAGAAGTCAAAGTTTTCAGACGTCACACTTTCACATACTGTCAGATAAGGACAATGCCGCCCGCTAACAGGCTGGCTGCGGGCCTCAGTCCTCCAGGTCAGCTCATCCTCTGCAACAACGCACGATCGAACTGGAAAACATGGATCAGAGCATATAACATATATCCCACAGCTTCAGGAGTTGTTACAAAAACAGAGCGAGGGCAATGCTGCATCATCCTTCACGTCCCGGGTGAAGAAGCCCAGAAAGTTTTCGGCAACTTGGCCATCACACTTGCTGTGCAGGACAAGATTGGGCCGCTAACGGAGACATTTCAAGTGTACTGTAACGGTAAATCAAATTTAATAATAATAATACGTTACCGTTTCAACTCACATAATCAAGCCACCGAAAATATGTCTACATATATCACGGCCCTCAGAGACAGAGTGAAAGATTGTAAATATGGGCCAGTTGAAGAATCACTGTTGCGCGATCGTTTGGTGGCTGGAGTCAAGAACATTACTTTCAGAAACATAATGCTTCAAACAGCCGATCTCACACTTGAAAAGTGCATTAACATGTGCGAGCTCAGTGAGGTCAGTGCTGACCAGTTAAAGGAAAAGAAATCGGATGTGGAGGTGAAAGAAATCGATTTTCTGAACAGATATGCAAATACGCCTACCGGTGCACTGGTGGTTTGTCTGGCTGGGCTGCCATCTTGGAAATCGCCATCTTGGAAGGCCAGAAACAACACCGGTGCAGGCGAATTCAAGATTCAATGTCAACACTGTGTGTAATATAACTGGAAGCCTGGCTGTCAGAGCCCCAGATATACCACTTACTTTTCCCAGGTGCATTCTGACAACTTTCTGTCAGTTCACACCTGATGCCCCTCTCCAACAAACTCATCTGTAATACATCTACTGTATCTCTCATAAGGCAGAAAGGGAAGACAAGTCACGCAAGATTGACAGTGAATAAGTTGTGCTTTATTGGCATCAACTCCTGTTCATCTACTAGTGACCTATCACCCTGACCCCTTCTGTCCACACAGAACTTTCTTTAGTATGTATATGAATCAGTGCCTACATCCCATTGAACTGGAGTCCCATGGCTGCTGCACACAGCTCAGTTTGTATATGAAAGGTGGAGCATCAGACAGAGTGTCTGGGTTCCTGCCCAAGAGAAGAGTGTGTCTCACTCAAGAGTCAGGAGTACAGTGTTCACTTCAAGAGTCCATCCAGAAGTGTCCTGCCCAGAGTGTCTGGAGCAGTGTGTATAGGATAATCAATATCAGAATGAGGCTTGTGTGGTCAGGTAGGGCAAAGGGGTGCAGGTGACTGGGCCTCCCACAGCCAGCCAATCAGGCACCCTCTACAGCCTGGGGGGCGACGCCCCAATATGGGCCGCTGTCACTCAACCCCAGCTGTGGGTGGTGTCCATAATGTATGCAAAATGGCTGGTGTGGTTGCCCATCGGCCCTGTGGTAACAGGTAATTGCAGACAGTTACAATAAATATATATATATTAAAAATGTCCTTCTCCTCCACTTGCACCCTCACTGGTGCATAGAGGGAACATTTCACCAAACATTAACTGTCTCTATATAGGAACATCTCGTCATAATGGTGTTCTCTGTGGCGGAGTGGTTAGAGTGTCTGACTTTTTTTCTAGGTCAGACTCCTAATCTGAGGGTCAGCGGTTCGATTCCCCGTGCCCCCAGCTCTGCCAATTTGGATTTCCACCGCTGTGTATAACTTACAGCGTCATCAAAGGCCGGTTGCTCTCATACCATGTCTATGTGGTGTGGGAGGTTAAAAATCCCTTGGGTCGGTAAAAGTGTAGGCTCGGGCTTTCTATCGACCAGCAGTAGAATGAGGAAGACCAGTCGTCTATGACTGAAATTTCCCCTGCTTAAACAACTAATGGACCAACAAAAATAATCTTGGGCACTATGTATTAAGATATATTTCACATAACCTAATATGTCACATATACATAAATAATCTTGGGCACTATGTATTAACATATATTTCACATAGCCTAATATGTCACAACTTGATAAATTTCTGTTTGACATCAAAACTAGTAATTGCTAACACCTTATTTGAACATCCAAAGAGAAGACTATATACATCGAAGAGCCCTGGTGATGTATGTCGGAACCAGATCGATTACATTCTTGTCAACCAACGATATCGAAATTGTATCAAACAGGCAAGGACATATCCAGGTGCTGACATATGTTCGGATCATAATCCAGTAGTAATCAGTATGGTAGTGAAATTGAAACAGCAGAACAAAATTAAAAACAACATTCAAATGGATATGAACATGTTAAAAGATGCAAAATACAGAACTAAGTATAATGTCTCTGTTCATAACAAATTCAGTGTACTGATGAATGAAGAAACTCCTCAGAGAGAGTATAACAACATTGAAATGGAATGGGAAGCTCTCAGAGAAAGCATGGTCAAGTCAGCAGAGGAGGTGTTACCAAATAAAAAATGAGAGACAAAGCAATCATGGATGATGCAAACCATACTAGAAAAGATGGCAGAAAGGAAGAAAGTGAAAACCACTGATCCACCTAAATACAAACACCTGAAGAATGAAATAGAAGATGAATGCAAAAAAGCTAAAGATGAATGGTGGAATAAGAAGTGTGAAGTAGTGGAACAACTTGAGTCTCAACATCGTTCAAGAGAGATGCACAAGAAAGTGAAAGAGATAACAGGTCAAGGATACAGACAGAGAAGCAGTAAATGTATCAAGAACAAAGACGGCAAAATGCTCTTTGAAGAAGATGAAATAAAGTCCAGATGGGAAGAATATGTAAATGAACTATACAATGATGACAGAGGGAACCCACCCACAATTGAGAAAGAAGATGGGAATATTATATTAGTATCAGAGGTTGAGAAGGCTATCAATGAT
Organism: Branchipolynoe longqiensis; assembly: GCA_030323885.1. Classification (NCBI taxonomy): domain Eukaryota; kingdom Metazoa; phylum Annelida; class Polychaeta; order Phyllodocida; family Polynoidae; genus Branchipolynoe; species Branchipolynoe longqiensis. The sequence goes on from CM059186.1 coordinate 141,976,904, forward strand.
CTAAAGGCAGGTAAGGCTCCTGGAAGTGACCAGATAACATCAGAAATGATAAAAGGACTAGATGAAGTGGGGATTCAAATCATTCATAAGCTAGTAACTGACATCTATGAGACTGGATTTATACCATTGAATATGAATGAATCCATATTTGTACGACTCCCAAAGAAGCTAAAACCAACATTGTGTACTGAGTACAGAACACTAAGCCTGATGAGTCATATGTTGAAGATGATCCTGAAAATAATTTGACTGAGAAACAGACAGAAAATTGAAGAACAAATCAGTAACGTACAAAGTGCTCTCTGCCAATATATAAATCAGAACCGAAAATCCGTATATTTTTACATGTGATTACGAACACCAGCATGGAGTCTGTCCGGCGAGGGGCAAGAATTGCATTGCCTGCAAGAAGGTTGGGCACTGGAAGAAGTACACGTGAAGGGATTTTCAATATGAGAATGATTTGTGAACGTTATTGTGAAGTGAACCAGGATGTTTATGCCTGCTTTATTGACTATGAGAAGGCCTTCGACCGAGTCAATCATGAACTGTTAATCAAATGTTTACAAGATATTGGTGTCAATGGCAAAGACATTAAACTAATTGTGAACTTATACTGGACACAACGTGCATTTATAAAAATGGAGCAGGGCCTATCGGATGAAGTTATGATTAAACGAGGAGTTCGACAGGGGTGTGTATTGTCACCATGTCTATTTAACCTGTACACAGAGATGATTTTCAGACACATTGAAGATTGCAAGGGAGTGACAATAGGTGGCATGAACGTCAACAATCTTAGATATGCTGATGACAGTGTAATACTAGCAGACAGTGAGAAAAACCTACAAGATATAGTGAATAGAATCAATAAAGCTGGAATACTATTCAACATGAAGATGAATGCCAGGAAGACCAAAACAATGGTTATAAGTAAAAAGACAGATAAACCAAATGTCAATATAACCATAGATGGCACAAACATAGAACAAGTATCTGAATTCATATATCTCGGACAAAAGATTACAAATGATGGGAGATGTGAGGAAGAAATTAAAAGAAGGATAACAATAGCCCGAACAACATTCTCCAAAATGTATAGAGTGTTAACATCAAGTAAGATATTAATACAAACAAGGAAGCGTATTCTTCAGTGTTATGTGTGGTCTACTCTAATGTATGGGGCAGAGACATGGACAATCTCTAAGAAAATGTACAAACGTTTAGCAGCATTTGAGATGTGGACTTATCGAAGGATGATGAAAATATCATGGACAAAGAAGATCACCAACAAAGAAGTTCTCAGAAAAATTAAAAATAAGAAAAGCTTGTTTGCCACTATACAGACAAAGAAACTTATTTATTTTGGCCACATCATTCGTCAGAGTTCAATATACCGTACATTGTTGGAAGGGAAGGTGAATGGAAGCAGAGGGAGAGGGAGACCAAGAACATCATGGTTTACAAATATTTCACAGTGGACAGGCTTGAATTATTCACAGTCTATCAGAACAGCACAACATCGGGACAAGTGGAGAACCATTGCATCCAACCCTCGACTAGAGGATGGAACTATTGATTGATTGATTGAATATGTCACACAGCGAGTGGGGCACCCATTGCTCTTCTATTACATAACCTTGGTCCCCACTCCGTCGCCTGAGGATAATAATTCTCTCTGCCAATATATAAATCAGAACCGAAAATCCGTATATTTTTGCATGTGATTACGAACACCAGCATGGAGTCTGTCCGGCGAGGGGCAAGAATTGCATTGCCTGCAAGAAGGTTGGGCACTTCGGGAGGGTTTGCCAGAGCAAACTTGGCAGGATCAATGAGTTGACCGTGGAAGAACCCGACCCTCACAACGCTGAACAATACCCAGATCCAGCGGAAGTCAATGTGTTGACGACAGATCTGTTTGTTGGTGCCATCGAGCACAGCACCAAACAAGATGCCAAACTCTGGTATGCGACCATCCGAGTGAACGGTCATCCAGTCGAGTTCAAGCTCGACACAGGATCGGAGGCGAATGTTCTTCCAAGCAAAATCTTTGACAGGGTCGCATCGGTGCGGCTGACGAACATCAGGTGTTCGCTCATGACATTTTCTGGGCATCGGATCACACCCGACGGCGAGGCTTCGATCGAGATCGACGGCAGAAACTTTACATTCCAAGTGGTGCGGGACTGTCAACCCATCTTGGGTAAACAGGCTTGTGTTGTGTTGAACTTGTTGGCGCGTGTTGACGAGGTGAACTCTGGCGTGCCGACAAACATTTCCACCCTGAACAACATCCACAGCTCGCAAGCCGATGATCTGGTAAGCAAATATAAAGATGTTTTTCAAGGTTTAGGCCTGATAAAATCTAATGCTGTCATTCATATTGACAAATCTGTACAACCTGTTGTCGACCCGCGAGGAGGATCCCGTATGCGATTCAAAACAAAGTGCATGACGAGCAAGATTGCATGGTAAAAATGGGTGTGATTGTCAAACAGGATGAACCTACTGAATGGGTAAATTCTATAACAATTGTTAAAAAGCCTAATAAGATAAGAATCTGTCTGGATCCGACAAAGTTGAACAAAGCTATCAAAAAAGGGCCATTCCCTACTAAAACGATTGATGAAATTATCGCCAAAACGGTGAATGCACAGTATTTCTCAGTTTTAGACGCCATGACAGGGTATTGGCAAATAGAACTAGACTACGAAAGTTCACTATTGTGCCCGTTTAACACCCCATGGGGCCGGTAAAGGTACACCCTTCTGCCTTTCGGCATCAAAACAACCGGTGACATTTTTATTCAGGAAATGCACCGTGTCATGGGCAATATACTCGGTATAGGCATAGTGACAGACAATATTTTGGTATATGGGTCAACCATGGAGGAACACAAAGACAGGCTGAAAGCAGTGCTGGACCGAGCCAGGTCGGTAAATCTTAACTTAAACGATTCAAAATCTTTGATATGCAAAACTACTGTAAAGTATGTAGGTCATCAACTTACCCAACAAGGTGTAAAACCAGATCCAGACAGAATACAGGCCATTGTAGACATGCTGGACAAACAAGGTGTGCAGAGGTTCCTGGCCATGGTTGGCTATGTGCACAAGTTCATACCGTATATGTCCGAGATCGCAAAACCACTGCGCACACTCCTGGCTAAGGATGTCGCATGGCACTGGCAAAACGAATAGCAAGTCGAATATGACCAACTAAAAAAAAGATTGAGAACTGCTTCAGTATGGTCATATTATGATGTAGACAAACCCATTGTCATTCAGGTAGATGCTTGTCAGTCAGATCTAGGTGTTGTATTAATGCAGGATAACAAGCCAATCGCACTCGCATCTCGTGCGCTCGACTCAGCACAGTGTGGCTATGCCACTATCGAAAAAGAAATGCTCGCAATATATTTTGGCTGTCAGAGCCTTCATGACTATATCTTCGGCAAAGAAGTTGAAATTCAAACTGACCATAAACCGTTGGTGGCTATAATGCAGAAGCTGATACATAAACTGTCAGCATAGGTGCAAAGAATGCGAATGCAATTACAGAATTACAACATACAGTTGTATCATGTTAAGGATTCTCTAATGTTCTTTGCAGACACATTGTCCAGAGCACACAGGTCACGCTGACCTATATGATGACACACTCAGCGTCGCTGCAGTGGACACGCAATCATCCAGTCTGTTAAGTAAAATTGTCAAAGAGTATGAAAATGATGTATTCATGTCCATGTTAATAACACATATCAAGAACGGTTGGGACACTACACACATACAGACACTGCCATGTCTACAGCAATACATTCCACACAAAGACAAACTAACTGTAGAGAACAACTTAGTGCTGAAAGGCAATCGGGTTGTGGTACCTCCAAAGCTCCGCAATGAAATGATTGAATGAATGAATAAATGCTTAACGGCATATCAGCACACTAAGGGCTATACAATGCCATCAAAATGTCTTAAAACCGGTTAAACAGTCCAATGTGCTTTAAAAAAGATAAAACTAAGGCAGTACTAACAGTGTCAAATAAACATTTCATACTTGCTACATTAAAATACTGTGCTCGAACATTTGCAAAGTCAATGCATTCAATCAAAATATTTTTCACAGTCAGAGGCACTCCACATGGTATGCATTCTGGCTGGTCTTCTGCTTTAAAAAGGTAACTATGAGTCAAATAGCTATGTCCAATTCGCATACGTGCAACAACTGTCTCTTCGCGTCTATTTCTATGACAAGCACCTGAAAATTTGCCAAGGGTGGGCTGAATTGCATGAAGCTTGTTCATGACAGCTTCATCCCATTGTAATTGCCACTTTTTCCTTATGAGTGCACTGATGTGCCTTTTGAGGTCCATGTGAGGAATGGGAAGAGGTGTAATGCATTTGTCGAGAGGAAATGATTGAAGCTTTGCATGAGACGCACTTGGGTATCCCTAAATCCAAGCAGTTAGCACGTGACTGCATGTTCTGGCCTAACATCAATAAACAAATTGAGAAAAAAGTAAGTTGGTGTGACACATGCCAAAATAACCGAAAGAATTTGCATAACGAGCCATTGATAAACCACCTGATAGCATGTCAACCTTACGAAAAAATAGGGGCGGATTTATTTGAAATAATTCACGATAATTACTTAATAACCGTAGAATACTACACTAAATATCCTGAGGATACGGCATCTGCCACGGTTATCAAGGCCATGAAGGATAACTTCGCTAGGCATGGTATTCTGAGCCAAGTGATTTCGGACGACGGTCCGTAGTTTAGGAGCCACAAGCACAAAGAATTTGCACGACACTATGGCCACATATTCGAGTCCGCAGTACCCCCGAAGCAACGGCCAAATCAAAAGATTTGTGCAAACATTCAAAAACATGTTGAAAAAATACTTAGACACGAAAACAGATTTCAGCTAGCGTTGCTTAATTATAGGAACACTCCCTTGCCTGTGCTGAATGCATCTCCGGCTCAGCTGCTCATGAGCAGAAGATTAATGCCGATGGCAGAAGATAATTTAATACCCGAAACACAAAATTGAAAAAGGGCACAAACGGCGAAGCGCCAACAAAGTCAGAAAAGTTTCCATGACAAAAAATGTGGCAAAGCACACGAACCACTGAAAACTGGCGATAGTGTCAAGTACAAAAACAATGCAGGGTAATGGAAGAAGGGGTGATTTTAAGTCATACAGGAATTTCGGGAAGGGAGTATCAAATTTTAAATGAGTCAGGCAACATATTGTATAGGAACAGGGTTCAAGTTATAAGGGCTCCAGAAGTGGTACAGCCGGAGCCAGTAAGGCAGGCACAAAGTGTGCCGACAGAGCAGTCAAATGTAAACAACGCAGCTAATCTAACTAGGTGAGGTCAGTGATTAGACCGGCAGACAGGCTAGACCTATAAGTTAGTCAGTTGAAAACTGCAATCACACATGAACAGATGTTGTTTGCTTTCAGAGTCTTTATATTTATATTGTATGTCAAACTAGACCCTGTGTCGTATAGGAGCCGGACATTTTTCAAAGGACATAAGTGACTTGGTACAGTTGGACATTGCACTAACCTGTCGTTGAAAGCTAAGTACCTGTGATATTACCTTTTATTACTGTATTATTGTATTTTAACATGTAAACTTGGTGTGACGGTGACAATTTTTGAGCTATTACATATCTCAGAAATACTTTTGAAGGGGGCATGTAATATATGCATAAAAGACATCCAGGCATGTGTGGAGAACAAAGGAATATGTAAATGAGATGATATCAGAGTTGAAAGGGTGACGGCGGTCTAGGGCCCTGGACGTGAATAAACCATTCAGTATCCAGAAGTCAAAGTGTTCAGACGTCGTACTTTCACAGCCATAATGCAGAAACCAATACATAAGCTGTCAGCATGTATGCAAAGAATGCGAATGCGATTGCAGAATTACAACATACAGCTATGCCACGTTAAGGGTCTCTAATGTTCTTTGCGGACACATTGTCCAGAGCACACAGTGCTAAACTAAGTCACACTGACCTATTTGATGACACACTTAGCGTCGCTGCAGTGGACACGTAATCATCCAGTCTGTTAAGTAAAATTGTCATAGAGTATAAGAGTATGAAAATGATGTATCCATGTCCATGTTAATAATACATATCGAAAACGGTTGGGACACTACACGTACACAAACACCGCTATGTCTATGGCAGTACATTCCGCACAAAGATGAACACATGGTAGAAAATAACTTGGTAATGAAGGGCAATCGTGTTGTAGTACCTCCAAGGCTCCGCAGTGAAATGATTGAAGCGTTGCACAAGACGCACTTAGGGATCACTAAGTCCAAGCAGCTAACGCGTGACTGCATGTTCTGGCCTAACAAACAAACAAATTGAGGAAAAAGTCAGTCGGTGTGACACATACCAAAATAACTGAAAAAATGTACATAACAAATCACTGATAAGTCACCTGATAGCATGTCGACCTTACGAAAAGATCGGCGCAGATCTATTTGAAATAAATCACGAGAACTACATAATAACATAGATTACTACACTAAATACCCAGAAGTAACTTTGTTGAAGGATACGGCAATCGAAGCTATGAAGGATAACTTTGCAAGACATGGTATTCCGAGCCAAGGGGTTTCGGACAAGGGTCCGCAGTTTAAGAGCCATGAGTACAAAGAATTTGCACATTATGGGTTCACAGCTAAATACTCGATTCCCCAGTATCCACGAAGCAACAACCAAATCGAAAGATTTGTACAAACAATAAAAAACATGCTAAAATAATGTTTAGACACGAAAACAGATTTTCAGCTGGCATTGCTTAACTATAGGAATACTCCCTTGCTCGTACTTAATGCATCTCCAGCTCAGTTGCTCATGAGCAGGAGGCTAAGGGGAAGACTCCCTATGTCAGAAGATAATTTGATATCTGAAACACAAAATCCAAAGAGATCACAAATGATGAAACGTTTTAACGACAAAAGTGTGGCAAAGCACACAAGCCATTGAAAACTGGTGATAATGTCAAGTACAAAAACCATGCAGGGGAATGGAAGAAAGAGGTGATTTTGGGGCTAACAGGAATTTCAGGAAGGGAATACCAAATTTGAGATGAGTCAGGTAACATGGTATATAGAAACAGAGTACAAGGCATAAGGGCTCCGGAGGCCGTTCAGCCCAAACCGGCACAGAATGTCCCCACAACGCAGAGAAATGTAAACAACACAGCTAATCTAACTAGGTCAGGTCGAACGATTAGGCCGGCGGACAGGCTAGATCTATAAAGTTAGTCAGCTGCGAGCTGTATTCACACATGAAACTATGTGAATGCTAGTATTAAGTTTATTGCTTTCAGAAGATGTTCATTATATTTCAAAGTATACACTATGTCATACGGAGGCTAAGCAGCCGGACAATAACCCAAAGGACATGAGTAAATGGGTTCATTTGGACATTGGCTGACCTCTGGTCGAAAGCTAAGTATTTGCGATGTTATTTCTTTATTACTGTATTATTGTATGTTAAACCTGTAAACCTGATGTGAATGAGATGAATTTTAAGATATTGCATATCTCAAAAATACTTGTGAAGGGGCGATGTAATATATGCATAAAAGACATCCAGGCACGAGCGGAGAACAAATGTAAATGAGATGACGTCAGAGTTAAAGGGTGCCGGTGGTTCAGGGCCCTGGACGGTGAATAAAGCATTCTGTATCCAGAAGTCAAAGTGTTCAGATGTCGTACTTTCACAATCAGTGGGAAGTGATACTTTTCTACAAAAATTGGACTGAAGTAGTTCAAGCTTTTGTGTAAATTCTCTTTTCTTTTCACATGTCTTGCATAGGATTATGAAACATAAGTCCCTGAACAGTTTCTTAGACCAATGCCCACATCAGTTTCTCATAGCTCTCGAAAGGTGTGATCAAAGATTTTAGGATGTACTCCTCTTAGCTGCTATACATTCGTGCGGCTTACAGGTTGCCCCATTAGAGTAAAACCCGTTAATCTAGTTTCCCCTGTGGGAAGGGGTTTCATAGAATAAGAATTTTCTCACTGTATCCCTCTGGAGCATGTCATAAGAGGCGACTAAATGAGGGCAACCTGTTTGCCGTGGGTTGTGACCTGTGTCGGAGGATGATGGGATCTTGGTGATTGAGGGATAACCAACAGATCACTTCATCCTGGATTTCTCCTAGACAGGTGGTCAAGTTTGGCTCGGCTTGATCAACTGGCTGGTGGCATCATGCCCTAGGACTGCCATTCAATTATGTGATGATAGATTATTCATTTCAGTTTTACAGTTTAGTATTACTTTTTGAAATTTGAAATTTAGAATTCATTGTTATAATTGTATTTGTGGTAGTTCTAGAAGGCGGCTGCTCATGAGCTAATCAAGGTGAAGTAAGTTCTCCCCACTCCACTGTGCATCTTCATAGGGTCCGAATAAGGCTGGGGATTGCAAATAATGAAGTTAGGAAAAGCGTATGGATATTTCTCTTTCACAAGGCCAGAGATTGAGGAAAGATTCTTCTTCAGATGATGACGACAAAGGACAGAACAACAGACTTATGACATTTCCAAGATTTTTTTGTAATTATGGGCCTAGACAATGATAATACTTTGTCAAAGATGTCACCTTTCGCCATTGCCAAAGGGATCGAAGGCATTGCCGGAGATCCCATCAGTGCTAAAAAAAATGGGAAGTGGTATCTTGGTGGAAGTCGGCCAAAAATCACAGTGACAGTAGGGAAACGGTCTATTAGCATTAATTCCTCTAGCAAAATTAATATTGCTAAACAGGATATTGAGCATTACATAAAATTGGATGTAATTGGTTATCTTTGGAATCTGTTGAACAAATTTCTCTGCATGCCCAATATTGAATAATACTATGGATATAATTGTAATGCGAAAGGAATAAAGACATGAGGCAACTACATTTGAATACAAAGAACACGCTACCATTTTAGCAGAGCGAATATGTTGGGTGTCACACAGCTTTGGGTGTTTAAAAAGTGTATTATGTCCTAGAAACAGCTGAGGTTATATCAGGACATGCGCAGACTTGTACTTCTGTAACAGTGCATATTGAGGCAACTTTATGGTGTTGTCCCACTTGAAGACTGAGCCACAATCACCATAACTCAATATCCCATTCAGTCACATTATCCTGCTATTGGGCAAAGAAGTCCTTGTTTTGTCCTATTACTGCTAGGTTCCAGGTTAGGTAACAACAAGTATCAATCTTTTTAAGTCACTGGTTTCACTCAATCGGGATTCGAACCTACAACTTCCTGCAAAGATTCAGCCATCCCATATGTTCTTGTTGTATAGCGGTCTAGATCTGTTGGGTATTTTTTCTAAACAATGATGTAGTGGATGGTGCAGTGTGAACGGTCTATTAATGTTCGCATGAGTGGTACAAAGCCCAATGACTTTACTGCTATATAATCAGATCTATGTAGAGCTAACCTGTTAATCCCACCCATGCTCTCAGTCAACCACTTTGGACCGAACCGGGTGATGGTCGAGTTAGAAGGTTGTCACTAGATGTGTGCGCTCCTATGTGAGTGTATGAGTGTGTGTCTGTGTACGCATTATTTATGTGTAATGCATATATATATATATATATATATATATATATATATATATGTATATATATATATATATATATACACACATATATATATATATAGCATTGAAGCTATATATATGCGTGTGTGTGTGCATAGTATATATATATATGTGTATGTGTGTGTGCATAGTTGGTTGATTGTTGGAGTTTTATGTCCCAGCAACATCTAAGGATATATCAAGACAGGTACTGACTTGTGACAGTGTGCACTCATGGTGACTTTATAGTGCTGTTCCACTGGGAAATGAGGCCACCAGCACCATATGGCCTGATATCCCACTCAGTTACATTATCCTGACACTGAGCTAACCAGTCCTTGTCCTATCCTATTAATACTGAACACCAGGCTAGGAAGCGAAAAGTATTAATTTGATAAGTAATTGGTTTGACTAGACCGGGAACCGAACTCCCGACCTCCCGCACGGGAGGTCCGCGCCCTACCAATTCGGTCACCGCGCCCAGTGTGTGCGTGCGCTGTTTGTTTGTTGTTTTACGTCCTAGCAACATCTAAGGTTATATCAGGACGGGTACAGACTTGTGACAGTGCACACTCATGGTGACTTTATAGTGCTGCCCCACTGGGAGACCAGGCCACCAGCACCATGACCTAATATCCCACTCAGTCATATTATCCTGACACTGAGCCAACCAGTCCTTGCCCTATCCTAATAATGCCGAGCACCTGGCTATTAAGCAACAAATATACATTTTTACATCATTGGTTTGACTCGACCAGGGTTCGAACCCACGATCCCATGATCTACCAGCACGGGAGACGGACTTCCTATACTTAGTAATATTAGAATAAATACTACAGTAGAATCTGGGTATCGGGTCAAAATCCCAGGTCAGATGCATCTCAGATAGCACATGATAGGAAAATACATTCATACAATCCTAAACAACAAGACATATTTTTATGTTGTTAATACACACACATATGTATGTTTGGTGTGTGTGTGTGTATGTATATATATATATATATATATATATATATATATATATATATATAGATATATATATATATACTTATATCTGTATAGCACTGCAGTCTAGTTTCATTCCCCCCTTTCTAACCAACCAAACACCCCATCACCTGTCCTACCCATCGTTGTTTCACCGGGTTATGCACTGTTCAGTAAGACCCAATATGTTTGAACAAATTAAAGGTATATATTGCCATATTTATATTGGCATAATTTTATATTATTTACAACCTAAAAAAAATACATACCGTAAAAATTGACAAGTGTGGCCAGATTCAACCTGGTTTTCTCCTCTATCCTCGATCAAGGTTGGCTGAAGCAACCTCCTTGTAACTACGATGGCTTGCTAGGCTAACTAAATTTATAGTAAAACTTATAAAAAATGAAGTAATATGTGACCGTTGTTTTTTATTGTGTACCTAATATGCATATATTTATAAATATATATTGTTATTTAATCGATTTACTTATGTTTATTTGTCAGATAGTTTCTCAATAACCTTTCTGGTTCATCACTCGTCTACGATGGCTGGCTTGGGATTGTTCCATAGGCTTAACCGTTAAGTGTAAGCTATATGTAGAACATGTCATGTTTATATTTGGTTCAATGTCGACATATATTCATAAAACTTAAGATATTAAACGTGATCATTTTCTAGACATTCTACCGTATATTCTCTGTGCTTTTAATAGTCAAACCCATATTGTAACACCTTTAACAAAAGGTAATCTTTCCTACTTCGCATTTCACATACTCGTGCGCCGCCATTTTACTCGACAACTTGGCTTCCTTGTGTCGCTGAAGGCTCCATCGTATAGTTCTCGCGTGTGTGTATTCATGCGCCCCGCGCAGCGCACACTTTAAAACTTTTATGTTTGTTCACAAAACTATCGCATCCTGATGGTAATCGGCACCATATACCTCATAGAATATATCTCGCGGAGATTTATTCAGACAATATGAAGTCACAATTGTTATGTACATCATCGGCGGAACTATTTTGTTTAGATGTAGTGTTCCACGAACACGCCGTGTACATTTTGTCCTAACGCGGCACATGCAGGCGGGGTTTGGTTTACGGGCCCTCTCGCAAAGTTGATAAATAACAATAAGAAGGGTAGGAAACGCGAAGAACAGTGTTAAAACTATTTTAGTTGCCATTCTTTCTTAGTGATATGGTTGTAAGTGACAGGAAAATGGAAGAAACCCGCAATGGCAAACGTTCTCTCGGACCAAGTCCTAATGGCCAGTTATCCGACGACAGCAGCGCCACTGACGATTCCGATCACGGTATGTATCTCATTCATTGACTCAACACCCAGTTCTTACTAGCTTAATAACTTTCGAGATTTTTATTTCATTTCAAATCTCGAGGTATAACGTGCATATTTATAATTGACTAATTTAAATTTCTTACAGACTTCGGGATGCGTGTCGGAGATGATTATCAGACAAATATCCCGGACTACAACCCAGGTATGTTTACAGGTCTTTTGTGTGTATTTCGAGAGTTTACGGCGTGTGTGTATGCACGGGTAGTAGTACCCCCCCCCCCCCCCCCCCGCTCTAATGTGAATATTTGAAAATTGCCATGTTTGGTATGAGGCAAACGTTATCAAATTAATTTAAATAGATGTATAAATAATATTTTGGGCAATTGGTTTTTGTTATGTATATAACTATATAACGATAACTTTAAAATGTATCGAACTAATTAAAGTGGAAGTGATACTTTGCTGGAGCAATTCACCTTTTAATACCTTGAATTTTCCACTGTCTTTCCTTATTTTAATTCGGTGTTTACGTTTCATTGCTTTAATTAATTCATTTATGAGTGGGCTGCTCAACACTTATCATTTAAATACCTCGTAGGCTTACTAAGTTTTAAAAAAAAATGGTGTGATTAAAATGTATTTTGCCCTCAAACATCAGCAGAATCATGAAAAATGTGTCTAAAACTAAGGGGAAAAATAAATATTAAAGAATTTATAACTTAGGCACTAATAGACCAATTTACCTTTATTGTATATATATTTGTAATCAGAATGATAAGGTCTTTCTACTACCATTTGCAAATTAACTTCATGAAAAGAAAAAATCAGTTTGGAGTACCTATTAACAGGCGGACATATGTGACACGGGAAACGAAATAGAAAATTGCCCTTTGACCAAATAACGGACATGATGATTGTTTGTTTGTTGTTGTTTTACGTCCTAGCAACATCTAAGGTCATATCAGGACGGGAGGACATGATGAACTGCTCACACTTGCTCATTTGTCTTTCCCACCTTTGTGCATAGTGATTTTCATGAAAATAGGCCTCTATTCTATTCTGAATAAAATTTGATGGTAGCATGGTAACGTTCCAAATGGGAATCAACTTTACACATCCATTGACCTCAAATTTCATGATTCAGAGGCAACTTCAGGATTAAACTCTAACTATCCCATAATCAGGTCAATGTGGCATGGTTCAAATAGTGAAAGTAGTTCCTGTGTTGCATTTATATATGCAGTGCTTGATGGGTAGTTTCACAGTGTGTGCAAGTGGAATCTAAATGTTACTCTGCAAATGACTCCAGAAACGGTTAATTAATTTCAAATTTTTATACTATTTGGGGGAGAAAATATCCCCAACTAAGGAAGATGTTGACCATTTGAAATTATATGTCTTGTTGTTCAATGGTTTTCATTAAGTTTGTGATACTTTATTTTCAATCATGTTGACTAGAGCCGTGTTCACATGGGCAATGTAAATCGATTCGTAGAAATCGACTTGCCTAGTTCGACGCACATTTCGCGTGTGAACGGGCGTCTGATGAGGATTAGGGCTGAATCGATTTCTGTGATGCGGATACTGTAAACCGCCTGTGGAGGTCGATTACGTGAGTCGATTTCTGTGAATCGATTTATTTTGACTGTGAATGCAACCGACTTACTTGAGGCGGATTAAGGATGTGACAGTCGAGACCTGAGTGTGTTGACTTTCCGGTAAATTTGCTTTATGAAACTGCTAGCTGTGCACAGATATTTTCTTCATCATTTATTTTTAGGGTTTCCCTGCCCAGCAGAACTTTTGACCGTTCCAAACCAATACGATTCAGTACATACATATCTAGGTCGAACCCACTCTCTCGTGGCGACGTCGACTAACCGAAAAATGGCGCTGGTCAGACTGGACTTGCTCATGCGCAGATATCGATTTCCGGCCCAAGTACGGCCCGTTTGAATGGGCGTCTAAATCGATTCATATGATTCGCCTTGGCTGAATCGCTTTAGATTTTGCCCGTGTGAACACGGCTAATGTCACAAATTAGTGGTGTCATTTTCTATTCATTCAGTCACATCCATCCCCAGTAATGTACATAAGACATAATAATAGCACTAAATTTTATCTTTATTATCTTTCACACCAATTGGCTACACCATGAAATCAAAATATTGATATTGCAATGAAAGGTTGCTTTGGTATACAAATTTCAAATATACTACCCCAAGTGGTACACAGTTTCTGAGAACGACCCATATAGTAAATAGTTCATATTATGTTTGATGGCGTTGACATTCGTATTCAGTCTCTATGCATATATATCTACAATTTAAGAATACTTGCATTGTTACCATATTAATGGCAAATTTGAAGCAGTTTGTATCAGAATTACCGTGTCGATCATTTTAAATGGTAATTTGAAGATGATTTAGTTTTTGTGTACCATGACATCTATTTTGTTGTCTCCTCATTAAAGTATTTTTCGTTATCTTTATCGTCGTTTTTAGTTTCTAATGATAGGAGCATCCGGTATGACGATTAATTTGATGTATCATAATTTCAAGGGGTTGATAAAGTGTCTTTTTATTGATCATGCTAAGTATTCATTGTATATAAACTTTTAAATACAAAGAGATGTTCAAATGGAAAGAATAATACCTATAAAACTGGCAAGCAGATAGCATGAGGTTTGCACTAGAAATTTTTGAGAAATTAGTGACACTGACAAACCTTTATTTTCTTTGAAATAGAAATATTTGTGGGGAGCTATGGATCTCAACATGTATTGCAATTATGCAAATAAATATACACATCAGCATAATTCTTTAGAACGATGACTAAGTGTAAGTTATTGTAGTTAATCGTTGAGGGATGTAGTGATTTTCAAGATAATACAGTTAATAAAAGAATTGACTATTTTCGTTGCAATAAATTATTTTTAAGTTGGAATATATGATACCTATTTTTGTCAGAAGATAGAATCTATGAAGACTTTTTTCGCCATGAATATGGTCTGGTATGATAGTAGAATCTCACCTCATTCATAAACTTTTGATATAAACATGTATTACTTGAGTAATGAAAGTGGTTGATCTACTCTTCTCAAATCAAACTGGCTAGTTTTGTTCAACTGTTGAAAAGCGTATGAGTACTTTAAAAGTGAAAAGTAAAATTAAATTGGTTTCTATTAGTTTTGTGAACATGGGGAAGAATAGAAATTGGAATATCAAAAGTGAATATATATTGGTTTTGCTGAATTGATGTCCTTGTCAAGTATTCGTCTGAAACATCTTATGGATATCATGCCACTTTAGATTCTGTAACAAGCTGTTCTTATTGTCCACAATTCGAAGGAGAATGAATCTTGGCAGCATGAATCAGTTTATCATATAATATTGGATCCGTTGCACTGTTGTATGATTTTGCACAATACCTTCTTTTTATTTAATATAAGTTTATATTCTTTGCTTAAGCAGGGGGAATTCTAAGCGCAGCCAATTGGTCTTTCTCGTTCCACTGTGCCTTTCCCTAGCATAGTAATGCTGAATGCCAGGTGGGCAAGCTAGCCACTGATATTAATTTCTAAAGCTGCATACTCCAATGAAAGTATCAAGTTTTCAAATCAAATCAATTATCTAGATTTGATTCTACAAATCTAACATACCAAGTGAGCATTTGATGCCACATATGACAACCAAGTAAATTTAATAGGACCTGTTACTGCTGAAGTCTATGGTGTTGGGTTTTGGTGTGCTTGACAAAAACTAATTTTACATTTTTGCACTAGAAATATGGGTCACTCTACTGAAAACTGGCCAGAAGTGTCACATGGAGAGTTCAAATTTAATATTTGAATTTTTAACATTTTTTGGTTGCAAATGACGGCAGGAAATCTCCTTTACGTCTATGTAAAATATAAACTGATGAGATTTAAAAAAAAAGGTGTAGTCCATGATTAACCTATGTCATATGGCAGTATAACATGTGTTGCTCAGGCGTAACACCTGTTTAGGGCACCTCACAGTCTGCTTAATAATAATCTAACCAGAATTAAGTAATTTCATACTGAGAAGCATATTAATCGTGGCATAATATACAGAAATATCTAGTGCTTATATTGATTTTTTTTAAAGTAATTCACAGCCATGCTTTATTCACTGAATAATTAGTGTACAATATTTGTGTGGCATCCAGACACCTGGTTCCATCTGTAATCGAAATTTGTAATCTTATTTCTGAAGACATCAAATACATTCTTTTTTAAAATTTAAGCATGCATACATGTTAATAAATACTTCCTTTTGATTTGGGAACTGTTTTGTTTGATATATCAATGCTATACAAGTTGTTAATAAGGATCCAACCCATATGTCATGTTACAAATGGCTGACTGTAAAATGGGGTTTTTTGGTACAAAAACACTTCATAGCTAAAAAAAATACCAAAGTTGCACACAGTTTATTTTATTTCCCTTATTTCTTACATCAAATATGAATATGAAAAGTCAGGAAAAAAGTAAGTAGGACGTTTTTTATTGATGTTTTAAAATCCCATCCCATGCTGACCAGTTTTCAGGAGACTCATATATCAAAAGATAGCCATTTAAAATGTAAAGTGACTTCAATCTATAGTATTAGTAACGTAGATTACAACAATCAATTCAATTAAAAGGGGCCATGTGTGCTGTATGCACCAGCACATACGCTCCGAATCCATCAATCACTAAGCTAAAATAAAATCAAAGACTCCTAAAAATGTTATTTAAAGTAAGTAAAATAAATATGGTAGAAGAGATTGAATGCAAACTGGGATGGGGCACACACTTCGCCCACCTAAACTGCCAGAGCGCATCCAATAAAATAGACGTAATAAAAATGCATCTTTAAAAAAGACAATCTAGATGTACTAACGTTATCAGAGACATGGTTCACTGACAAACACCAAAACAACACCCTCAATATAGACGGATATATGCTTGTACGTAATGACAGACAACACATTAATGCAATGAACCAAACAAAGAAGGGTGGAGGTGTTGCCATTTACTGCAAAGCCACCAAAAACCTAGACACTGAAAGGCTAAAACCAACAAATCTCTCAAATGAGCACATAGAACTACTATGGTGCAAAACAGATATGGTAAGAAGTAAGTGGAAAAGGTGAAATACCAACCAAAATACTGAAAGGGGCACTCCAAGCCATCCTGGCCACTATAGTACACCTATTCAACATCTCCTTTGAGCAGCGGCGTTTTATCTCAGCCTGGAAAATGGCAACCATCACCCCTATTCACAAAAGTGGAGACAAACAAAGATGGGAAACTACAGGCCAATATCAATTCTTCAAACCCCAGGCAAACTCATTGAAAAACTGTTACATAGACATAAATGAACACCTGGAAAAAAACCGATATACTAAACGAAAGACAAGGGGGCTTCAGGAAACTGCACTCCATCAAAAACAATAGCTAACCTAACAAATAATGTACTGGCATCAATGAACCAAAAACTATTATTTGGAGCAGCCTTCATTGACTTCAGCAAAGCATTTGACACAGTAGACCATAAAATACTATTGGAAAAATTAAAAACCATGGGCATAAAATCCAACACTATGGATTGGATAAAATGCTACCTCAGCAACAGAAAACAAAAATAAACAATACACTAGCAGACAACCAACCTGTCACATGTGGTGTACCCCAAAGGTCAGTGTTAGGGCCACTACTCTTTATAATCTATATAAATGATCTAGAAATTCTTCAAATTACCTAACCACCCAACAAAATGGATTTAGAAAAGACAGATCAACAACTAGGGCATTGGCCTCTCTTATCGATGAGTTATTGACCAACATGGACAAAGGTGAACTTACAATTGCAGTATACCTCGACTTCAACAAAGCTTTCGATACAATTGACCATAGAATACTATTGCAGAAAATCCAGAAAGCAGGATTGGGGAAGAAAACCTGTACATTCATGGCCAACTATTTAACTAATAGGAAACAATGCACAAAACTTAATGACACTGAGTCAACCATCAGGACTATTAAAACTGGAGTTCCGCAGGGTTCAACCCTGGGCCCCCTTCTGTTTTTAATCTTTATAAATGATTTACCCCAAGTATCAGAGGATGCAACATTCACATTATTTGCAGACGATGCAGCACTCGCAGTACACAATAAAGATTTCCAAATAGCAACCGATCAGGTTCGGACAGTGCTGACCAGGGTTAACCTGTGGTGTAGTGAAAACAAACTATCCCTTAACACCAATAAAACTGAGTTTGTCATTTATGGCACCAAAGCAAGGAAGGCAAGGGCACAACCCATAACAGTGCATATTGGCGGAAATCAAATTAAGGAGGCAAGTGCATACGGGTACTTAGGAACAGTGATTGATTCTACCTTGAATGGGAATCAACAGCTGGCTAGACTAACTCAATCATTGGCACTAAAAATGACTACAATCAGGAAGATGCGGAGCTTCATAAGCGAAAACACTGCCCTACTGCTGTATAAATCAACAGTTCTACCAATAATAGACTATCAATCAATCAATAGTTCCATCCTCTAGTCGAGGGTTGGATGCAATGGTTCTCCACTTGTCCCGATGTTGTGCTGTTCTGATAGACTGTGAATAATTCAAGCCTGTCCACTGTGAAATATTTGTAAACCATGATGTTCTTGGTCTCCCTCTCCCTCTGCTGCCATTCACCTTCCCTTCCAACAATGTACGGTATATTGAACTCTGACGAATGATGTGGCCAAAATAAATAAGTTTCTTTGTCTGTATAGTGGCAAACAAGCTTTTCTTATTTTTAATTTTTCTGAGAACTTCTTTGTTGGTGATCTTCTTTGTCCATGATATTTTCATCATCCTTCGATAAGTCCACATCTCAAATGCTGCTAAACGTTTGTACATTTTCTTAGAGATTGTCCATGTCTCTGCCCCATACATTAGAGTAGACCACACATAACACTGAAGAATACGCTTCCTTGTTTGTATTAATATCTTACTTGATGTTAACACTCTATTCATTTTGGAGAATGTTGTTCGGGCTATTGTTATCCTTCTTTTAATTTCTTCCTCACATCTCCCATCATTTGTAATCTTTTGTCCGAGATATATGAATTCGGATACTTGTTCTATGTTTGTGCCATCTATGGTTATATTGACATTTGGTTTATCTGTCTTTTTACTTATATTAAAAGTTATAACCATT
The DNA here is from genome assembly GCA_030323885.1 of Branchipolynoe longqiensis. NCBI lineage: Eukaryota > Metazoa > Annelida > Polychaeta > Phyllodocida > Polynoidae > Branchipolynoe > Branchipolynoe longqiensis. Next base: position 141,996,041 of record CM059186.1, read on the forward strand.
GTTTTGGTCTTCCTGGCATTCATCTTGACCATAATGATATAATTTATGGATTGCTCACAAAGCAGCAACTGACTAAGCTACAAAGGATCCAAAACCGGGTGTTAAGAACAATTTATTGGGGCAAAACACTAAGTGTACAGGAAATGCATGACAAAGCAAACCTAGATTCCCAATTGGTTAGAAGAGATTCACATCTCCTATCACTTATGTACAGAAGAGCCAGAGATACCCAATATATAGAAAACACAAAAAGGAATACTAGACGGGCTGATTCCACTCTACTCAAAGTCCCCAAGCCTTCCACAAACAAACTAATTAAAGCAACAATTTACAAAGGCAGCATGATGTGGAACAACCTACCATCCAGAACCAGGGCAGCTTCCTCTTACCTAGAATTTAAAAACTCACTAAGAGTACATCAGATTGGGCAGGCCCTTATGCAGTTGCAGTAAAGTATGTTCCATGGTGTCACCATGCCGTAAGTAGCAGACCACCAAACCCTCAGCCTCGGTTTCTCCCTTCCCCCCAGCCTCCACTTTTTTAATTTGTTGCTGTTCCTCTGTTATCTCCAGTCAACCATATATGATGACAGAGACAGTCCAGGTAAAAATGTAAAATGTAAGACCTAAATGCACTGGGATTGGTCCCACTGCTTCACTGGTCACAGATGGTCCAGTGTATTATTAACAACCCCACCCCAACAACATAATTCATAAACTCACATAACTAGCTACATTAGAGTTACACTAGAATTTTCCTAACAAACCAACATTTATATACCGCTTGCCTAACTGCAACTGAACATTAAAACTTACTACAAGTTTACCAACTGAATACAGAAGATAACTTCTGCTTACATTCTAAATACTATGTAAATACTCACATTGATCTGACTAATATTGACACTACTGTACCATATTGTTATGGAACTTTTGGGTTTCAGAATTTCATTGTGTTACATGGCACAAATTGTCTATTCAACAGGTATTGTACACCTTATTCTATATACCTTTTGTGTAAATAACCCTGAATTGAAAAATGGCTTGAAGACCAGTGCTTCGGCACTGACAAAAGACTTATTCAGCAGAATAAACATATTTACCACCAAAAAAAAGATGGTTGCAAACTGAGTGCCTCCAACTATATGCAGATGACACAGTCATGTATGCAAATGGCACCACAAAACAGGAGGTAATAACTAAACTAAATAAACTCCTACTAAAACTAGTCGAGTGGTGTGAGTCCAACAAAATAACCATCAACACAAGCAAATCAAAAACAGTACTCTTCTCACATAAACAAATGCCAGAAAGAAAACTACACTGTAAGTTAGGAAACCAAACATTAGAAAATGTAGACCATTACAAATACCTAGGTCTTGAGTTGGACAGCCAACTAAACTACAACCTATGTATAAATAAATTATCCAGAAGGTAAACCACAAACTGTGGCTATTTGCAAAGCTAAAGCCCGGTACACATCTCACGTATGAAACCTAAAACTGCCCGTTTCACGACTGAGTTTCAGTTTTAGTCAGTTTCAGTCTTTAGCTGTGTGACCCCCTAACACACCAGAGCCTTGCGATTGGCGACGTAAAACTCAGTTTTAGGGCTTACAAGTGCAATCGCCTGAGATTCGAAAACCGAATCGGGCCGTTCGAGAAACGCTATATGTGAGTGCTCAGTTGTATTTTGTACAGTATATGTGTGCTACCCGCCGATCGGTCCCGTCCGGGGTTTTACTGTCAGCCAATCAAAGGGCTAGATATCGTCATGTGACTTTGTCCATACACAACCAACAAAAATGGCGGATTAGACAGGTGAAGTGGAGGGAACGATGGTTGAAATGTGGCAATCTCGGCCATGTTTATATGATGTCTCCAGTGCTGATTATTCAAATCGAGTAAAGAGGAATGTTTCGTTGGCTGAAATTACTGCTGCAATCGGACATTCAGGTAGGCCATGTTTTCTGATAGCATTGATAGGTCGGCGCATGCTGTGGCACATACTTTTTCAACAATGGGTCGGTTAGCCTCAGGTGATGCCGATGAAAAGAGCTTGACTGGAACTTAATGTTGGTAGCCATATCATTTTCCTAAAGTAAATAACAACAAAGTATTGTTGGGAGAATCAGTACCTTTTTGGCCCTTTTCTTCTATAGTAAAACTGCTCAACGCTACAGCCCGAAACACAGATTTTCAAAAACTCTCATATCTTTTTAAATACAAAAACAATTTTTACTGGTACTATCCTATTTACATAACAAGAGCTTTAGCTACATAACAAGACCTTTAAAATGCTTATTTATATATTTAAACAGCTGAGTCCATCCAGAAGAGGATGACCAACCTCCGTACACAGTATACCCGCTTCAGGAAATCAGCGGCCTCTGGATCTGAGGGGAAACCACTCACACCAAGGCAGAGATGGATACAGCTATCACTATCCTTTCTTTCAGCACATGTGCAGAAGAGGCAGAGTGTGACAAACCTGCTGCTCCCAAACCCAAGCAACAGCAATGCCACTTACAATAATAATTCCATTCAGAATTCTTTAGTTAAAGAAACACACAAAACTCAGTAATATCAGTATTATCTTTATCGACACATTTCCCCCTCTTGCATTCTCCCCCTTCCATTCTCACTCTCGACATGATGTTTCCCTTAAGAGAATATTCAGTTTGTTTATATTTATACTTATATATTATATATAATTAATGTTTTGTCAAAGACTATATCGCTTTATTCACAAATCCAGTGCAGTATAGCACCACCATCTATACCATTTTATTGCACAGAGCCTGTCGGGGAATTCGGGTACTCAACCAAGTAGTCTCGTTGGGTTTTGGCACATTGTGTTCAGTTGGTACCTGAGGGAAGTCTTGCCTGGCTCAATACTCTTGTCTGTTCTCCAGCTACCGGGGGTTACTGTGTGAGTAGTGGGGGTCCTCTGAGTCAAGTTGGGATGTGTGGCCAACTTTCTTGCGCGTGAAGTTGTGAAGCGCACAACTTGCCATCACCAATTTCTCCACCTTTTCTGGTGCCAGAGCGATGTTGGTTAGGAATACTCTTGAATTTGTTTGCGAGAATGCCAAAGGCATTCTCCACCACACGTCGGGCCTCTGTAATTGAAAATGCGGTGATCGATCCACATGTCCCTCTGACTGAAGGGTTTCATGATATATTCCTTATGGGGAAAGGCATCGTCAGCCACAATGAAATGTCATCTCCTGCGACAGGTTTCGGTGGCGGGAAAGAGTCAGCATGGTTCTCCATGGCTTGCTGGAGGGTGCATCCAGCAAACACTCCTCCGTCACTCACACGGCCATTGTAGCCCACATCAACATACAGAAAGCGATAGTCTGCATCGACTAGTGCCATGAGGACGATGCTGAAGCTATGCTTATAGTTAAAGAATGTGGACCCTGAGTGCTTTGGTGGCTCTATGTTGATGTGCTTTCCATCCAGGGGGCCCAGGCAGTTCGGAAAGTTCCACCAGGTCATGAAAAGATCTGCCACTCCTCAGGGGTTGACGGGCACTGAAAAAACATAAATACAATCACATAAACATTTTAACTTAACCACACAATTGTTACTTTGCTTTAATTCGGATGAACGGTTCAGTATGACGAGTTTTCTTTGTTTTTGATGGCGTGGTTAGTAATTGTTTCTCTTCCCCCTCTGCAGGCCATCGGTGAGGAGCTGGGCAACAATGACGAGGAAAGTCACAATGATGCAGAATCGCAAAGTGTCTCATCGCTGAGTTTGAGTTTGGTCAGAGACGAAATGGAAGCTGTCGACCCAAATCGGACGAGCACCCCAAGGTCGACCAAAGAACCCTTAAAAAAGCTTAAGAGAAAAAGAACGGTGGTAGAGACACGAGAGAACGCTTTGATGGAACTCGTTCTCAAAAACTTATAGAGGAGACCCAGACCGCTACCGACACACAACCTGATGATGCGTTATGCATTTTCGAGAAGAACATAGTAATGAAATTACGTCAGATAATGGACCCACGAATACTATTGATTGTGCAAAATGATATTGAACAGGCATGTTTCCGTGGGAGGATTAAGATGATCGAGAATGGTGGCCAAAGTCCTGTGCGACCCAGCACCCCTTTGCAAAGTCCAACCTCCCACGGAACCGACGTGGGTAGCCAACCACCAGGATCCTTCTCCTTCATCAACTTGTTGGGTTCAGAGGAATACACCGAATAGCTAGTTTTAATACATAACGTGCTGTATTTGTAATGTGATGGTTGTCTAATTGATAAATAGAAATAAAATAAAATATATATTAACGACAATTAGTCATCGCTTCATTCTTGTCATATATCTATCTATTCTCACCTTGAAATAGTCATCTTTTTTTTGTAAATATAGTTTATTCATTGAATAAAGTCTTTTGTCAGCGCCGTGGTACTGGTCTTCCAGCCATGTGACAATACAGTTATTTACAATATATGTATATATGTAGTCTGATATTGTCATCAGCATCTAGCTCAAATCAGCTGAAATAACAATATCAAACATTCAAAGACTTACATATGGTATACTTTGACAATTCACATAAAATTGCAGTTATATGTTGAATTCATACACACTTATCTACATACATGTGTATTGATTAGACCTTTACATTACTGAGTGGTTAGGTGCATAGTTTCCCTTCATAGGTTTGTATGCCTACTATGTTGTGAATTGCATGCGAATGACCCATACGTCACAATATTTTACACCCCTCAACATCAAAAGGTAGGTCCGATCTGCCATATATTAAACACAAACCTGTGGCCAGGAAGCGCAGGGTGATGGCAAGTCTCTCAGATCGACGATCTGGACCAAGTGTTTTGCCGAGGTATGCAGTCTTTGACCCGGCTGAGCAATTCGTCAAAAAGCTCTGACAGCATCCTGCCCCAAGTTGGTCACGTTGAGCAATGTGTGGATGAACCCACACATGCCGAGCTCTCCTCCGACATCACATGTGACGTATGACAAGCACAGCAAGGCTGAGAGCAACTTTTCTCCTCTCTAGAGCTGAATGTCGCACCATCTTGACCTGCGGTTCCCAACTGCTAGGTGGCGCTCATAGTGGTGTAGTTCAGGCAAAAGGACACCAGGTGTGTGGAGAGCAGTCGCGAAACGGATGGTATATGTGAGTGCCCCAGTCTTTAGCAGTCGGTATATGTGTGTTGTCCCTGTTTTCAGTTTTTAGTCGGGACGCGCCGGGCAGTCAGTTTTAGCGCGTGAATCGTATACGGGAGGTGTGTGCCGCCCTTTAGAGACTACATGACACAAGAAATGTCAATGGCATGGTGCTCCCCTATTTTTACTATGGAACAACCAGACGGGATGGCCGAATGAGTTAGAGCGTCCGTCTCCCGTGCTGGTAGATCGTGGGTTCGAGTCCCGGTCGAGTCAAACCAATGACTTTAAAATTGATACTTGTCGCTTCCTAGCCAGGCGCTCGGCATTATTAGGATAGGGCAAGGACTGGTGTGCTCAGTGTCAGGATAATGTGACTGAGTGGGATACCAGGTCATGGTGCTGGCGGCCTGGTTTCCCAGTGGGACAGCACTATAAAGTTGCCATGAGTGTGCACTGTCACAAGTCGGTACCCGTCCTGATATGACCTTAGATGTTGCTAGGACGTAAAACAACAACAAACAAACAAATCCAACAGCTTGCTTTTTTTTGTCGGTCCTCCAGTAGTCCGTCAACTTGGCGTTCCAGATGACCGGGGGGTCATGCAGAAAGTCAAGCAGCACCTCCTCCTCGTCTGCAGGCAGAGTGCAGTCAAACTTTCACACCCTCCTCTTGGGTTTTCCTGGCAGACGGCGTGAGGTGGAGGCTGCAAACAACGCACGGGAATGTGGAGAAGATGGAGACAGGGACTGCATGTCCATTGTCTCCTCTGTGTCCGGGCGAGCAGGAGTTGAGACCATCGGAGATGGTGCTGATGGTGGTGGTGTACCAGTCATCCTCTTTCTCCCATTCCCTCTTCCCCTCCCATAGTGGGGGCTTGAAGAGGTAGTGGAGCTGGAGCTGGAGCTGGGCGTGTTCTTGGCTGGGATGCTGGAGAAGTTGTGAGGAGAGAGCAACACAGCGCCCTTATTTATACCCAAGGTGCGGGTGGGTCGGGTGCTTTTTCTCACGTCGGCCCATGTTCAAATACCATCCTTATAATAGTTCAAATACCATTCTTATAATATATGGCCTTAGATGTTGCTAGAACATAAAGCCCAAGCATGAAAGTGTTACTTATGGGGCGACAATACAATCACAACAAAGCAAGTTGAAACCTGACTTCCTGCATTTTTCCACTTTTTCGCGGAAATTCACCATCGATGTAATACTAATAATCTCGGCTTGATTTGCGAGTTTTTTGCTGGAGACCACTTTCATCCCTGAACTAAGTAAACCAAGCTCTAACTATGAAATTTCCCATTCTGATATAACCTTGGAACTGGCTGGGACGTGAAGTCCTAACAAACAAACAAAACTGTGTCATTTGAGCTCTCCTGCTAGTCAAGACAAGACCAGACGGGATGACCGAATGAGTTAGAGCGTCCGTCTCCCGTGCTGGTAGATCGGAGGGTCGTGGGTTCAAACCCTGGTGGAGTCAAACCAATGACTTAAAAATTGATACTTGCCGCTTCCTAGCCAGGCGCTTAGAATTATTAGGACAGGGCAAGGACTGGTGTGCTCAGTGTCAGGATAATGTGACTGAGTGGGATATCAGGTCATGGTGCCAGTGGCCTGGTTTCCCAGTGGGAGAGCACTATAAAGTTGCCATGAGTGCGCACTGTCACAAGTCGGTACCCATCCTGATATGACCATAGATGTTGCTAGGATGTAAAACAACAAACAAACAAACTAGTCAACACAGCTATGCTCATTATTAGGCTACAACATAACATCTAAATTAGTTATTTAAAAACGTTTTCAAGATGTTGGCACTAAGCAGACGTGACATTGTTAGGGTATTGTATCGGCTGAGCTAGAGGAGTAGAATTGTTCACCTCTCACTTCTGTTTAAAAGGGTAAGGGATGCTCAGTTCATTGACTACTCTGAAAGAACTAGGGCAGCATATGGCACCTTCCTTTTACTCATACTCATCCGCTTCTGATTTTGTTAGGCTTATAAGCCTGTATCAGGTCGATGCATGTCAAAATTTGATTTACTAGGATTAAACGCATCGAGTACCGGATGTATGCAATATTGCAGCCCCCTCCAATGCTTATCCAGTCTGCCTTTGAAGGCGTTGACGGAAGGCGCTTCTATGACATGTTCAGGCAGTGCGTTCCAGGCATTTACTATCCTGTTAGTGAAGAATAGCTGTGTGACTGGTTTTATTGCTCTTTCCTTCTTCAGCTTGTATCGATGACCTCTAGTTTTACAATTGGCCAGCTTCAGGTATCTAGCTTCAACCGCATATCTTCCAGTGACGTGTTTGAATGCTTCTATTAAGTCTCCCCGGGCCCTTCGGTAGTATAGGCTGGGTAGGTTGAGAATCCTGAGACGTTCTTCGTATGGTAGTTCTCTTATGGTTGGTGATAACTTTGTAGCACGTCGCTGTACACTCTCGATCATTGACATGTCCTTCTTGAACTTCGGTGTCCAAGCCGTGTTGCCATACTCAAGGTGCGGCCGGATCAGTGACGTGTACAGTGTCTTCACCGTGTCATTGTCTAGATACGTGTACGAGCGGTGTATCATGCCTAGAAGCTTGTTCACTTTGTTCACCTTTTGTTCACTGTGATATGAGAAGGTGAGTCCGGGGCCCATGTATATGCCAAGATCTTTCTCTAGTTCTGTCACTTGGAGCTGGACTTCTCCATCTTGGTGCATGTAGTAACTGAGATTTTCATTTCTGTTACCCAGGTGCATGAGCTTGCACTTCTGTGCATTGAAACATAGTTGCCACAGGTTGGCCCAGTCTTCAAGTGCAGTTAGGTCTTTTTGTAGCGCCTGTTGATCTTCAGGGCTGTTAACCTCCATATACAGCTTTGTATCATCCGCAAACATCTGGATGAATCCATGGATGACCTTGGGCATGTCGTTAATGAAACATATGAACAGTAGGGGTCCCAGAACACTTCCTTGCGGAATACCACTCAACACTAATGCTGCCAGGGATTTCACACCATTGATAGACTACATGCTGTATTCTTGCATGAAGGAAATTCTCGATCCAGGTCCATAGTTTTCCAGTAATACCGAAGCTCTTCATCTTCATGAGTAGGCATTTGTGGGGCACACTGTCAAACGCTTTGGCAAAATCTAAGTACACTGAATCTATGTTGCTGTCATTGTCCAGTGCTTCTGTCCATCTGTCCAGAACTGCCAGTATCTGGGTTACACAAGATCTCCCCTTGACAAAACCATGCTGGAACTTTGTCAATAGTTGGTTCTGGACGAGATGGTGCATGATCTTATCACGTATTATAGACTCCAGTGTTTTACATATGACTGAGGTTAAACTTACGGGTCGGTAATTTTCAGTCGCCTTTCTTGAAGATTGGGGACACATAGCCGATCTTCCAGCCTCTAGGTAGTTTTCCTTGGTCAATTGAATTTCTATATATATTGTACAGTGGTTCAGATATTATAGTGTGTAGTTCTTTCAAGATTCTCGGGGACGCTCCATCCGGGCCTGCAGCTTTATTTGGATTCAATCTGGATAACTTCTTAGCTACCTCATCTATGGTAAAATCTGTATCTTCCAAGATCACATCTGTTTTAGTATCTGGGATGTTCGGCATATTGGTTATGTTTTCTCTCGTAAAAACTGAAGAGAAGAATTTATTTAACACTTCTGCTTTGTCCTTATCTGTAGTGGTGAGACTGCCATCTTCTCTGGTAAAGTGTGCAATTCCGGATCTTGTCTTCATCTTGGAGTTTGTATATCTGAAGAACGCCTTTGGGTTTTTCTTACATTCCTTGGCAAGTTTTTTCTCAAACTCCCTCTGCCTTCCGGCATTCCCACTTGGCCTGATTCTAGCCTTCGTGTACACTCGGTAGTCGTTGCCATCTCGTGATCTGCACCAAGTGCGAAATGTCTTGTTCTTTGTCTTTACCTTTTCTCTGGCCTTGGCTGTCATATAGATAGGTCTATTTGTCTGATGTGGTTTCGACTTAGGAATGTGGTTCTCTGTCAGGAGTTTTAAGTCCAAAAATCTCGCGCAAAGAAACACAGGGCAGTCATTTAGTGTTAACCAGGAAGATAACAGCCTATCCACTGAAGTGAAATTCACCTATGTTCACTTTAAAGTTGTCCCGTGGTTTTTTAATTTCTGCTATTTTCTGAGATAAATGCATCGAAATGTTCACTATAAATATAATCTACTTTACTTTGGTTTGAAGTAACTTTTATTTTAAATGGCTAACTTTGGAGTTATTTAAAGTGAAAATATGTTAAATTAATTTAGGCAAGCACATCCTAATTCCGACACCATAGGCTTAAATTGACTTAGTATTCTCTGCTATGCAGTAACAAATGCTTATTAAGTACACCAGTATTTTGATATGACCTTAAACAAATAAATCAAATCAAATGTGTGGATGGATCCAACGTACCAAGAAGCCGTGCGAACACTTTGGAACAGTCTAGTCCAACCACATCTGGACTACTGTAGCCAGCTCTGGGCTCCGCACAAAATTGGAGAAATGCAACAAGTAGAAGAAGTACAAAGAAAATACACCAGTAAAATCCCCACTCTATCTGAACACAACTACTGGGACAGACTCAAGCTATTCAAACTTAACTCACAGGAAAGAAGAATGGAAAGGTACAGAATCATATTCTGGAAAATAATAGAAGGAAAAGTGCCCAATCCAGGAATAAAATACCATATATCTCAAAGGAAGGGAAGACTGTAGGATTCCAAAAATAGAGTCACAAGCTAACTGTGCGATCAAAACAATCAGAGAAGGAAGCTTCATGGTGCGTGGACCACACCTCTTCAATAGCATGCCACAAGACATAAGAAACAAGACAGACTGCAGCAGACAGCTTCAAAAACAAACTGGACAAATATCTCCCACCCATCCCAGATCTACCAAGAATCCCAGGATATACCAACCTGACAATAACGGACACCAACTCATTGCTGGAAATGACAAAGCTGCCCGCAATGACCACTGCATCCACACTAGATGACCAAGGCAGAGTCAACGACCTGACCTGAGCACCACATGCTCAAACTAAACTAAGGATATAAAACTCCAACAACCAACTTAAGTACGATAATATACGATCAAATCCAAGTAAGAGTTTTGGTTGAGAAAAATGTGTCACATTCATTGAACTGATGCTTGAAGCAAAGCAAACAAAAATGCTGAATATGTCCCGTCCCCACTCTCCTTCCCACTCCAGGCCGTTATCACTATCCACCTGATATTAAATGCCCAGTATATGTCAATTGCCCTAGATTTGATCATTTCACCCAATAGAACCAAATACAGAGCTGTATGGAGCCTGGAAAGTCTTGAAAAGGCTTGAATTCCATTAAACTGTCCCCACTTTTCTAAATTAGTCTGAAATCGCCGTTCTGAATGGCGACTTCAGACTAAATCCAAATGAAAATAGTCTTTGAGTTCCTATCAAAAATAGCCTTTGAATTCCCTATCTTCACATGTGTACGGACCCTGCAAATATACCCCAGTCGTAACAGACAAGCAACCAAAGACGACCATGTAATCAAATTAACCACCCAAACAACGTTTACGGGAAATTACACCATCTCTCTCTCCCATCTAACCTCATCTCCTCGACCTCTACTTAGCTTTAAAATGTTAGTCCAATATAGTCTGTATAAAAACACTTGTGTCAATTGCCTGCAAATGGCTCTGGCTGAAACTATGTGAAAGCGTTGGCACTCGGAAGCCATGTACAGAAAGAAGCATGTGGCATAGAACAAATAACACAAGTTTTGATGATGTGTGGCAGAGTGGTTTTTGTATCCGTTTAGTATGGTTAGGCGTTCTCTTTTTCCATATGGCAAAATCAACCCAACCATGGGTGATTTGCTTGCATATAATTACGATGTGCTTTGGTGTCTTCAGCATGTATCTTGAGTACTCTGATGATGTAAAGATAGATATCAAATTCATGGCACCTAAAAGGTCGGAAAACCATTTGGTTTACGTGGCCAGCCAGAGATTATGTCAGGTGGTTACCACCAAAACCGATATTTTATGTCTTACAGTAACTCCAGCTGTAATAAACAGGGGACAATTCATCAAAACGAGGCTCTAAGAATATTTTGGACAAGTTCACAAGTCAAAGAGTCCATGCGTAAGTTTATTTCTTGTAAGGGGACACCCATAACAGCTTCTAATTACATGGCTGTCTGATCTACAGTAGGACGATTTAATTAACATCTCAGATGATTTGATGCAATTAATATAATTGCAAAGTAAATAGCAGTGCATAGATTAGTAGATAGAGAAACGAAACCAATATGGGATTTCATCCTATCAACATCTAAGGTCATATCAGGGCAGGTAGCACCGATTTGTGGCAGTGCCTTCTTATAACGACGTTATAGTGCTTCCCTACTGGGAGACCAGGCCACCGGCACCATGACCCGATATATACTCAATCACATTATTCTGATACTGAGCTAACCAGTCATGACCTATCTTACTCTTAGTAATGCTGAGCGCCAGGCTAGGTAGCAACAAGTGTCAATTTTGTATGGCATTGGTTTGACTCGGTCAGGATTCATGTCCCCAACCTTCCATACAGGAAGCCAGCGCTCTCACCGATTCTCCCACCCTGTCTGGTCACGTGTAGAATATGTTGAAGCGGTCTCCTAGAGTGTAGTGGAAAGGCTTGCCCTTGACCATGCGCCAGGTTAGACAATTAAATATTTGAGACGCTGTTCTCCTAATCTAATTTGTGCACGCCGGATCTAATGAAACCTCTAAAGTAGATTAGCCTGTATCTCATTGATATTGACGCTCTTATCGGGGCAGAGCAGCAATGTAAAAGTAATTTTAGCCATTTAAGATATACTGATAATAAATACAACCCAATACTTTTCATCAGAAGTACATTTTACTTGCGTGGCGCCGACGTATGTGATTTTTGGCTGCTACGTCGTTGTGCGTTAGGCACTCATTCGTGTACGTCAATGTACATCGACGTTCGTTGAGATACGGTATCGCAAGTCAGGGTGGGGGGTCGGCAAAGTTTTGTGATGCACAAAACTTTCGACGTACGACAACATGTGGATTTTACGTAGGCCATACGTTATGTATATGTTAGGCATATGTTGACGTACGTTAGACAAACATTGTTCACTACGTTGACCTACGTTAAAGGCAGTGGGAATATACAGTCCGCGTACTGACAACATATGGATAACGTACATTTAGCGTTTCTCCAGCATGTCTTGACATATGTAACATATGAGGCATAGTTCTGTCGATCGAATAACGTATATAATGTTCACCGGTGTAATTCAAGCGTTTTTTGTCCAGAAGCACGTTAGCCATACATTGGTCATACGGTATGTATACGACCAACTTTGCCCCCGCAGCGAAACATTCGACACTTCTTGACATAAAAAGAGTGTTTACATGTTGGCCGCACGCTTGCGACATACGTCGTAATGTGACAGGGCCTTTAGGTCGCATCCTGTTTGTGCCCAGCTCAAACAGATGAAGTAGCCGAATCTGTAAGAAGGTCATGTGTTCGAATCTCGGTGGAGTCAAACCAATGGGATAGAAGTTTCATATTTGTCGATGTTGCGTTTACCATTTCTTCAGTAAATATAAATTAAATGTTGTTAAAGGATGACTGGTAATCTCAGCATCAGGATAATGTGACTGCATGGGATATAGGGTCATTATGTCACCGACGCGGTACTCCAGTGAGGCAGCAGTAAAAAAAAAGTCGCCATCTGTGCACGCAATCACAAGCCGGTAGTCGTCTTGGTGTGGCCTTAGCTGTTGCTAGGATATAAATCACCAACAAACTCAGTGTGCTAGCTAACTAGCAGATACAAAATCCCTCAAATGGCAAGGATCATCTTTCCATTACTATTAAAATAGTGATTTTTAGTATTTAACAAAATTATGCTCAGCGTTTTTTATGTGCTCTGGATTTGGAATTATGTTTGGTTGAATTTATTCGATGAAACAATGTCCAGTCTCAGCGCAATATATGGGTGAATGATATTTGCGTGTTGCCTGATTTCCCCGAAAAGTGCACAGCTTCTCATTGCCGAGGACTCGTCGAAAATTGTAGCGGAAGTCCAATTTCCGCTCCCCCCCCCCCCATCCCCACCCCCATCCCCACCACCACTCCCGTGTTGTTTGTATCAGGCGACTTTATCTCTGCGAATATAACACCACAGAGCTCCATTATATGCGAGGATTCGGTACATATTACCGGTTATACGGTATGTGAGCAGTGGGTTGAAAACAGATAAAGAAATCACTTACAAAATAAAGAGGTTTTTGTTTACAAATCTTTTTGCTTGCAAGTTACAGTTACACACATAACCTAACCACCACCACCGAACAGATTTGACTCCATGCAATTGATTTTGATGGTGTAAGTAATTAATTACCATTTCCCCTGTGCATTTATTAAGTCTTTTTGTTGTCTATATTTGTTGTTGTCATTTACAGAGTTCTATATTCAAATAGTGCGTGATTATAATAATATGGTGCGCTTACTCGGCCTGCTGTCAGGTCTAACTGGATGACAGTGTTGACTCTTATTAGATTAAAATATAATACACCGGTTCGAAATTAGAACAAGACAAAAAAGACACAAGACATCAAAGCTAATTACTTAAGCCTTTTTTAATATCTCGTATGCCTTTTAAAAATTGGTTGGGTGGGGTTTTTTTCTTCCCCCATCATTATATGTATTTTTTAGTTGTAACCTACAGACAATAAAATGTTGTTTTTCCCCGCCCCCAGTAAGACCCTATGTGTGGGTGGAGAGCCTCACTGCAGGTCAGACGTCTGAAGCAGAAAAATCAATACAGCTTGGGAGGCCAACCAACTCACAGGGCTCTCCCCACTTTGTCGCTGCGCGCTGGGCCTTCCGGGCCAAGCCTAATGCAGGGAGTTTTTCACTTTATTTTTTTTATTTTTTTTAGAAAATAAATAATAATAAATTAGTTTCAGAGCTGAAGGTCTTGATCTCAACAGATGATGGGAAGTGTAGTTTGTCCGTATTAGTTAGTTCCCTGCCCCCCCCCCCTCCCCCCGTTGGTTTGGCAACATCTCGATTGCTGTATTCCTCCAGTTAAATAGAAAGAACCGGGCCTATTATAGGGCCATCCATAGATTATGTCACTTGGTCTAGACATTTAAAATTGATTTATTTTGTATTCTATCCTGTCTTAGTCTTACGCAGATGCGGATGCATTCTTTCATATCGTGTCGTCCTCGTGCCTACCCTTTTGTTTACTTGATGTCTGACCTCTTTGTATATTGGGTTAAATGCTAACTAGAGGGTTGAACTTAGTCAGTTAACAACAAAAAAAACATCAAGGTGGGGGTATTTAAAAATAAAAATAAAAGTGGTGCCGGCTTCAATCCTATGTTTAGCCAGTGCCTTTATAGCCAGTAACCTTATTTGCAATGGAACAATAGACTTGTCGGCGTAAGCATTTGGTGCACCCAAGAAACAATTTTACATGCCAGTACACCCGTCCCCTCACCCTCCTGCACACATTGTTACAATATTCACCATATTAATTATGTGAATTGATTCCTCGTATGGTTAACTTATATACCAAGTAGGGGCCTACACAGGTTGTACCATGTGCATTCTGTTTGCACAAAGGAAACATTCTATGTAAAAAATCACAGACCTAAAGCTTAAAGGGAGGAGATATTCATCGCCGGGAAAACAAACGAACTCAGAATAGTTCAGATGTGTGCCACAGGGGTGGTACATGCTTAGTACTGAACTTTTCCACTTGGTGGTGTGCAGGAGAGTGACCTAGATTGTTGTGCCATTGGCTGGTTGAGTGGAGAGAAGGGAGGGTAATACTGAGGTATTTTCAATCTTCTTTAAGAGTAGTGCAATGAGGAAATATATTTGCATAATATAAAATATATGTTAGTACAATTACATTGCATAATTCGATGAGAAACAGATATAGATGAAAAACGTTTTTTTGTTGATGAATGTAAAAACGGTTCTGCTGTGGATGGGGTTTGAACCCACACCACCAAACAACTTCAGATTACAAGTCCAACACTCTAACCACTAGGCCACAGAGACCACACATAATTAGTAGTCTCACTTCAGGCTATTTGTGTATAGGACGTCACATATAAAAGGTATGTATGTATGTATGCATGCGTGCGTGCATGTATGTGCGTGTGTGCATACGCACACAGGCAGGCCGGTACGTATGTACGCACACACACACGCACGTGTGTGTGTGTGCGTGCTAGCAACATCTAAGGTCATATCAGGACAGGTACCGACTTGTGACAGTGCGCACTCATGGCAACTTTATCGTGCTGCCCCACTGGAATACCAGGCCATCAGCACCATGACCTGATATCCCACTCAGTCACATTATCCTGACACTGAGCCAACCAGTCCTTGTCCTATCCTAATAATGCCAAGGGCCAGACTAGGAAGCAACAAGTATCAATATTAAAGTCATTGGTTTGACTCGACCAGGATTCAAACTCACAACCCCACGATTTACCAACACGGGAGACGGACGCTCTAACTCGAACACATGTGCGTGCCTACCTACATGCATGCATGCATGCATGCATGCATGCATGCATGCATACATACATACATACATACATACATACATACATACATACATACATACATACATACATACATACATACATACATACATACCTTTTATATGTGACGTCCTATACACAAATAGCCTGAAGTGAGACTAGTAATTATGTGTGGCCTAGTGGTTAGAGTGTTGGACTTGTAATCTGAAGTTGTTTGGTGATGTGGGTTCAAACCCCATCCACAGCAGAACCTTTTTTACATTCATCAACAAAAAAATGTTTTTCATCTATATCTGTTTCTCATTGAATTATGCAATGTAATTGTACTAACATATATTTTACATTACACAAATATATTTCCTGATTGAACTACTCTAAAGAAGATTGAAAATACCCCAGTTTTACTCTCCCTTATCTCCACTCACCCAGCCATTTTTAAAACAACAGCTGCCAGCTATTCCCAGCCTCAGAACTGACCCACTTCTGGTGGTGAAGTGGGTCCCCTACTCTCCCCACACATACTTGGTTCATTTAAACATAAAAACTAAACAAAGTTGTGCTTGGAGAGCATTTGTCGGAGTACGCGCAGTGTCCCAGCGAGCTATAGCTGGTCCCTTTAAATGAAAAACGAAAGCCTGCCCATTCAATGCACGAAACATTGATCAAAACCATAAAATAAGATACATTGAACCCGAATTATATTTAAATACAATGACCTGTGATTTGAGAATCAACATGCTGGCGATATCAGATACGTGGGTTGGTTTTTACTCGTCCCGGTAGTGTTATGTGTAACCACATGGCGAGGAAACGCAATTTGAGATATGTATTTTGTTCAAGAAGTTTCCATTCTTCAGCCAGTCTGGTTCACACCATATAATGTATATATGGAAGGAATGTTATTACGCTTCACTGTCCGCGCCATCTCCTCACACGTGCATCATTAGGAATAAGCACGTGCTCTGTTTGCTGGGGTGTGCGTTCCATTGTTGCCCCCCCCCCCCCCCCCCCCCCCCCCATCACACACACACGCTTCCCCCATCCCTGCTCAAAGGCAAACAATATGCCGCGCGTTTCCCTGGTTCTATACTTTTTGTTGTCGATGCTACAAAGGAGAAGAATACATAATAAATATTTAAAAAAATGGAACCTATTAAGTATTTGGTTATGTCGATTTCGTTCTTTATTCCAGTACAATCATGTCTCGGAATAGCGAGTCCTGATCTAAAAGTGAAACATAATTAAGCTGAGAGGCGACAGTGCCCCCCTCCCCCCTCCCCCCCCCCCCCCGAGTTGAGTGAACCCAACGATTCAACTGTCGGGATGGCTCTCGGGACAGTGTCAGTGTCGCCTAGTCAGTGAGGTGTGCCAAATATCACCGGACAATAATTTAGGCGAAATCAATAGGTTACAACAATAATAGAAGATGAAGAAATTGCGTAACGATGGGCCGCTGGGGAATGCCCTGCCGGGCCGCAGAGCTAGTTGCGACGTGGTCGGGAAAGATCTATATTTCCCACATGTACTGCATATATTTGTTTTAAATGACATTTTATGGTGCTGTCGATTTGTTCTTGTTACATGGGATGACAATAATCCATCTGATAAAACTGTACTTTCACTATTGTCAATATTCATTTAATGTACGCCTGGCGTTCCTATTGTCATTTTGGGAATACATTTGGCACCGCATACTGCACGTGGGCATATATATATATATGCAACGCCATGTGTCATAAAGATTGTGATGTTGGTTTTGAACGCTTGTGCGCACACAAATTAAATAATCACGTCCCCCTTCCCCAAACAAAGTAAAGTTGTGTGTTTAAAAAGGAAGAACATACGTTTCATATCTTGTCAGCATGTTTTTATGTGATGTTTATTTGTATGTAATTACTATTTTGAAAATAACCCACTTAGATGACATTTTTCCAAAAATACATTCTTCTTTTGTTTTAAATCCGGACCCGTTGTGTTATTACAACCCCCCCATGTCTAACCAGTAATATCTAACAGAGTTCAAACGTTGGTTGATTGTTGCCCGCCCTGCCACCTGAACCGCCCCCCCACACACCCCACACACCCCACACAGAGTTTTACACCCCGGCAACATCTAATGCCATATCAGGACGGCTACTGACTTGTAACAGTGAGCGCTCATGGCGAAATCAGGCCGCCAGCACCATGACCCGATATCCACTGTCACATTATCCTGACACTGAGCTAACTTGTCCTTGCTCTATCCTAATAATGCCAAGCACCAGGCTAGGAAGCGACAAGTATCAATGTTGACGTTGTTGCTTTGAACCGACCTTCTGAACGCGAGGACCGCACTCTACCGATTAGGCCGATGCGTCCGGTAGTTGAAACATAGTGAAGGGCATTGACCTTCAAATGTGATGTGCCATATATATAGTACGCGTGGTCTAATGGTTAAAATGCTAGTCCCAGAATGGCAGAAATGTAGATTCGAGTCCTGTTGCAGAGCAGTGTTGCCCTTCCCTTCTCCCCCACCCCCCAACACTTCGCAGCATTTGTGCCGTGACCAGGATTATGTGCATGATGTGTAGCATTGAACGATTCATGTGTATACCATTTGGTGCACTACCTAGACATTTGTAATAATAAGCCTAATTATCGATTTCCATCCTTACCAGAAATAGGGGGAATTTTGCCGAGTCTTGATTAATTTGCCCTCTGTTGTGTGAGGGCAGGGGACGTGGGTGGGTGGTGGTGGTGGTGGGGTAATTAAAGCTTCCAGATGTCCAGCTGAATAATAGTTATATTTTCTCATGAGTCATCTTTTGGGCCAGTCGTTTTGGTCTTCTTTTTTTCACCACGACGGAAGCGATTTTCGGGAACTAGGTGAACTCCATCGGGTGTTATATGTAGTATTTTTAATGCTCTCTTTTCAATATTATAAAACAGTGTTTCGCACATCTGAGTAATTACTATCACTTGCTGTAATAGTGACGGCCTGACTCTTATAACTCGGCGAAATATAAAAATGCTGTGTGTGATAGTTACAACACACCAAATTTGATCAGAGCAGACAACTAAATGGAGATTATGGTTGGTTAAGACGCTGCGTTTTTTAGAAGCGGGTGGGTGGGTGGGGGTTGGGGGGGGGGGGGCCCCCCCCTCCCATCCAACTGAGCTGAGAGGTCATGTGTCATGTAAAATCCTTATGAAAGCGGTAGACTTGCACAACTGGGACAAGTCTATTCTTAATTATGATGGCCGTAGACTTGCACAACCCCGGGATAATTTATTTTATAAATTATTTTATTTAAATTTGTGTGTTTAAAAAAAAACCCTGAAATATTACATCTATGACATAGTAGCTCTGTATAGAAACAGTTGATTGTATAAGCCAAATTATTTAGGCGAATAAATATTGTAACTAACTGATGCTTATCACATAAAGGTCTGGAGTCGGACGTTCTGTTTGTACAACGCACCGTTATCTATGGCCATGTGCAGTGCCGTAAAACCTCGATAGGAAACCGTCGCATCTTTTACCGAATGGTTTGAAAGGTCACTGGGCAGGAAATAAAGGGCACCTCCCTCCGCCCTTCCTCTGCGATACACACGGATTACTTAGACTTGCCGAAAGTCTTCTTCCATTGTTTATTTTGTAATATATATGATTGGTGATACCTTTTGCAATTTTATATTAAAAACGCGTGTAGCTTCTACTAAATGTTTTATGGCATGACTATATTCTTTGCCAACTGTGTAATTGCTGTCACCTAATGAAATTAGTCAATATTAGTGGGTCTGGTAACGAACGATAGGCGGTGAGGACCGTCTTTTCTATGTACCACTATCACGTAATTGTTAATGGGGAAGTGTGTGTGTGCGCGCGCGCGCGCGCGCGCGCGCACGCGCACACACACACACACACACACACACACACACACACACACACACACACACACACACACACACACACACACACACACACATTTCAGAGCATGGGTTAATGGTACTGACCATACGATGTTGCCTGTATTTACATAGCATTTAACATGGTGATGACTAAGACAACGCACTGGATGCGGTCGCCGAATCGCTAAGAGCACAGGCTGGACGAGAGTTTCAATCCCGACCAATGGTTTACAAAATTGATACCTGGCCTGGCGCTTGTCATTACTAGGATAGGGCAATGACTGGTTAGCTCATTATCAGGATAATGTGCCTGAGTGGGAAATCGGGTCATAGTGTCAATGACTTTGTCTCCCAGGGAGGCAGCACTATAAAGTCGTCATAAGCGCGCAGTCATAGGCCAATACCTGATGTAACCTGAGGCGTTGCCAGGATGCCAAACCGCAACAAAACACAGCTAGGGCAATATAGCAACAGTAAAAAAATATAAACATTCGTGATTACACATGAAATAGTCATGAGGTGGAGTAACTTCCTGGTTTTTTCTAACCTGATTATTGATATGGTTGTTTGTTGTTTGTTTGTTGTTGTTTTACGTCCTAGCAACATCTAAGGTCATATCAGGACGGGGATTATTGATAAGTTGGCATGAAGTATATATGACTTTTATGCTATTGCTATTTTTTTTGGAAGAGTGGGTGGTTAAGCGAGACTCGTATACAAGGTGGTTGACCCGATATCTCACTCAGTGACACGTTACTGATACTGAGGAAATAAGTCTTTTTCTATCCTAATTTTACGTCCTAGCAACATCTAAGGTCATATCAGGACGGGGATTATTGATAAGTTGGCATGAAGTATATATGACTTTTATGCTATTGCTATTTTTTTTGGAAGAGTGGGTGGTTAAGCGAGACTCGTATACAAGGTGTTTGACCCGATATCTCACTCAGTGACACGTTACTGATACTGAGGAAATAAGTCTTTTTCTATCCTAATATTCGTACTAGTAGTGCCGAGCACTAGGCAAAGGGCCTGTCACACTACGACATATAGCCTTAGCGTATGCCGATGCATGTGATTTTCGACCAACACATCAGCCTACGTCGTCATATGTTATGTATATGTTGGGCATGTTCCAGATGCGTCGAGTCTCTGAAAAAATTGTGTACATGCTCTAAATTTCCAACGCGTGTTGACATGTGGTTCCTACGTTCCACATACGCTATGTGTATGTTAGGGGTACATCAGCGTAGTTAGGAGTACATCGGCGTACGTTAGGAGTACATTGGTACACGTTATCCATACGTACAGCCGGCGCCCTGCACGTGTCACTGTCACGTGTCACGTGAGTATAACATACTCACAATGTTCCGTTAATGTACGCGTGCCCCTAATGTATGTGAGTGCCCCATGCATATCGTGAGTTTGCCCCTAGCATGTCGCAAGCGTACGGCAAGCGTATTGGTAGTCGGTATATCAAGGCACCACCTGGCTTCTTCCAGCAGACCTGCTCAACTCTTCAGAGAGGATGGATGCCCCTACACTCCATCTACATTTCCAGCATCACTACCGAGTTGCATTTACCAGCATGAGCTAGATCTCTACCTCATGGCTCTTCTGGCGTAAACTTTATGTGGATGCCTCCCCAGATGTTTGACGAGATTGTGGCAAGAGTAGGACCCAGGATCGCCAAAAAGTACACAACATCCAGGGTGCCGCTCAAGCCTTGACTGAAGATCGCACTTACTCTGCGGCACCTGGTGTCTGGGAACAAATACTCGTCGATGAAGTTCGGGTGGAGGGTCCCCCACAACACAGTCGCTCATCGTGCATGAAGTGTGTCAGGCCATCATCGATGAGTACCTGGACGAGTTTGTGACGCGCCCCATGCCTCCACAAGGATGGCGTGCCATCACCAACCAATTCCTGGAGAAGTGGACCTTCCCCCATACCTGTGGCGCTCTGGATGGGAAGCACATCGCCTGCCGGTGGCCTCCAAAGAGTGGGTCACTGTATTACAATTACAAGAGGTTTTACTCCGTGGTCTTGTTGGGCAGGTCTTGGGGGTGTGGGCTCCGCAATTGACGGAGCTGAAGGTGGCACCATCGGTTTTCCAGACCCCAAACCGATCGTGAACGCCAGAAGGATGTGCCGTATTTCCTCATCGGTGACGATGCCTTCGCCCTGCGGCCGACGATGAAGCCATACAGCAGGAGGGGGTTGACAAATGAGGAGCGACTCTTCAACTACCGGATATCCCGAGCTAGGTGGAGAATGCCTTTGGCATCATCGCCAACCGCTTCCAGGCGCTGCTGACGACTATGCAGCACCACCCCTCCACCATGACGGTCAACATCACCGCAGGCAGGGTTGTGCACAACCTGATGAGGATGCGCTACCCAGTGCTGCAGAACCAGGAGCTGGATCGTCCAGAGACTGGGAACCACAACTTTGTCTCCGGAGGGGGAGAGGGGGCCAAAACCTGGCAGACATAGACATTGTTCCTAGCCCCAACACCGCCTCCAAAACAGGAAAGGAGCAGTGGAATCTACTGAAAGACTGGGTCATCTCACCCGCCAGATCACTTTCCTGGCAAGACAGCATGATCTAATGTTTAAACAAAATTGTATCTGTCTGTATGCACTGTGATATGTGTATGTACTGTTATGATATATTTATGTATATTTACATGGCTGGTATATTGTGAGATGTCTACTGTTACTGTTACGAGATGTTTATATGTGGGTCACTCTCCTGAAAACTGGTCAGCCTGGGATGGGATTTTAAAACATCAATAAAAAAACTTCCTACTTATTTTTGTCCTTATACTTTTCATATTCATGTTCAGATTTGATGAAAGAAATAAGGGAAATAAAATAAACTGTGTGCAACTTTGGTCCTTTTAGTTATGAAGTGTTTCTGTACCAAAAAAAAACACATTTTAGTCAGCCATTTGTAACATGACATATGGGACATGGTTGAATCCTTATTAACATCTTGTATTGCATTGATATATCAAACAAAACAGTTCCCAAATCAAAAAGGAAGTATTTAATAACATGTATGCATGCTTAAATTTAAAAAAAAAAAATTGATGTCTTCAGAAATAACACTACAAATTTCCGTCACACGTGTAAACAGTGGTGTCTGGATACCACACAAATATTGTACACTAATTATTCAGTGAATGAAGCATGGCTGGGAATTACTTTTTTGTATCAATATAAGCACTACATATTTCTGTATATTATGCCATGATTAATATGCTTCTAAATATGATATTATTTAATTCTGATTAGGTTTGTATTAAGCAGACTGTGTGGTGTCCTAAACATGTGTTACACGTGTGACACACATGTTATACTGCCCCAACACACCGAAGATCCACATGTTATACTGCCATGGACTACGCCTTTATTTTTTATCTCAATAATTTATATTTTACATAGATGTAAAGGGGAGATTTCCAGCTTTCATTTGCAACCAAAAATGTAAAAAAAATTAAAATATTAGATTTTAACTCTGCATGTGACACTTCTGGCCAATTTTCAGGAGAGTGACCCATGTCTATTTGTATAAATAAACTATATAAATTTTAGATATGAAAACACAATTACATGTCTGTTATATTTGTTATATACCTCCAGGTATATTAGGTGTTGGTTTTAATTTGTTGTAACATTATTAAACTCAGACAGGTTTATTCTGTTTTGAATGTAATTTGTTATAACCTAATTAAACTCAAACACAAATCTAGTTTAAAATACTTACAATTTATTTCCTCTCTTTTTAGGAGAATTAAACTCACAGCATAACCTAGTTTAATATACTGTTTTATGTACATATACTAATAACACAGCACAGAGAGGGAGAGAGGAACAGAGAGGGGGAGTGAAAGGGGAATGGAGAGGGGAGAGAAGAGATAGGGGAAAAGAGAGGGTAGGTACTTGTGTCATTAATATAAAAAAAATTAAATTTTCATTAGCTAAATTCTTATCCTTTTTATTTTAATTTATAACAATTACATTATGACATTTTAAAGTTGCATGGTCCGATGAAGCATCACATTTTTAAAACCAAAACACTCATCTAGATTTGATTCTACATATCTAAACTTAGATACTGATACACTTATTAAGCATTTGTTGCCACATAGAAGGGGACTGAGTCAATTTAATAGAGCCTGTTACTACTGAAGCCCATGGGGTCAGAATTTTGTCGGGCTTGCCACAACTAAAGTGACATGGTTGTATTTCAAATATCTCAAAATTTAGTCATTTAAAATAAAAGTTACTTCAAAGTGAAGTAAGGTAGATTATAACAATCACTTTAATATATTTATCTCGGCAAAATGACAGAAAGTCAAAACCATCGGACTATGC
Source organism: Branchipolynoe longqiensis (assembly GCA_030323885.1). NCBI lineage: Eukaryota > Metazoa > Annelida > Polychaeta > Phyllodocida > Polynoidae > Branchipolynoe > Branchipolynoe longqiensis. Next base: position 142,020,065 of record CM059186.1, read on the forward strand.
AACTTTAACTCGGACACAACAAATCTAGTTTAACAAAATCTTTTTTACAGAGCAAGAACATCTTTATAAATATATACAGAAGAACATAATAACATAAGAACATAAAAACATGAGAAAATAACAATAATAATAATAAGCACCTATTTATACATATTTACACATTCACTTATCATCGGTGGGGGTGACATCACGGCTGACATGGGGAAGAGGTCTAAATTAGATACCCCCAACACACCGAAGATCCCCAACAGCCCCGACAAGTTTGAGAGTCCTGGAGGAAATTCAACATCCTATCGTCCTCGTCTAACGACAGAGAACAGTCACTTATTTCGCCCTCTTCTTTTTGGCTGAGGCGAAGCCGTAGGTGCTATTGGAGATTGAGGTTGAGGCCGAGGGGGGAGGATGACGCATGCGAGCTTCCACGGAAAGCTGGAGTAGGGCCGTGTCTGGCTCCTCGTTTGTGTCTCAAACTCCATCTCCATTTGGGACCAGACGGAATGGCCGAATGAGTTAGAGCGTACATCTCCCATGTTGATAGGTCGTGGGTTCGAACCCTGGTTGAGTCAAACCAATGACTTTAAAATTTATACATATCGCTTCCTAGCCTGGCGCTTGGCATTATTAGGATAGGACAAGGACTGGTTCGTTCAGTGTCAGGATAATGTGACTGAGTGGGATATCAGGTCATGGTGCTGGCTGCCTGGTCTTCCAGTGGGGCAGCACTATAAAGTCGCCATGAGTGTGCACTGTCACAAGTCAGTACCCATCCTGATATGACCTTAGATGTTGCTAGGATGTAAAACAACAACAAACAAACTAAACGAAAGACAAAGGGGTTTCAGGAAACTGCACTCCACATTTAAAACAATAGCTAACCTAACAAATGACATACTGGCATCAATGAACCAAAAACAATTAGTTCGAGCAGCCTTCATTGACTTCAGCAAAGCATTCGATACAGTAGACCATAACATACTACTGGAAAAACTAGAATCCATGGGCATAAAATCCAACACTATGGACTGGATAAAATGCTACCTGAACAACAGAAAACAAAAATAAACAATACACTATCAGACAACCACCCTGTCACATGTGGTGTACCCCAAGGGTCAGTGTTAGGGCCACTGCTATTTATAATCTACATAAACGATCTTGAAAAATGGTTGCAAACCTAACGCCTCCAACTATATGCAGATGACACAGTCATATAAGCAAATGGTACCACAGAAGAGGAGGTAATAACTAAACTAAACAAGCTCCTACTAAAACTGGACGAGTGGTGTGAGTCCAACAAAATAACCATCAACACAAGCAAGTCAAAAACAGTTCTCTTCTCGCATAAACAAATGCCAGAAAGAAAACTACACTGTAAGCTAGGAAACTAAACACTAGAAAATGTAGACCATTACAAATACCTAGGCCTTGAGTTGGACAGCCAACTAAACTACAACCTATCTATAAACAAAATTGTTCAAAAGGTAAACCACAAACTGTGGCTATTTGCAAAGCTAAGAGACTACATGACACAAGAAATGTCAATAAAAATCTTCAAGGCCATGGTGCTCCCCTATTTTGACTGGAGATGTAAACACTGCAAACTGCAAACACTACAAAACAGAGCCCTGAAAATCTGACTCAGAGTAGACAAGCTGCACCCCACCTATGACATACACAAAAGAACCAAAGTAAAATTGCTAGAAAATAGGAGAATAATTCATCTGAAAACATTAGCATCCAGCTATAGTCAAGACAATAAACTCCTAACAAAACCACAAAGGGCTACTAGAGCAAATAATGCGCCACTACTAAAGCAGACCAGAAGCCAAATAAAAGCTCACGAGAAAAGCACGCTGGAAATGGCTACCAAGGTGTGGAATGCCCAAACAGTAAAGGAACGACAAATTCCTGACCTAAAAGCATACAAAAAATATCTGTGCAAAATAAGGCTAGGAAACACCCCACAAAGCTGCACCGCAAAGGGGCATGTGATATGTCACGGCCCACCAGTGGGATGCCCAATGGAAGGTAACCATGCCAAAAGTAGCCAGATAGCACACCACACAGCTATGTACAAGCCTATGATATGTAAATAGGAGTAGGCTAGTCTAGTAGTAAGAGTAGAAAAAATAAAACACATATATGCCAAGAAAATCCAAAAAAATTAACATAGACTACTAACCAGACCAACCAACTCTCTATCTGCTACTGAAATGCGGGCAATCAAATACCTTATCAGCAGCTACTGTGTGATAAGATAACGCCAACACCACAGCTGGCCAGCATTGAAAACAAGCCTGAATACCCAGGCTTATATGTTATGGACAGTATAAATACAGCCTCAATACAAAATTTAATTTTTTTAAATTTAATCCGGAAACCTGTGTATTTGTGGCGGATCCAGTCAAACCATTAATGCTCAGGCCAGGCTGATGTGGCCAGCATGGAACGGCTGCTGCATTAGCTAATATAAAATATTTGAACTTTCAAATGTGCATCACTCAAATTTTGGAATATTTTTTTAATTCAAAAAGAATATTGCTCCTGACTCATTGGAGCTTCAAGTGAAATTATAATTTTAATGTTTGGACCCTTTTTGAAAATAAGGTGCATGTGTGAACAGGGCTATATATATATGTATATATATTAGTATTGGCCGATCAATATGTATATACATTTTTTGGGGTCCAACAAAACCTACCTTGTATATACGGTGTATATATATGACATATATACTAGTGCCTATATAAAATGTATTCACTGCGTTCCCAAAATGTTTCCATCCAAACAGAAATACCTACCTACAGCCCTGTCAGGTTTACAGGATTAGTACGTCATCTCACATCACGTGGTCATCGCGAGATGACCATCTGGGTCATAGCCACAAGCTTGTCAAAATTATTGTGGGTTCTTTCAGCTCAAATTGCTCCAAAACTAGCCATTTTTCATCAACGTTACTCAGGACTAATGAATATTAAAGTTGCATAGTCCGATGGTTTTGAGTTTCTGTCATTTTCTGAGTTAAATATATTAAATTGATTGTTCTAGCCTACTTTAGTTTGAAGTAACTTTTATTTTAAATGTCTAACTTTTGAGATATTTGAAGTGCAACCATCCACAAATAATTTTGGCAAGCATGCCAAAACTCTGACACCATAGGCTTCTGCAGTAACAGGTTCTATTAAATTGGCTCTGTATGCCCTTCTGTGTGGCAACAAGTGCTTAATATGTGCACCGATATCTAAGTTTGATATGTAGAATCAAATCTGGATAATTGTTTTTGTTTTGAAAATTTGATGTTTTCATCGGATTATGCAGCTTTAAGATGTAATGGTCAACCTGAGCTATTTATCTCAAATATAACTAACAAATTCAAATGCCATCGGACCATGTAACTTTAATATGAAAGAAAAACCTGTTTACCTCCTAGATGTTTCTTTAACGTTAGCTGTCACTATAACCACTGCACAGGGTCCTGAATCAGTAAGAGCTCACTGGCTAGATTCACATGCTGTTGGGGGGGGGGGGGGGTTCCAATCTCGACTGAGTCAAACCAATGACATAGAATATGAATACTTTTCGCCATCTAGCCAACCGCTCGGCATTACTAGGATAGGGCAAAGACTGGTTTGGTCAGTCTTATGATAATGTAACTGACTCGGATATTGGGTCATACTATAGCGCCTGCCTGCCCAGTCTCCCAGTGGGGCAGCACTATGAAGTCGCCGCCATGAGTACACGCTGCTAGAAATCGGTACCTGTTCTGATATGTAAATCCCCGACAAACAAACAAAAAACGTAGCTGTTTCTCAGAGATGAAACTCCCAACAACAGGGGGGAGGGGGGGAAAGAGAAAAATATATCAAAAGCTGACTAACCACCATCAGACCAAGACCTCCGGTTACCTCGCGGTGTTGTTGCTACAAAGCTGCTTGGTCTGTCTGTGGTTCTGTTGGCAGCTTCTTCCCCCCGTTCACTCCACACCCACACCCTCACCTACCGGGCGCGGTGGCCGAATCGGTAGAGTGCGGGCATCGTTTGCGGGAGATCGGGAGTTCGATTCCCGGTCGAGTCAAACCAATGAGTTATGAAATTGATACATGTCGCTTCCTAGCCTGGCACTCGTCATTAATAGGATATGCTATGGACTGGTTAGCTCAGTGTCGGGATAATATGACTGAGTGGGATATCGGGTTATGGTGTCGGTGGCTTGCTTTCCCAGTGGGACAGCACTATAAAGATGCCGTGAGTGTGCACTGTCACAAGTCGGTACCCGGTCCTTAGATGATGCCAGGACATAAAACTCCAACAACCAACCACCCTCACCTGGTTATACTGATGGCCAGTGGCGCTGATCGGACATTATCGGGTCTTGTAACAGGCTAATTTTGTTAATCTTTCAGAGAGTAAACCGAACCCGGGCATGGAGGCTATGCTGGTGTGGGCGCCTCACCCAGAGCTACCCGAGAGCAAATGTGAGTCAACCTTCCTCCTTCACCCCCTACTCCTCCCCCCCCCCCCCCCTTCTCTCCACACCCACCGCCCCTTGGGCTCTGGTGGTGGGAGGAGGTGGGCGGGGGGGTGTCTGTGTGGGGCGCACATCCCATACTACTAGGTTGTCATAATAATTCAGCCGTGCAGTAAGGACCATAAATTATTATTTTTTATTTGAAAGGGCTTTTTCGAATTAATTAAATGATTGCCTTAAATTTATTCTGACATTCAGCTCAAATATTGTCCTCCGTGAGTAGTGAGTGATGTGTGCCTTTTACACGAGGGTCGTGATTTGTGTGATTGTGCTGTAGTTTGTTTTTTTGTGAAGCAGTTCTCGGCATCCCTCCCCTTCATTAAATTGGGTTTCGCGTCAACATTGAGTTAATATGAATTGGACCAGAGCTTTTCGCGTGGTATTGTAATTTTGGTGTGGCTTGGACACTCCTAAATGGGATGCCGTTTTCAACACAAGATGTATGTTAGTTGTTGGTAACGTTATCCCGAGGCAGTATAGCTGAAAGTTATTACAGCACCTGCTTAAACAAAAAAGATAGGACTATTAATCAACAATAAATGTGTGTGCAGTGGTGTTAAAATAATCTGGTGACTTGCGTTTAATGTCGAATATTTTACTGTAAATAGGCACCAGCCCATTGCTGAGATTCGCCAAATCGTATGGTTAAATTAAGATCTAATATAATTGTTTTTTTCAAAAGAAAAATTATGTAGCAACTTTTAGATTTTCTTCATGTGCAATGTACCGTGAGTAATTAATTTCCTAATTGTTCAAAATTGCCATGAATCTTTTTTTCCCAATAGTGTGTCAGGTTATATTATAGTTTTAATTGTTTACGATTTGGGTGCCTAGAATGACATCTTCGCGCCACAGTCAATCGAAGTGCCATTTAATCAACGTTATAGCAAACACTATGGATTCTGCAAATCGCTGACTCACCAGCAGCAGTGTGTCTACCTATGTTAGCTTTTCAGTTTTAACCTGTTGTCTAATGTTCGGTTCCTGCTCGAGTCAAACTAATGATTTATAAAATTGATACTTGTTGCTTCCTGGACTGGCGCTCGACATTAATAGGATAGGGCAAGGACTAGATAGCTCAGTGTCAGGATAATGTGACTGAGTGGGATATCGGGCCATGGTGATGGCAGCCTGATTTCCCAGTGTGGCAGCACTATAAAGTTGCCATATATGTTCACTGTCACAAGTCAGTACCCGTTCTAATATGACCTTAGATGTTGTCAGGACGTAAAACTCCAGCAAACAACCAACCAACCATTTGCGTGGTGCTCGGCATTATTTGGGGAGTTGGGTAGAGAGAGCACTGGCTGGTTAGCTCTGTGTCATGTGGCTATTGGGATAGTGTGTATTTCAGTCAGTCGCCATGAATGTCCACTCACAAGTCCCTACCAACCCTGATGTGGCCTGATGTTGCGAGGACGTAAAACCCCAGTGTTTCACGAACACTTACTGTGGGAGAGGTCGTTAGATTGGTTCTTGCATGGGTTTAAAGTACAACACAAAAATCGAATTGGTGCCTACCGCTGCTTGCTTAACGATGCTAGGATAGGGCAAAGATTGCTTAGGTGAAATGTCAGGATAATCTAACTGAGTCGGTTAGTTGGTTGTGTTGATAGTGGTAGAGGGTCTCAGACATGAAAGATCCCCGTGGTTTTGCGAATTTCCGCGATTTTTGATAATCGCCGGTTAATTATCACAAAATTCCAAGGATATATAACACTTAACAGCAATTGGTCAGTCCGAATCCCATTATGATATGACCTTGCTAAACAGCAATTGGTCAGTCCGAATCCCATTATGATATGACCTTGCTAAACAGCAATTGGTCAGTCCGAATCCCATTATGATATGACCTTGCTAGGTCATATCATAATGGGTTGCTAGGACAAAAAAGCAAGGAGTGTTTGCGGAGCCGGAATTGGCGACGTGGGTGATAATGCAGTTACATCAAGGACAGTCGAACGCTCTCCAAGGACAGTCTACTGACTTATCAGTACCAGACGTGGTGGCTGAATCGGCTAGAATGCAGTCTTCCCATACGGAAAGCCACGGGTTCGAATCCCAGCCGAATCAAAACAATGATTTAGAAAATGTATACTTGTTGCTACTTACCCTGGAGCTTGGCATTACTAGGATAGAGCATGGGCTGATTACTCAGTGTCAGGATATGACTGAGTGGGATATCAGGTCACGGGGCCAGCGGCCTTGTATCCCAGTGGGACAGCACTATAAAGTCGCTATGAGTATGCACTGTCACAAGTCAGTACCCGTCCTGATATGGACTTAGCTGTTGCCAGAAAGTAAAACACCAACAAACGATGACTGATCAGTGGAATGGAGCTAGGATAGTGCATTAAGGGAGTGCTGTATTTTCCGAGATTCCCTGATAGTGCTATGGTTATGGGGGGATATCTGTGTTTTCACGGTATGCAATGATATTGGACAATAGTCTGTAATTATATAAAAGCCTACCGCGCTTAAATTTGAGCTCTCTTGTGTAACCTGGGGCACATTCATTGATCAATTATTTAATACATGTATTTATGAATAATTTCATGTTTGAATTAAGGCTATTGTATTAAACTTGTGTGCTGTTCTCATTTAGTGGACGAATATGTCTCCATTGCCAAGGATAAGCACGGCTATAACACTGAGCAGGTGAGCAAGATCTTGTAGTTTGAATTAAAGCTGCATAGTCCATGAAAATATTAAATTGTCTAAACCACAACACTTCCCTCAATTTAATCCTACTTATCCAACTTAGATACTGGTGCAATTATTAAGTATTCATTACTGCACAGAAGGATAACTGAGTCAATTGTAATAAGGCATGTTACTGCTGAAGCCTATAAATTAATAGTCAGTATTTCCACGTGCTTGCCAAAATTAATTTATCATGTTTTCACTTCAAATATCTCCAAAGTTAAAATAAAGTTACTTCAAACTAAAACAAAGTAGATTATATCGACCAGCCTACTATATTTATCTATAAAGATGTGGCAGAAACTCACAATTATTAGACTGTGCTACTTTAAGATGGCTATTTACAATCGGATTGTGCTACTTTAAGATGGTTATATATCAAATCATATGGACAGTTATGTTACACGTTACACTTTACATTAGTTCAAAGTTACTTTGATTTTAAATGGTAAACTTTTGAGATATTTTGAGTGCAAACATGGAAAACTAGTTTTGGCAAGCTTGCCAAAACTCTGACACCATATACCTCTGCAGTAACAGGTTCTGTTAAATTGACTCAGTATTGCCTTCTACGTAAAACCAAATCCTTAATAAGTGCATCAGTATCTAAGTTAGATATGTAAACTCAAATCTAGATAATTGGTTTGGTTTTGAAAATTTGATATTTCATCGGACTATGCAGCTTTAAGCAATAGCGGGTTCTGTTAAAGAGACTTTTGTGCAGCGATAAATGTTTAATAAGTGCATAAGCTAGATTATTACGATTTATCGGATTATGCCGTTTTTAATTCATGGCATGTATGGGGGTATATTATTAAATGAATTTCCATATGTACGTGGTGTTATTTGTTGGGAATTATTTTGTTTATGGTTTAAACAAATTAATTGAATTTCTGAATGTGGTCTTATTTGCTGAGGTAAATTCATGTCGTGTATGGGTCTAGTAAACAATGAATAGTTTGATTTCACCGTAGGTGTTGCCGGGACACGGCAGTAGCAACGTCATCACACAGTAACCATTAAAGCTGCATAGTCTGATGAAAGCATCAAATTGTCAAAACTAAGACACTAGGTTTGATCCCACATATCCAACTTAGATACTGGTACACTCACTAAGCATGTGTTGCTGCATAGAACGAGACACTAAGACATTTTGATATAACCTGTCACCGCAACAGCCTATAATGTCAGAACTTTGACGAGCTTGCTATAATTAATTTGGCATGTTTTCACTTCAAATATATCTTCAACATTAGGCATTTAAAATAAAAGTTACTTCTAACTAATGTAAAGTAGGGTATAACGATCAATCTGATGCATGTATCTCAGAAACTCAAAATCATCAGACTATATGCAACCTTAAGTCGCTTATGTTTGGGATGACCCTAGGGAAATTGAAACAAAGCAGTGGCGTGTACCGGAAATGGAAATTTGCGATTCAGTTTGATACTACTCGCTCTCACTATTTTGGAGATGGAGTGGGGAAGGTGTTTTATTTTTATTTTCCTCATTATGTCAGATGGGTGAACTTGTGATCAATTTATGGGTTTTTGGTGCAAACAATATTTGTGGCTCCCATCTGAAGCAATATTAATGACAGTGATATAATTGAACATTTACTTAAATGCTTTTGGAATAGAATTACACCAACGATTTACGCGTTCTGTGTACGGTACACTGTTTTGGAAATGGTTTACACAATTAATTATTAAAGTTGCTTAATCCTATGTGGGTTTTTTAGTTTCGACATAATTTTGAAACAATTATTTTAATTGATCGTCTTTATCTACCTTAGTTTGGACTAACTTTGATTATAAATGGCCAACGTTATGGATATATTTGAAGTGGAAACATTCCCAATAACTTTGGAGCGCCCACCGCAAAGCTGGATATATAAGGGCTGGCGGCAGAGAGAGGATCCATTAAGTTCTCTAAATATATCTTCGATACAGAATAAATGTTTAATAATCGCACCAGTATCTAAGATACTGGTGCGATTGCAGGGACAAATCAACACATGCAGGGACAAATCTAGGCAAACACTCTGGTTTCGAAAATGTTATGCTTTCATCGCAATTTACTACCTTAACGATGCATAGTCCGATAAAATCATCAAATTTTTAAAACCAAAACAATTATCTAGATTTGATTCTTCATATCTAACTTAGATACTGGTGCACTTAATAAACATTACCCACCACATAGAAGGGAATACTGAGTTAATTTAATATAATCTTTACTGCAAAAGCCTATGGTGTCATTGGCGTGTTTGTCAAAATTAATTTTTGCATGGATGCACTTCAAATATCTCAAAAGTTAGCCATTTAAAATAAAAGTTACTTCAAACTAAAGTAAGGTAGATTATAATATTTATGTCACCTATCAACCTAATATATTTGTCTCAGAAAATGACAAACTCTAAATCATCGGACTATGCAACTTCAAGTTAACTAGTGTTCACATTAATGAATGTTAATCGTTTAAAGAGCAATAAAACACCCCCCAATTAACTATGTATGTTGTAGGCGCTTGGAATGCTATTTTGGCACAAACACAAAGTTGACCGGGCATTGTCAGATCTGGCCAACTTTGCACCCTTTCCTGATGAGTGGACGGTGGAGGACAAGGTTCTTTTCGAGCAGGCCTTCAGTTTCCATGGTAAAAGTTTCCACCGCATCCGCCAAATGGTAAGTTTTCAGTTTTATGTTGTCAGTGCTTTCAAGAAGTTGTGAAATAGGAGTTTGAGTTGTAAAAGTGGAAGTTGCAGATGCAGTGCCTTTGGCATCGTGGTATGGAGTATAGTCTATGTTGTGGGGGTGAAGTACAAGTTGCAGGTGAGCATATAGATGACGCTGGCGGCGTGCGTTGGCTCATTTTGAAAGCACTGGATGTGGTGTTAGACATGCAGTGTAAGCTTACAACATAGGGGATTGTGTATGAGCATCTTTAGTGCGCGTAACCAGCGTATGTGGCGCCATCTGCCTGGTAACGGTACTAACAAGAATATGCATAGATCTTGTCCTTTCATTTTTTAAAGAAAAGTGTGGAAATGCACTGCCCCATCTGTGTCTTGTGCTATTTAAATGCATACCTATGATTTTAAAGTACACTTCCTTCCACCTCGGCATCTCTCTCTTCCCCCCCCCCCCCCACCCTCCCCCGCTCCTCCAATTTCCAGATATTTGTAATGTTAAAAAGCCTCATATGTTGAAAATATTTCTGGACAGGACTACATTGTGTCAAATCGTAAGTTGAAACCCCTGCCGAGCCAAATCAGCGACTTTGAAAAATTTATACTTGTCACTACCTGTTTTGGTGCTCGGCATTACCAGGATAGGAAGGGAGTAGTGGAATGAGGAAGACCCAATTATCTGCAGTTTAAATTTCCCTTGCTTATTCAACAAATATAACTAATTTAAAAAAAATTAATCTCAGCCATTTCCTAGAATTGGTAATCAAATTCAAGATAGCAGTAAGTGCTACACAGAAAGCTCGCGTATAATTGACAGGAAGGCTTTGAAAATTCAAGACCCATATGAATTTGATCACATACAGAATGTTAGCATATAATTTCCATAAGGCTTTTAAAATTAGGACCCACATCATTTATATCAAATGACTAAGGACTCCGAATTTCAAAGCAGATAATAATAATTTTGATTAAAAATGTGGTAGACAGTTATGATAATTCTCATACATTTACCATGATCATGAAATTAGCAGTAAAATTGTTGTTGTGGTGGTCTACTTTCAGCTACCCGATAAATCTATCGCAAGCTTGGTAAAGTATTATTACTCATGGAAAAAGACGCGATCGCGAACCAGCCTGATGGACCGGCAGGCGCGCAAGCTGGCCACACAGCGAGGGGAGGAGAGCGAGGAGGAAGAGGCGCGTGGCAGCGGCAACAGCGACAGCGACTTTGAACCAGTCAAGGAAAATGGGGTGAGTGTACTCAATGCAAATCGGGGTGCCTTGTGGTGGGTATTTTCCAGTTGTAACACTGCAAATGCAACTTATTTAATACCTTTGTTCTCTGCATAGTCTGATGATTTTCAGTTTCTATCATTTTCTGAATAAATATATGTTAATCGTTATAATATACCTTACTTTAACTTGAAGTAACTTTTATTTTAAATGGCTAACTTTGGAGATATTTGAAGTGCAAACATAAATTAATTTTGGCAAGCATGCCAATAACCATTGGCTTTTGCAGTAACAGGTTCTATTAAATTAACTCAGTATTCCTTGCTGTGTGGTGACATGTTAAATAAATGCATCAGTATCTAAGTTAAATATATAGAATCAAATCTAGATAATTGTTTTGGTTTTGAAAATTTGATGATTTCATTGGACTATGCGGCTTTGAGACCTTTTTCTAAATAGTTACATCATTGCTGTGGTATTCAGTTTGTATTCATTTGTCTGATGTGTGCTTTCAGAAGGAGGTGGAGAACAAGAACAGCACAACGCGTCCCGGCCCCAAGAGTTCCCAGCTTCAAGGAAAGCACAACCTCAAGAACAAGAGGCGCCCGCCAAAGGGCATGTTCCTGAACCACGAAGACTTGATATCCATAGCAACTGGCCCGCTCGGACAGGGCGACACTATTCTCAGGTCTTTGGATGAGGAGCTGGTTGCATTGAAAAGACAGGTGCGCATTGTCCCCTTGTTGAGTGTAATACTGGGAATATGGTTAAATAATAGTACAAGAATTACTTGATTACCTATTGACTGTCTATATTATTAATTCATTTAAGTTAAATTACACTATTCTAGAAAATCATAATTTTTTTCTATTCTATTCTATTCATTGATTAAGGAGGCAAAATTTCAAACGTGGACAATTGCTCTTCCTCATTCCACTGCTCCTTTTCCTATCCTAGTAATGCCAAGCTGGGCAGTGATGAGTATAAATTTTCATATCATGGGTTTGTCTCGGCCTGGGATCAAACCTACAACTTGCCACACGGGGAACGAGAGCTCAACTCATGTAACCATCTGGTTACTCATTCAGTCATTCTGTGGTATGAAGTTAACTATAATTTAAATACTTGACTCTAAGGGGGAAGGGGATTATTTATTATTATTATTAGGCTTGTGGATTTTAGTCCTTCGCAACACAATAAAGCACAGTACAGTGGATTGGATGAGTGTTTTCTATTAAAAAAATATACATATTGGTATTAATTTTCTCCATTCCCTATTGTCGTTCCATCTGTTCTGAATGGTGAGATCTTAGATGTTGCCAGAACGTAAAATTCCAACAACCAACCAACTGAATGGTGATGCTGTTTGTGGCTGCAAAGAAATCAGTTCCCCCCCCCCCCCCCCCCCTTGCTATAGTCGTGGTGGAGTGGGGTGACTGTGGGAGGGGGAGGGGTCATAGATGGTGGACATGGTACTAATCTAATGCTGTGATTTATTTTCAAGGTCCAAAACAACAAGCAGATGATCAGCCTTCAGAAACACAAGACGTCGCTGGGAATTAACTCGTTCCGAGTGCCTGAGGTGAGTGAACCGCCCCTGACTGTGATAACCACTGCGCACGATTTAATAAACTCGATCTGTTCGAACTACGACAACCTGATACCCTACTAGTGGTGGCCACTGCCGTGCACAGACTATCCACTGCCTCTGCGGTGCACATCCAGCTATGCGCACAGGATCCCCATCTGGCTTTGCGCATGCTGCAGAGGAGACGACGGGCCGAAACTGGACATTGTCGGTCGTCATGGGGTTTTCACCTGACGGTACTTCTATAGCTACAGGGTGCCAATATTTATGGTGTACGTAGTTTAGTTTCATGTAATTTGGTGGGGTGGGTGGAGGGAGGGGGGTCTGGCACGAATTCCCTGGAAATGTCATTGTTCCAGAGAATATATTTGGTTTCGCTACCCGTCTATTATTTACTGCTGACGCTATTTCCCATCTCTCCTGCCTCCCTTCTTCCCTTGCCCATGTTCCCTCAACTCCTGCTGCTGTCCATACTTACATCACATTTCCTAGTTCCCCTGTCCCTGTCCCTGTCCCTGTCCCCTAAATACCTCTATTACCCTCTGCTGTTGTCCCTACTTGCTTCCCAACTCTGTTTCCCTGTCCCTGTCCCCTACTTACCTCTCACCTCCCTGCTCCTGTCCCATCAACAGTGTCAGTGTCACCTGGTGTTCTCACTAATACTAGTAATAGGGGATTGCAGCTGTTACAAACTCCTTTTGCACCTCGGAGTTACTCTTCAGTCTCTCTCTACCGGAAGTTCCCAGGACACCATTACGCATGTGCACACTCTTTAATATGGCCAAGGCCCTGAGGTGCGTTTCATGTGTTACCTAATCCGATGCTTTTCAGTTTCTACCATGTTTATATATATATTGTTATTTAGATTCATCATTACAATCTACTTTACTTTAGTTTGGAGTAACTTTAAGAGATATCTGAAGTGAAAACATGCAATATAATTTTGCACACTGAAATGCTGAATCAGTATAGGCTGCAGTAAATGTTTAATAGACGCACCGGTATCTATGTTGGGTATATATGCTTTGGCTTTGAAAATGTTAGGCTTTAATTAAATTGTGGTACTGTAAAGACCCAGATAGCCGCCCCCAGTTGAGCGTTTATGGCCTGATTTATTCAGGAATGTCTGTTATCTAGATAACAGGTGATCAACCTCCCACCTTTACACCCGCTAACACAACACATCGCGCCAGACCTGTGCACTGTCGTGGACCTCTTGGCGCCCACTACAACGTCACTAAACAGCGGTGGGGTGTTCAATGTCTTAATGCATGTACAATATAGTATGCATATTGCCCTTGAAAACCCATAAGCCTCTGTCTGGGTTACTTACAATGGCTAAGCTATGGAGTCAATTCGCTTTGACTGCCTCAACCACTTCGAGTCCCATTCACTAGGAATCCACCAGAAAAGGGGTTTTGAATTGTGGTTTTATTTATGTTATTTTATTTTATTTTATTTAGCTTTTCTCAGACTACTGGCATCCCTGTACATAGGAAATGGCACAGTGCCTAGAACATATGGAAAGCATCATTAGCTGCAAAGATATTCATCGATTACCGTTTGGGGGTATTTCTGTAGGTTTTTTGTATGTTCTTTTAAATGTGGGGGTGAGCGGTTTTGTGGGATAGGAGTATTTGTGTTTTGTGTTTTGTTATGTCGATCTATCAGCTTGTGAAAATGGTGATGGATCGGTTGACACAGACGCGTCGTGCACATGTTGTCTGAATAAAGACTTAAATAAATTAATGACTTGGCTTGATCATCATTTTATCCCATTAATTTAATTGGGAACACAGGTGTTTATAACATGTAAAGTGTGGAACAAGGCGCGAATTGTGAATTATGCTGTCTCCGTGTAGACTGTTGGGAGTAGTAGGGTGAAATGTTCATTTACAGTTCATTTTATGAGATGTGAAACATTTCCCAGCCATTTTTCGCTTCATCCCACATAAGGAACAAATGTAGATGTAGTTTAGTTTATGCCGTTGATTAAAAGGTTACCCCAAAATGTAGGGCCTTTTTCCTCCCCGTCCCTCGTAACATGTTTTTTCTTCTTTTTTTTAAATGTGGTTAGAAATCACACACTACCTAACTTCCTGTGTGCTCTCACGCCAGGTATCGGTTCCGGGTATGACTCAATAACTGGGTCACTGACCCGATTGTAACATTGGTCCCACTGACCCAGATATGACGAATTAACTGTGGCGTCTATCAGTTAGTTTGGTGGTACGTGTTTGTATCATCGATGAAATGGTCTCCGCTGATTTTTTTAATATTAAAAGATTATATTTATAATCACTATATATACGGGTCCTTTTACTTCCTTAAAAGTTAGCATCTTAGGTGGTTTCCTTCTTTTTTTTCTTTCAAAAAAATCTGTCAAAGATATAAAGTTATCCCCATTTATCCTCAAAATTTGTGTGTATCACGTGGCTTGAATTTGCCATTCTCCTGTTTCTTTTTCCTATGCAAGAGAAGTAATAATGGAGAATTGGGGGTGAATTTTCTCTCAATATCCTTTTTTTTAAACAAAGAAATGTGTATTGACACATTTCCTCCCCACCATTGGGAGTGAAATGTTCTCACGTTGTTTTATGAGGCATTATTCTTATGATTTTAACATTTGTGTTTTATGTTATGTAAATGTTTCATCAAGTTTTTCTGAGTTAAAAAAGAAGTTTAAACGGGAGGTGATTTGTCTTTACATTTTGAAAATGTAACGTGATTAAATACACTTTCTAGTAGAATCCTCCCTCTCCCTACCCCCCCCCCCCCAAACAAAATTTATTAAAAAATAAAGTACAACCCAAAATATCTACGCAAACGAAATGAGAAGAAAAATGAAAATTTCAGTAAATGTCTATAATGGTGACAGGATTTTCGGCTAAAGCCATTTGGAAGGGAGAAATGAATTACTGTTGGCTTAGTTTTTTGGGTTGAAGACCGGTATAATGGTTTTTATTGCTCTGAATCAGATGTTTTTCAGCGCCGAAACACTGGTCTTATAAGCCTAATGGTGAATACACCAAATGATAACTTGATGTTTATTGGTGACTGACTTACACCTTATGGAAGTGTTTATTTTCTACTAATTTCCGAGTGTGAGTCTTTTAACAAGACAGGTATTTCGAGTTCCGCTGGTCCGTAAGGAAGGACTGAAGCTGTGACCCAGCACGTTGGGTCGCAGCTACAGCTTATTGTGGCAGGAGGTGATGGATACACATATACAATGATACAGGAAGTGATATTGTATATCTCATGTAAAATATTTGCTCGGACAATGTCACGGCAATCTACATTAGCAACAAATGTATGGCAAAGAAGGTTACCAAGTTTGGTTATCAGGAGGCATATGGTTATCGGTGCAAAGTTAATTTAAAGTATAGGGTCTATAGCAATGGGTAGGGGCTGGGCAGCGGAACCATCCCAATCTTCCGCCAGAAAAGCAGTAACTGGGGCCCTTACTGACAGGGACCAGCCTAACTCGGAATACCTGCATTGTAGATGAGCAGTTCTCTAAAAAATCTTGCCATATATTTGTTTCTAATGTAGATTGTGGTGATATTTTTTTGCAGCAAATATTTTAGACTAGATAAAATACAACTATCTGTATCATGGTGGATGTGTATTAACCACTCTCCACTACCTTCTGCTGTAAGCTCTAGCTGCGACCCAACGATAAGCAGAACCTGGAAAGAAATAACCTCACAATTACACAATACTGTCGCTACAATATGACCTTCTGAGCTGTCTGGGGGAGCGGGACGTAGCTTAGGTAGTAGAGTGTCCACCTCTGAATCTGTGGGTCATCAGATCGATCCTGCTCAGTGGACGCATTTGCAGTCTGGGCTATTTTCCGTTCCAACCAGTGGTCCACAACTGGTTCAACAAAGGCTGTGGTTTGTGCTGTCTTGTCTGGGAAAGGGCATATTAAAGAACCCTTGCTGCTTATCGAGTAGCCTATGAGGTGGCCTATGAGGTGGCAGCCGGTTTCCTCCAAAGAAATATGTCAGAATGACCATCTTTAAAGTCCAATAGCCGATGATAAAAATCAATGTGCCCTAGAGGCGTCGTTAAATGAAACAAGCTTTACTATTTTTCCTGAACTGTCTTGACAAAGACCTAGGAACTTGATGTAATCTGCTGCATGATGCCTGTGACCCACTTTCTTTGTGCCTAGTTCTCTGTAGGTGTCTGTGTGGCCGATGCTGGAGGATTGGTATGTTGTTGTGCAGGAAGGGAGCTGTTATTGAGGCGAGATATTAGCTGGTGTCGCCGAACAACCCAAGGTCCCAGTGGTGCCCGCCACAAAACCTTTTCAGCTGTCAGATATAGACATTGTGAGCAACCAGGCGTTTGGTTTCTTTCACTTGTGAATAATTAAGTTAGGTATTTGCTTTCTTAAAAATTGTTATTGAAAATTTATTCTCAAAGCTTTCACGGTTATCGGGTTATTGATACTTCTAGTTTTGTTGCCATTTTGGGTTTCTTTTTTCTCATCTTTTTGTATTCTCTCCTTTTGTTGTTGCTTTTAAATAATTACAAACCTTGGCCTTTTCCAGACAAAGCAATATTTGGTCTTAGGCTGAGGGTAATATAATTAGGAGCTGTTTAATCCTTTTGTTAAAGCTGCATAGTCTGGTGAAATATCAAATTTTCAAAACCAAACCAATTATGTAGATTTGATTTTACATATCTAACTTAGATACTGATGCACTTATTAAGCATTTGTTTCTGTGTAGAAGGCAATACTGAGTCAATTTAACAGAACCTGTTTCTGCAGAAGTATATGGTCTCAGAATTTTGGCAAGCTTGCCAAAACTAATTTTCCATGTTTGCACTCAAAATATCTCAAAAGTTTACCATTTAAAATAAAAGTATCTTTGAACTAATGTAAAGTAGATACTAGTGATCGTATCATTCTAACATAATAGATGTAGGTCATGGACAAACTCAATTAATGACTGACTGGTCATAAGTCATGAGGTTTCTGATACAAATTCTGTATACACTTTTCTTGCTCTTGATCAGTGATCACGCATGCCGTGAATAAACAAAAATCACCGTCACAACCGTAGAACTTCTGAATGCATGTGTTCATTCCCAAAATAAACGACTACAGCTGCCATGGTCATTTGCATATGCGGGAAGATTCACATATACCACCTCATGCATATCCTTCATATATTTATTTAAAGTCTGAATTTTGCTTTATCTTGCAAGGTCTTGAAAGTGTTCTTTTCAATATTGGTGTGTAGATTTCAACATCGCAATGGAACTGTGTGAAATTCTGGACCCAATCCGTTTGTATTCAGTGTACAAGTTAAAAGCTAGTATGCTCAATTTTATTTTATTATTTATTTTTGTTATCTCTTATTTTATTATTTCTTCTTGTTATGGAAAAAAAGAAGCAAAAAGGCTAAAAGCTGAATGATGTTGAGCAGAGACTCAGTTGAAACAGTTCCCACTTGCCTAATTGGTCAAGTGAATGAATTTTCTACTTGCCCAAGTGGCAAAACTACTTGCCCAATCCCAAGTCAGTCAATTGAAACTGAAATCTGCTACTGCATTTCAGAAAAATAACGACTTCCCTTTTCGGGCAGGTCACCGAGAACTTCACCTGCTCGACCGAGTAAACTAGGTGCCCCGGACAACCGGGCAGTCCTTATTGTCCTACCCTGCCTTACTTTGGTGCATGTGGTTGTCACCAATAGTTGAACCGGGTGATGTTTTGTGTTGTAGACGACAATGCGAATCAATGCGCGGTGGACTAACGAGGAACTGCTGCTCGCCGTGCAGGGCATCCGCAAGTACGGCAAGAACTTCCAGGCCATCGCCGAGACCATTGGCAACAAGACCGACGTCCACCTGCGCAGCTTCTTCGCCAACTACCGGCGCAGGTACAACCTGGACGAGGTGCTAGACGAATACGAGAAGGAGAACGGCACCATAGAGGTCATTGAGGACGATGAAGAAAAGGTGCGATGAGTTGGCAGTGTTGTTAGTAATTTGTATAATTGAATTCACTGTTAGCTGTGTGTGTAGGGGATGGGGTATAACTGTGATAGGCCGTGTCCTATATAGTATGGCCAAATCCTCCTTGTCTGCAACGTGAGGAAACAAGCTAGCTATGTTTAAAATATGTTGTCTGCTATGAAGTAGCTTCTGACACATGCAGTAGGACATTGCCATTTTTGTGTGTCATATTTGTGTGACTATTTTATCAATAATAAAAAATAAATACTTTTTTTTCATTGCATTGCTCTCGTTGCTTCTTGAGAGTATAACAAAGGAGATTTTCTCCATACGGTGTGAGAAGGGGAAAACAGTTACAATGTGAAGGATAAACCAATTAAGACCAGCAGTGAAGAACCCATTTACATAACTAAATAGGTTATAAAATAGTGGTTTATGGCACTTGAAAGTTATGGAAGTATGCTTAACTAAAAGAGTGGGAACCCCGTCAATGTTTTAGTTCATGACAAGAAAAGCTGCTCCATATTCTGTTTTCAAATATAGCTGGCGATTTTACAGCCTGGTTCCTTAGCAATGGTGATCTCGCTAACAATCACCTATTCCCTTTTCCCCCTTTTTCTTTTAATTGTAGAAAGGAGTGTCTTGTGGAGCTTTCATTGAAGTATCCTAAAAAGGTGATGAACAGGAATAATGGAGATTATATAATAATTGTGTGTTCAAGTTGCATAATCTAATGGTTTTGAGTTCCTGCCATATTTTAAAAATTAATTTATTAGGTTGATTGTTATAATGTACTTTGTTTTAGGTTCCAGTAACTTTAAATTAAAAATAGATAATTTTGAAGTGAAAGCAAGTAAAATATTAGTCTTGGTCTGAAGACCGAAATGTTGGACATCATTGGTTTGTATCACTTGCAAGAGGGACAGGTCCTATTCAATTGACTTAAGATTCTATTATTGTATAAGTGCATCAGTGTCTAGGCTGGGTATGTAGGCTCAACACGGTTCGTATTGGTCCTTGAAAACCTGTCAAGTCTTGGAATTTGAATATTCAGTATCACAGGTCTGAAAAGTCCTGGAATTTGTCTGAAGATCTTGAACGTGGAAAATCAATTTTTTTTAAAGCCTATATTATCTTTTTAAACACACATATGTTCTTTTCATTAATCAGTGATCTTTTGTATTTAAAGTGACTTTTTGTGGGTTTATCCTTCCTCTCGATGTTATATTAAAACTATACATACATTCATTTTGATTTATTATGCTTATTTCCACGTCACGCCTTACACAGTGAATTGATCGAATATGGCCGTGCTTCGCAGTACGTTAATTTAGAACGTTCTGAAAGCGTGCACTGAACAGTCCTGGAAAGCCATAGAATTTGATATTTCAAAGTAAGTATGAACCCTGTTCAACTGTTGTAGGCAGGTGCTTTGGTCTTGATGGATTGTGAAGCTTTAACTAACCGGACACTATTCTTCCTGTGCCCTCCAGATGGACGTAGACCCACACGTAGATGAGCCCAGCACGTCGGCAGTGCCCCCTAGTGGCCCAGTCGCCGAACAACCTAAGGTCCCAGTGGGTGCCCCGCCACCGCTTCTCAAACAACCATCAACAACTTCCAAGCCCACTCCATCAATCCGACAACCGCAACTACAGCACGCAAGGTAGGAGCACCTCACAGACTTACTCCTAATTCTAGCATTTTTGTCAAATCTGCCTTTGAGGTGTTTTTGGTTTCGTGTGTGTTTTCCCCCCCTTCAAATCTGTGGATATATATTCATAAAGGGCGAATCCAAAGAGCTCTCTGTGATTAAAGCTTAAAGTTGCATAGTCCGATGAAACATCAAATTTTCAAAACCAAAGAAATTATCTAGATTTGATTTGATATATCTAACTTAGATACAGGTGCATTTATTAAACATTTGTTGCCACTTAGAAAGTAATATTGAGGCAATTTAAGAGAACCTGTCGCTCCAGAAGCCTGTGGTAGAGTTGTGGCATGCTTGCCGAAACTGATTTTGCATGTTTGCACTTCAAATATCTCAAAAGTTTTCCATTTAAAATAAGTTACTTCAAACTAAAGTAATGTAGATTGTAGCGGTCAGCCTAATATATTTATCTCAGAAAATAACAAACTCAAAACCATCGGATTACACAACTTTAATAATATCCCGTGACACATGTCTGGGGGCCAGTCTAACCAGTACCTGTCTGGCCGGGGGGGGGGGGGGGGGGGCAGAGAGATAAAACTATGTATCAACACTTTCTTTACTTCATCAGTTCTAAGATTCGACGAGGGAGAACTGACCATTTCACAATAATGTAAAATGGCAATTGTTGTAATATATTTCTTCATTTAATTTGTTTAATAAAGTCACCGTGTATACTTTTCCAGGAACCTGCTGGCGCCACGCACATTGCATCAACCGCCACCTCTGGTCCGCCCGATTGTGCCGATCACAGGTCATCCAGTGGCTAGCCACAAGCCGCTACCGACCCAGCCACAACTAGCTACACGAGAGTGAAGCCGCCCTCTGTGCATGCTGCAGTGTGCGAGAACTTGCTTTATGCCACCGATTTGTATTAGGTATTTTGTTCACCCAGTGAACATTGAAAAATATCAACTGTAATTGGCCGACCAACACACTGCTGTTGCTGTCTGTATATTTTATTCTACAGTCAACGCAAAGCTAAGATGTACGATATAATCAGGCGGCATAACCGGTTGTGCTTTTTTTTTTTTTTAGATGCACCAAATTTTGTATATCCGCTGATATTTACAAAACACATAATAAATATTAGGCCATTTTTACCATTATTTTCCCAGAAAGCAATGGCGGCAATTTTATTATACATACATACATACATACATGCATGCATGCATGCATGCATGCATGAATGCATGCATACATACATACATACATACATACATACACACACACACACACACACACATAATGTATAAGAGTGAATATTAGGAAATTTAATCAGAATTAATTGGTGTTCAGTAAATTCCAGTTGAACTGGGGAACTTTGTAAGCTTCTCCCATGTTATGTAATGTGATTGCCACGCGAGGTTTCGTACTGGCGCTGTTTCAATAGTTGAAAGCAGCAGTTATCCAATCTGAAATTTCAAAGCTAGACTATTGCACAATTGAGAATGACCATGAAGGAATGTGTATACAAACCAAAATAAATTATGCGAAGACACAGTTCAAATTGACATGACATTCAACAAACATAGGAATGCTTAGTACTAACACATGTTGAGATATCAAACCGGTATCAGGTCTCTCTTCTGTACACTTCACAATGGTTACGGTTACAGTTCCTTTCATGATCACTTTGTGTAAAACGAAATTCTGGTGGGCTACAATTCAGATTTCCCCAGCAGCCTGTGAAATTGGACACAATTTATTGAATAGTGGTGATACCAAAGACAATGTATGACAAGACGTGCTACTCAGTGCTTTCATATAGGAATTTCTTAAATAATCATGCGGTGGTGCCATCCCACGGAAAACAAGGTACATTGTCTTTCATCTGGTGTAGTAGTAATTGTTTTACTCGGACAAAATCACAAATTGTATTTATGTATGACACACTTATACTGATACTTAAAGTATGTTTGAACTTTACTATAATATTGTTTTCATTATTAATATTAGGAGATAACACTATCATTGTCGTACAGGGTCTTTGATGGTACAGCAGTCAGACTGGGCCTGGTGACCTGTCCAATTACCTTATTTGCTGTATTTCATAGGAAAGCGCTGTGTCTTGTCGTACATCGTCTTTGGTGATACCCATAACTAGTTTAGATACCAGAAACCATTCAGTGCCACAGGTCATCCTCTTTTTGAAGCCCCTTGGCCAGTGACAACCAATACTGCCACATCGGTGTCAAGTCTAGATGATTGTCTTGTCATGGTGGTGTTGGGTTGTCACGCAGCTTATCGCTTGTGCAGCTACAACATATTTTGACAGTTCTTTTCCATGCCTTGCTGTTGCACTGCCTTTCAATGCTCCGACATTGTGGCTGTCATGTGTCAACATGAGTGAGGCCAGCTGGTTTGCCATATCCTTTGCTGCAGAAATTGTTCGTATTCAATCAAGATTGTAGCGAACATCTTCATATGGTGCACGGTTAAGTTGCCTACTGTGAATTTGTTGGCTACATTTGTTGATTTTACCTCGGTACAACGCCTCGGCTACTCGAGGCCGAGGGAGAAGGAAGCAACATCCGGTACAGCAATTAGCATATTCCACTCGTACCGGGAGGACGTTACGAGGAGTTACAGCAGTTTTTGCAGGAAATATACGAGTTAACGAGTAAATACGCGTTAAATACTTGGTAGTTACGAGTATGGAGGTTTCACGCACATATTTGTCGCTTTGTTTAGCGTTTTTACGACTTTTTTGTCGTTTTATGGAATTGTGCGTGTATTTGCCGGTGCGTCGCCGTAGTATGACAACGCCACCATTTACGGGTTGACTCAATTATCGCCTTTTTGTTTACTTCTGGTCGGATTTCCGACTCGATATTCGCTATTGTTTCGTAGCGTTTTTATGACTTTAAACCCAAGAATAACATATTGCTTGGGTACATCAATATTCTCTATGAATTTTAGGATATTGGTGAATATATGAAAGAATATATTGGCGAAATACCGATTTGGGTGTCGGTACGGTAGAGTTGACATCGCCGGTGTGGTTTACTTCTGGTCGGATTTCCGACTCGATATTCGCTATTGTTTCGTAGCGTTTTTTATGACTTTAAACCCAAGAATAACATATTGCTTGGGTACATCAATATTTTCTATGAATATTAGGATATTGGTGAATATATTAAAGAATATATTGGCGAAAAACCGATTTGGGTGCCGGTACGGTAGTGTTGACATCGCCGGTGTGGTTTACTTCTGGTCGGATTTCCGACTCGATTTTCGCTATTGTTTCGTAGCGTTTTTATTACTCTAAACCCAAGAATAACATATTTCTTGGGTACAACAAGATTCTCTACGAATATTAGAATATTGGTGAATATTTTAAAGAATTTATTGGCGAAAAACCGATTCGAGTGTCGGTTCGGTAGAGTGGACATCGCAGTGTTGTTTACTTCTCATCGGTGGCCCGACCGGATTATCGCTATTCGCCTATTGTGTTAGCGGTTATTCTTATGAGTTTAAACCCAAGAATACAGGAGGATACGTATTTCTTGTGTAGATTTGTTTATTACATTATTTTTAATCGAAATAATTGAGCATCCAGTGGTGTTTTTTCGATTTTTATGGAATTATTTTATAATTAAAATTGTGTATGTAGATGTTGGTGGTTGCCACATCACAGGTAAGATTTTTGGTTCAACAAGCCGCCCGTTGCCGAACGGAGAGCGATGTTGGCTGGAGCCTCATCTCGTTGGGATTTTTCCTCGGTTTCTTTTATGGATTCGCGTTGGAAATTAATCCTGGGTTTCTGTTGTGGATTCCCAATTTTAAGGCGTACCTCCGAGTTTCGTAGCATTTTCTCCAACTTGCTGGCGCAGTAGCCGCAGGAGGGAGAAGTGTACGGAACAGAGAGTGTGGGAGGGTACCGATATACTGGTCCCTACCCCTCGTTTGGTTTCGGCTTCCATACCGTTACCCTACGACATGACACATTAGCTTACACGCCTGTGTTGGAACGGTGTAAATACGTTCTCCAACACCAGTAGTTGCCGCCCGTGGCCGAACGCAGAGCGATGTTGGCGGAAGCCATATCACGTTTATGCCGCCGTTGTACAACGGAGAGCGATGATGGCATTACGGTTATGCCGCTGTTGGCTAATGGAGAGCCATGTTGGTGGAAGCCTCATCTATATTTACCCGCCCGTGGCCGAGTGGTGAGCGATGATGGCTGTAAGCCATATCTCGTTGTGTCACCCGTTCCAGAACGGAGAGCGATGTTGGCTGAAGCCATATTACGCTTATGCCTCCCGTTGCCTAGAGCGATGATGGTTGTGACCCCATCAGGTTATGTCACCGGTTACCAAACGGGAAGTGATGTTGGCTGAAGCCACATCCCATTTAGGCCGTCTGTGACCAAACGGAGAGTGATGTTGGCGGATGCCACATCCTGTTTGGCCGCCTGCTATCAAACTGAGAGCGATGTTGGCTGAAGCCATATCCTGTTTAGGCCGTCTCTTACTAAATGGAGGGCGAGGTTGGCTGTAGTCACATTTCCTTTTGGCCGCCTGCTACCAAAGATGTTGCCTGAAGCCACATCCTGTTTAGGCTGATGTCTTATCACGGTTGTCCGCCTAGGACCGAGCGGAGAGAGATGATGTTTGTGACTACATTATTTTTGTAGCCCATTAAAAACGGAGAGTGGTGTGGGTTGAAGTTACATCCTGTTTAGACTGTCCGTTACCAAATGGAAGGCGATGTTGGCTGAAGCCACATTCCGGTTAGGCTGCTTGTTACCAAACGGTGATTGATGTTGGCTGACGCCACATCCCGTTTAGGCGGTCTGTTACCTAATGGAGGGTGAAGTTGCCTGAAGTTACATCACTTTTAAGCTGAGTGCAGAATGAGGTTGGCTGAAGTTGCATCGCGTTATGCCGCTCATTGACAAACGGAGAGTTTTGTTGGCTGATGCCATATTACGATTAACCCGCTCGTGACCGAGCGAAGACAGAGGTTGGTTGAAGCCACATTATGTACGTCCTGATATGAACTTAGAGGTTCTAGGGATGAAAATAAAAACAATTTGTTGGATGGCCACACTCAAATTTTCTGTTGATGGTTATAGGGTGTCTGGCCTGAGAGATATTTGGCTGGGTTAGCCATGGGTTGTACTGTTACTAACGGTACCAGTCTGGATATGATTATAGATTTTTCTAGGAGGAAACAATAAACAAATAGTTGGTTGAGCACTCTATATTTCAATGATCCTGAGATCTTTGAGTTAAGGGTTGTTTGCTTACGATGGGAAGTAACCCCAAGGCTCCCATTTCTGATAAGTACTCGTTACCGGTAGTGATGGTTTAAGCCCTCCCTGGTATAACCTGTGTTAGTGGGATAGAGAATCGGCTCATGAACCTAGAGTAATGCTCTCGCTCAATATCTCAAGAGAATAAGGAGAGGTTGTAAAGCAAACTCAGAGGGCCATGGAAATGGTTTTTTCCAGGAGGTAAAAATAATAGTAAGGTTTCCATAAATTGATGATTCATTCATTATGGTCCAGTCATAGTCGAGCTGCTCACAGGCAGTTCCGACCAAGTTATGAAACAGACCAAACTTTTGTAAGGTTTATTTCGAATGAACAAGTATTTGAATTTACTTGTTTACCAAGTGGTTTAGCTTGTGCTCTCCCTTCTTTACAAATTGTTAATTTGTTCGCTCATGAAAAGTGAAGGACAGGATGTTCCCGGACAGTGATGATTCATGTTTTGCTGGGCAATCAAAAGCACTGGTCAAATTGCAGTAAATGGTTTAGGTACCACATTTACGAAGTTAGGAGTTGCTGGAAAACATACGACAGAACTAAAATGGATTTTGGAAGGCCGTTGACTTGATGAAGAACTTAGATCATATTAATGTTCTAGAGTTGAGATGCAGTGTATTTAGGGTTAGGTGTTTAGCCGGCATGCCCTAATGCTATGTCAGGATGTTGACAGATAGTACTACAGTAATGGCTTTCATTCGCAACATGGGAAGGACAATGTCCAACTCATATAATAAGAGAGTGAAATTAAATTGGAATTGGGGAAGCCACATATATATTTTGTTGGCATCATGAAATAATAACATTTTATAAAGTTGTTCATGGCATCCAGGGCAAGATTTTGGCAAGTGGACTCTTTGATTTGGGAGGAAAATAAATTTTATTACATTTTCCTAAAAACATTCAGCCGAATCGGCAGAGTAGCAAGGAGGGCTTTGATGGTCCCTGTTTGGGACATGCAGCCATGGTTGGAAATATTAGCCTTAAGAGCTAAGGACTTTATAATTTTCCTACATATAAGAGAACATTTTTTAAGCATTAATGAGTCGTGGGGATGTGTTAACAACACCCCTTCTGGCATTCCTTTCGGAACACATATGTACAACACTTTGGAAAGTTACTCGGCATGATTATTTGGACTGGTCATTAAATGATGATATTGGTTCAATAATTTGATTGGTTTGAATCAAGAAAGAATAACAAGTTACATAAATAATTTGTATGCCATCCACAAAATTAATGGGGCATTTTTTGTTTAAATATATAAAGTTAAGCCAATGGAACCATCCCTTGCCGAGGTAGTCCGCCTCTTACGAATGATGTAGGATGATGGATTAGGTTATGGAGCCATTTATGCAGCTCGATGAGCTTTTTCGGTCATCTTACCAAGGAGTGACGGAGAATTAATTGGGAAACACAAAGTCCTTCAGTGTTTTGGGAGGTCATTATATGAAAGAAACCCTCCTAAACCATAGTATAATAGGTTTTGGGATGTCTCAGGGGTATTTAAGTTTTCTTGAAAATGGTCTAGTTAGGGACATCTATAGATAAACAGCTAGGCTATAAATTAGCTGTATTGTTACTTTGGGTAACCAGTCATAGGGCCCAAGTAATTGTTGACCTTTTTATTTACTGGCCTAGACATTGATGACAATGAGGCCATGTTTGATTTGGAAAATTTAAAAATCAAACAGTACAGGAGATCCCCTCTCCTTGATTCTTTTTAATGGGTTCCCACATGACAGGAAAAACTGTGTGTAGTGTCAGCCATTAGGGCTTATATATCCAAGATAAAAGGAATACATAATTCCGGATAGTTTTTGGTAAGCTTCATAAAGCCACATAAGGCTTTATCCAGAGATGCGATCGCCAGTTGGACGATTCACGTGCTCAAGTCAGCAGGATTTGACATAGGACGCTACGCTTCGCACTTTACAAGAGGTGCTATGGTCTCGAAGACGAGACAATTGGGAATCTCAGTGAAGAGAATCCTAGCATATGCCGGCTGCAAGACGGCAAGGTCGTTGGCTAAATATGGCAACATACGACTAGAAAAGACAGGCGGGGTTGTAACCCGCCTACTCACCAACTAAGAAGATGTGTGAGAATTTACAAAATTGGAATTTATAACTGAAAAATTTACTAGGTTTATCAGATAATAGAGGATAAAAATGAGGCTACGTAAAGTCTCCCTCGGCCTCGAGTAGCCGAGGCGTTGTACCGAGGTAAAATAGTATAGTTAGACGAATCTTACCTTGGTACAGATGATGGATAACTCTTGTTTTCCCGAGGTACAAGCCTCGGGTAGTCGTGGGCTAGGGCCCACCCACCACACCCTGCCACGACTATTACGTTTGCTTGTGCCAAAAAGAAAACATGAGGAATTCCAATCATTAAGCTCATTTTTATCCTGAATAATTACGTGAAGATTGCTGTACCGGATGTTGCTTCCTTCTCCCTAGCCCACGACTACCCGAGGCTTGTACCTCGGGAAAACAAGAGTTATCCATCATCTGTACCAAGGTAAGATTCGTCTAACTATACTATTAAGCAGAGGAAATTTCAGCCACGGACAATTGGTCTTCCTCATTCCATTTCTCTTGCCCTACTCTAGTAATGCTGAGTGCCAGGCTAGGTAGCGACAAGTATTAAAATAGAATTACGTCATTGGTTTGACTCGACTCTGGTTTGAATCCCATGACCTGTCAAACAGGAGGTGGATGCTCAATTCATTTGGCCATCCTGTCTGGTCTGTATTAATGGGAAGTTTAAACCGTGCCCCTCAGGTGAACATCGAACACCATGGCATAATTAGTGTGGTTGTGCAAGGAACAGTCGTAGCATTCCGTCAAGGGCATCAAAGTATATTGTGAATAATGCTTACCACAGAGAGCAGCACATAATGTACCAACTGCCTAATATTGAAACTGGTGGGGTGTGTGGGTGGGTAATTTTTCCCTAGCGGCACTAATCTATCAAATTGTAAACTCAAAGTTGGTTCTGATTCTTTGACAGTAGCCATCATATACCTAACGTCTAGCATGATGGAACTTACCATCACGGTGATTTTCTGGTATCATAGGTTCTACAGCAGTCATCACAGCTTCCATTAAGTGCTGGTTCATGGTTGTTAATGTGGACAGCCTCCAGGCACAACTGGGGCAGAGGTCCAGCCCCGGGTGGTAGTCAGTGTGGCTGAGTTCTGTCTTTCGGGACCTGCGTCTTCCGGAGTCTGCAGCTTGAAGCCGCATCTGGTTCAATGAGGCCAGACCAGCAGATAAATGTACAGTGATGTTGGGAGTAGACGCCAGTCTTGGGAGCTGGCAGCCAGGGATTCTCCAACAATGATGACGCTTTTATTCACTCACTCCTTCAGTAGTGAAAGTACTAGTAGGGCAGCTGGCATGGACTGATGCCCCCTACTGTTGTTGCTATTTGCAGGAGCAGTTGTGTCCTGAATCATCGGGAAGTGTTGGTAGACACTCTTCCCTAATAATTAGCTCTTCCCCAAGCACCCTTGGACTCTATAAAAGCAGTAATCAACACTGTTTCCAATCAAGCAGATGTTGAAAATAACATGGTAGCTATTTTGGGAAATAGCTTCTAGCGACATGCGATGGGTTCAATACAGTAGAAGTGTGCCAAATTTTGTGCTTTTATTATCACAAAATGTACATTTCTTTCAAGACAGCTTGGTCAAGCCGCACTGATATGTAGGTTAACAAATGATAAATCTGGGAGATAGGCAGCGGCTAGGTGCTTAAATAATCAATACATATATATATATATATATATATAGGCCATTGTTTAACGATGTGAGTCATTTCTATGAAACTACGCCGTCTAAGGGGATTGCCTATATTTGCAGTTTAATGTGCTCTTAAATGTGTAGCTATGATTTTGTTTTTGTCTTTAAAAAAAAAAGTTGTTTATGTCTTAGTTAGTTTTAGAAATAAATTAAAAGCATATCATCTTAGATGCCAGTATAGCGCTTTTCTCTAGTACGCATTCCCATTTTGTAGCAAAGTGGGTTACGATTAAATTATGGAAGCGTTGCTTTACAAGCAACCCTTCGTTAACTTATGATATTGTCTTCGGAGATATCCAGACACGTGCATCACTTCATGACACACTCATCATTAGTACGTTACCCAAGTCGTTGCCACCGAGTCATCCTGTAAGATTTCACATCCTCAATCCATCCCACATTACATGTACAGTTGTGGACAGGTACAGTACAGTGCCTGCTCCGTGTGGTTGTGTACAACGTTGCCCTAATTAGGAGTGGTGCGTCACTTCACACATAACTTGGTATCATAAATCGTTGCTGGTGGGTTGGGACATTTTGATTTAAAGATGTGCACTATATAACAAGTTTGCAATGAGCATGGGGCGCGTTCAGAATTCCGGGTATCTTAGCCCTGCTTTGTTTCTTTATGCTATCAGTTGCGTACATGACTCAGCTTACTGGGATTTTTTTTATTATGTTGGACAGAGGGGAAGGGGGCGGGAGTTCTTCCATTCAGTCCTAGCAGCTCGTGAATGGCAACTCTTAACCAACCAGTTTATGTAGGATTGGATATATTGTGTTTGAAATTGTAAAAAGTTTATTAGGATGCCATAATTATACTGATGGGTTTTGGGATGAATGTGAAGATTGTATGTTAACATGTATGTTCTCATATAATTGTGACTCATGTAGTTTTGAAGTTATTACTGAGAGAGAAACCGTCTAGAATTTGAACCTACCTATTTGTATGACGAGAGAAATAGATAATTGTGTAAACCAAAGAGTAAGAAAGTATATATGTAATAAAACCATCGTGGCCCTACACCACACGTTGGATAGCATCAGTGTGTTCGGTTATCCATGTGGGTTATTTTCAACACTCACTATTGCGCAATGTCCGGTGAATGACACTAAGACAATCCTTTTTAATAAAAAGAAAATTACGCTAAATAGATTTTACTTCATAGTAGATTCAATCTACAGATAATTTTTCTTTTTCAGAAGACGTAGGGAGTTTTCTTAAAATCAACCATTACAATTGTATAACTTAAACGCATTAAGTCATCGCTTCTGCTTGTTATTTATTGTGAGAAGGTAACCCATATGTAATATGTGAAGTGGCTATTTTCATAAATGGGTACACTTGTTGGTAGGAATAAAACTATTTACAAGACCAATAGCTTTTGTGTTGCATTGTTGTAATTTAAGTTAGTGACCGAAATGCTATTGTTAATAAGATGCTTTCAACTGACAATATCCAAGAATTCATAGGAAGGAAAAGGCGTCCTGCATTTTTATTATAGCGATTAAATGGTTTTAAACCAATAGCAAACTTGTCCGTTGTCTCCCTTTGGTGACGTCACTTTTTTTTTTTTAAATCAGTTGCAATAGATTTTATGTTAAATGACAGCCACTATGAAAGAAAGGAATGCTAAAATCTTCGGATTAGTAATTACCACAAGGTGCTGCCACCTAGCGGGTAAAATATCGGGTTTATAACCCCTTTTCTGAGCTGTGAACTAAAATTGATTACGGAGTGAATTAAATAAGTTGCCTAAATGGTACCGTGAGGTAATTTGAGCATGACAAAATACTTGATGCATTATAAGTTTTATCCAGGTTAAATTGTAAATATCCAGCCATAAATAGAATTACTAGAAAGAAAAGTTGGGAAAGTGAGGGGTGGGAACATCTTCTAATGGCAGATTAATGTTAAATAAAAGTTCAAATTCAGTTTCACTCCCACACAAAAATAAGAAACAACATAATTGCTAAAAGTATCTGTTTTATTGACGGAGATACCGAACAATCACTCTGCATGATTGACAGACAAAACCCATACAACCAAGAGTGCACAAAAAACACTAAGCAAAATCTGTGAAAATTATACACCCCTGTTCACACAACATAAGACTTAATGAATGAGAATATTCGAATACATACACCTCCTGACATTTCTTGTATGGAAGAACTTTGGAGGGATATCTGTGCATCGCTACTTACAATTTAAGTAGTTATGGTTACTTTCTCGAGCGGGGAAGGGTTGAGAGAAGGGGACGGGATGAGAGGGAAGGATGGTAGGTAGGTAGGTAGGTGGGTGGGTGGGTGGGGGGGGGGGGGGGGTTACAATAATACGGTCATAAAATCTCAACTACTTGAATAAAAATATAAACCAGGCTTGACGTGAATTAAAAATATCCACATAGAAGTTGATACTGTATTGGAATGTCGCCCCTGGCTGGGTACGCTATGTGAGACACTGGAGTATACCCATAATGCTTAGTCTCACAATCCAATGCTTCACCCATGAACACGATCAATCAAATCGATTTGATTTGTTGTTGTTTTATATATATATATATACTCATCCGAGTCTCGAAATGCATTGAACAGGTATCTTTCATACGGTTGAACTGTCCCAATTCGTTTGCAACAGCCGTGACTGAGCGTTGTTCAGTACCCGTTGCCCGATGAAAAGATGCTGGATGGTGCAGTAGAAACTACCGAGTGCTGGGCGTAGGGATCTACGGTCACGGCTGGTGCCACCGGTCTGTAAGGCAAGAGAAATCACGCATTGTTAGTGTTCGAAGAGCGCATAGAGGAAGGGCCACAAGGAACAACAGTCTGCAATTCAATTACTTGAGTACATTGTCACATACTGTTTATCATATATTTACTCTAGTTGGCGCAATATACTGTACAAAGTATGTGTATATTTATATATTAAAATCTGTCTATGTGACGACTTGGTCATATCAAATTATTATCTATCTTTAAGGGGAGACGTGGGTGATTTTCGGATGATTTCCGTATCTCAAAAACTATTAAGGATAGAGCTTTGAAAATTGGAGCACACATTCTTTGTATCAAGAGAAGCATATCTGCAGAGTTTCAAACCTCTATCTTGAGTAGGGGTCATATGATGATGTTTGTTTGTTTGTTGTTGTTTTACGTCCTAGCAACATCTAAGGTCATATCAGGACGGGTACCGACTTGTGACAGTGCACACTCATGGCGACTTTATAGTGCTGTCCCACTGGGAAACCAGGCCGCCGGCACCATGACCTGGTATCCCACTCAGTCACATTATCCTGACACTGAGCACACCAGTCCTTGCCATATCCTAATAATGCCGAGCACCTGGCTAGGAAGCGACAAGTATCAATTTTAAAGTCATTGGTTTGACTCGACCGGGACTCGAACCCACGATCTACCAGCACGGGAGACGGACGCTCTAACTCATTCGGCCATCCCGTCTGGTCATCATATGATGAAGGATATTGCAAAGAAAAAAAATCAAAATTTACCCCCTCCAGGAAGTATACTGAATGTGCCTAGATTTGCCTGAATCAAGTTATTATATGAAGAACTGGTCCAGTTGAGTGCAATAAGGTGGTTTGTGAATTTATATATGTCATTACCAACATGTCCCTACATGACAAACCAGAGGTAAAAAAAATTTGATGGTCAATTTTTCTGTCTCCATCCCTAGCTCTTGAACTATGAAAGATACAGTGTTTTTAACCATCTTATTGCACTCAGCAGCAACTTTTACATAAGACTCCCAAGTTTCAACTTTCTGCTACAATTATAACTCACATTTTTAGAGGGGGCAAATTGGCAAAACTCTGGGAAAAGCAGTTCTGAGAAAATGAGCTTCAAAGTTCACAAAGTTTCTTTCAAATGTTAAAGTCCAGTATCATCATCTAAAATTCCATATTATATACACAAATATCCAGTCAAGTAATTATCTGTCAAAAAAACATATCATTTACACCAAATTAGTACACCAAATACCAACAGTTTCACCCAAATTCATGTTCCGATCACCCGTATGTCCCCTTAAGACTCAGCTGCACGTCATTAACATGATGGAAGTGGTCTCCAAAAAGAAAAGAAGTGTAAATCAAGCCAAGACCTTGGCGCCACCAGGGATGAAAGTGGTCTCCGGTTAAAAAGCAGAAATCTATGTCGAGGCTTTCTGTAAATAATGTTGCTCCAATAATAGCATGTTAGCCTAGTAATTATTATTATTATTGTTAATAAAAGAAGGGCCATATACATGACAAAATAAATAAAAATTACTAGTTTTCCACCCTGAATACGGCCTTTGTAACGAGGGCTGATACAGCATTAAAACTGTTTCCCTTCTTTTAACAATAATAATAATAATAATAATAATAGCTAGGATAGCATATTATTGTAGCTACATGAGGAAATATACCACTAGCTTATCGCCGTTCTTGCCGGCACGACGAATTTCCGCGCAAACCCGGATCTACTCCCATAATCGCAGAAAATTCCCCCAAGTCAGGTTTGATACAGGGCTCTCCCAGCACTATCCTAGTTCCATTCCACTCATCAGTCAGCTGGAGAGTGTGCCACTGGCCTTGTTGTGACAGTATTATCGCCCATTTCAAGTAGTACTCGGTTTTCTGTTTGGTTGGGTTTTATGGCCTAGCCATATCGAAGGTGATATAAGAACTGGATTTGAATTAGATGTTCTCACATAATATATCCTTGGCATTGTATTAACGTTAATTGGTGAAAATAGAAAATCGCGGAGGTTTTTCATCCCTGCGCCACCTAGCATGTTCCGGCAGAACCAACGGCGAATTTCCCCGAAAACGCGGATTTCTCTCCCATAGGATTTGCGGGAATATGGTAGAAGTCAGGTTTCAATTGTCCTTATCGTGACTATTTAATGCTCATGCCAAACTTTCTTGCTTATTTGTTGGAGTTTGTCCTGGTAACACCTACGGTCATATCAGGACAGGAAGAATTTTCTTGTTTAGGTTTTATGTTCTAGCAACATTTATAGTTGCATGGTCCGATGAAATATATATTTTCCAGAAACAAAAGCACTCACCTACATTTAATTCTATATATCTAACTTAGATATATATAGGGTATTCACGTGACGTCACGAACCGGATGCGCTGCCATTGTGGCGATATCAACTAGTAAACATCCCATAGAGTTTGCCTGTACGCGCAGTGGAAAAAGTCTATTTCATTCAAAATTAATAGCATTCCGGAACCCTAACCGTATAAATTTAATATAATCTATTCGTTGAATATCTTTTCTATATGTGTACCAAGCGATCTATTTCTAGGTGGTGTAGTTTTAGAGATATTTCACTTTTTCTGTATGAAGATTGCTCACGACCATTGACAATGCCTTGAGTTTGCCGGTATGTGCAGTACAAAACGTCTATTTCATTCAAAATTAATAGAAATCCAGAACCCTAACCTTATAAATTTAATATAATCTATTCATTGAATATGTTTTCTATATGTGTACCAAGCGATTTGTTTTTAGGGGGTGTGGTTTTAGAGATATTTCACTTTTTCTGTGTGAAGATTGCTCACGACCATTGACAATGCCTTAACTGGCTTGAGTTCGCTGGTACGCGCAGTGCAAAACATTAGTTTTATTAGAATCCCAGAACCCTAACCTTATCAATTTAATATAATCTTATTGGTAAACATGTTTTCTATATGTGTACCAACCGATTTGCTTCTAGGTGGATTAGTTTGCTATATATTTCACTTTTTCTGTATGAAGATTGCTCATAGCCATTGAGTTTCCAGTGTGACAGTGTTATTATTGTGGTTGCTATCGCCGCAATGGCCGCACTTCCGCTTAGCATGACGTCGGTGCATACCCTATATTGGTACATTAACTAATGATTTGGGACACCATATACAGAATACAGTATAAACCAAACGATCGGTTAAACCAAACGATCGGTTAATCCAACTTTTTTCAGCGGCCTGGCAAAATACTACCATTTATCATATAAAAAAGTTGGTTAAACCAACGTCGGTTAATCCAAATTATCAGTTAATCCAAACAAAATTGTTGGACTCAGGCCACTTCCGGTACAGTTAAATCAAACTTTCATGTGGTTATAAGGTCATCTGAGACCCCACCAACCTTTTTATATGATAGTATTTTGCCAGGCCGCCGAAAAAAGTTTGTATTAATCGATCGTTTGGTTTAACAGGGTTATACTCTATATACATAAAAAACAATAATCAAAGTGTCCACATATATTGTATATTACATCTGCAATACACGCTTACTCGAAGTCAAAGTTGAAGCCAAAGCTTGGTTAAACCAATGATCGGTTAATCCAAACAAATTTCTAGGGCCCCTTCAAGTTTGGTTTACAGTGTTATACTGTAATCAGTGAATTTACTACCTCATCCATGTGGACATCTTTGAGAAACCCATTAGAGAGGGAGACCATAACCAATTAGGTTAATCTCGTGGTCTGATGAAGTCTTGCCCTCATTCCCAGTACTATATATGGCTTTAGTCAGGTTCCAGGACATATAATGGGAGTTTGATAGCACCCCACCCAACCACCCACAGCTGGGTCAGTTGCTTACCCACTCCCTCAGAAGACCCCCCCCCCCCCCCACACACACTGTACACTGATACAAGCTTCTAGCCTCCCTTCCACACACACCCCTCCACAGACCCATGCCTAGCAATTACCCCTCCCCACCCCCTTCAATCCCCACCGCCAGTGGATAGTTCTGGGAGTGTGCTAATTGGATACACACCACATACAGTTAACTGCCCCCCCATACCAATGTACACACACACCCCCTGGGCACACACACCCCCTGGGCACAGTGTGAGGGAACAGAGGGGCACACACGCACACACACACACACAATCACTGGGCAGTGTGAGGGAACAGAGGGGCACGCACGCACACGTACTATCACTCACTGGGCACAGTGTGTGTGAGGGAAAAGAGGGGGGGGTGGGGAGCAAGATGACACTTCCTAGGTGGATAAACCAGACTTGGCCAGTAGAAAATGATAGGGGACCAGACTACCTACACATTACTCGGACAACTCACATCACATGACCATCGTGAGATGGCAATCTAGGGTATAAGTACACAAGTTTTGGCTAGCTTGCTGAAATGATATTGTGTTCTTTCAATCCAAATTACTCCAAATCTAGCCACTTTTCATCAAAGTTAATCCAGAATATTGAATATCAAGTTATAATGGTCAACCTAATATATTTATCTCAAAAAGGAGGCAAAAATTTGAAAGCCATCGGACTATGCAACTTTAAGTTCATATAAGAACAGGATTCAGACTAACAAATTGCTATCATATATATTGGCTATTTGTAATCGTTAATTGGCGAATATAAAAAATTGCAGAGATCTTTCATCAATGCATTAACCACCATTCATTAAGAATGAACTACATCGTTGCCCATGTGGTAAATATTCATATTCTCATGAAATACGCTAACAACGAATAAAACAAGCTTACCTCCTGGCAGTAGCAGCATATGGATCGTATTTCCTGAGAGGGGAGAAAGACAGTACTTAACTAATTGCCAAGCATGTTAAACAATCGAGGCACAGCACTAACCCACGTGTCAAACCTAATGTTAATATAAAATAAATGCCATACACCAAAATACCAATGACAAATACACCCAACGAAGCACATTGAAAGCAAAACTGAATAGACTACATCATGGTTCCAGTGGCGCGGTGCATTGTGGGATGCATCAGAGCAAAACAACAACCCCAGAAGCACATGCTAATACACTGGGTGCAGCTATGAAATGTGGTAGTTTCAGCTGAACATAGAATATCAACTAAAAAAATATATATAATAAATTAAGATATTAATCTTTTATCCAGCATTGCATTTACATCAATATAATCAGCACATCTTATATCTGGGCACTCAGACTAGTGTTATAGCCATAGCCAGTCAGTTTTGCTTATTTTATTAATGTTTTTATTTATATCCTATGGTTAATGACAGATGTTGAACTAGAAAATAAGTAGGGTTAATCAGATATTAGTTATATATTTATCTGATACAAGTGTAAGTTGACACATTTGGCATTTTAATATTTAGAACAAGAATTAACAATGGTGATGTGGATATCACTGATTGTTTTGTGTGGAATTGTATGTTTCTTAGCTCAAAATGTTTATCTATGGCTAGTTTTGTCTTAGCTATATTCATCAGATCATTATATTGCATGTGTGCATACATGTTTATGGCAAATTGTTATGTATTTCTAGTTATTTTGAATAAAATGCTAGTTTTGCCCTATGCGTATCAGCAAACTCAATGGCCGTACGCCTTTGCTTTGCTCCCGGTGCCGTTTTCAGCACATGCGTAGTCGGAACCGTGATGTAGTCTATCACATCTGTTAAAATCATCGGGGAAAGAGATTAATTGAAACCAATAGCACATGTCATCAATTACATTGTCACAGCATGACAACCTCACAAATGCTAAACGCAGAGTCCGTACACATGTGAAGATATGGAATTCAAGGTTATTTCAAGGCTTTTCAAAATATATATTCAAGACTATTTTTTATTTGCATTTTTAGCCAAAACCAATGGTGAATGGCGATTTCAGACTAATTTAGATCAGTGGGCACCGTTTAATAGAATTCAAGGCACTTTAAGACTTAATGACCAAAAAAATTCAAGGCCTTGGAATGTGGCAAATGAAGTTCAAGACCTTCCAGGCCCCGTACGGACCCTGTAAACGTGTACTTACGGTTCCTCAACTGCTGTCCGTCGGGCAGTAGTGTCGTAGTCGTAGTAGGCTGGTGGCGGGCGTACGTAAGGGTCGCGCTCCCTGGGAGGGGCCGTGTACGGGTCCCGCTCGCGGGTGTAAGGATCCCGCTCCCGGGGCGGGTAGGGGTCCCGCGGTCGTGCGTATAGGTAGGGATCCCTGCGGTAGGCGTCGTACAAGTCACGATCCAGGTAAGGGTCGCGGGGCGCCGCCCGCCGGTAGGGGTCATCACGCGGGTACAGGTCGCGCACGTAGGGGTCCGTCCGCCGGTACGGGTCGTATGGGTCCCGTTCACGCGGGGGCAGAGGTGGCGGCAAGCGGGCGTAGGGGTCCCGGTCGTACGCCGGCGGCGGCAGGGCCCGGTCGTAGGGGTCCGAGGTGTAGCTGTCCCGGGAGTAGGGGTCGTAGCGGCTCGAGCCGCGTGAACCGCCGCGACTACTTCCACGTCCGCCGCGCATCGAGCCGCCACCCCTAGAATCGGAGCAACACGGTCACAACACGCGCCTAGACCACCCATAATGGCACCACACTGCGCCTAGAGCCGGCGCCCCGAACTAGGCCTTAATTAACCACGCGACAGTCAAATTACCAATAATCAGTCAAATTACCAATAATCAATCACTTGTAACAAAAAGATACATATACACATTATCTATATATGTTATATTTTTATTCAAAGTTTTAAAAAGTTACTGCATATATATATATAGTTTTCGGGGATTTTTTTAAAGAAAAAGAGGCAAGGACAAAAGGAACATTGCCATTTACAAAGGAATAAATTTAGTAGTTAATAATTGATTGTTAAATTCATCCAAAGTTGAGTCAACGCGAGTTTTTAAAATTGCGAAAAACACAGAAAGACAACAGGAATGTAAGCGGTTTAAAAAAAAACACTTGTCATGAAGGTTGTTTGACCGTAAACCCTTACTGTTAGAGGTCTCCATGTGGCTGGCGATAGGAGGAAGGGGGCAAGTGTACGGTTCGAGCGCACGGCGCGATTTTCTCAGTGGATCTACGGTTTGGCGCGAATGGACATTGCTTCTCAAATCGGGCATGTTGAGAGTTCGATCGGGCATTGCTAGGAGAGCTGAGCGACGGTGTGCGGTAAGGACAACTGATTTTGGGGTGTTTTTTCTCTCTCTTTTCTAAACCAATTCCCCAAAGTGAAGTACAAACTTAAACATGAGAAATAAAGTACCTTGATCCACGGTCATCGTCACCAATCTTGCTCTTTCCGTGAGAAAGCTGTAATAAAATTAGCAATAAACGCATATGTAATTAACGCACACATTAACAGGCTCCGTATCGCCACAGTCAGTCATTGTAGTGAGGGGTGGCTCACCAGCGTACAGGCGAGTTTCAACTTTCAGGCGGCCGGACTGATCCGAGTTTGGAAATGAACGCGACCGAAATGTGGGGCTAGAATTTCCGAGGCTACGGGGCTGCATATCGAACACCACAAACTCCACCTACGGAGGTTTGAGCTAGGTAGACCTGCCGGACAGGCTCCAACATTTGTACAATGACTGATTTGTTGCACGCTTCACTTGAGTTCGCTTAGCTGTTTATTCCATTGAGCTTGGACGGGCATGAAATAACGCTTATACATCGAACACCGATCGAATTTTTATATCAACTAGAAATGGTACGAGTTATTGAAAAATAAAGAAAAGAAAAAAAACTAAGAAAGAATAGTACACTGCCGACAGGTAAACACCAGTAGTGTAACGTTTGTAACATCTGTGGATACTTAACACAAAACGTTCACAGGATGTCCAAGCCACCATAACCTCCCACACACCCCCCTCTACCCCGGAAGGTGCACACAAAAAAAGTCGGCACAATTTGTAGTGTATTGACTCAAATCATTTACACGCATCCCTTATAACATTAATTTTAAACACATAAAAAATAAAGTTCATATCCGACAATAATTCTTAAGGAAATTAAAATGTGTTCATGTCAGTTAACTCCCCGCCCCTTTCTGAATTTGTGTATATATATATATATATATATATATATATATATATATATATATATATATATATATATATATATATATATATATACATATATATATATATATGTATATATATATATATATATATAAGAAATACAAGTGTACCCCGAGGTAATATGGAAAGGTAATTATACAAATTGTTAGGTTATTAATTTATTTTAGAGGTAATTTTTATTTTTCAGTTAAAAGGGAAAAATAAAACAAGAGAAAGCCACCGTGTCTTGCCATGGGAAGCAACCTGGTTAATGTGTCTGATGACGCAAGCAATGTTCCCAATGTTCCCAGTCACAGCAGCACAAAAAAACTAAAATGGAAAAAAAAAGCGAGGCCTGGTAAGAGACGGCTCTCAAAGACTAATTTTGACAAATGTCGGCTAAATCTATTCATTGATAGTACGCTTTAACAGAATTTCAATTGATGGATTACTTAGCTAACTTGGGAAATAAGTCATAAGGCCTGAAGCCGATGCTGCCGCTACTATCACTGCACTTCAATTGTGTTAGGCTGATGTTTGATCACTTAATGGCAGTTGAGATGAATTTTAACAAATTTATATATATATATTATCTCTAACTGACCACCTCCACAGATCGACTACTCCCCTATATCGATCGATTTATTTGGGTCCTGTCAAATCATTGTAAAGATATTCTAACTTTCTAAACCGACCACCTCTCTAAATGGATCACATAAAGTCGGTCCCATGGTCGGTCGATTTTGAGAGGTTTTACTGTATATACATATAAAATATCAATGATCAAGGCTATATTCAAAAGGTCCCAAAATACTGATTACGGTAAAAAAAAAAAAAAATCTAAGCGAACCCCCCCCCCTCTCCCTATAAAAAAAAAAGAGCAGACCAATGCTCGATATCGGATGCTGCAACGGTTCACTGATCTTACCTCCCGAAGTACTATTCGGAATTTCGCCAATGCACCGGCAACGGATTGTTTTTCTTACCCCCCCCCCCCGCCCCCCATCACCCCAACCCACCCTGGACAAGGAGAGATGGGTGGATGGAGGGGGATAA
Source organism: Branchipolynoe longqiensis (assembly GCA_030323885.1). Lineage (NCBI taxonomy): Eukaryota > Metazoa > Annelida > Polychaeta > Phyllodocida > Polynoidae > Branchipolynoe > Branchipolynoe longqiensis. The sequence goes on from CM059186.1 coordinate 142,061,424, forward strand.
CAAATATATTTAACAAACAAATACCTAGGAATAAAAGGATTGAATCCGAGCTGTCAGTCGATGCCCAGCCACCACGGGAGATGTTAACGGGAGCGTGTTGTGGGCGGTGCAGCTGGAGGGGACAGGGCGTGCTCGTTTCCATAGCGAGTTTAGGAAGCAACTAGGGGCAGACTTAACGCACAGGAAGCGCGAGTGTCGGCGTCACCATGCGCACGCGCACGGCCGGTTAACGCTACAGGCGACGACAGGGCGCGCAGATACAGGTCCGCGTCTGCGCCGCATTCAGTACGCAAGGGGGCGGAGGGCGGGAGGCGAGGAGGGGCATGCCCGCCCAGACATGACAAGGCCTCTCCTCACCGCTCAAAGCCAGGCGCCGCAGCGCCGCCCCTGCGGCGGAAGCACTCACCTCGACGTTGATGGTGAAGTCGTGCAGCTTGTAGTGGTGCAGCGCTTCAATGGCGGAGTCGGCGTCATCGGGGTTCGCCATGTGCTGTAAGAGGGGCAGAGGAGTGCACACGTGTACACACGCAATGTCACCATGGGCACACGGAACAACGGCCCACACACACGGGGTATATTTAAATCAAACACCCGCCACCCTACCGCCAGTCTTAACTCAACATGTGGGGATGGAACACCGCAGGAAGACATGGAATTCAAGACTATTTTCATTTGGATTTCAGAGAAAAAGCACAATGGTGAATGGCGATTTCGGACTAATTTAAGATCAGTGGGGACAGTTTAATGGAATTCAAAGCTTAATAAAAATAATAATAAAAAAATTAAAGAATTGATCAATTTAAACCACTCATGTTCTGTGATAAAATGTTGGCGCGTCATACTTTGTAGGAAGGGTTGGTAATGGGGACGGAAATTGTATTACCATAAAGACGTTGACAACTTTACATGACCCATTCAGCCTAAACCATTTTCCATAGCCCAACAGACCTGACATACCCTGATATTGGAACTATAGCTTACCACAAATCCATAACGGTTGAGGACAGCACACTCAGTTATTTCACCATATCGTTCAAACAGCTCCTGCACGTCTTCAGTTTTTGTTTCTTCAGCCAGATTTCCAATGAAGACCTTCACAGCTGGAACATGGACATGAGGGTAGGTATGTCAGATACCGATAGGGGCGCGTCAGTCACCATGTCTATAGTAAAATGTTCCTGCATTTTCACTATTCCGGCCTTGATTTAAAGTACTTTCGCATTGGAATATTTTCATGAATTTTATATCACTGGAAAGAACATATGACCTAATCACACCGAAAATATACAGTAAAATACCAAAATCAAAATACTTAGAGCACAGAAAGCTGTAACAATGTGACAAAGGTCACAGTTTATTATAATGGTGAATCCAGACTAAATTTAACAATTCAGCCGACATTAAAAATGCCATAACCTTCTCTCCTATTAAGCTATTTTCAAAATCACAACAGATTTGTCTCAGGAAGATCTGTTGAAAGAGCTTAAATTTATAGCTTGTTGTATTTAGAAATTTTAGCTGATCTACCTAACGAGGGGGCGAATACAGGATCATCAATCTGTAAGCCTCCAGGTGGCGCCACCGCATATTAATTAAACACACCCAACATTGCAACTCTTTCCACCATTAGCCCACGACAGTGTTAAGAAGTAATGCGTGGGTTGCAAATCCAAAACCACAGAAAATAGAATACAAATACCAATACCAAATATGACAGCACATTGTAGAAACGAGTGTTGCTTCATACAGTGCCAGGATTAATAAATGCATAATTATCTAGCCAGTTTGCGTCAACACCCTTGATACCTGAATTTCGAGTAAAGCTTAGATTCCTTACACGCGGTATGCGAACAGATTGGGTCCTTTCACCCACACCCACACACATAGTGTCAGGTTTCTCTAACACTGTTGTCTATGGGCATTCGCATGCCGCACCGATCACTACATGGACCAATTCCGTATTCGCATGCTGCATACCGCGTGTAAGGAATCACCCCCATTGACTTAGATGTTTTTCGATTTTTTGCCGCATTCGCATACCGCATGTAAGGAATGTAGGCTTTAGAGTTTTAGTCAGTGATGTTTTAGTCAGTGACGTTATTTACAATTGGGTCATAACAAGAATAAAGAATGTGTAGGGTTCAGCCGGCATTGCATACAAGCATTTGAAGTTCCCGTTGACAACATTGTCATCTTATGCATTTAGATATATACAGTAGATATGAAGGTGTTGCTATAAATGTTTATATTTCTGATAATGAGCCAGGCACCGTTACACATTAGGGTCACTTTCTTTTTCTTTAATGAATGGCAGGGTACAAGACACATTGCATTAAATGGCCATTGTACACACACCTAGTATTCGCTTCCAACGTTGATTCACAACTCTAGATTCAACCCACTGTACATGCTCGGCATAAAAGGTACATTTAGATTTTCTTGCCAAACCAGACAATTACAATTAAGTGTGTTGTAATTTATTCCATAAGAAAATTTTACTTACGCCCAGGTCCCATATCACGAGCAGACATGCGACGTCCTCCATAGCCACTGCAACGTTTAGATTTAGATTTAAATTTCCTTCAAGGTTTCAGAAGACATTACTAAAAACAGACTAGCATAAAATCACAGCCAATCGCAGTTTTAACAAGCCACCATGGCAGACGAAATTAGGTAGGACTGCGCGGCTACCATGTTCCGATGACGCTTTAACAAGCAAAAGGTTAAACTTCACTAGTACGCTCACGGCAAATAGAATACTATAACAGGGTCCATACATATGTGAAGATATGGAATTCAAGGCTATTTCAAATAGGAATTCAAGACTATTTTCAGGAAAAAAACAACAATGGCAAATGGCGATTTCAGATTAATTTAGATCATTGGGGACAGTTTAATGGAATCAAAGGCTGTCCAAGACTAATTACCCAAAATAGGTTATATCAAAGGCTTTTCAAGGCATTGAAATGGGGCAAATGACGTTCAAGACTTGTCAAGACTTTCCAAGCCCCGTAGAGACCCTGAAATTAACAGCTCCATTCCGATAGATAATCATTAAATTAAGGACTGCACTCCCTCTGCTTTGTTTCTAATATAGATTGCCGTGAAATTATCATACGAAATAGTTTATCAGGAAAAAGGCTTTTTTCCAGGACTTTCAAAGGTGGAAACTTTTTTCAAGGCATTTTCAAGAATATACATTTAGTTCTACAAACACACCATCAGGTAACCATCTATAAAATTGAACATGAATGCGATTACTGCAGACCTGCCAACATTTCATTTTAACGCAAAAGAACATGTCGTGGGTGTGATGAAAATGGGAAACATTGGGAATCGGGAATCGAACCTACATGTATTGAATTCCGGGCCAGTATGCTAACCATTACACCACCTAGACTCAACACACACACACAGAAAACCAAAACTGTATTACACATATTTACAGTACATATACACTATGCAGCTTGAACAATATCCTGGTCATTGCACCATTGTCATGTTTATTTTTGGTTATTCTTTACAAGTGATAAACATTGCACCCAGAGTAAGATTCTAACCCACACTTCTGCATGAGTCGTAGAGGTTGCAGTATATTTAATGGGCCAAGTGCGAGAAAATGCAGATTTTGCGTAGTTTTCAGAGTGCGCCCATAATGGCATAATGAAAGGCAGAAATCGTAATGGTTGGCAGCTCTGTTACTGTCCATCAGTGTCTTGATTTTTTGCAGTTGGTCATATATTTCTGTATCCAAACTGCCTACAAACACTGTTGAAAAAATTGTGATAGTGTCAGTTTTCAAAGATTTTCAAGGACACAACGATTCCAGTACTTTTATTTTAGGGCTTGAATGGGAGGAGGTTAAATTCCCGCTCTTTCAAGGATTTCAAGGCCACATACACACCGTTTACAAGAGATAAAATGAGTTTGTTGTTGTTCCATTCTATTAAATTATCACTGTCCGCGGGTCATCAAAGTAAGCATGGAACTCAAAATATTTTACAAAAGAGTACATATGGCCCTTTTATACATGACTGGTATCCAGATAAGCATCATGAGAGAAGGAATCCAGTTGTCAGAACCAAGGACAACAGCATACTGCCATTCTATCATTTAATTAATTTACCTATTTACGGGCTGTCTTAACAAATATGGGTGCTGAATTGCAGCACAGCATCATCTGCAGGATTAGTTCTTGAGCCACTCCATTATCGACAAAATGGGTGTGTTCAAGTTGCATGGTCCATCCATACACATGTGAAGATATGGAATTCAAAGCTATTTCAAGGCTGTTTTTGAGAGGAATTCAAGACTATTTTCATTTGGATCTCAGAAAGAAAGAAAACCCAATGGTGACCCAAAATAGGTTCAATTCAAGGTCTTGAAATGGAGACTTTTCCAAGACTTTCCAGGCCCCGTCCGGACCCTGAAGTTGCTACAAATAATCTGACCTACCCGTCGCGGAAGCCGCCCCCACGCCCACGCCCGCCGCCTCCACGCCCGCCCGACCGTCCACTGCTTGTAGACATCTTCACGTCGATCTGAACGCCATCCAGGTCGGAGCCATTCAGTGCGGCGATGGCTGACTGAGCCGCAGCGTCGTCATCCATGTGCTGAACAAGAAGCCGTTTGAGTGTAACACAGGATGCCAGCACCAGCAGCTAAAGCCCACGATTAAACATTTGTCTAATTATTATCATCATCCTTATTTAGGTGTTCCACTCTTTTTCATGCTTCTATTTTAATGACCGTTTAAGTACTTTTTTAGGACCATTAAATTGTTTTCTTAAGGACCAAAATGAAGAAATTCCACAGCTTTTTCAGCATGTAACAACTCCATGTTCCGACAAATTCCAACGTAAACTTTGCAGAACAGCCAAGGTTGGCCTAAAATAATGGTGTTAACTGGAATATACTCGGTTTTTTTTGTGGGTGGGGTGATGACTTTTGTGGGCTGCAAGAGTTGCTAGATGGAATGCTGAACTATTGTCAGGGATGAAAGTGCTCTCCGAGAAAAAAAGTGGAAATGCTGATATTCTCCCATAGGCTTAGCATTGTAAGGGAATCACGGAAAATTCCCGGAAGTCGAGTTTCATATATATTGGTATACGCTGTAAGTGCTGCACCGTTTGAAGCAGTATTGTACGCTGAGAGTGCTGCGACGCTTGGGGCATTTATTAGTGGTATATGCTGATAGTGGTGTGGGATTGAAAAATCCCGGAAATCCGCGGAATCGCGGAGATCTTTGAATTGTGTCAAGTGAGTTCGGGAGAGGACGATGCCCTGTGTTTATTCATTTACCGGAGGTGCATGATTTTAGAAAAGAAGTACATACCACAAATCCATATTTAGACAAGACATCACACTCTCTAACTTCGCCATACATCTCAAACATTTCGCGAAGCTTGCCAGAATCCGACCCCTCCTCGAGGTTACCGACAAAGATCTTCATCTTGATTTCTGAAAGGACAATTTAAACAAACATGATCGACTTAGACAAATAACAAAAAATAGCTTGCACGAGTAATTATATATTTTTCAATATATATAGCTAAATAAATTATTATAATTGAATTGCAGTATGCCCATTATCTAGATTGTTTGATAAAACAAAAAGAACTACAAACTCACGTAAGACTCGGGCAAAACTTTATTGCAGGCAAATTATTATTAAGTGCCTTTGGATATTAATTCACTTAAAAGCCATAATACAACGTATACCAGCAGAATTGTTGCAAAGGAATGCAAATGTATATAACTACGTAATTGCAAATTCCTACATACAAATATTAAAGGTCAATTCAGAACAAAGGAGTGAACTATCACAGGTTTTTAAAGCACTTGCCACCATCGTTTTGGTAATACTTATCCCAATCCACCTACCCAGGACCTAATTGACATTAGGTAGCTGTGTGTGCTTTGCAGTAAAACGATTACGATGACCACTCAAAATGATAAGGCCAGATACAAAATTTTTTGCTTAGCGTCCCCGCCCGACCTGAGAAATAACCCCGACTTCCAAATATTGTTATAATATCTTTTTTTTTTTTTAAAACCTTCAAATAAAATATTAAACTTAAAAACAATGCTTTCCCGTCTATTATAATAGCTACTCCAACAGGCTGCCATCAGTGACTCAGCCAGGCTGCATGAAACCTGGCAGGAGTTGGCACTGAACCCCGATGTCTTTTGTGTGGCAGTGATTAGCGTGTTAAACAGTTACTAAAAATATCTAACAATGGCAGAACAGAAGACAGTTTGAGCCTTATTTTAAGACCAAACATGTTGAGATACATGTGACAGAAGTGAGGGAAAATTCAAAAAGAAAAGTTGAAGACAAGAATTCACAATGACAAAGAAAAAAATTCCAGGTTCAACACATATCAAATTGAAAAGCAAGCTTTTTGCTATTAAATCAACATAAACAATAGTAAATTCATTCACGGCACGCAAATCAAGAAGCTGAAAAAGTGAAACCAATTTGGCAAACGGCGAGCTGAAAACACTATTTCAAATGCTTCGAAGTGGATGATGTTGCTCCAAGTGATTTCTATTGCATAATAATGTTCTGTCTGTGAGCAGTGGATGCTGCGTTTGTCATGTGGAGTGTATTGAAGACATTGTGGAGGCATACAACTGAATTTCATGTGTCATGAATTGTGGTTGGAACACAATTTTAGTGTTCAATTGTCAATATTTTTAAAGTACATGCAAGTTATAGATACAGTTCTGCTGGTTCTAGTGACACTAAACTTATCTCTGTATCTTAATGGGGGAGATGTGGCGTAGTTCATTTTCCGACACTTGGTGGTGCGTCGGTACTAGTGGGCCTAAACGGCCATTGACAATGCTTTGAGTTTGCCGGTACGCGCATTGCAACACATTTATTTTAATCAAAATTTATAGAAATGCAGAACCCTAACCGTATAAATTTAATATAACCTATTCGTTGAATATGTTTTCTCTATGTGTACCAAGCAGTTTGTCTCTAGGTGGTGTGGTTTTAGAGATATTTGACTTCATCTGTATGAAGATTGCTCACGGCCATTGACAATGCATTGAGGTTGCCGGTATGCGCAGTGCAAAACGTTAATTTTATTCAAAATTAATAGAAATGCAGAACCCTAACCTTATAAATTTAATATAATCTATTCGTTGAATATTTTTTCTATATGTGTACCAAGCGGTTTGTCTCTAGGTGGTGTGGTTTTAGAGATATTTCAGTTCTTCTGTATGAATATAATTCAACGTTGCTCACGGCCATTGACAATGCATTGAGTTTGCCGGGACGCGCAGTGCAAAACGTCTATTTTATCCTAAATTAATAGAAATACAGAACCATAACCGTACCAATTTAATATAATCTATTCAGTGAATATGTTTTCTATACGTGTTCCAAACAGTTTGTTTCTAAGTGGTGTGGTTTTAGAGATATTGCCATTGACAATGCATTGAGTTTGCCGGTATGCGCAGTGCAAAATGTTTATTTCATTCAAAATTAATAGAAATGCAGAACCCTAACCGTATAAATTTAATATAATCTATTCGTTGAATATGTTTTCTATGTCTACCAAGCGGTTTGTCTCTAGGTGGTGTGGTTTTAGAGATATTTCACTTCTTCTGTATGAATATAATTCAAGATTGCTCACGGCCATTGACAATGCATCGAGTTTGCCAGTACATGCAGTGTATGAAGATTGCTCATAGCCATTGTGTTTACAGTGTTACAGTGTGCTGTTTAGGCCCACTAGTTCAGTGGCGACGCGAACGACAGGAATTTTAACTAAAAAGTTGGAGGTCCCCCATTAGAAGTTGAGATATGGCATTTTGAAATTCCCATGAAAATGTTAATTTTATTGTCAGGTAGTAAATAGGTACTGTTAACTTTACAACTCTAAATCGACCGACCTTGGGACCGACTTTAAGTGGTCGATTTAGGGAGGTTTTACTGTATATAAGTGTGGGAAAAAACAGATTTTCCGTAATGTTTCAGAGTATGGGCGTAATGAAGACAGAAAATTGTAATGATTCCGCAGAATTTGTAATGCTTGGCAGCTCTGTATTAGCGTGTAGTGTAAACGTATTGTGTATATAATCTAATTTAAATCAGATAAAAGACACTGCACAACAATGACAGTCTGCACATTGCAGTATTTTACACAATACCATATTCCCAAATGGTTATTTAGCAGGCCTACCCTATTTGTGTTCCAGGGCGAGAAATATCATCACTGTACCCTGACAGTGCAATTCTGCTACACAAAGAAAGTCACCAAATATTTAGACCGTCCTGATAATGATATAACCTTAGATGTAACCAGGATGTAAAATACCAACAACCAATAAAAACTTAGATGGCAATTAAATTAATTAATTCAGGAATGAAAGTGGTCTCCGGAAAAAAACCACGGAAATCTATGGTAAGGTTGTCTGTAAATAATCTTACTCCAATAATAGCACATTATCCTGTCAATCATTATTATTAAAGGCAGTGGCTACGCGTACGTGAGCCATATTCGTAGCCTGACGGGTTAGACATAAGGCAGTGACTGCGCATGCGCCCTAGTTCCTCATGTAACTTTAGCCTCCGTGGCTACGCATAAGTGAGCACTTTTTGCGCTCACAATGCGAGAAGGGCAAAACAAATGCCACTGTCATAGAGGCAACACTAAAACTACCCCAACTATCACAGTAATTTGTGCTTTGAAAGTAAATTTCTCTTATTTCTATTAAATAGTTAATATCTTTCTCTTTAACAGCCAATTGGAAGTTCTTGAATTTATTTTGCGAAAATAGTTTTTGAGGCCGTGATCCATTACGGCTAACACTGGCACCAACACTCAGAATATCCAAACTTTTACTATCGTCTCTGCTTTTTAATTCTTTCATTGAAAATTGCTTTTAGGTTAAATACTTCAGATCTTCAATCGTGCATTAAAATATTTTTAGTCGACCCAATGAAACCGTTTAAATTTATTTTGCAAAAATAAATGCTCCGCAAACACATAGCATTGCTGCAGCACAAATTACTGCGTTGTTTTAGCTGCACGTCCGCATTGCTCAACGTCAACAATGTAAGTGGCAAATTTCAAACAGATGCGCGCACATCCTCATGTATGCCCAGACCGCCAGGCTACACATACAGCTCACATATGCGTAGACACTACGATTATTAAAAGAAGGGAATCTCCGACCTGTGCACCAGATCTCAGTTTTTGTTTCCGTAACAAATATGGAAGAATACAGAGAGTGAACATGGCTGGGACCCAACGGCGAAATTCCGTGAAAACGTGGATATTCTTTCATAGGCATAGCAGGTTATTGAGGAAAATTCCAGGGAGTCAGGTTTCATCCACTCCTCTCCAAGCAGCATCTTACTAATAAGTAATATTCTTAGCTCCATTCCACTGATCGGTCAGTACAGTCTATCCCTGGAGAGCATTAGACTGTCCATGCTGCCAATTCCTTTTTCCTTGTTTGGGTTTTATCCTAGCAATATTTAATGTGATACAAATGGAATATGGACTGACAAATTGCTTGGCATTTTGTGAACCTTAATCGGTAAATATCAAAAATGGCGGAAATCAGCGAAATGGCGGAGATCCTTCATCCCTGAATTATATTTATGGGTGTTTTGTTTCATCTAGTAACATACCTAACCTATGTGAGAAAGCAGACTCTGCACTACATTTTTCATTCATCTAATATTATTTTCATCCAGAACTGTGTCTGTGTTGGCTTTTTTTCTTACATTTAAAAAAAAATGTTACCACAAGAATTAGACCCCAAATAAAAACACCTGTCATTAAAACTAAGATTCCATATACGTGATATGCGGTATTCTCGATGTCGGACATCTCAGATGTCATCTGGGCACTTTTTGTGCTCACAATGTGTGAAGGGTAAAGCAAATGCCACTCTCATAAAGACAACACTAAAACTACCATAATTATCACAGTAATTTGTGCTTTGAAAACAAAATTCTCCTATTTTTTTTAATTATTAAATAGTTCAAATCTTTCTCTACAATTTCACATCCACCTTTAAAAAAAAAAAATCAGTTCAAGTTCTTGAATTTATTTTGCGAAAATAGTTTTTGAGGCCGTGATCCGGTAGGGCTACCACTGGCACTGACACTGAAAATATCCCAACTTTCAATATTATCTGTTTTTAATCCTTTCAGAGAAATTTGCTCTTCCGTTAAATTAGATACATCAGATTTTCCTCTTCAATCGCGCATTAAGATATTTTTAATCGACGCAATGAAAGCTTCAAAATTTATTTTCCAAAAATAAATGCTTCGCATATACATAGCATTGCTGCAGTACAAAGTACTGCGTTGTTTTACCCTTTGCGAGTCGTTTGGCCGGGCTGTGACGTCACTCCGACATAGAGAATAGATACCCATGCCGACCTCCAAAAGTCGAGGTCTTCTTTTTGTGTTGGGGGGTTGCTAACCAAAAAAGATATATACATATACCCATCCATTTTGGGAGTTTTTTTAATACAAATTTGTGAAGGAAAGTCAAAGTTACTATTGTTTTCTATGTCAAACGCAGCATTCGCACCGACCGCGATCGGTCCTAAATAAAAGATCCACCCCGTAGTCGTAGATTGGTCCATGCAGCAGCATGGCATGCCTGCCGCCATGGCCTGGTTCGATCCATTTGATTTGCAACATTCGCATTCGCTATCACGATCGCATTCGGACATATGGAAGCACCCATGTTTATTTATATGCTTTTCCATTTTTTGCCGCATTCGGATGCCGAATACCGCGTATATGGAATATTAGCTTAATTGTTATATTAACAATTTGGCTAGAGTAACTGAAAGTGAAAGACCGAGGAGGATTATCATTATATTTCTACAAGTTTATCAACACGGAAGTTAACTAGTAGTAGTACTACGAGTAGACAAGGCATGACATTTCTGAAGCATTTTCAGTTATTGATTGTGTGTTATATATTAGATGTAACTCCACAAAGAATTTCGAAAAGTTGGCGTTGAACACTGGCATTTTTTGTTTTAACACTAAATTACTGGGCGGCAGTAGTCATTTAGTCGATGGCAGAAATAAACCGGCAAGTTTCCCGCGTAATGTCTTGATAAACTCGCTTTAGCTGGGTACAATTTAACAATATAAATAGGGTCTCTGTGATATAAATGCTATGATACAGATCTCTGTGAGAAACAGATAATCATATATTTACCTTAGAGGTGCACGCTTGGACTTTACAATATAGGATTTTAACACAAACACGCATACAAGATGGCGTCGCGTGTAAGAGGCTGTCGTTTTCCTATACGCACAAGGTCTCCATATTCCTAGCATCCCAATACACACGAGTATTTCGTTCATAAACGTATATTTCGAATTAAAATGTCCTAATATCACTATCAGTCAGAGTAATAATAATAATACATTATTTAATCTCGTGTGTATATAGGCTCTTGATTTGACTGTTAAAGGCTATTAATCTACACGATTTCGTTAATTATTCAACCTGGGCAAAAGCAGCGGGGATAGTAAATTAGCACTTGAATGAATCTTTTATCCACTGAACTATATATATTTAACATTTTAGATTGAAAATCCATGCGGTTCCATAACCCAGCTTCCTGACACCTTTTCTAATGGGTGTTTAGCAAACCTTTCCTAGAGACAGGACTATGGGAGTAACTAGAATTCACTACTGCACTAGGATATAATTCACAATGAATAGACGAGCTCACCATTCCGACTGCCCATGCACTGAAAATGGCATCAAGAGCAAAGGCGTACGGCCATTGAGTTTGCCGATATGCATAGGGCAAAACTTTGACTTTATTCAAAATTAACAGAAATACATAACAATTTAGCATAAACATGGATGCACACATGCAATATAATGATCTGATGAATATATCTAAAACAAAACTAGCGATAGTTAAACATTTTGAGCTAAGAAACATACAATTCCACACACAAATAAGTCACTAAGATATAAGCTACAGGCTGATATCCACATCGCCATTAAAAATTCTTGTTCTAAATATTAAAATGCCAAAATGTGTCAACAGACACTTTGTTTCAGAGAAGTAAATAACCATTATCTGATTAACCCTAGTCATTTTCTAGTTCTACATTTGTCACTAACCATGGGATATAAATAAAAACCTGAATAAAATGAATAAAACTGACTATGGATATGGCTCTAACACTAGTCTGAGTGCCCAGATTTCTCTAAATTTAAATGCGCATGGCATAAGATGTGCTGATTATATTGATGTAAATGCAATGCTGGATAAAAGATTCATATCTTAATTTATTATATATATATTTTTTAGTTGGTATTCTATGTTTCAAACAAGAGCTGAGATGTAAATGCAATGCTGGATAAAAGATTCATATCTTAATTTATTATATATATATTTTTTAGTTGGTATTCTATGTTTCAAACAAGAGCTGAGATGAGCTGAAACTATCACATTTCATAGCTGCACCCAATGTATTAGCATGCACCATGTGCTCCTTGCTGGCACAGCTGGAATATGGCGATCTAGTCTATAACTATGTTAGGAGAGATGGAAAGGGATAGACGGGTCTCCAGTGAAGAAGAAAGTGCAGCAGTGAAAGAAAGGTCCCCAACCTAGTCTGGGGGAGAGGAGGTAGGCAAGCTTGGAGGGAAAAGAGAACCCAGATAGCACTGATCGAGCCATCGGGCCGACGTTGGGCAAACGGTGGCAGCACCATTGGACCAACGGTGGCAAAACGATGTTGTTTTGTCCACTGACCCACCTTTGGCCCAATGGTGGAAAGCCACCCATAGCAGCATATACCACCGTTGGGCCACCTCTGGAAAGCTACCTAGCCAGCCAGCAAAAAATATAGGACCCATATATAGGTCTATATGGTTTTTCCAAACAGAAATCTCTGGATACCACATGGAGAAGAAGTATGTTTCCTGTGTTATAAAGGAGTTACCACAGATGACACTGGAGGAGTAAACCCCAATCTAAAAAAATCAGTTCGATATCATAGGTCGATCGTGAATGCACCTCATATTAGATGTTAAGATGATAAGACACTAATCTTGGCTAAAAAGTTAAGCTAAGAAGTGATGCCTGTGAAACAAAACCCAGCATTCCTCACTAAAACACTTTTTTTTGCTTGTAAACAAATTTTGCAATGTATTCTTTATAATGTCAGTTAATTACCATAAATAAGTCCAGACTATAGGTCTTTATGAAGTGATTTAGATAGTCTTTGCTATCCAGTATTTTTAAGGCTCTGTTTTGTTGTGTCTGTACCTTTTTTAGGATTGATAACTTGGCTCTCCCATACACCTCTATACCAGACTGAATTTTGGAGTAAACATATGCATTTTTATTCTCCTCATATACCTGTTGTCTGATTATTTTAAATGAGTTAGCTGTTTTAATGATTGAATTATTAAAATTATCAATATGTTCATCCCAGTTGAGGTTTTCATCTAGAATTATACCTAGGTATTTCACAGATGGGACTCTTTTTTATTGTGTTATTGTTTATCTTTATGTTGTTTAGGTAATCAGGTTGGTTGTACTTCTGCTTTTAAATATTCTGTAGCATGTTTTGTTCCTGTTTACTGTTAATTTGTTATCATTGTTACAAACGTAATATAGAGGTTAGAAGGTGAAAAGCCAACTGGGCCTGCCCCTGCAGTATTTTCTGAGATCAAACCAGGAGGATGATGGCTGCTTGAGAGGAGATAGAAGAGAGTGGATGAAGCGGGGTCCGAACAGCAATATTGCTGTGGCAATATGATGATTTTGTATGTACACGAATCCCTTTTGTGTGTACATATTTACACACGATCTTCGGAGCTATATCTATTAAAAGAATCGTGCTTATAAACCGTATGCGTGTTGTTTCCGTGAACTCTCTCGGCAATCTACATTTTGACCTCCCGACAAAAGCACGACAGTGCTAATGTAATAAACGGAACGGTACATGCGGGGCAAGTTCAAGATGGCGAGCTCCTGGAGGTGAGTCTCAAACTACGCCGGTGCTTTATTGAATAACTGTTTTTAAGAACGACATTCTTAATATCCCCATGCCAATATTTATGCTCTGCCACACATGCTCTCCCAAGCAAGATATCGTCGAATCCATTTATCATCCGTCTTACGTCAGTCCTTATCGACCAATGCCTCCCGTCCACGTCGGCGTTGTTCTGGCGAACTTAAGCCAAGATTCCATATACGCGGTATGCGAATGCTGCAAAAAAAATCGAAAAGCATGTAAATAAATAGTGGTGCTTCCATGTGTCAGAATGCGAATGCGGCAAATGGATCGAGCCATGGAGTGATGGACCGATTGGTGCGCATGCGACTACTGCTGCGTTTGCCATAGTCATACTATTCAATAAAAATTCATAGAAAACAATCAATAGTAACTTTGATATTCTTCACAAATTTGGAGCAAAACAACCCAAAAATGTCCTGGGTATCTTTTTTGGTGTGTTTCTTTGTTTGCTTAACGACCCCCCAGCACAAAAATAAACATAGGCTATTGGGGGTTGTGGATATGCCGCATATAACACATTCGCATCCGCATAGGCCATAGCTTAGCTACGTACCCCAGTAAAATTTTCAAATTATTCCAAACATTAAAATTATAATTTCATTGGAAGCTCCAATGAATCAAAAGCAATATGCTTTTTGAATTTTTAAGATATTCCAAAAATTGAATGAGATATGTGCATTTGAAGTTTGTTGAATTTAAGATTTTTTGTATTAGCTAATGCACTAGAGAAGTGCCTTATTTAGGGCTGTTAAATAGACTAATTATAACAACATTTCCTTGTAGTTTCTTTATTAATGATCCTATCCTGATCAAACTTCACACCAAGGTTCTTCTTCGTATATCAAATCACCCCAGCTTATCAAAACTGATATAGAAAAATTAGATCACCGGAAAATGTAGGTTTCCATGGCAACCATAATGCAATCACTCCCACCTACAATATGAGTCAACTGTAGCTATTTTTAAATAATGGTCAGATCCTGATGAAATTTCACATCAAGGTTCTTCTTGGTCTGTCAAATCACCTCAGCTTATCAAAACTGATATAAAAAAATTAGATCACAGAAAAATGTTGGTTTCCATGGCAACCGTAATACAATCATGCCTACAACTACAGTTTCGTTATTAATGGTTTGTTCCTGATCAAACTTGACATCAAGGTTCTTCTTCTTATACCAAATCACCCCAGCTTATCAAAACGGATATACAAAAATTAGATCACAGGAAAATGTAGGTTTCCATGGCAACCGTAATACAATCACTCCCGCCTACAATATCAGTCAACTGTAGCTCTTTTTTTAATAATGGTCAGATCCCGATGAAATGTCACATCAAGGTTCTTCTTGGTCTGGCAAATCACCTCAGCTTATCAAAACTGATATAAATAAATTAGATCACAGAGAAATGTAGGTTTCCATGGCAACCATACAAATGTTGGTTTCCATGGCAACCGTAATACAATCATGCCCATAACTGCAGTTTCTTTATTAATGGTTTGATCCTGATCAAACTTGACATCAAGGTGATTCAAACAACCAACAATCAAACCCAGATGTAGTAAATTTACCATATAGAAATGATACTCATACCATTGTAAAGAGCCAAACAAATGCTTTTAAATAACACAAAGATCATGCATATTGGTCTATTATTAAGAAAGTTATGATTTTTTATTTATTTTAAATTGCATGTTTTTTTGTCCTGTAATTAGACTGAAACAAAGGGAATGGGTGTGACCTTTCATGATATTTCCAAGATTTTTGCATGATTTCTCCCATAAAATAGAAATACAGAACTGTAACCTTCTAAATTTAATATAATCTGTTCGGTGAATATGTTTTCTATATGTGTGCCAAGCGGGTTTTTTCTAACTTGTGTGGTTTTAGAGATATTTCACTTTTTCTGGGACCAGATAATGACATTTGGCAGAAAAACGGCCGTCGTGTAGCGCGCGGACGTGCACGTACCTACAGCTAGGTCGTGATGCAGCCCGCGCCAAAGTCGTGCAAACCATGACACTTTCCGTTGCAAAATTAACTACTTTCGAAGTATAGGACCTTGATAATATTTGGTATAGTGTGAGAAAAGACATTAATAATCTGGGCCATATATTTTTTATTTATGGCCAAAGTGATTTTGAACTGATTTGAGCATCCACAAATCAGTGCAAATGTTTAAAATTGTGTCACGAACGAACGAATCAGCAGAAATGCAAAATTCGAAAACTATGACATTCAGTAAGATTTCCTTTATATGTGGTGATCATGATTCCCAGATCCCCCAACCCGTTAGCCTATGAGAAGCGATTTGGGTAGAGATGTTGAGAAACGTAAGCGCACTCCCGATCACAACGATCGGGAACAACACGGCGGCGGCGCAGCGCGTCGATGTCAACATACCTAGATGTAGCAGTCAATGCAGTGTGCATGTGTTGCACATGTGGTGCCGTTTTCCGACATGACTGGGCTGCTCAGAAAGTCGCAAGAAGTTGTACGAGTTTTATCGCACCGGCGACAGTGGCGCTCCCGGCGGATTCCGGGGTACCTCACCAAACACCACCAAACACAACAAAACACCGTTGATCTAACGACTAACGTAGCCGACGCATCCCTCGACCCTCCCGTGGGGGCCGCGCGTGAGTCACTCAACTAGAGAATCCAGTCAAAACAACCAAACCACCAAACAACCACCAACAACAAACCAACAACAACCAAACCAACAACCAAACCAAACACAACAAACCACCGTTGATCTAACGACTAACGTAGCCGACGCATTCCTCGACCCTCCCGCGGGGGGCGCGCGTGAGTCACTCAACTAGAGAATCCAGTCAAAACAACCAAACAACCACCAACATCAAACCAACCAACAACCAAACCAACCAACAACCAAACCAAACACCACCAAACACAACAAAACACCGTTGATCTAATGACTAACGTAGCCGACGCCTCCCGCGGGGGCCGCGCGTGAGTCACTCAACTAGAGAATCCAGTCAAAACAACCAAACCACCAACCAAACAACCACCAACATCAAACCAACAACCAAACCAAACACAACAAAACACCGTTGATCTAACGACTAACGTAGCCGACGCATCCCTCGACCCTCCCACGGGGGCCGGGCGCAAGTCTCTCAACTAGAGAATCCAGTCAAAACAACCAAACCACCAACAACCAAACAACCACCAACAACCAAACAAACCAACAACAACCCAACCAAACACCACAAAACACCGTTGATTTAACGACTAATGTAGCCGACGCATCCCTCGACCCTCCCGGGGGCCGCGCGTGAGTCACTCAACTCCAGAATCCAGTCAAAACACCAACTTTTGGCCATCAAATTGTAGAGTTGCGATTCCAGTTAGAGTCAATGTAAGACCAGTTTTAGGAAGATAAAATGCTAAAGTTTCACTTTATCATAGTTAACATGCACTTTCCCGGCAGTCTTAGCTCTGATTTCTGCATCTGAAGACTTGAATGGCTTGGTAAAATGCCTTTCAAATGTCACACAGCACTGAAAATGGTCTCTATCTGTGCCCCAGTCTGTTGTGCTTCAAACCCAGATGTAGCAGTCAATGCAGTGCAGTGTGCATGTGTTGCACATGTGGTGCCGTTTTCCGACATGACTGGGCTGCTCAGAAAGCCTCAAGAAGTTGTACGAGTTTTATCGCACCGGCGACAGTGGCGCTCCCGGCGGATTCCGGGGTACCTACCATAGCGCAATCTTAGCTTTATCCGATTATCGTTTATGAATGAGTCGACAGTCGGCCAGGGCCCAAGCTGTATAGAGGGGGTGTAATGACGTCACAAGACAACTTTCGGTGGCCATATTGGATTACATACAGAAGCCTTGCAACTGCCTACACTGTGCTTATTTACTGATTTGTTGGTTTATTTGTCACTGTTTTGAGCACTTTGGCCTCAGAAGTTGTTGCTAAAGTGCTGTAACTTTAGTGTAAGTAAACACATTTGATGTAAACTGCCCAGAACACAAGAAAACCCTGTTTTACTGCATCTGCATGCATTCACAACAAGGCTAGGGAGGGTGCTCATAATCCAAGATGGCTGGGCCCTGACTGCTGAGTGATGACGTCACGTGCACTCCCTCTATTGTATTACTTAATTCCTATAAAGGTGTTCTCGTCACGGACCCTGACCCTTTTATTTGGTTCAACCATTTTGTCTCTCCAATTTCCTTTGTTAAGCCTAAGTTCCCACCACACTTTCATGGGTGCCACTAAAGTGATTTGTCATTTGATCTATTTTTGTTTAAAGTTATTAATTTACTGCTACAATTCATGATCATCTTGACAATTCTTGTGCACAAATTTCAACAATATAGTAGAGCAATCAAGCCGTAGGATCTACCACTAAATTACCGTATTGTCTGTCACCATCAAACAGGCTGACGACACTTTCATCTTCTGAACCTAGTAAACAACCCACGGTAAAGCCAAGGGGGGGGGGGGGGCAGGGTTAGTGCTAACACAGTAACAGTAACAGATCATTATTAAATAATAACTATTGCTGAGTATTAGACAACCGTAATGTTATCATGACATAAGAAATCTTACTAACACCGACATTGTGATAACACTAAGTAACAGTTATAATGTGAACATGATATAGAGAAAATCATATTAATTCAACCAAACCCTGTTAGTGTTAGCTTAGACAAGGATTGTTATGTAGGATTACAAAGAAAGCTTTGATAAGTAAAATGAATGTTAGCTTAACCTCTTGCACTATGTTTTATTTTGAAAATTAAATTCATTCCTAATGCCTTTATTTTCACGGATAAAGAAATTCATTGAATATTAAGTTGTTAATTGAACGCAGTTATAGTCTGCATAATTTCTTAGGGGGATGTAATCCCATCTCAATATTCACCTGTTATTAAAATTGCTTTTTCTGGAAAAAGAAATTTCTACATCCTTTTGCATTCTGTTCTTTTATTGTGCCATCCCTTAGAATGGCTCCTATGAGGGGTCATCCAAAGTCTCCAACATTTTCATGGCGATACAAAGCATACGGCTGGGAGGAGGGAAGTGTCAGTCAGTACGATTTTTATCGTTTAATAAAATGTGGATATTTTTTGTTGATTTTTGTCCATTTGTGTACATTAGTTGATGAGCAGGACAATTTTCAATTGTGGAAAATGAATCTTCTTCATTCCACCCCTTGCCCTATCCTAATAATGCCAGGCTAGGTTGTGACAAGTACCAAATTTTAAGTCATTGGTTTGACGCAACCAGGGTTGAATCCCATGGCCTACCAAAACAGGTGCTCAACTCATTCAATCACCCAGTTTGGGTCTGTAGTGAAATGTTGATGTGTACTACTTCGTGGAGGGTGGGGTGGGGGTTGGAAATGTAGTACTCTTTTTTACTACGTTGACAACTTTGGATGACCCCTCACTGAATGTGTTGTATTAAATGTTCATTGTTGTTATTAAGAGTCGGGCATCTCATTGCCCAGCCTAGTAAGGCTGGTCTTATGTGTGTTTTATGAATGAAAATTTGGATCATTGCCCCTAGTTCATTATGTGCCCTGATTGATTGTTTCAGGATGGATCTGCTACTTCTACTCAGCTGCTTGGTGTGCGCCACATTGGCCGTGGACAGGAGTAACTTCAAGACGTGTGATCAGAGTGGTTTTTGCAAGTGGGTATTGTAAACATATTTAGCACCACAATCGTCATCATTTCTAGGTTAGAAAAAGGTCTCACCATTGTGGCATTAGTCAAGCCTTTTTTGCTGACATAGCGTAAAATGAACATCATTCATTCACTCACTCACTCATTCTGGAATTAAATATATGTGGTGATCAGTAATGAGCTCCACTAGCACATGGTGGCAGTCGCCGTTCAGAATGGCGATTTCGGACTAAAGCCAAATGAAAATAGCCTTGAATTCCTATCAAAAACAGCCTTGCAATAGCCTTGAATTCCTATCAAAAACAGCCTTGCAATAGCCTTGAATTCCATATCTCCACATGAGTTCAGACCCTGTTATAGTATTCTATTTGCCATAAGCATACCATTGCATGTTAACATTTTACTTGTTAAGGCGTCATCGGAACATGGTAGTCGGGGAGTCTCCATACCTGGCACTGCTGGAGACGGCCACGGTTTCCGGCGGTGAGATGAGTGTAGACGTGCTGAATTCAAAAACCAAGGTTGTGCTGAGACTCACTGTGACCGGCCTGGAACACAACATGGCCAGGGTGCGCATCACAGAGACGCAGCCAGTCAACCCACGCTATGAACCACCCGTGGGCGATGTTCTTATTGAAGAACCCAAGGTCAAGCAGTAAGTGTGTTTTGTTGCCTAGTGCCCCTCTCCCTTTCCATCGGCAAATTAAAATTCGTGATCGGTAAATTTGAAGATTTGTGTTGTTTTAAGAAAGACCAAATATATTTGAAGTGCTGATATTGCAGTAATTAAAATAAGAATTATCAAAATAATTAATTGGACCTATTTATTTCACCAATGCGTAAAACAAATTGTGTGCAATTGAAATTACATACGTCCTTCCCGAGCCCCAACTGAATAAATGTGTTTCGTTGTTTAAAAAAAATAAAACAATAAAAACTGCCTTTCTGATATTTTTAGCTCAGATTAATCGACATTAATCAAACCATATATTTATGGAACTAAATACTTTTAAAATACGGGAACATTTTTCCTCATGAGTATTGGACAATCGAGGCTTACGGTACTGGAAATTTGTTGAATTATGTTTAGCAGACCCTGTATTGTGCTCCTTATTTCCCCGCTTAAAAAAAAAAGTCACCAACTGCTTTTTATGATGCAAATAAATGGTACCTTTGCTTGTCCGCGGGTGCTGCCAGGTTCGACGCTCATTCCGAGGACCGCTTGAGCCTGACGCTGCGATTGAACAGCAACAAGATCGTAGTGCAGGCGGAACCTTTCAGGATGGACTTCATTGTTGACGGAGAGCTGGTGATGAGTGTTAATGCGCGAGGCCTTTTGAAGTTTGAGATAAACCGCAACAAGGTGGAGCTACCCGAGAAGCCGTAAGTGCTGGCTGGCGATGACCACTGTGCCCGGAGCTTTGGTGCCAGTGCCCCGCTCATTGCAGTAATGCTTTGTCTTCTATACCCATTACCTTTTTTTCTTTTTTAAGAGTTTCTTTTAACTAATTGTCCCGGTTCCTTTCATTGCATTGTTGTTGGTGGTTAAAGTAGTTATTGTCCAATATGGGGTTTGGGACCTTAGGACCAATGAATGCTTGCGGGCCTGTTTCAGACTATGGTGTGACCAAGTTGATATGCAATCCAGAAGCACATGAAGGACTCCCTCCGCCTCCCTTCTCTCCCCCCCCCCCCCCCCCCCCCCACACACAATATATAGACTACATCACGGTTCCGACTGCGCATGCGCTGAAAACGGCCGCGGGAGCAAAGCTAAAGCATACGGCCATTGACTTTGCCTATACGCGCATTGAAAAATGTCAGTTTTATTCAGAATTAATAGAAATCCAAAACCCTAACCTTATAAATTCAATATAATCTTTTTGTTAACATGTTTTCTATATGTGTTCCAAGCGGTTTGTCTCTAGGTGGTGTGGTTTTATCAATATTTTACTTTTTCTGTATGGAGATTGCTCACTGCCATTGACAATGCATTGAGTACTCTGGCTATGGCTCTAACACTAGTCTGAGTGCCTAGATCTTTCTAAATCTAAATGCACATGGCATAAGATGTGCTGATTATATTGATGTAAATGCAATGCTGGATAAAAGATTAATATCTTAATTTATTATATATATTTTTTTAGTTAGTATTCTATGTTTCAAACAAAAGCTGAGATGAGCTGAAACTAGCACATTTCATAGCTGCACCCAGTATTAGCATGTGCCATGTGCTTTTGGGGGGGGGGGGGTTTGCTCTGATGCATCCCACAATGCACGCGCCGCTGGAACCGTGATGTAGTCTATTGAGTTGTGATTGTTGCTTTTTTTTTTTTAGTTAGCCGTTCCGATCAGTAGAAGCTGTAATTTTAATATATACATTTTTAAAGAACAAATCCCCCCAAAATAACCAGACCAAAGCAAAATACCCCAATGTGAAATTGGACTGAAGTTTTGATTAGACGGCCGGTGACCGGGCGTTGCAATGGGTATCACCGCAGACAGTGTGTTATCATCACTAATTTAGAATTTAACAATATTGTTGCTACTAAATCGTCGGCAATTATTATAGCTCGGAAATCTAGTTTTTTGAATACTTGGGGAAGGGGGGGGGGGGGGAGGCAACACAACCTCACCTCACTACATGTTTGTAATTCCAAAGCAATAACTGATGGCAATAACTCTTGCTCATTAAATTAACAGGCGCTTGTTACTAATTTCGTTTTAACAAAGTAGTAGTCTTCCATATGTTGCCGATACACATTTTTAAACAAAACCAGTTTTTGATGATAGTTTTGTAGCTTTCCTAAACTAAATCCATTACAATAACACTATAATCTCCTTATAAAATTGTGTCAGTATTCCAAACTAATCCTATTATCATATCCTTCAATTCCTTTTTCAAATTCCTAGAAATTGTCTGTGTGTGGGTATGTTTATGTTGATGTTCACTGATAGATTGTAACCTAAGTACTCCAAGAAAGCCTTCTCTTAACCATTTCAATACATTTACAAGGCAACACTAACGTGAGGATCACCACAATAAATTAACCTGCATGCATTTTCTCTGACAATCCTTGGTAATGAGTGTGGTCCGGGTTGTGCTTGTCGTTGGGTTGCAGCTACTGCTTTCAGCAGAAGATGTTTTTTTTGGGGGGGGGGGGGGTTAATGCGCATCTTGTCTAAAATATTTGCTGCGAAAAATATCACCACAATCTACATTAGAAACAAATATGTGGCAAGAATCCTACCAAATGTGTTCATCAGAAGGCTTATGGTTATAGGTACAAAGTGAGTTTTAAAGCTTAGGGTCGACAGTGAAGGATAGAGTAGGGAGCAGCACTGACCTCCCAACTTCCGGTATGTAAGCTGAATCTGTGACCCGGCGTGCTTGCTCACAGCTTCAGTTCTTTTCCGAGGGACAAGCGGAACTTGGAATACCCGTATGATTGAACACAGCCTATGACGAGTCGTTTAAGCCACTTCAATAGCATTGAGCCTAGTCGCTGGTCATAGTCGCGTGCCATAGAGCCATTTTTCGCTTGTTTCTAGGAGCATCATCAGTGGCGTGTACTCATGGTTTTCCAAACCTTTCAGGCCAGGAGAGGAGCAGGGGGAGAATCCCGAGGCGGACCAGAACCAGGAGGTGCAGGTAACCCTAGCTCGTGGTCACTGTTTGATGTGTCATTGTCCCTTTAGAGCCTGTTTGACACAGCCGGCGTGTTGTAAGCCATTAGTGTTTAAATCCATGGCGGAGACAGGAATCACTAAGCTCGCAGACCTGCCAACCATTCTGCGGAAACTTTCCGATTTTCAGTCTGATTCTGCCGTTCTGTTCAGAATCCCGGTCATTCGTGAACTCATATTTTTCTGGGGGAGGAGGGGTGTTTAAAAAATAAATCTTATTGCAGCAGAATAAATATATTTAGAACAAAAATGTCGATCCAGTCATATTGCAAATGATGCGGTATTTTATTTAACATAAGGATTATACATATTATATTTCTATATGTTAGTCATTTTTTAAATTGCATTATTTTACATTCAATAATCTTTACCCAGTAAAGATTATTATGTGTATAATAACCTCATTTTGTTTTCTGTTCATGTGCGTGTCACCATAGTGTGCATGAAGAAATTCTAAATGAAACAAATGCTGATGAGCATACACGATATGGACTATTATGATTTCCATGCGACCTATTCTTTTTCTTAAAATGAAATGTTGGCAGGTCTGAACTAGTGGCTCACCTGGTCTAGGTGTTAGGTGTCCGCTTCTCATAGCCAGATGTCATGGCTACGATAACTGGCTATGTTAACCCAACAACTTAGAAAAATTGGTGCTTGTTGCTAGCTAAATTAGCATTACTAAATTAGCATTACTAAAGTGTGAAGCTGAAAGCCGGGGTTGAGGTCTGTTTGAAAGCACTCCACCCACCCATCTGTAATCGCTTTTTTCTTATTGCATTCCCTCCCCCCCCCCCCCCCCCCCCCCCCAACCTCCACCCCACTTTTTTGGGGTTGTGGGTGGTAAATAGTTTGTCAGTATCGGGACGCTGTTCTTCTGGCCATGCAATGTGTCAAGTTGTCAGTTATTTCCACTTTGTGTATATTGTAGTAGTCAGTAATGACCCACATGATGGCAGTCAGAAGATCCAACAGATAGTAGCACGCTAGCAAGGGGCAGTCTCTATCATGGACCATTCAACCAATTGCTAGTGGCCACCCTCCACAAGCGGTTATGTGCAAGCCTGCAGGGCAGTGACAGGTCATCTCTATTCTGACCTAGGCGGAAGCATCTATGGTGCCAGCAGTAGAATCACCTCAGGGATGCCAGTCTTCCACTAATTAATGGAATCCAATAATTTCCAATTTTCTCATTTTTTCATTTAACAATTTTTTATTAATGTTTTAGACAATTTGGGATGACTTAAGATTTTTTAAATTTTCCAATTTCCATGCATATCCATTACTACCGTGTTTTTTTTCCAATTCGATTTTGAACGTTTAAATTGTATTTTAATTTTGTTGTTGAGATAGACTATTTTCCATAATTCCATTAATTTCTACTGGAAAATCTTTAATGGAATGTGGCAAAATATGAAGAATTTCTTGTGCTGTGATTGGTCAATATTCTACGATGACTTTTACGTAAGGCTAAGCACTGACACCACCGGTGGCACCTCCTGTCGCATTACGAGAACACTACCGTCAATACTGAGCCTACCTGGTCAGCGGTGACCAAAGTATGGCGGCGCCACCTATCGGGTACTTCCCACAACACTTTTCGTGTTTTCCACTAATTTCATCAACCCCAACTGGCATCCCTGATCACCTATATTTTGTATTAAAACAATGCTACTAACATTTACATGACTTGATGCTTGTCGGTTCCTAGCCAGGTACTCAGCATTATTAGGATAGGGAAAGTACTGGTTGGCTCTGTGTCAGGATAATGTGACTGAGTGAGATATCAGGTCATGGTGCTGAGAGCCTGGTCTCCCAGTGAGTCAACATGAGTGCGCACTGTCATAAGTCGGTACCTGTCCTGATATTACCTTAGATGTTGCCAGGACTAAAAACCGCAACAACCAGCCAATCTAACATTTAAGCCTCGGTCACACGGTCAGGGGCCCGACGAGCCGCGATCTGGGGTCCGTGGCGATCTGGGGTCACCTGTGGCTCATCCGTGGCTGGTCCTTGGTGATCTGTGGTTGGTCCTTGGTGATCCAGCCTCATCCGGGTCTGCCCCGCATGTTTTTAAATGTTCAGACCCCGGATGTTTTTAAATGTTTAAAACATCTGGGGCGATCCGGGGAATATTCCAATCCGGGGTTAACCCACATCATCCGTGTGTGATCCATGACTCGCCCAGGGCTGATCCGGGACTAATCCGTGGCTATGGACCATGGCTCATCCGGGTAGGTGTGAGAGCGAGGCAAAAATGGTGATTTTATCGGGACTGGTCCGGCTTAAAATCCGGCGCTCGTCCGGGTAGGTGTGACTTGGGCTTTACACAACTCCAAAATGAGGGAGGAATTTTGAATTCATATTCATTCACATAGAATAATATAACTTCACATATGTGATGTATTCCAACGATGCTACAATTTCTAACATGTGCACATGTGCAAAACTATTTTTCTAACTGCTATGGAACTCTATTATAGTGACTTTGTATGGCACTGGTGTCGTTCAGCCAAGCTGAAGGCACCACTGTATCAAAGTAGTGTGAGCAATAATTTAGAGAAAGGGAGGCGGGCCACAGGCTGGGTTTGAGGCCCCATGTGGGGTCCCAGCACGACCATGAGCCTGTATATTGTTTTGGTCCCGCTGTTAGCCATGCTTCCACGTGCTCCATTGTATGTGTCGGCGTGCTGGTTACTAAATGTAAAGTTGTAGCTGAATGATTTTGCATCAATGCAAACGGTGGTATTGCTGAGTTTTTCTTCTAATTCATGTGTGGGCTATTTATTTTATTTTTTTACTAACAGTTTTAGGAGCCACCTGATATGACTGAGTCTTCTGAAATTTGAACTGAAAGAACCCAACATAATTTCGGCAAGCTTGTCAAAACTCCTGTAGCAATGACCCAGATTATCATTTCGCGATGATCACGTGGCATAGTAGTATATCATGAGTGATTATATCAAAAAACTATGTGATCGTTCCCTCTCAGAGAGTATGGTGGGGGTGGTGCTGTTGTTGGTAGCGTCAGGGGGAGGGGTGTTACCTGAACTCTACCAAAAAAAGCTTTGGGTAGGCATTACCGATGTATTTTAATTTAAATAATTTAATGTCTTTCCGCCATGCCACGCGAGTTTGATGTAATTTCTACAGACAATTGAATTTCACCCGTCATGTGTATATCGCCTTTCTTTTCTATTCCCCAAAAATCAACCCGCAACAACGATTTTAAAAACCACACTTTTCAATGAGGACGGTATTCTATTCATATATCAGGGATTTAATCAGGTGGACTTGGAGGATTGGCCAAATCTATTAAAATGGGTTCGACTTAACAAAAAGAAGAAAGACAATACAATTAAAAGCATTTTCAAATCCTTGAGGTATATTTATTGGCGTCTATGTCGTAGGATCATCAAGAACCCACAGAGGAGTCCGAGTCTAACCACTTTGAAGAAACATTCAAGACACATACAGACAGCAAGCCTAAAGGTCAGTAGTCTGTCAGCCATGTATACTTTTTTACCCCCTTAGAGATTATAAACCTGTGTAACCTCCCCCCTCCCCTCCCTCTACCCTCTTCCCCTTCCCACTCCTCCCTCTCCCCTCTCTCTTCCCTCCTCCCTTCAGGAACCTTCTACTGCTCGCTCTTTTAAAGAAAATACCGTTAGAAAACTTGGAACGCGATTCAGAATCACATCTTGACCTACATTTGTCGTGATCCAATCTACTTCTCAACATAGACCTAACCTAAATTGAATATGTTTGTTTACCGCATAAATGTTGGTCAAACAGGTTCACATGTAATGTAGCACAACATTTTATTTGATGTTACTTACGCGCATGACCTATTTTCTGTGCTGACATATATATGCTTACGCTGAATTAGTAAATATGCATTGTGATGAACGCTAAAAAGAACATATAATATATGCCTTTTAATTAATGATGTCAGTTATTATTCTTTTCATTGCTTCGTACAGGGCCGGGCTCTGTTGGCATTGACTTTTCATTCCCCGGGTTTGAGAATGTGTATGGCATTCCTGAGCATGCTGATACCCTCTCACTGAAATCGACAAAGTAAGTGACCTGAACCTGGAAACATATGATGACATCTTTTTATAAATGGTCTGGAGTCGCTATATACATATATTACAGGTATATTACAGGTAAGAAGCGCTGAACTGGACTGGACATCACGTGTTCAAGCACACTAAATTGTAATGCACGGTAAATATGTAGGTCACCTGGAACTGACCTTGATCGTTTTTGGAGGGCTATCTACAGTATCGGACATGGTTGCCGAATCGGTAGATCGGGAGTTAGATTCCCAGTCGAGTCAAACCATCATCATCATCATGCTGTCGGTCGCGATGCGACAAAGACTGCTTTCATTACTTGACTGCCGCTCTCTCATTTGTGCTGCCTGCAAAAGTGTTGAAGTGCTGCTGGCTTTTTGCAAGTTACCAGCAGCACTCTCTTGGGGAGCAAATAGAGGTTTCACACCGG
Source organism: Branchipolynoe longqiensis (assembly GCA_030323885.1). NCBI lineage: Eukaryota > Metazoa > Annelida > Polychaeta > Phyllodocida > Polynoidae > Branchipolynoe > Branchipolynoe longqiensis. The sequence continues at coordinate 142,089,332 of CM059186.1, forward strand.
CAAGGCCATGTCCAGACAGGCGCAAAACTATTTGTCCCTGCAGTGGCTGGTTGGGAGTTCCATACATCAATCGCCCTTGATGCTGCCACAGTGACATGGTTTTCTGTTCAGGGTTGGCTCCCTTAGGCTTCAGTTCTGTCAAGAACCTGTACCACAAGGCAGTGGTTTACAACTCTGCAGGAGAGGGGCATCAAACTCCCTGAGGTATTGCAATACCTGCATACCAACTGCATACCGAGTCAAACCAATGACGTACAAAATTGATACTTGTCACTTCCTAGCTTGGCGCTCAGCATTATTAGGATCAGGGATGAAAGATCTCCACGCTTCCGCGAATTTCCGCTATTTTTCAATCCCGCAGCACCATCAGCGTATACTAATATGTGGTGCTGTTGCCGCAGCACTATCAGCGTACACTACTAATACATGGTTCAAACGGCACAGCACTATCAGCATATACCTGACTTCAGGGAATTTTCCGTGATTCCCTGACAATGCTAAACCTATGGGAGAATATCAGGATTTCCGCTTTTTTCCCCAGAGACCACTTTCATCTCTGTGGGATAGAGCATGGACTGGTTAGCTCAGAGTCAGTATAATGTGACTGAGTGAGATATTGGGTCATGGTGCTGCCGGCCTGATTCCCAGTGGGGCAGCACTATAAAGTTGCCATGAGTGCACACTGTCACAAGTCAGTACCTGTCTTGATATAACCTTAGAAGTTGCTAGGACATAAAATTTCAACAACCAAGCTATCTACAGTAGTATCGATCTTCAATGACCCCTGTGATTGCCATGTGAAAACCCATTTCCAATATGCAAGTTTTTCTCATTTGACCACGGCTCCGATGACATAACACCTGCTATGTCAGGACACATTGGCTTGATGCAGATTTATCTTCTGAAGTACTTCATATCTTTAATACTGATTATTTATATCCCAGTTCTGAGGCATTCGGCCAGGCGGAGCCAGGTTCGCCCTGGGGCGAAGCTGGGTTTGGCCTGGGGTGGAGCTGGGTCCATTTGTACCCTATTCAATTATATTTTAGTGTTGAAGCCTTTGCTGTAAACATAAATTAACTTTCGGGCCAATAGCCCTTTTAATTAGTAGAAACTAAAAATGAAATGTATTGTGACATAGCCACTCATACCAAATTACTGTGGTGTGTGTAAGCTCAAGTTTACCTGTTTGTTTACAGGAGCACTGATCCTTACCGGCTCTACAACCTGGATGTGTTCGAGTTTGAACTTGACAACCCAATGGCTCTCTATGGATCAATCCCCTTCATGATTGCTCACAAGTAAGTACAGCAGAACCGAGAGGTTGGAGTGAGAGTGGAGGTCATGTGCGGCTAGTTTCCTGGTTGGTTAACATTTAGCAGCTGTTTGCTATGTTGTAAAAGTTGAATTTGAAATGTATGCTGGTCAGATGGCTGGGAACCTGCATATTGTCTTCAAGGTCATCCTATCAGCAGCACGACAAGCTGGCTGGCTTCCGGTTAGTGGCCTGGTGCACCTTCGCTTTTTAGGGGGCGACTTGAGGTCACGTGATGCTAGCTCCTCTGTTCATGTTTTAGTCCACCTATCATGGATGAGGTTAGACTCTTACTTAATGACACCATGCTGGTTGTGGCTAAGTATTGGTCACTAAAGCAGAATGATTTTCATCATTGCTCCGTCCGATGGGTTTTGTCATGTCATTTTCTGAGATGAACCTATTAGGGTGATCGTTATAAGTTAGAAGTAACTTTTATTTTAAATGGCTAACTTTTGAGATACTGGTATTTTGAAGTGCAAACACAGAAAATTAATTCAGGCAAGCTTGCCAAAACTCTTGACAATAATAGTTTCTACATTAATAGGTTCTATTAAATTGCTTCAGTATTCCCTTCTGTGGTGACAAATGTTTAACAAGCGCAGTATCTAAGTTAGATATTTAGAATCAAATCAGGATACTTGTTTTGGTTTAAAAAAATGTGATGTTTTCACAGGACTATGCAGCTTTAAAGCATAAACCTTTTTCTATGTTCGCCATGAATATGACATCTGTTGCCGATGTGCAGGCTATGGGATTTCAAAGTAATGGTCGTTACTGGTAATGTGTCGTTACCATGCTGGGGAAACTACGGAACCGAAATTGCGTTTCTCATGATATTAATAAAACGCGTGGCAATTTATATTATTAAAAAAATTGTTTTCATTACATTGTAGATGATTAAAGGTATATGTACAATAACTGTTTCAAGAATCGGTACCCATCACCAATTTTACGGAACCGTAAAACAGTTAGTTACCCATGGATTCCCATGAGTACCAGGCACGGAACCCAAAAAGTGTTTCCCATGAAATCTGAAATCCTACAGTCTGACATGGCGTAAAATTAGTCTCTTAATCGCTTACTTACCTTTCTGTATAAATGAAACCCGGTCTTCCATCACTTATCTTAGTATCTACTTTACGCCATTGTTAAACATGGGAATCTGAAACATTGTTCCTTTTGTGTGGCAATACATGCTTATTAAATGCACTTGTATCGAGGTTGGGTATGTAGAATCAAATCTAGGTCAAATTCTAAGATTTGAACCTTTCATCAAACTATACAGCTCTAACATTCACGAATTTCACATGTTCTATGAATGTAGAGTTTTGGCTTCCATAATTTTATGCTTTTGTAATGAGGTGCACTGACCTCTCCAGTTGACATGCCACATTGGGACCTTGACCAGGATATTGTACAAGCTACACGCTGTGTACTGTTCAATCATCAATGTGTATGTACTATAAGTGCGCTATCTTCCAATTCCAGCGGGGTTAGTGTAATGAGGGGCACTGACCTCCCCAGGTGAAATGTAACCTGCACCGGTGTGCTTGGGTAGGTTGACTGCATCAGGGAGCCTAAATAGACTACTGGTTATGACACTAGCCCTGGAATAGTGGAGGTGTGGGTTCGAATCCTACTCGAGACGCAATGTTCAATTTCAGCGGATTTTACCATTTTAAGTGTTTTGTTTTTCAAGTGAAAAGAAAACTGTGGGCCTGTTTATGTTGAACGCTGCCGAGATGTGGGTGGACATTGCCTCTAATACAGCTGATAAGGTAATAGAATATTGTTAATATAATTTTGTTTAATGGTGGTATATTTAGACATCTGCCCAGTATACCTTGACACCAAACTCAAATTGTTCTTTTTTTACCCCCCCCCCCCCCTCCACACACACACCAAAAGAGAAACTGGTTTAGAAATATCTCCTTATTTTAACTTCCTAGAAAAAAGAAAACATATTTAAGAGTGATTCACTTAAGAGAAATAAAACATTGCCTACCCATTTCTCGCCATGGCTATGTGTATCCTTTATTGCGCAGTCCTGAAATACCTTAGATATTGCCAGGACGTAAAACCCCAACATCCATCCAACCAACTTTATTGCCGACATGTCGTAAAATCACCCATCACTCACCCCTCCCTCAGTGAGCCCAGATCAAACTCTGCCCACTACCCACAGAACCTGATGTCGAAGCTCGCCAGCTTCGTGACGGGTGACAACGAGATCCCGCAGGTGGACACGCACTGGTTTGCGGAGAGCGGAATCCTCGACATCTTCTTCCTGATGGGGCCCAGCGCCAGGGACGTGTTCCAGCAGTATGCGCTGCTTACTGGCACCACGCAACTCCCGCCCGTGAGTGTCACGCCTTCTGTTACATCATTTGTTCCACCAGTTTTTTCATAACCCATTCGCTCGTGTATCCCTAGTCCTGATGTCTCCCATGGCAACAAATTATATTATTGTGACCTTTTTCAATTCATGAGTGTCTATTGACACATAATTGATTGTATGCTTTTACTTTATATGTAAAAGCGATGGTTGAATAAAAAACAAAAACAATTCTCGCCATGGATATGGATGTTACTCGGATGTCAAACTCCAATCCAACACCCAATATAAATCATAGTAGTTGTCGTACCATTGAATATTTTAAAACTTAAGACGTTTTTTCATGTCTTAGAAATTATGGAATCTTTTGAAAATCGTGACATTTTTAGATTTCTATTTAAGATGTAGTACTAATATTTGTACTGTTTGGGCCTCTAGCTACAATACCATGTACTGTTAAATGTGGTGTGTCAGCTCCTATTAACTGTCTTGTACTTAGTGTTTCTTAGTTATTTTGGTCTAGAAATGTAATGAAATTTTATTTTGATTATCATATCTAATGGTGACCCTGTGATATATATACCGAAGACTACTTGTTTTGACATTGATGTAATGTTTTACTGTCTCTAGCTCTTCTCCATCGCTTATCACCAATCTCGATGGAACTACAATGATGAACAGGACGTTGCCAAGTATGTGCTAACTTAAATTTACCCATTATTATTATTATTATTATTATGAGCTAACCTATATTATCATCATCGCCATCCCTCCTCACTCTCCCCCCCCCCCCCCATCAACCGCCTTGATTGTCATCATCGCTCTCGCTCTCACCCTCAGTCTCAGTCTCTCTCTCTCACTCTCACAGCAAGTCTGTGAGATCTACTCCTGTGGTTTATAACTTATTATATTTGGTAAATGGGCCTGCAATGAGGCATGGATGGAGATTTTTTGCTGTTCCCCCACGGAAATGCAGGCAGGTTCTGATAGTCCAGAAAACCGCTTATATCCAGTGGCGCTAAACGGCAGTTTAGCTAATCTTATCCAGCATTGCAGCACGCACCCAAATGCCACCAGCCTCACACTGACCTTTCACCGGAAATGTAGGTGTGTTAGCACAAAATGCCAAACTAGAGTTGCTCCCATGTCATACCATGCCTTTGTAGTGCAGTAAACCACTACTCCTGTCCCTCTCTCTCTCTCTCTCCGTCCCTCCCTCTCTCTCCATCCCTCCCTCTCTCTCTGTCCCTCCCTCTCTTTTTCCGTCCCTCCCTCCCTCTCTCCGTCCCTCCCTCTCTCCGTCCCTTCCTCTCTCTCTCCGTCCCTCCCTCTCGCTCTCCTTCCATTCCTCTCTCTCCTTCCCTCTCTCTCCATCCCATCCTCTCTCTCCTTCCCTCTCTCTCCTTCCGTCCCTCCCTCTGTCCCTCTCTCCGTCCGTCCCTCTCTCTCTCTCTCCATCCCTCCCTCTCTCTCTCTCTCTCCGCCCTCCTCTCCCTCCCTCTCCCTCCCCGCCCCCCTCTCCTTAACTCCCCGCATGAAAATAGGAATAATTACACAAGCTGTAAACATTTTTATGGGTCATAAAAAGTTGGATGTGCTGTATATAATACAGCCTAGGTATTTCTCCTCAGTGTGTACATGGATGAAAGATCTCCGCGATTTCGCAGATTTCCGGGATTTTTCCTGTAGCTATAAGTCTATACCCTATGTCAGTCCTGATATGACCTTAGATGTTGCCAGGACGTAAAATTCCAACAACCAGCCAACCAATACATTTTTTCATGCTGCAGCACTATCAGTGTATACCAATACGTGCTTCAAACGCCGCAGCACTATCAGCGTATACTAATACGTGCTTCAAACGCCGCAGCACTAGCAGCGTATACTAATAAAAAAATATGTGCTTCAAACGCCGCAGCACTATCAGCGTATATCAATATGTATGAAACTCGACTTCCGGGAATTTTCAGCGATTCCCTGACAATGCTAAGCCTATGGAAGAATATCAGCATTTCCGCCTTTTTTTTTCCAGAGATCACTTTCATCCCTGCTGTGTATTAGGTTTAAAAAATAATTAAACCGAGTGCGTGTTTCAAAGACAATTTTACTGGTGTATTCGCCCTTGAATTATTTAACAGGAATATCCTTTTTACTTCTAAGCTAATCTAACATGGTTGATATTTCAGTATAAACGAGGGCTTCGACAAAAACAACATTCCCATGGACGTGATCTGGTTAGACATTGAACACACTGATGGCAAACGGTAATCAACTCGAATTTTTAAGTTTTCAACTAAAATTCATTAAATGAATTTCGGAATAGTTTACAAAGTTTACTGGTGGCTTGTGAACCATATGGAATCTGTTCAAAAGATTAGTGACACAATTGTGCAACTGCAAGCGACTGGATTTCTAGTACAATATCTGCTACACGTACGAAAGGGAGGTGGTAAGTTCGATTTCGGGCCCAGTAAAACCTAAGAATTACAAGATGATATTTTTCAGTACTTGGGCTGGTAATCGAGATTACTAGGATGTGGCAACGAGCAGTGAAATAAGGACCAATTATCTTCAATTGAAGTTTCTCTGATTAATCAACTAAAGGATGTAATGGCAGGGTCCATACGTGGCCTGGAAAGTCTTGAAAAGACTTCATTTTAGGTAATTACTTTTGGAAAGCCTTGAATTCCATTAAACTGTCCCCAGTGATCTAAATTAGGCCGAAATCATTTGGAACAAATGAAAATAGTCTTGAATTCCTATTTAAAAAACAGCCTTGAAATAGCCTTGATTTCCATATCTTCACATGTTTAAAGACACTGTGATGGAAAAAGAATATATTAAAAAGTCTATTCAATATTAACGCCATAATTGTCGGCCAGAACCAAGCCATAGCTCTTGTTTGATGCTTAGTCTTAAAAGTGATTTATTTAAATTATCACATGTTTGATGTGTGCGTGTTTTATTTGGTTACTGATTCACAGCTACTTCACCTGGGACGCGAACAAATTCCCCAACTCCATTGAGATGGCGAACAATGTGTCTGCGAAGGGGCGGAAGATGGTGACGATTGTGGATCCGCACATAAAGCGCGACGACAACTACCGGATCTACCAGCAGATGCGGGACGCTGGCTACTACGTTAAGAACAAGGACGGCGCCGACTACGACGGCTGGTGCTGGCCAGGTAGGGGCACCGCACAGAACCTCCCTGCCTCCCTCTCCCTCTATCCCTACATTACTCTGTCCCTCTGTGCTTCCATCTCTCCCTCCCTCACTCTCTCCCGCCCTCTTTTCCTCCCGCCCTCTCCCCATCCATCCATCCATCCATCCATCCATCCATCCATCCTGACCTACTGACCGGCCTTCCGTCTGTCCCTTCTCAGCTCTCACCTCACCTCATCTCGCTCCTCCATTTAATCTGTTTCGAACTATTGGTGTCATATTCATTCATGCTTTTTGTTTCAATGTTCAAATGTTTCAACAACAAAATTGTATTTAAAAAAAAAAATATATATAAGCTTATTGTACCACGTCCTCACCCTAAATTAGGCTTATGAAGCGTTTATTAAATGATTATTAAAAGTCACCATGAGTGCGCACTGTCATGTCGGTCCTGTCTTGATAGGACCTTACATGTTGCTAGGATGTAAAACACAACAAGCAAACAAACAAATAGCCTGTAGCATAAATGACGTGGATTTCCCCAATCTTGTATATTTACTCTTGAATTTGTCACATTTGATATTATTATATATGTTTCAGGCATTAAATATATCCTGACCACGCCCTCAGGTGTATTCCCTTACTTAGAGGTAAGAAAGCATCAAACCAAAGCAAGAAATAGTTATGTATGGGCAACAATACAGTCTCAACAAGGACAGTTGAATCATGACTTCCTGATTTGTTCCACGATTCACTGACAATGCTAATCCTATGGGGGGGGGCGGGGGGGGGGAATCCACGTTTTCGCTTAAAAGTTAAATTCGCCGTTGCCAACGGTTTTGGCACCAAGGCGCCCTAGTTTTTAATTGGCGACCACTTTCATCCCTGATTTTTTTTTAATGTGATTTTTTTTTTGATCTTTGTAGGGTCTTCCTCATGGCCGGACTTTACCCGACCGGAAGTGCGCAGGTTCTGGGCCGAGAAGTTCCTGTTGAGTGAGTATACGGGCACGACGATGGACATCTTCACGTGGAACGACATGAACGAGCCGTCCGTCTTCAACGGGCCCGAAATCACCATGCACAAGGATGCCAAGCACGCTGACGGCTGGGAGCACCGCGACGTGCACAACATCTACGGCACCTATGTGGTCAGTGACACTTCGCATAGTGTACAGTCGGCCACTATAGTTCTCTCCGCAGGGCACCCGCTTCCCATGCGCTTGACCTTGAGGGATCAATTCCCAGCCGGCTTACAAAATTGTTGATTTTCGCTACTTTGCCTGCTATTGGTGTTACTATGATTAGTCAAGGACTGGTTGGTCGAATCAGTAGAAGCGCTAGCTTTGCGTGTTGAAGGTTGTGCAGTTCGAAATTAAACCAATGACTTACAAAATTGATACTTTTCGCTACCTAGCTCTCTATGGGGAAGGGCTAGCTGGCTTGACTGATTTGGGATAATGGGACTAAGTGGGATATTGGGTCGTGGTGCCGGCAGCAACGTGTGTCATTGCCTGTCTTTATTTTACCTTCAATGTTACTAGGAGACAAAGCTCCACCAAACCACACCAAAACATCTTTCAGTTCACAAAAGCACCTGTTCAAAATTATATCCTTTTCCCCCCCTTTAAGATATAAATAGTACGAGTTGATGCTCATCTAATAAGCTGGTCGATAATTAGATTAAATGTGTGAAGTAATGCGGGCGTCCTTGTTTCCTAGCAACGCGCCACGTGGGAGGGACAGCTGCTGCGCAGCAACAACAAGGAGCGTCCGTTCGTCCTCAGTCGAGCGTTCTTCGCTGGAACGCAGAGATATGGTCAGTACATGCTCTGTTTGCAGAATTCCCTTCTAGCTTTCTTCATACTCCCTCCAAAGAATCTTTAAATTGTTGGGTTTTAAAAATAGGGGGGACGGGAATAAATAATCATGATACTGAAAATAAATTATTCTTTTAAGACATCGTGATAAAAATAACCAAGATAATTAATGATAATCAAAATACTAATCTCTATATCCAATACTATGTAATCTATGAAGAGATTTTGTGCAAGTATAAATTCAAGGCTATGTGGTGTACAAAGGTTTTGTCGTGATCTCTGTTCAAGGCTATGTGATATACCAAGAGGTTTAGCACAAGACGGGATGACCGAATGAGTTGGGCGTCCATCTCCCGTGTTGGTACATTGTGGGATTCTAACCCTGGTCGACTCAAACAACGACTTAAAAATGTATGCTTGTCACTTCCTAGCCAGGTGCTCGGCATTATTAGGCTGGGGCAAGGACTGGTTGACTCAGTGTCAGGATAATGTGACTGAGTGGGATATCAGGTCATTGTGCTGGCGGCCTGTTCTCCCAGTGGGACAACACTATAAAGTCACCATGAGTGCACCCTCTCACAAGTGGGTACCCTTCCTGATATGACCTTAGATGTTGCCAGGAGGTAAAACAACCAACTAACCAATAGTTTTGTGGTAATCTATATTCAAGCCCGTGTTCTCTGACTGTAGGCGCGGTGTGGACGGGTGATAACTCAGGCGAGTGGGGCCACCTTAAGATATCTATCCCCATGGTGCTCTCACTCAGCCTGGCCGGCGTGACTTTGAGTGGTGCTGATGTTGGCGGCTTCTTCAAGAATCCTGAGCCGGAGCTTCTGATTCGCTGGTATCAGGTGCGTACGCACTGAACTATGGGTAGGACACAGAAATTGGTCAATATAAACAAAACAACAAAATGTGTCATCTAGTCATATAACATGTAGTGGTTTTTAACAGAAATTATGCATATTAGAATTTAGTTAGTTTTCTCTCATTCTTCAAATTGGTAATGTAGATATTTCTTCGGTATAGATAAGTCGTCTTTATTTTTCTCTCTCTCTCTCTCTGTGGGTCCGTGTACCACAGCCGTGTGCATTAAGAAATTTAAAATGAAACAGATGCCTATAATCTCAACACAATTTATTCTTTTTCTTTCTTAAAAAGAGCTGTTAGAAGGAGTTTATGCCCTTCTTCTTTGGTGCGATGCACAGATTTCACGGTTTTATGCGATTTTTGATATTCACTCACAGCATTTGGTTAATCTGAATCCCATTCTTATGATCCTAGATTATGCTAAAATATAAAACCCAATAAGAAAGTCTGGCGTAGATGATAATACAGTCACAACAAGGATAGTTTAAGCCTGAATTCTGGCATTTTCCCCGTGATCTCCTGACAGTGCTAATCCTATGGGGGAATATCCAAGTTCACTCTTGGTTCTTTGCGCACCCCGTCAGGCGGTGCCACGGTCTTGGCCCAATTTCCACAGGGTTTTTTCCCGCCACCACATCTTGGTTCTGCCGGAACCCGCTAGGTGGCGAGAAGGTCTCGGGTTGCGGGAGACCACTTTCATCCCTGCATGATAAACAGTTCATATTCATATCCATATCCATTCCGTCCTACATTGCCACCAACACAAAGGCGGCCGCCTACCAGCCCTTCTTCCGTGCGCATGCGCACATGGACACGCGGCGGCGCGAGCCGTGGCTGTACGAGCCTGCGCAGATGGACATAATCCGGGAGGCGATCCAGGCGCGTTACCGCCTGCTGCCCTACTGGTACACACTGTTCTACGAGAATGAGCTCACCGGCATGCCGCCCATGCGGCCGCTCTGGGTCGAGTTCCCCACCGACAAGGCCACCTTCACTCTGCAGGATGCGCACATGGTCGGTACGTTCCAGCGAGTGCCAGCTCTCCCGTCCTCATACGACCTTAGGTGTTGCTAGCACATAAAACAACAAAGAAAGTGCCAGCTTTCGGATTTATCAAATATGTAAACGTCAATTATTCTTCTGTAAATATAGTTGTTTGTTTGTTTGTTTGTTTGTTTGAGTCTAGTTTAAAATCTGAACCTAAGTACTTTCTGCAATCAACTTTATGGCATGTGTAATTAGAGTCCTTGAAACATGTTAGTGCTTTGCGGGTATTTAGCACACTGCTGTTGATATTTAGCACATGTCCTTCTGAGGTCAAGCCATGTCTAATGGAAGCTAGGAAGCTGTGGCAGCGTGATGTAGTGCTGGTTTGTCGCTTGTAGGTGCCGGGTTGCTGGTGCACCCAGTGACTGATGCTGGTGCCACGGGAGTGAAGGTCTACCTACCAGGGGACGACGAGGTGAGCACATCGTCCCACCTTCCATCTATTACTTGGTAGATCGTGGGGTTCGAGTCAAACCAATGGCTTCAAAATTGATACTTGTCGCTTTCTAGCCAGGCGCTCGGCATTATTAGGATTGGGCAAGGACTGGTTGGCTCAGTGTCAGGATAATGTGACTGAGTGCGATATCAGGTCATGGTGCTGGTGGCCTGGTTTCCCAGTGAAACGGCACTGTAAAGTCATCATAAGTGCACACGTCAGTACCCCTCCTGATATGACCTTAGATGTTGCCAGGACCAACGAACCAATCCATATATTACCTTTAATTTTCTCAATTTACCTAATAAGTACCACAAGCCTATTACCATCTCACTAGATGTACATACTAGGCTATGATATTATTATATGATAGGAAGTTATTTCCCCCCCCCCCCCCAAAAAGCGAACATCGATACTAACTATTTATATAAATGCTGGTGGATGTCCCAGATACCAACCCGGAACCGGAACCACGGCATACACCATAACATTCTTGGCAGTTGTCCAGCGTTAAAAACAAGCACCCTTACGGGAGCTTACACGCTATGGGCAGAATAAATACTGTATCAATAAAGAATTTTTTTTTCGTGTAATTCAACTTGGCGGTCTGCATTACTTATATAGTGCAATTACTGAGTGGTGTGTCAGGATAATGACTGAAAGAGTTATTGGGCCATGGTGCTGGGATGGGGGTGGGCGGTATCTTAGTGGGGCAGTATTAAAACGCCTTCACAGTCATGTTGGTAGCCGTCCTGATATGACCTTAAGTGTTACAGGTGTAAAACCTTGATCGATTTGGCGATCTAATGTTTGGAAAAGTGAGTGATCATTGGCAACTTAAGAAATGTGTATGTGAATTATTTGTTGTTACATAAAACATATTTTTGTTGATTGCAGATCTATTACGATGCCGACACCTACAAAGGCTTCACTGGGAACCAGAATCTATATGTACCAGTTAATTTACATAAAGTAAGTCGCTAGATGTGGATAGGACGTAAAACCCCAATCATACAGTCCACCTACTTTTAGAGCTCTTAATGTGAGTTATAAGGAATTGTTTAGGACGTGCCAACTGTAAATTTAGATGGACATCTATGTACAGTAAACTCGCAGTAACTCCGGCTATTTTGCCTCCCCCCCCCCCCCCCAACAAAAACAAGTCTTATTATATTCTTAAACCTTTTTTTTTTCATTATTAAAAAATATTTGAAATGTTTAAAGAAAAGAAGATAACTACGAATGTATAAGATGTAACTCCTAAAAATCAACTTGTTAAAAATCAACTTGTTAAAAATCAACTCTTGTCTACTTCAAATTGCAGACTCCAGTGTTCATACGTGGAGGACACATCATACCCCGCAAGGACCGCGTGCGTCGCTCGTCCAGCCTCGGCTACTCTGACCCCTACACTTTAGTGGTGGCCCTCGATAGAAAGGTGCTTCCCTTCGCCACCAGGCTTCTATCTAATTAGAAATCAAAACCCCCCCCCCCCCCCCCCCCCAATACACACAGACACTCACCACCACCATCCACGGTGTACAATTGATTGAGAAAGAAATTAAAAGCATTCAAGCATTATCCCTCTCTTTCTCTTTTTCCTTTTCTCTCACGCTTTCTTAGTTGTAAGACATTTTTTATTCACAATCTCTATACATAATTCCACAAACATGTACTATTCTGTTGACAATAGTATGTGTAGCCTCGTTATGACTAAACACTAATGTTATTGACTAAAACCAAGAAATTAAATCCGATATAATCTTGTCGCGATCCTTAGTAATTCCCTAACGGTTAAAAACAAAAAAAAAATTTTACCCGGTCCCCCGTCGTACTTTTTGTACAATATATTCCAGTGTTGAGATGTATTTATAACCTATGCACCTCACTTTTGTCAACGAGTCACTCTTCCGTTTCTTTATCTTTCTCATTCTCTAAGAAGTTAATGATATAATTCTTATGTTTATTAATAAATTATTTGTTTTCTCCCTGCACAGGGCCACGCTGAAGGTGATTTGTACGTAGATGACTACCATACATATGGTTATAGGAGTGGAGAGTTCATGCTTAGGCGTTTTATATTTAACAGCAACAAATTAGAAAATAGGTAAGTAATGTTTAATTGATACCTTGTGCAGTTATGTTTACATTGTGGCGGCCTAGGTAGGGCCCAGTATTGAAGCAGGCTGAGTTAGGGGTTCCCCCAGGTACTCTTATAGGCACGAGCCTGCCGTGCCTACAAGACTCTTAGGTGCATGAGTGCCCCGTGTGATAAAGAGCAGTTAGCCAGGACCCCTGTGTAGACCAAGGGGAGGCTAAGTAGCTGGACTTCTAGAGAATGGACAACATGTCCACACAACCTATAAACTAGGAATTAGACTCGTCCTTCCCAGCCCTGGAGCGAACTACACCGGTGAGTCACAACAACATCATAGATTTCCTGCACATGCGCATTGCCTGGTTGGCAGAAGTGACCAGTAAACATGGCCGATGGCACTAATGTGCAGGGTTGTGTCAACTTTTATTCACAATGCTTTGGAGAGGTACATACAGTGACAAAAGCACAGCGAAGTAAGATTTACTGTTTTTGCCACTTGTGGGTGTGTGATAATGAGGGGAACAGAAAAAAAGAAGAGAAAAGTCTGGATCTGGTCGCGTATGTGATCTGAATGAGTATTATGTTTATTGTATGAACTTAAAATGTATGTATTATATTTAATATGTCAACTTAAAAGACGAGAAACAAAGTGGTATAAATTGTGGCCATTCTGTCAGAACCATATTTCTCTCACAACGACTATTCTGAAACAAAGAACACCAACACTAGTAAAATTAGTTAGTGGAATATAGATACAAAATTCACACATAAAATTGTTAACATTTCTCTCCTGTATCTTCACAGATAGCTTGTAGTTGGGTTATCGTAGTATGCATTTATTTTATTAATTCACCCACTCGTACAAACGTGAAGACAAGAACAGAGCATAGTCTAAATGTTATTTATTTAATCAAATTAATCTTGTCTGACATCTCAGCGGCGCAGCAGGTGGAGGGCTAGGCACGGGGATCCAGATGTCCTGAGCAGTTCAGATCAGTTCAGAGTATGAGCAAATCATGGAGATGAGAGGTCATCAACTGGAGACGACAGCCATGCAGCGCCCAAACTCTTATAAAGTGGGTGGCGGGTGGGTGATCGAAGTGGTGTAGAGAGCAGCCAGCAGCTTGTGCGGGCCCCCCTACGAAGGCTATGTAGTGTGTAACGCTTCTCGAGTCCGACTGCCACAAGGGCCGCAGCTCTAAAGGCTCGCAGGAGGGCTCTGTTGGTGAGGGGCTCACCTGAGGGAAGCACCAGGGCGGGTGAGTCTGGAGGGAGGTTAACTGTTCGGGCATATTTCCTCCAAGCACGCACTGGGCAGCAGTGTGAGTTAGGGAGAGCAGGGAGGTGGAAGAGCAGAGGGGAGGCTGAAGAGCGGGTCTTGGAGGAGTGCATAGTCACAACAATCTTATCAGGATGGAGGGAGACATCCCTAGCTTTAAGGACATGAGGGCCTATAACTGAATTAGAGGAAGAGTTACTTTGACGCATGAGAGTTAGGTCAGCTAGTAAGAGAGCTACTATAATTACGTGAGGGGAGGGGTGAGGGGAGGCTAGATACTGAATAATAGTGCGCAGCTCGGGCGGGGTGAGTGGGCGGGGGGGCTCTTACTACACTATGTTTAGATAATTTCAAAATAGCACGCTTCATTACGGCAAGCTCATGGGCTTCAAATCGGGGGTGAGGGCCGGGGCTGCCCGAGACCCCAGAGTTTTACAGACAAGAAATAATTAAAGATGGCCCCTGGGGACTTCAAGGAGTGAGAGAGAAACATGATGAAAGAAAGGAGATCATATACTGTAGGTTTTAGAGGTGAGACATGGTTAGTACAGAAAGAAAAGTATTGTGTTAAATGAGCTGCTTTGTTCTGCCACGTGCGCCTTGCCAAGCCAGACGTGTAGAGGTTGAGTAGCTGAGTATGGTGTAGAGGTTGAGTAGCTGAGTACTGTGTAGTCTGGAAGATAGAGAGCAATAATAAAACTATCTTCCAGGGCATGAGAAAGAAACAGGTTCACAAGTCAAAATCTAATACATCAAGAGCAAGCTGAGGAAATACCTCGATTAAGTTACGGTCTGAGCAAATGGCCATCGCCTTACTTTTCATTAATTTACACGACAGTGACCTACTGAGAGCATCTGCTAAAATTAAGGTAGTACCAGGCTTGTTTAATGTCTAACTCAAAATTACGAGCGGCTGAGAATAACCACGACTGGTGGGCGCAGGCACATAGGACCCTGTCTTTTCCCTTCCCTGAGGAAAGGACAGACTGACAGTATTAACGGTAATACAGAAATTATGATGGTCAGGAGGGAGGAGAGAGGAGACTGCATGTACTAGATTAAGAGCTGCAAGCTGTGCTATAGAAAGGTTCTTTCCCACAACCGACACTGGGAAGTTAGCAGCATAGAAATGAGATGGGGGGGGGGGAAGCTCCCCTAGCAGTGAGGGTAGCATCACATTCTATTAAGAACACTTGTCTAGGTGCAGAAGGTAGGAGTTGAAGAGCATTATAGTTAGTAGCAAACTTAACAAACCAATCCAGGTCATCAAGTAACTCGCGAGGAAAGGTATGCTGACCTGTGAACGGGGTATTCCTTAGAGCTTCCAAAATGCTATTAGTGAACCTAATTGAAGGCTTAATGCACTTTGACAGATGCTGAAGCTTCCCCGCTAGGCTTTGGAGTTGCTTTCTAGAGGTTTTAACCTTGTCTCTCCAAGAATTTTGGCTAGCTTATCCAGCGGTAATGAGACTGTCATGGAAGGAGCATCTATCCGAAAGCCTAGCCAAACTAATAATAGGTACTCCAAAGTGATTTCTATTTTCAACAGGTCAGTATTACATCTTATATATCTGTACAGATCTTTTAAATTGGATCTCAATGATATAAAAATCATTTAGATCGATTGAATAGCTGCAAAGTTATGAGTGTTTAAAGATTGATTTTTTTGCCCCGATTTGTGCACATTTCCAAATTAGCCAAATCTTGGATTTTAGGGTCCCACCTGGAAGCTATTTTGCATATGATCTGTCCAATATTAAAGAATCTCATTCTCTATAGTACAAATAAGAAGCTCAATTTTTTACAGACCATCACTGTTAGTATTCTTTCTGAAATTTCATGTCAAACTTGCTAAATTCCTTAATTTCCAGCAACCACCAATAATAAATTCAGTAAAATATAGAAAAATAGCATAACTCCCATTCTAATTGTCCTATCACAGCAATCTTTATACCAAAATAACCAGAATCAAAAGCTCTACATGATGACATAATTTTCTAACTGATCAGAGAAAGAAAGACAATATTCAATTTTAGGCATCGCGAGCTGACAATAAAATTAAGAAAAATAGCATAACTCCCATTCTAATTGTCCGATCACTGCACTCTTTATACCAAAATAACCAGAATTAAAAGCTCTACATGATGACATCATTTTCTAACTGATGAGAGATAGAAAGAAAGACAACATTCACTTAAGCATCTCGAGCTGACAATAGCCAAATTCTTGCAGCAGTCACTTCTCAGACCGTGCTTGATGCGTATGATATAAATCTCAACCAAATATTGTTCTGGTTAGGTAGAGGAAGACTTAAGCTTTCTGATGATATAATTTTCAAAACGATCCTGATCAATTTTCAATGAGGATTAATGTCTTAATGTTTTCACTCCTTCAATTCAATCAAATTTCCCACTCAGAAACACTCATGATTGATATGGTAATGAAGCCTAGATTCTTCTCTATCTTTTATTGGTGGTTATTTTTAGCTCAGGTCAATGTACTCACCAAGCCATCAAGATTAGGGAAGGGAGTAGCTCAGACTGGATGAAAACAAAATCGGCAAGCATGCTCAGAGCTGCTGACGGTACCCGCCAACAAGTGTCCATTGACTGTGATTTCTTTCATAATGATGATTAAAAATCAGACACCCTAAGAGGCAAAAGAACAAGCTTTAATTTGATATAATTTTTATTTCAAACCAAGCAGAATTACTGGAGATTCAAGGCTTTTTAAAACAGTTAAAATGAGTCAAATTTTGCGCTGCGGACACCGTATGCGCCGACTTTGGAGTACCTACTAATAAGGTCATGGGGGGCGAACACTTATCTAATGCGAGGTCTAAGCCTAACATATGTCAGCTCTACAAATCTGGCGTACACCTTGACCTTGTCATAGGTGGGCTCTAATCCTACAAAATCATCGAGTTAACAAAGTACGAAAAAACCCTCTTAACGCAACAGCCAAACTACCGCCCTTGTCGTGCGAGCGCAGGCTCTGCAGCCAAAGGGCGAGGCTATGTCCAAATAGACTTGATTGTTGAGGGTGATTCCCAGTAGCGGCACCGACAGTGGTGAGCTGCCTATATGGGCGCGCTAAGTCCGCACCCCAGAGCCAC
This sequence comes from Branchipolynoe longqiensis, assembly GCA_030323885.1. NCBI lineage: Eukaryota > Metazoa > Annelida > Polychaeta > Phyllodocida > Polynoidae > Branchipolynoe > Branchipolynoe longqiensis. The sequence goes on from CM059186.1 coordinate 142,106,814, forward strand.
ACCGAGGAACCAAGCAACGATAGTCTCTCTGTCAGAGTAGAAATAGATGGCAATGAGAAATTATGATGTGCCCTGGTAGAAACCCTTTATTATACCCGCGTTTACACTACGTCCTGGAGGAAAACTTAAGTCGATAATTACATGTTTGTTAATGGAATTCTTCTTGGGACTGGTCATTATAGGGTTGACCTGACACCAGGGGTGAAAGGGGGTAGTTGAAAACGTGCCTCAGAGTGCATTTAGCTTAACTTATTTAATAATTAATGCATTTATATGTATATCAAGGTCTGCACCTACAGTATGGTTAACTAGAGTGGGGACCGGGATAGTAGTAGAGGTATAGTCGAGCGACCATCCAAACTCAAGATGGTCGACCAGGAGGGTATCTGGATAATTTAACAGAAGGGCTCACCTGGCCGGAATCTTTAAGCCTGAAGGAACTGGAATACGGGCTGATAAATAATTCGGGAGAGCTGTCTCTCATACGGCATTATAAATATCACAATACGACTGAGAGTTAGACCAGAGGGCGGGTTAGGTTACCGACCAGAACCTAGCTAGCTTATCACGAAAAAGAAGAGAAGGAGGAGGAAATAAGTCGTTAATACGAGAAAGAGCAACAGAAACACAGGGCGTATTAAACCAGTGGTGCTGTGGTGGAGACACAGGCAGGGAGAAGGAGGCTTGAGGCAGGGAATGAACACTTACTGCTGCAGTTGACTGCTCGGAAAGCTTTTTATGCATAAACTTTTTCTTCTTCATACAGTCTTGCTCACGGTGAGGAAGACTGCGTTTGAACCTATATGCACAATAAGCACACACATGGACAAACCTGTCGGGCATAGCGCCATGTGCACCTTGGAACCCACACTCCTTGCCTCAGTTCCACTGGTAACAGGGCCTTCCCATCTACCTCCTTATAATAATCTTCCCTGTAGTTAAGCAGTGCCGGGGCAGGGGCTGAGGCAGCTAAAGACGGGGCTGGGCGGGGCTCGGTGGAGTGAATGTAGAGTGGCCTCGGAGGTGGCTGCCTTGACCCATCTGTGCAAATGTCCCTTTGCACGTCCTTGAGGGCCACATGGACGAACCAGCCTGTGGGCAGGCAGCCATCTGCTATCATCTGGAAAAGGCGCTCCGACCACTGCCTGGAGGTGGCCCAATCCCATGTTATAGCCATGCAGGCTAGCTCTTCCTCATGTTGAAGAAACGGCAGCCACCACTCCTCCGGGAAGGCAGGGTGGGCAGCAATGCGGCGCAAAGCCACAAAGTACTCCGCTCAGGTCGCCTCCCCCCGTACCAATCTTCCTACACACATCACCACGAGAAAGAAAGTTATGGGGGAAGAAGGTCGTACCTTCCGGGTGTTGAAGAGCGGGAATGGCATCAATGAAGGCAGCAGCAGCTGCTGGGACGACCCAGGTCGGACATGGGGGGCGGCTGGGCAGCGGTAGCATGGCAAGATGGCGGGGAGGTAGGCGAGCACGTGGCGTGGCCGCAAGGTGAGGGGCAGGACCAGGGGTGAACACTGCTGGCGCAGGATCTGAGACAAAGGTGGCTACCTCGGCGCTTCTGTACAGGCGGCATATGGGCGCTATCGTGGAATGTGAGCGGGTACGGCGCACATGGTTGGCAGCAGGATCAGGGTGTTGATCGAAGTGGTGTAGAGAGCAGCCAGCGGCGAAGTGGCGAGCTACGTGTGGCGAGATTCACGAAGAAGGCTAAAAATAGAGCAGCTTCCTCGTGTGCAAATTACCTATGTTAGCCTGCAGCCAACATGTTTTATGTATTCACAATGTTTTGAAAGCATTAGCCAGGCACATATGGTGACAACATGAGCTGAAATTCAGTGCGTTTGATAGTTTGAATATTATGAACATGATCAAATTCAATTCAAGTAATACTTGACTAATTTATGTAATGTTAATACGAAACTACATACATCTAGTTTGTTTGCCAACCAGGACCATTCATTGTGTAGACTTCCCCCAATAGCCGATGTCTACTTTTTGTGCTGGGGGGGGGCAAATCATTGTGTAGACTGAGTTTCGAGTTAACTCTATAATGAAATCTCCAAATTTGTTTTGCCTAGAAGACTAAAATAGGCATGGAATTAAAGGTTATTCCATTAAAGCTGCATGATCCGATGAAAGCATAACATTTTCAGAACCAGAACATTTCCCATGGCATGATCCTAACTATCCAACTTGATACTGGTACACTTGTTAGGCTTTTATTGCTACATGGAAGGAATACCAAGGCCATTGAATAGACCTTGTCACTGTTGAAGGCTGTGGTGTCCAGTATTTCGGTGTGTGCACCAACATTAACTTGGTCTTCATTTCAAATATCTCCAAAGTTAACCCTTTAAAATAAAACTTCCTCCAACTACGTCATTGTTGAGGCCTATCATCCAGTATTTCGGCCTGTGCACCAACATTATTTTTTGCATGTTTTCAAAAGTTTTCATGTATGTGTGACAGAAACAAAACCCTCGGGTTATGCGCGTTTTGTCTAATGACGTGTCCATCCATTGGTAATATACATCAACAAGCTTTTCCTCCATATGTTTTCAGAAATGCTGATGTGAAAGGTGTCTTTAAAACTAAGTCGTGGCTTGAACGTGTGATAGTCGTTGGATTCAAGTCTCAGCCGAAGTCAGTCACCTTACATGCCCCAGGTAAAAGAAATTCAAAAAATTCTATACTCAAAATTCAATATCAAGTTTGCGATTGACCAATCTCACACTTGCTGGATGACACCATCGATTTCATGTAAGCTCGCCTTCTAATGCAATCCTTGTCTGTGCTGAGAGATCTGCGATTGCACCAAATGCCCATTGAACCACTAGTGGTGCATTGATACTCACCAGCGCAGCTGTAATTACAGGCAAGCCTTTCCGACCCCGATGCTGATAGATCTGTCATTGCTCTAAATGCACACTAAAGCATCGGAAGTGCAGAAATCACGCTAACTTCCGCCACCCATTTGGGGGGAGCTTTCTGTCTGTATCCACATTCTAAAATATATTTGAATAAATAACACTTTTACTACTTGATCCGCTGTTGCATCCAGGCACAACAGTTAACTAAGGCTTTGCTAGGATCAGTTGTACAACTAACCTCGTTTTCGAATCAAGACTGGTGTGCTCAGTGTCAGGATAATGTGACTGAGTGGGATATCAGGTCATGGTGCCGGCGGCCTGGTTTCCCAGTGGGACAGCACTATAAAGTCGCCATGAGTGCGCACTGTCACAAGTCGGTACCCGTCCTGATATGACCTTAGATGTTGCTAGGACGTAAAACAACAAACAAAACAAATCGAATCAAGATTGTGCAAGTGTGGGATCATTCAATTAAGATCTTGTATCTTTTCACTGATACGCCTATCCAAACATTAATTATTACCCAAAACATCAAAGCAGATATATTATGTGCATATAGCACACAAAACCTACATATTAAAATTACTGCGAAAATTCAACTAACATTCAAAGCATGAGGTGGCGTAACCAATCAGATTTTTTTCGTCTGATTTCCGATTTTTGATGAATCAAGAGTTGAGATATAAAGGATTGGAGACATTTGCTACATGCTTCCCTCGAAATTAGAAGAGACAAATTTAAATCTGAATATTTCTTCTTTTTTATAACTGAGAAATTCATTGGTTGTATTCTTTTGTGAGACCGTTCTGATATGACCTTAGATGTTGCTAGGACGTGAAGCAGCAACAAACATACTTTTGTTGTGCATCAAGCTATGGAAACAGCTGTTTATGTTTACCATTTTAATGTGTTGTCTTCACTCAGGCGTGGCACAGTCCCTAGACTTTACTTACGGAGCGGACACACAAGTAGTGACGATAAGAAAGCCAGCCGTCAACATGGCCGAGGACTGGACGATTACACTCTACTAATAACCAGCTACATTGATTCCCATGTGATAACATACTTAAGTGTGGAGTGTGCATCCCATTCATAGACATTAGAGAATGGTACAGACGTCGGAATGTGTAATTTCCATACCAAATTTGTTTTCAACTTCCTTTAACTGATCATTGACATGCATGTCTACGAATGAATGATGGGTGCTGAGTTGTGGAAACGATTAGTCATGATAGGCTGTGCGACTGGTAGGGAGGTAAGGATGGGACTTGGTTATCAATGACTTAAGGCTGCATAGTCCGATGAAGGTATCATATTTTCAAATTCAAAACACTTGATTTGATCATACATAACCCAATTTAGATAAGCTGAAGGTATTCAACATTTGTCGCTGCTTTAAAGATGACACTAAATCAATTTAGTTGAACCTGTTACTACTGAAACCTATTATGTCCAGCTTTTCGATGTGCACACTAAAATTACTTTTGCCGGTTTTCACTTCAAATATCGCCAATTTAGTCATTCCCCTCCCCCCCCCCCTCCAAATGTTACTTCAAAATAAAGTAATGTAGATTATAACGATCAACCTAATAAAAAAAAATGGTCTGAAAATTGATAGAAACTTAACCCATCGGACTATGCAATTTGAATATCGTAAAATGTGACTGTAAAGATGGGAATTAAATAACCTATGGGTAACGACATCACGTGACAATGGTAATGCTGATTTTAAAGCCATGTGGTCAGTGAACTGATCGTAAATAAATTGTTTCTTGCAGAGGTTTAATTATCAGCACGGTAATCTTCTATGCCATTTAAAAAATAAACCCATTACATTGATAGTATTGCATAAGATTGATGCCGAGCACACTGTTGTGGTGTGTGGGTGTGGTTTGTGTTAAATGAGCAATCTAAGGTGTTGATAGTTCAGTAAAATGTGGATTAGTTAGATTGTGTCACAAAGATTAAAGGCAAGACATGGTTTCTAACTGATTAAATAAAAAGGTGGGGGAGGGGGGTACATTCTTAAGAATGTTATTGCCTCATGATGTGTGCATGTAAAACTATTACGCTTACATCTACTGGTTCCTTGGACAAACGATGAATTCTATTGCTTTGTTTTTAAAATATGTGTGGATTTAAATATCTTTTTGCTGCTGACTTCGCACCCAAAAAACCCTTCCCATGTTGACTTAGTGGGGTGGGGGTGGGGGGGAGATGTGCTTTTATTTCTGTTGATATAAAGCATTTGCTAAACAAGTGGTAGCTAGATGTGTATGCGTTATGGTGCATAGACACTTGTGGTTGATGTGTGTGTGGGGGGGGGGGGGGGGGGGGGCTCACAATAATGGCGCGTGACATCAAAGCAGCAGTGTGAAACATGTACAACCTGCCACAGTTCACTGCAAACAGCCGAGAAAATAAAATATGTAAAAGAACTAACGATTTGGTTATGATGCTAATTTAATTTTTAAATAAGTCTACCTATTCTATTATTATTTTATTTAAATAAATCGTTTTCAAAAAGGGGGTGTGGGAAATAAAAAATTCCAATGTGTTTAATTTAGGTAAGAAGCAATTTTAATTTCGTGCCATCAACTGCACTTGTAAATAGTATATTTATACTGCATTGGAGTAACATATCGTTGATTTGATTTGATAATAACTGCGTTTAGTATGCTACTCGACATATGCTATTGTGTTGGGTGTGTCGTGCTTTGTGTATTATATATTCCAATGTTCAAAAATGTAATAATAACCTATTGGGAAAAGGTATGCACCTCACTTTGGTCAATGAACTATAAAATGGAAGTTTTCCCCCATTACCTGAGGCAGAGTACAAATTCCCCTAACAGTTTTATGGCATCGCAATTATTTAATTCTTGCATTCATATCTTAAAATCCGATTTTTAGCCAATTCATAAATCACGGTAGCTTTTCAATCTTTGTTTTGTATTTAATTGCAATGACTATGCTAGTAATGCATTTCGTCCAGGCTAGGTAGAGACTGTCAATTTTGTACGTCACTGGTTTGAATCGGGTGGGGTTTGAACCCACAACCTCTAGCGTGGGAAGCCAGCCAATGCTCCTACCGATTCAGCCATTCTGTTCGGTACAGGAACAATGAATGCATACATAAAGGATCAATAAGTTAATATTGATGAGTGCTTCAACTGTTATATATTGTCTAAGTGTTGAACCAAAAGAGGTCACATGAAATAACGAAGCTATTCATTGCATATATTTAGTGGTGTCAGTAAATTATAGTCCCGTGTGAACCGGAAATATGAGTTGCCAGATCGCTAGGGACTGTCTGAAAGAATATGCTGAGAGAATTAGTACAATTATAAACATAGGATTAGATCACATTTTAAGTACAGTAAAACCTCACTAACCGACCACCTCCACAGATCGATCACTCCCAATATCGAGCGCTTTATGTGGGTCCCAACAGTACCATTGTAACCATATTGTAACTCCCTATACCGACCACCTCCCTAAATGGACCACTTAAAGTCGGTCGATTTAGAGAGGTTTTACTGTATATGAATGACCTCACCATAAACGGAACGCATCATTGATTAGGTGTCACAGGTGGCTATGACACATGATACTACTGTCAGTTTGAAATAGGTATTTACTGTAGTGAGACCTGATGGGCAGAGTGTGATGGGATAATATCGGACATTCTGATGATGTGAAACGGCTATGTATACTTTGCGTAGACGGTGTTTAAACGTAAATATGACGATATGTTAATGTGTGCTCAACATGTACGACTAAAGCCCTGTTTACACGGGCAATTGTAAAGCGAATTAGACAAAGCGATTTATATGAAGCGAAGTTGTGGCGCGTTTACACACGGAGCGGTTTAAGGCGGAAATCGATATCTGCGCATGAGCAAGTCCACACTAACCAGCGCCAGTTTCGGTTAGTCGATGTCGCCACGAGAGAGTGTGGGTTCGACCTAGATATGTATGGACTGAATCATATTGGTTTGGAACGGTCAAAACTTCTGTTGGGCAGTGAAAAAAATATCTGTGCACAGCTAGCGGTTTCATAGACCAAATGATATAATATGCGCTTTTGATCGACTGGAAAGTCAACAAACTAAGGTCTCGACTGCGCATGCGTGTGACGTGCTTAAGCTAGTTCGCTTTATATAAACCACATCGCGAGGCGGTTTACATAAAGTGAATAATATGAATCGAATCAGCCCTAAACCGCTTCAGCAGCGCGTTTACACGGCGAATGTAAACAGAACTAGGCAAGGCGCTTTATTTGAGCCGTTTTAACTCGCCCGTGTAAACACGGCTTAAGAGACTTGTGGTAATAAGTCAATCTAAGGGCTGGTGGACACTATATGACTCACGACAAAAAAAAGAGAGAATGAGTTATTTGTTGTTGTACTGTATGAGCGTGGCCATGACAACGGCATTGTGACAACTAGCATGCACTGATTTTATTTCCGTGTGTCCTGACTTATAACCTAGCCAGTCCCAAATAAAACAACCAAAATTACATTCTCCCTTTGTTTTCCTCTCCGCGCCTCCCCAAATAATGGATCCCGTGCTGTGAGTTCTTTTCGGCTACTCACAAACCCATACGTCACTTACTGGTCAACAACCGTGACATATCTATTAGTATCATTTGCCTATTCAATTCTAAAACTCAACTAGTGTCTGCCAACAATGACGCTATCTCTGCGTATGTGAACCGTTCTGACAAAAACACTTAAAAGTGCCTAGTGAAGTTTGTCTAGTTTATCTCTAGTAATGGTAGTGTATAACATGTATTGTGTGGGAATGTACATTTCACCTCTCCTAATGTCTCCTACGATTGTAATTATAAACAATAATTCGTATGGATATTGCGTGATAATGTGCTATAAATTAGACATGACTACACAGTCAATTAGTCCCAGCAGGCAACCGTCCCCTCCCCCATAACAAAAAAAATGTAAAAAAACAGTTATCGGCTAAGATAATCATAATTAAAGTTGGATGGTTTTGCATTTTGGTCATTTTTTGTTGTTAGATAAATATATTAAATTGATCGTTATAATCTACCTTATTTCAGGTTAAAGTAACTGATTTTAAATGGGTAAGTTTTGAGATATTTGAAATTCAAACATGTAAACTTATTTTGGCAAGCACGCCAAAACTCCATAGGCTTCAACAGTAACAGGTTCTACCAAATTATCTCAGTGTTCTATTCTAGGTGGCAATAAATGCTTGATATGTGCATCAATATCTAAGTTAGACATGTAGAGTCAAATCTATATAATTATTTTGGTTTTGAAAATTTGATGCTTCATCGGACTATGCAGCTTTAAGTTGAGGTGTATTTTTTATTTTGTTTGTGTTAGGGGAGGGTATCAGGCCCGCTTCTACATTTTCCTACGATTTTCTTTAACCCCCCCCCCCCCCGTTATTTTGTTAAATTAATTAACTTTTTAAATACAACTCTGTTGACACCTCTGTATAATGAACCCCATCCGCGCTGCTATAATCGATGTGATTCAGAAGCTGAACTTTGTTACCACGTGGGAAATAGGTTCATTTGCGCATTTTACATGATTTGTGCCATTGCCTTCATCTTTGTGTGAACACTTATACGAATAAAAATCTGAATTATTTAAGCACCATGTACATATCGGGTTTCCTTTGCAGTGGGTGTCTAAATGTTCTCACAATGGTGGAATGGTGTGATACATTAGTCCTGGGATACTGAATACTAAGTTCGTTATCAGTGAATATTCACAGGATTTTTGTTGTACTACTAATTTGTCTGACTAAGACTATTGATAAATAAATAGTATTAAAGTTATATAATGTTGGCTATGTTCTTATCTTAGAAATAATAAACTTTATGAATGTTAAGAAAATAGCTTAATAAAATTAGCCGTAGCATACTCAGGTCAAGGATCTGCGAACAGGCTCAACTGGAACTGAAATTGTCCGAAAATAGATATTCTATAATCGAGACCAACATTTCAGGTTCCCCTGGACGGGGTCTTGCCCTATCTGATATACATTATTTTTAGACCAAAATGACCACATTTGACTAAGACGCAGAGATGGTTTTGAATATACTGCAGGATCAATTTAAAATTAATACAATAAGTAGATCATCGTAAGCTAATTTATTTTAGTTTGAGGTACTTATTTTAAATTACTAACTTTGCAAATTTTTGAAGAGCAATTAGGCTCATTTAATTTTGTCGTGCACGTGAAAACTTGTAAGCATACATCAAGCCTCACCAGTAGTGAGTTCTATTAAATTGTCCCTTCGATGGAGCAAGTAATGTGTAATAAGTACACCAGTATTTAAGTTGGATATGTAGGATAAAATCGATGTGTTTTGGTTTCGAAAACTTGATGCTTTCACCGGACTAATCGGTTTCAATATTTAAAGTAAACATCTCACGTTTCTTGCGATCTACATGTAACACAAATTCTGATTGGGCAGTACTAATACATGAAACTTGACTGGTGAAATCGAGGCCCCAAGAGTGCAAATATTAGGAAGTTATATATACATCAGGTGGAATAGCCAGTAGCAATTTTGATTGTATTAATTTTTGATAGCAGTGAATGAATTCTATATTTCAATATAGAGAACCACAGTCAGTGATTTCTTCCCCTTCTAAATTCCACGATATTCAATGTTCTAAAATAGCCACGGGAACCCTAATCGACCTACTTTGACAAGAAAAGTACTGCATGACCCATTAAATATCAGCTTAAAGAATTCATTAGAAAAAAAATATAGTTAATACCCATAGATGAGAATGGCCCAACAAAAACAAAATCAGGAAAATATTTTATGAATTGTGCAAAACCGAAACTGATCGCAAATTCTGACGATATGAGGAATAAAAAATCGGGCAGACAAAAAATCGGATTTCCGGAAGATTAATGTGAATGAATACCATCGAATATGTCTATGAATACCATTCATTTTACTTTACATAATATGGTTTTATATAATTTGTTAGATACAATAACAAATTACACACATAAAAATACTTATTTTAATTTTAATCACACATTATTTACAATGCGGCGTAATAAGCACGCCAAATGAAGTGAGTGCTATGAGTAGCTTGCCAAGACATTGAAAAAGTGGAACACTTCGTCCGTGTCATAGACGCCCACTTCGGTGGTGCATTGTGAACATGCGACCGGATGGTAAGAGTCATTCTCATCTGGGTTTGCCACATCCATATCCCCTGTAGACTCCATGTTGCGCCTTTTCTTGGTCTGCTGTCTGTGCTGCTTCGGGAACTTGAGGCGCTGTTCGTAGTTCACTTTACAGTTCATAACAAACATCGCTCGGTACTGGTTGTTGTACTTTTCGTGCCTGAACAACAAAGGGAAGGTTCTTACTGTAATACGTGCATAGACCATGTGGTGGTACTACTATATTCGATTCCTAGTGTAATATATTCATATATCATGTGGTGGCACTACTATTTTAGATTCTTAAGTGTAATGTATTCATAGACCATGTGGTGGTGCTACTATATTAGATTCTTAAGTGTGATATATTCATAGATCATGTGGTGGTGTTACTATATTAGATTCTTAGTGTAACATATTGGTGGTACTGTTATATTAGATCCATAGACTATGTGGTGTAATACTATGTTAGATTCTTAGTCTAATATACTCATAGACCATATGATGGCTCTAATATATTAGATTATTAGTGTAATATATTTACAGACCTACTAAATGTTGGGCATAACATATTCATGGACAATGAAGTGATGTTACAATACTAAATTCTTAGTATAATATTTTAAAGAGAATTGTAAAAACCCTTTGCATAACATATTATGTTGTGTTTTTGTAATAACATTCCAGCCCATGACTCAACAATTCGAAGTGAGAAAGGTTATTGCTAAATGCGCCACAAGCGTGATATAGATGAGAACTACCGAGTACATGTACTGAGTACCGGACAGCTTTGACCAATGCACAACACAAAGACATGTACTAGATCATGTCTTTTTCCCCCTTTAAAAAGCACACACACACACAACCCCCAAAAAACCTATGCTAGCATCGCTGCACATACCATGCCTGGATGGTCAACTTGAAAGTCAGTGTTTGTTTGTAAGGTTCTCGGCTGTATATATTCTAGAATTGTTTGTTGTTGTTCTATGTCCTAGCAACATCTAAGGTCATATCAGGACGGGGTATATTCTAGAAACACACACACAAAAACCTACCTCTGGCAGTCTAAGCAGAGCTGCACCATACAGGCAGGGCAGTTGAGGACGGCGTCGCTGCTGGGAAGCCTGTCCTGCGCGCTGGTTTTAGGCGGGGCCGTCGGGGGCTTCCGCTTCAGGATCGACTTGTTCGGCTGGTACCGGCGGCGCTGGGCGTCAACCCACTTTTGATCGGCGTCGTCGGCGGACGGGTCATAGAGAAGTTCGTCATTACTCAGCACCGGCTGCTTTCTCGCTTTCTTCTCTGTCGCGGCGAAGAAAAGGGAAACGTTGTGTGTTTGTGTGTGTGTGTGTATGGGGAGGGAGGGTTGCATTCTAGCAATATCAGGACGGCTACCGACCTGTGAAAGTGTACACCCGTGGTGACTTTATAGTGCTTTTCCCATTGGGAAATCGGGGCATCGACACCATGACTCGATATCTCAGTCAGTCGCATTATCCTGATACTGAACCAACTTGTCTCAAATTAGTACCAGCTGAGTTAGAGACAATTATCAATTTTGTCACTGGTTGGAATTGGGTTGGGTTCAAACCCACTACCCCTTGAATGGGAATCCAGCCAATGCTCCAACTGACTTGGCCATCCCGCGCAATAAATGGAATAAATAAGGCATCGTTCAGCCACTATCGATGCGTGCTTAAATTGTTTTTGTATTGTCTAAATGTCGAGCCATACAAAAGTGAACTGAAATAACACTGCTATTAATTGCATATATTTACTGGTGTCAGCCAGGTACATAACTACAAATTATAGTACTGTGTGTAAGCTGGAGATATGTGGATGACCAGCTTGTAATGAACTGCTGGAAGGCTAAGCTGAGAGAAGAAAGACAATTATAATCATAGTTTTTAGATCACATTCGTTTCGCTCTTGCAAGTAAGTTTGTTTTTCCCCCTTTTTTTTCTTGAAGATTTATACTGCCTATCATGGATAAGTCTGAATAGACTTGTTTTCACCATTAGACAGTTTGTCGATAGAAAGCCTGAGTCTACACTTTTACCGACCCAAGGGATTTTTAACATCCTCCACCACATAGACATGGTGTGAGAGCAACTGGCCTTTGATGTCGCTGTAAGTTATACAGAGCGGTGGAAATCCAAATTGGCAGAGGTGGGGGTCACGGGGGATCAAACCAACCTTCAGATTAGGAGTCCGACCTAGACAAAAGTCAGACACTCTAACCACTCCACCACAGAGAACACCACAAGTAAGTGAAATGCCAAGTGCCACTAACTAGCTTTGCCTGGAACATATTATGTTGTGTAATAAAGCTCACCCTCAGTTGTGCCTTCCTCATCTGAATCTGAGTCGAAGTAGCTGTTATCGTAACAGTCCGACTTAGTGTTGGCTGTGAGGTTAGCTGCATTTGTGCTGCTAGTCTCTGCTATAACAGCTGAAAGGAAGAAACAAGTAGATGCTAACTTTTCAGTGATGCGGGTGGTAGACCATATACCATGATTTAACAACTATTTCGCTCATTATCATATCAGATATCATTAGAGATTCAGGACTTGCATATGAGCCATTATCAGTTATAAACAAGTTGCCCATTCATATAGTCGGCTAGGTTCCCCCAATTTTTAATATTACAAAAAAAAATTGGAACTTAATATTAAATCCGCCAAGCGCTTCCATGTACAGTACGTAACATGATTAAAATTGTGTTTTAAAAATCCTTTAAAATGTAGACATAAAAAAAAGAAAGTTTGCATCAGTTAATAAGCAACGTGTTGTAAAGAAGTAACGCTACTTTCACTCAGGGAATTTCTGCACTAATTGATTGTTGATGATAGACTTAGAAAAGACTAATTAGGTTTAAATCCACATTCCTATTTACCCTGCTTTCGTTCTTGTTCAATCGTTATCATCGTTGTGTCTAACTCGGCTTTCATTTCCTTTTCAAACTCATCCTCTGACGATGAGGCATCATCAGCGCCTGATTTCCTCCCACTTGTTGACTTCGTCAGGTCTTTCTTGAATAGCTTACGGCGTTGTTCCGGTGTGCCATGAAGAACAATTTCTATCGCATCGTCAGAACTGAAACACAGAAAAACGCCACTGTAAGTCAGCATTTGAATGAGGAACAATGAAAGAACAAGTCGTCGGTAATGAGTATGGTAGGGTTAATCAGATGTTGGTTATAAATATTTTTCTGAAACAAGTGTCTGTTGACACATTTGCCATTTTAATATTTAGAACAAGAATTAATAATGGTGACTGATTGCTTTGTGTGGAATTGTGTTTCTTAGCTCAAAATGTTTAACTATGGCTAGTTTTGTCTTAGATATATTCATCAGATCATTATATTGCATGTGTGCATACATGTTTATGCCAAATTGTTATGTATTTCTATTAATTTTGATTAAAATCGAAGTTTTGCCCTATGTGTATCGGCAAACTCAATGGCATTTGCTTTACTCTCGACGCTGTTTCGGAATGGCGATCTCGACTATTGAAAGCTAGTTTTTCCTCTTTGGAAGATCTACAGTCTGACTGACGTCCCAATTTTTTTTGAATCAGCAGACTCCCAGCCACGCGTACGCGTAGCCACTGGCAGTGCCATACTATTAGCCAGGCTACACATATTATGGCTCACGTATGCATAGCCATGGAGGCTAAAGATACATGAGGAACTAGGGTGCATGCGCAGACACTGCCGTACATCTAGACCAGCAGGGTACAAACACGGCTCATGTACACGTAGCCACTGCCTAAAAGATTCACCGCTGCTGTAATGTCTCAGTGGCTGTCGTACGGGGTTGATCTTTTATCTAGACTAGGATTAGTAAGACAGCACTGCTCTACCAACAGTAGCACAGCCACAGTTAGATAAATGATTCACCCCGTACTTATAGTAGGGGTGAAAACCAACCCATTAGAAAAGTTAGCGAAGAATTTCGACATGGCGGGGAAATGAATTGAACTGGTAAATTATTAATTTAAGAAGCAAAATATATTCTTCCCATAAATCTTCATATTTACCTGCTACTTCTGATTTGAAATATATTAATAAAACATGTAGTTTAAGGAATTTTAGTAATAAAACCAACAGCGTTTTATCCCCACCATCCTGTCTTTTTGCATTCTCTCCCATTTCACGAACTCTGTGCCGATATGTGTAGCCATTTGATCCTGGAACCAGTTTCTAGTTCCTGCTCCATACTAAAACTATTTTCGCTTGTATTTAGACTACACTAGGGTTCACCTCTGTATTGTCCATGTTGCCGGTAACATGCATAATTCAAAAACAGACCGCGGGCCCCATAGTGATGCTCACCGTAGATACCATTGCAGTACAGCATTCGGTAACCAAGGTCAGAGCAGCTGAGTCGGTAGTATGAGCAGTTCGAAATCATTCGTCACTGTATCACTAAGTCGTGAAGACCTGCCTAGCTGAGCGCAGTTAAAAGTTTACGTTTGATCTTAATTGTGTCGTTATTGGGAGGATTTACGGTTGAAGTGTACAAAGTTATTGTCATCATGCCGAAAACTACTAAATCACGAATCCACGGGAGTGGGAAGTTTTCAAAGGAGCTATTACGGTCTGCACATCGTCGAGAGGATTCGCCGGTTAGTGGACCGTCGAATCGGCGATCTGGCACGCCTTCGTCTGATGGTCAACATCTCAGGAAAGTACTTATGTCTCCTCCTGTAGTGAATATTCCAAGTGTAGGGGTGTCGCTGGAGGATATGTCCCACCTATTAGACTCTAAACTTGATGCAGTTACTGCGCCATTATTGGCAAGACTGGATACACTTGAATTATCGAGATCGGGGTCGCCATTGTTGATGTCTGATTTTGAAACTAGGGGAGTGACGTCACAGGGACGTTCTGAGACAACGGCTCCTCGCACAAGACGGCGGTCAGCTTCGGCCGTTAGGCCGTGCATAGGGTGCGTTGGTGCACGTGTGGCTTCAATGACTGCTGATGGCATGTTAACTAATGCTTCTGTTAGTGATAATGTGCTAGCACCAGAGGTTACAGCTCCTGTGGATCAGGTCTCAGCTTTGTGTAGTGATGGAGTTGACTCTGACACAGACGATGAACTCATGCGAGATTTATTAAGAGTCGCCGGCGCGAAGGTTAGGAAATCGGCTATTAAGGGTAAGCTTCTGCCACATAAATATGTAATACGCGGTGAGCGGAAGGGAAAAGTGTCACAGGGCCAGTCGACATGGTTCGAATATTTTGCAGCAATTCGCCGGATGATGCGACGAGGTGATGTACCAGTGACATGGGTGCCTAAACTGGAGGCACATATGGATGCGCTCTTCGATATGGCGCAGAACTACACGTGGGAGACGTGCTTAGCATTCTCCGAGCGTGTCTTTAATATGATAGCAGACAAAAGATTGCCAAACGGCTGGGATGACGTGGACTTAATACAGGACATTCGTAGAGACGAAAGCAGTCTTGGGCGACGTGTGATACGGCCAGTTACTAGGCCGGTACGGGACAGTACGTATACTCCGGAATTTGATAAGAATGTTGATGGAAGAGTTTGCACCATTTGGAATAGGGGCAAAGATTGTGGGTTTGTGTCCACTCACGGTGTAGGTCGTGATCGGTTTATCCACAACTGCTCGTGGTGCGCAATAAATCTGCACCGTAAACATTTCCACAAGGAGATAGACTGCAAAAGCAAACTTCGGCCGAGAGACGTACGTGGCGTTGATGTCACAGAAAAGCCTGTGTCCACAAATTTTTAATGCACGATCGACGAATGGCCGTGCAGAGGATGGACGATGTCGTGGGTACGACAGTACCATTTGACGTAGACAAGGACGCTCAAGTCGATTCGGAGCTGTTAAAGTCGTGGATACCGCCTTCTCAAGTCGTCGGTCAACATTTTACGGTCAGTGAGAGTGTGTGTTGCTCTGTTAATTCTTCGTTAAATTTGAATGTGCCGGCTCCATTAACTAATCCGCTGCCCGGTGATTATTGTTGTCCTGTTGTTCACAGTACGGGTGTTGTTAAACCCGATGTCGGGTGTGTTGTTGTTGGGCAAAGGTCAGGTGGCATAATAACTGGGTCGCCTACTGACCTAGTGACCTGTAGGCTGGAGCCTCACGGCACACCTGCTCCCGTGGTCCCATCTGCATCTTCACATATTAATAAATTGTTGAAGTGTCGCAACGATAAGTTGCTGCCATATATAGGTAATAGGTTTCACTGGTTTAACAGTAAGTTAAGACGGACCGTTTTAGTTAAAAAAGGTCACAGGGCAGCGATTAGAACGGGTGACGCATGTTTAAAGTTAGCATTGAGTAACGCACCTCTTGCTGGACCGAGTGTGGACTCTGATTTGGGTCGTCGCCATCATGTTCCTGTTGTGTCGGGACAGTTGGTGGAGCCGGCAGTGCCCTGCAGTACGAGCGATAACATTGCTCACGTCCCCACTGAACTTACAGTTCCAAATCTGTCTCGTAATTTGTGCTCTAATCGTCAAGGTGTTGATCCTGCCATCAACACCGCTCTGGGCCCGTCTGCCGCCCCTTGTTACAGTGCTGCTCAGCACCAGTATTCTGCCATTGGCTGCACCATACCTGTTCATTCGGTTGATCCTGCCATCAACTCAGCACTGTGTCCGTCTAGTGTCTGCACACGACAAAGTGCTACTCAGCACCCCATGTTGGCAGTTGTTCGCCATAATAATAGGTCTTCACTCGGTTGCACCGTTAACAATTTACATTGTTCCAAACCCGTTACAAAGTGTTTGGGTAGTTCTGATGTGGTTAACCCTGTTCTTAATATGTTAAGTCATGAAGTTAATGATGATAAGTTATGTGTTGATATTCCTCACCTTAAAACCGTTGGTGTTGTCAGTTCTGTGAACAGTTCAGGTTCTTGTGATGAAGTTGCCAGCGCGGCTAAGTTGCCTGAATTGGTCGATGATACGGTTGTCAATATGACGCCTGGGGTTAAATTGGAATTGGGTAGTGATGCACTGGAGTCGCCTAAATTTACTGAATTGTCTCCGTTAAATTATCAGTGCATTCTACAGTCGTTCTGGCCCCGCTGGCAATCGAATACTGCAGATATAAGTTATGGTTCAATATACAAATTGGTGAGGGCCACAGGAGTGCCCAACTATCTTGGTGCACGTATTGCTGTGCCGTCTGGTTTAAATATATCCAACTGGAGGTTGTTACTACAGGGCTATGACGACGCTGAGATTGTTGATTTCTTAGAGTTTGGGTGGCCCGCTAATTACACTGGGACTAGTGCCCCCTCTTCATCAAAAGCAAATCATTGTCGTCTAGATATTGATCTATTTTGGTTAGATAAATATGTGACTACTGAGCTCGCCCATGGTGCCCTGTTAGGACCGTTTACTGAACCTCCGTTTTCCCCCGTGGGCGCAGGTCAGTCCTGTGATGACTCGTCCCAAAAAGAACACCGAGGAGCGCAGGATCATAGTTGATTTAAGTTATCCGAGAGGAGATAGTGTAAATTCTGGGATAGTAAAGGGTTTTTATCAGGGTGTTAGATGTTCGTTTAAGTTGCCAACTATTATGTGGTTGGCCAAAAGGGTAACTCAATTAGGAAGTGGGTGTTTTATGTGGTCCGTTGATTTGGCTCGAGCGTATCGACAGCTACGTACCTGCCCGCTCAGCGTTCCGCTTTTTGGCATTCAGGTTAAAGAGAAGTTTTATTTTGATACGGCGCCGCCTTTTGGCTGTCGCACCTCGAGCATGGCGTGTGCCAGGACCACCGAGGCGGTGGTGTTTATTATGAGACAAAAAGGTTTTTCAGTGGCGTGCTATTTAGATGATTTTGTCGGTGTTGAGAGTACATATACAAAAGCATTAGAGGGATATGAGGCTATTATGGCCGTGACATCCGTCCTTGGCCTAGTGCTCTCGCCCAAGAAATGCACGCCACCTGACACCGTAATGCAGTGGTTAGGCTATGAACTGAACTCCCAGGATATGATACTCAAGATTCCTAGGGATAAACTATTAAGTATCTTGATTGAATGCAACAAATGGAAAATGGGGTCCCTAGTAACTAGAAAAAATGTGCAGCGGCTCGTAGGGCGGCTGCATTTCATTGCTAAATGTGTTACCCACTCGAGGTGTTTCATGAATCGAATTCTTGCTTTTTTACGTGAGGCTCCGTTTATGGGAAAAGTACTAGTTACTATTGATCTGATTCGTGATATCACGTGGTTCCTGCGCTTCGCGGAGGGTGGGAATGGGCTGATTCTTCTGCGCCCCTTCCCCAAGACGCATTGGGTGATAGAGTGCGACTCGTCGTTATTGGCAGGCGGCGGGCACAGTAGTACACACTATTTTTTCGGAACTCTATTCTTCTGAATTGATTAATAATAGTAAATTGCACATCACTCAATTGGAGGCGATAAATTTAGTAGTAGCGCTTAAAGCACTTTCCCCACCTCATCCTGAGCTGTTCGTTATTATCGTTAACACCGATAATGAAGCGTCGCAAAAGGTGTTGTCCACTGGCTCTGGAAGGAACCCCGTCTTGTGTGCCTGTGCACGCGAAATATGGAAATTTGCTGCATTTAACAGCTGCGAAATCCAGGTGGTGCACAAGCCGGGGAAAGACCTGGTGTTGGCGGACGCTCTGAGTAGGTCGTTTTTCGACTGCAAGGCAAGATCTATAGCGACTAAACTATGTGTCGAACGTAATCTTTCCAAGGTAGATGCTTGTCATGACGACAATGTTTTTGACATGTACTTGTGATTGCCTGCTCCATCTAATTTGTTTATTTGGTCTTCTCTGTCGCAGGTAAAGAGTGTGCTATAGTTAGGAAGCTGAGCATATTTTTCAAAGCGGGACTTGCGAGTGGGACGTGGAGGAACAAAAGGGTGCATTTTGAGGAATATTTGAGTTTTTGCAGGAATAGCAAGGTCAATCCCAAATACCCAAACCTAAAAACGGTAATGCTATATACGCTATATTTAAATGATAGGCTGAAGACAGAAGGGGCCATTAAAAATTATCTGTGTGGGGCTAAATCATGGGTAAAGTTAGTAAGGGGTAAGTGGGATGTATTCGATAGCTATGCACCGTCTATAATTAAGAATGGGGTATGTAAGCTAAAGTCTAACGTTGTAAGTCGTGCGTATCCATTAAAAGTATCACATGTTAAAATGATTATATTAAAATGTAAAAAATTGGGAAAGTATGGACTTGTATTTATTGCTGCATTGTTGATTGGTTATACATGCTTACTAAGACAATCTAACTTGTTCTTTTCCGAGATGCTGGGTGATGGCGGTCATACGCTGCTGGCCGGAGACATTGAGGCACACAAGTCATACCTCCGAGTGCACATACGCAGTTCCAAAACTGGGTGGAAGCCGGAGGACAGCTATCACGTAAAGGTCCCTGGCCTACCACAATCAAGCTTCTGCCCTGTACGAGCATGGACGGAGTACTGTCGTCGCACATCTCTGCATGAGGGCGCCCCAGCATTTGCACTCGCGAACGGGGAGCCCTTGACGAGTCAGACGTTCGTCAAATGCATACGGCTCATACTGAGAGGAGCCAACTGCAGCTGGTGGCCATTGGTGACAGCACACAGCCTACGACATGGAGCCGCTCAAGAGTATGCGCGAATAGGAGTACATCTGGACGATATAAGACGGCTAGGTCGTTGGAAATCAAATAGCATTTTTGATTACGTAAATAAAAACTTTGTGAGTAAAGGGCCATCTGCTCTCCTGTCCCAATTTGGCTGAGAGTAGATGGCCCTAATCATAAAAAGATAGATATAAATTAGTAATAGTGAGCTGTGCCTGGTGTGCCTCAAGAGTATGACCGCTTTCAACCCGTAGCTGCTGCCTCCTGCCTTCAACGTCAAGACACTATCAATATTAATAGACCTGTATGGCTGATAATAATAATACGATTGCTTAATATAAATATGAGGATCCATACACTGTATACATGTAGTCGCCGGTAGTCAGGACATTATCTGAGTCATCCGGGTTGTACTACCTCGGAAGCTTAAATAGAGTATATGAGCACAAATGTCCTCTGTACTGAGTGACATGTTAGAAGAGATTAGTAGTGACAGAAATTACAGTGAACATTGCAAAATTTATTGAAGTTAAATAATAAATTATTGGCCCAAAAATATATACTGTGTCTGTTTTTGAATTGTCCATGTTGCCGGTAACATGCATAATTCAAAAACAGACCGCGGGCCCCATAGTGATGCTCACCGTAGATACCATTGCAGTACAGCATTCGGTAACCAAGGTCAGAGCAGCTGAGTCGGTAGTATGAGCAGTTCGAAATCATTCGTCACTGTATCACTAAGTCGTGAAGACCTGCCTAGCTGAGCGCAGTTAAAAGTTTAATAACCATCCCACCATCCCATCTAAGATACCTCATTTATGTCACTGGTTGAGGAGGCTGAGAGTAGATGGCCCTAATCATAAAAAGATAGATATAAATTAGTAATAGTGAGCTGTGCCTGGTGTGCCTCAAGAGTATGACCGCTTTCAACCCGTAGCTGCTGCCTCCTGCCTTCAACGTCAAGACACTATCAATATTAATAGACCTGTATGGCTGATAATAATAATACGATTGCTTAATATAAATATGAGGATCCATACACTGTATACATGTAGTCGCCGGTAGTCAGGACATTATCTGAGTCATCCGGGTTGTACTACCTCGGAAGCTTAAATAGAGTATATGAGCACAAATGTCCTCTGTACTGAGTGACATGTTAGAAGAGATTAGTAGTGACAGAAATTACAGTGAACATTGCAAAATTTATTGAAGTTAAATAATAAATTATTGGCCCAAAAATATATACTGTGTCTGTTTTTGAATTATAAGTAAAGGGTGAATCTGTTATCTAAGCCACAGTAGGCTGCGGAGCCCCGAGGCTATGGGGGCAACTACAAATAGCGTAGTGGTGAACCTTTTATCTGGACTAGGGACTTGCAAATCAGCGTGTACGGGTCCTCACTCCATAGGAAAAAGTTGACCGCGTGCAGCGTTGCGGCATGCAAACACCCCTTATAAAACATTGTTTTTATGTATGAATAGAACAAATGTTGAATGGTAATTCGAATGTTTAGGATATCAACATTCTGCTGGGTCATTTTCCAAGAAAAAATATGTGAAAGTTCAGCTGAGAAAAGAACTAAAAAATCACCCAACTTTGTGAGCTCCTCACCGCTAATCGGTAAATCTCACACATAAAATTAATATAATACTGACCCACCCAGGGGGGGGGGGAGGCTAAGGACTAACACATACATATATATACATTAACAATACCCACACTCATAGAGTGTGACAGTGTCATACATTTTGACACCAAAATCCTGCAAATATAGTGATATAGTGATTGGTAGACAGGAAGTGTGAACACTTATTTGTCTCTCATTTTTGCTTGAGTGCAAGTAATTAGCAACACAAGGAATAAATTAGTAGCATGTGGTGAATAAGTGGTAAAATTTCCCTGGATCATCAGCCCATGCTTTTTCTAATCGGTTCTTGAATGAATATATTGAGCCAGCATCTATAACATTTTGTGGGAGACTATTCCATATATTTATGATCCTGTTTGAGAAACTGTGTTGCCTTAATTTTGAAACGGCTCTGGGTTTTACTAGTTTGAGAGTATGGCCCCGGCTGCCTTCTCTTTTATTCAAGGTGAAAAATTGGTTCATATCTATTTTATCAAAACATTTCATAATTTTAAATACTTCAATTATGTCACTTCTTTTCCTTCTGTAGGAAAGGGTAGGAAGTTTCAATTTCCTGAGCCTTTGTTCATAGGGTAAGTCCTTTATAACTGCAACTAGTTTCGTTGCACGTCAACTCAAAAGTAGCGAGTAAATAATAAAACATATGTAAAGAATAATTGTTACTTGTTAGTTTGTTAAATTAGGCTCTCAATTCTTTGACCCGTTTTTTCGCCAGCTTTTACATAGGGCTGGTATGCACCCCTCCTGTGGCTACTGCAGCAGTACGGGGTGAATCTTGTATCTACTACTATCTAGTACTTACTGTGAGGTAAATAGCCCATTTTTAGGATACATTATGCATCATAACTATGCTTCTACTTGACCTATTAAGTCCATCCATATGTCAAATTAAAGGTTGTAAAGTGCTTTTATCAGAATACATTGTTTTGAAAGACTATCTATCAATAATCTGATATTTGAATATTGTCTGCAAGTCTCTATCTAATATCTAGGCGCCCTGGAGCAGTGGAGGCTGGGGCAACTATAATTTATAAACTAGCCTGACAAGGGTCATATTTTTGTGACTACATTTGTATTAGTTTAAAGATTTACCTATCCAATCCCCCTTCTTGCTCACTCTCAAGCTCTACATCATAGCCATCATAATTGCTGTCATAATCCATTATGTTACTTTGGTAGTACAAAACGTGAACGTTAAGTGTGCGAAAGCAGTTTTTCCGAATGTTCCCTCCGGAGCACGTAGTGCTGTCACGTCAACAGGCGAGAACCAGCATAAGACCATTGTAGTAAAACACACGTACCCATAAAGCTATTACAACGAAACGCAGTTTACGCTACTTGCCGCCAGGGTGACGATGTGGTACAGGGCCGTAGCAGAGAGCGTGTATACACGCTCTCTGGCCGTAGCTAGCGGGAAGAGCTGTGGCTTCAATAGCAGGGCCGTACTCAACGGGGTTAAGTGATTGCCTTGTGAAGTTGTCCACTTTCCAGAAAAAGAAACCCCAGTATGTTACCTCCCTGAAATGGTTGGAAATGGCCTTCAGAGAATTTCAATTTCAAAATTTCCAGGGGTATACCCCCAGACTTCCCACTCATCCATACACAGAATTTAACTGCAGCTGCAAGAATTCCTAGCTGCGGTTATGAATAATTGTATTTAAAGTGGCCCGGTATACCTCGTGGCGACGGGAACCATACTCTGACAAATGCTCTCCAAACACAACTCTGCTTAGTTTTTATGTTTATATAACCAGATATGTGGGGGGTGGGGGGGGGGTGAGTTGTAGACTCACTGCACCTGAACTGGGCCAGGGAGAGTGCTGAGGTCAGTGGGGGATAGGGGGTGGGGTGCTAAGGCTGGGTGAGAAGTGGGTCAGTGCTGAAGCTGTGCCTGTAGCTGGCAGCTGTTGTTTTGAAAATAGATGGGTCAGTGGAGAGAGGGCCGGAGAGTAAAACTGATGTATTTTCAATTTTCTTTAGAGTAGTTCAAACAGGAAATATATTTGCTTTAATGTGAAATATATGTTAGTACAATTACATTGCATAATTCAATCAGAAACACATATAGAAGGAAAAACGTTTTTTGTTGTTGAATGTAAAAAGCACTGAAACACATCATGTTTGAACCCACAAGACCAAACAAGTTCATATATACAAGGTGTGTGATTGTGTATGTGTGTATATATATATACCATGTGTATATCATATGTATGATGTATATACTAGTCATATATAAAATGTAAGTGTCGCGAGGGAATCATACGATGCCCACACAGTAAATACATTTGATATATGCACCAGTAATAGTATATATTCATATATATACGACATATATACAAGGTATGTATATAAATATATATGGACCCTCAAAAATATATATATATTGATCTGCCAATACTAATATATATATAGGCTCGGGGTAGTAGAACCATATCAGTTTCTACCCTCACCTATGACGAACTGCACATTCTATTATTCAGCCGGGCCTGAGCATTAATGGTTTGATGGGATCCGCCGCAATTGCGCAGGTTTCTGGGTTTAATGCTATGATGGCAGCAGCCGTTCTGGTTGTGCCTATATTTAATCATTTGGACGGGATCCATCAGCTAGCTGACAAACAATGCTCATTGTTTGATAAAAAGTTCCAAAAACTAAATCTGAAGTTTGCTCAAACTTCCATTATCAAAACATTAGCTGGTCCAGCCACCAGCTCTGCACAGACGATTTAATGGCTGCACAAACTATAGTGCTAATCAGCACTCCACAACGGCAAAATCTTGCCAGCATGTTTATTCACATTATAATGTTGAGTTTAAAAAGTTACTGAAATTAAATAACTGTTCTGTAGAAATTAAGGTTATTAAGAATAGTCTTGAAACTACTAAACTAAAGTTAAATAATATAAAAGTTTCTGTGAAAAACCCATGATTTCAACTGTATCTATGTCTATTGTAAAACCGCATCTAGACTCTGCATATATTATGAATGCTTTGTTTAACGACAAATAAAGGTGTTTTTGTGAAAAATCTCCATTTGAATATAAAAATACTTTATTAAATTTGTGGCCAACCTGGACGATAACATCAGACAATTCCTGTGGGTATAATAAGATATTTGAAGCGGTCAGAAAAACAGGGTTTCCAAATTACCTCGCTGCGAGAGTTCCAGTGCCTTCGGGATTTAACATAAAAGTTTGAAGGAAATTATTAATTAATAATAATGATAATAGAATAGTGAATTTTCTTGAGTACGGTTGGCCAGCAAATTACACAAAAGAGATAGCACCATCACCAACAGAGGTTACTCATTGTTGTGATGAAGATTTATTTTGGATAAATAAGTATGTGGCTACAGAGCTTTCACGTGGGGCACTGTTGGGCCCATTCAATGAAACTCATTCTTCACCATGGGCACAAATTAGTCCAAAAAAGAATACCAAGGAACGGAGAATTATTGTAGACTTGATCTTTCCTAAAGGGAAGGGCGTTAATGTGGGCATTATAAAAGGTTTTATCAAGGAGAAAGTTAAAAAATATATAATTTACCAACTATAATGGGTTTAGCTAGAGATGTGTCGAGATTAGTACCTCTTTTTGACAT
The DNA here is from genome assembly GCA_030323885.1 of Branchipolynoe longqiensis. NCBI lineage: Eukaryota > Metazoa > Annelida > Polychaeta > Phyllodocida > Polynoidae > Branchipolynoe > Branchipolynoe longqiensis. Next base: position 142,131,738 of record CM059186.1, read on the forward strand.
TAAGGTAGAAGGAAAATATTATTTTGATATAGCACCTTCGTTCGGTTGTAGAACTTCAAGTATGGCTTGTGCTAGTACAACATCAGCAGTAGTATATTTATTGAAGAAAAATGTTTTTTTGTGTGTTATGCTATTTAGATGATTTGGTAGGTGTAGAAAGTACATTTGAAAAAGCACAAGAGGGGTATGAGTATATTCTTAGTTTGACAAAAATGTTAGGTTTAGATTTAGCTATTAAAAAATATACACCACCACCAAGGAAGATGCAGTGGCTATGATACGAGATTGATAGTAGAGCAATTAAATTTGGATTCCCCAAAGAAAAATAATTAAATATACTTACTGAGTGTAATAAATGGAAAGTAGGGAGTAGAGTAAATAGGAAAAATGTCCAAAGGCTAGTAGGGAGATTGCAATTTATTTATAAATGTGTTGTTCACTCTAGGATCTTTATGAATAGGATTTTAGATTTTTATGAAATACCCCCTTTAAAGAAAAATCAGTAGTCAGTCAGGTCAGGGACGTAGCATGTTTATTTTTACGCTTCACGGAAGGGAGTAATGGATTAATTTTTATTAAGGCCATATCCTAAGAAAAAGTGGCTCATTGAGTGTGACTCTTCATTGCTGGCAGGAGGAGTGTTCAGTAGCACACACTATTTTTCAGAGTTATATTCCTCGCTGTTATACTGTCCGGTACACATCTAGGCTCTGAGCATTTAAAAATTACAGTTTAAAAATATTATATATTGCGGTGGTGTGGTGATATTTTATCATGCCTCAGGTTAAATCAAAGCTAGTGAGCGGAAGCGGAAGATTCTCGGGGGAGTTACTCTGAAGTACAGACTGGCATGACAGTTCATCGTCGTGCATCCGGCCCACGCTGGAGGATATTTCATGGCTCATGGAGGACAAGCTGTCCAATATTACTGCCTCTCTGATAGCCCGAATTTCTAGCTTAAAATACAATTTTTCAGATCCGCCATTGCGCCTTGAAAGTCTGGACGGGGTGATGTGACATGTTGTGACGTCACTGAAGTTCCAGACTCTGGAGTATTACGCACTCATCGTAAATCCAGTGTATCGAATAGGCCGTGTATTGGGTGTGGGGGCAGTAATGTTGAAGTTATAGGAAAAAGTGACGTTTCAGAGTACAGCTTAGTCGTTAGCACGAGCAAGGAGCCAGGTCCCAGCAGCTCGAACGCTGGGTGTTTTTTCTTGTGGAAATCTTAGTATTTTTGAAAAAGAATGCCATACACCATCTAGCGGGTATAGTCATAAAAGGAGTTGTACAAAAGTTCCGATAGATGACGTATGTGGTTCAAAAATGAAAAAACAACTGAATTGGAGCATACCAGCTTTTGATATTAGGAAGCATAGTTACCAGGATAACAAGTTTAAGAAGGTGTGGAAACATTATGGAAGAATTTCAACAAGGTGGCACAGAAGCTAAATCAGCTATATTGGGTAATCTGGATAAGACACCCTTTGCTGTGCATACGGTGATGACCGGGTTCCATAATGGTGGTTGCCATGGAGACGCGTCATCACAACTACACAGTGACAGGAAACTGAACTCTCAGTATTCCAATAAACAATATCAATTGTTCCCTGAAACTGTCAACAATGTTGATATGAAGTTTAATCAAACTTCTCTGCCTTTAATATTAGTTTGTCCAGCCACCAACTCAGTGCAAACTCCATTTACTGGAAGCTTAGTGGTTAAGGTGTACTGGTGGCCTAGTGGTTAAGGTGTTGAACTTGTAATCTGAAGTTGTTTGGTCTTGTGGGTTCAAACCCCATACAGTCCAAAACCTTTTTACATTCAACAAAAAAAAAACATGTTTCATCTATATGTGTTTCTCATTGAATTATGCAATGTAATTGTACTAACATATATTTTACATTAAAGCAAATATATTTCCTGTTTGAACTACTCTAGAGAAAATTGAAAATACATCAGTTTTACTCTCCCTTCTCTCCACTCAACCGTGCAGCCATTATCACAACAACAGCTGTCTCATGACCAATCTAGGTCACTCTACACCACAAAGTGGAAAAGTTCAGTACTAAGCATGCACCACCCTGTGGCACAAATTAGAACTATTCCGAGTTTGTTTGTTTTCCTGGCAAGGTATACCAGCCGACTTTAACTATAACTTCCTGTTTAATTCGGTAGCTTTGAGGGAGTGATTATTTGTTTATTGAAGTTAAATTGCTTGTTTGATAATAAAGTAATTCAATCTATTTGGAAAATCTATTTTATTTGGTAAGAGTGCAGGTCGGGAGTTTAGAATCCTGGCCGAGTGAAACCAATGCCATATAAAGTTTATACTTGTCACTACCTGGCCCGGTGTTCGATATTACTAGAAGAGGATAAGGGATGGTTAGTTCAATAGGCCTACCAGGGGCAGGGTAATGTGACTGAGTGGGATATCGGGTCATGGTGCCAGAAGCCTGGTCAACCAGTGGGGAAGCACTATAAAGTCGCCATGAGTGCACACTGTCACATTTCAGTGCATGTCCTGGTGTAAAATATTCCGATAAAACACATTGGTGGGGAATGTGAAATGGTCTATAGGGGATTACAAATGGTCTATAAAGGTAAATGATGTATAAGGCCAGGTGCATGAATGTAATTATGTAGTGCTGGTGATCCTTTACTTGTATTAAAGTTGCATGGTCCGATGGCATATGAATTTTTGTCTTATTTTTTAGATAAATATATCAAATTGATCGTTACAAGCTACTAATCATTAGTGCGGAGTGATTTTGATTAAAGATGATTAGTTTTGAAGTAATATGAGCTGAAAGAACCAACAATAATTTCGACAAGCTTGCCAAAAGTCCTATGGCTATGACCCAGTTCATGGTCATCTCGTGGTGACCACGTGATGTGAGATGACCTGGAACCTTACAGGACTGTAGGTAGGTATTTCTGTTTGGGTTTGTAACATTTTGGGAATGGATTAGTGGCATAGGCCCATGGCACTAGGGTTTTTAACCAAATATAATGTGTGTCTGTTGTCTGCTCATGTCTGTCTATGTATGTCTGTATGTATCTGTGTGTGTATGTCTGTGTGTGTCTATCTGTGTGTATGTGTGGGTATGTATGTGTGTGTGTCTGTCTCTGTATGTTTCTGTGTATGTGTGTATGTATATGTGTGTCTGTGTATGTCTGTCTGTGTGTATGTATGTGTGTGTGTCTGCCTCTGTCTGTGCGCATCTGTCTATAGCCGTGTTCACATGGGCAAAATGTGAGGCGAATCAGGCAGATCGAATCAGGTGAGGCGAATTAGGCGCCCGTTCACACGGGCACTGCGTGAGGCGGAAGTGGATATCTGCGCATGAGCAAGTCCAGACTAACCAGTGCCATTTTGGGTTCGACGACGCCGGCACCAGAGAGTGTGGGTTCGACCTAGATATGTAATGACTGAATCGTATTGGTTTGGAACGGTCAAAACTTCTGCTGGGCAGTGAAACCCTAAAAATAAATGATGAAAAAAATATCTGTGCATAGATAGCGGTTTCATTAATTAAATTATATAATATGCGCTTTTGATCGACCGGAAAGTCAACAAACTGAGGTGTCGACTGCGCATGCGTGTGAGGTGCTTAATCCGCCTCAGTGCGTTCACACGGGCAAAATAAATCGAATCAGAGAAATCGCCTCACGTAAACTACCTCGCTTAGGTGGTTTACATTATCCAGATCACATGAATCGAATCAGCCCTAATCCGCCTCAGACGTGCGTTCACACGACAAATGTGAGGCGAACTAGGCAAGTCGCTTTCTACGAATCGATTTACATTGCCCGTGTAAACACGGCTTAAGTGTCTCTGTCTGTGTGTGTCTCTCTCTCTCTGCAAAGTCAGGTCGGGTGTATGTGTGTCTGGGTATGTCGGGTGTGTGCATGTTTGTGTGTGCTGTATATGCATGTCTGTCTATGTGTGTCTGTCTGTGTGTGTCTGTGTGAATATGTATGTGTGGTAATGTGTATGTGTGTATGTATGTGTCTGTCTGTATTTGTGTGTCTGTGTATGTCTGTCTGTGTGTATATCTGTGTGTATGTATGTGTGTGTCTGCCTGTGTATGTGTGCATCTGTCTATGTGTCTGTGTGTGTGTGACTCTCTCTCTCTGCAAAGTCAGGTCGGGTGTATGTGTGTCTGTGTATGTCGGGTGTGTGCATGTATGTGTGTTTATGTGTCTGTGTGTGCTGTCTGCATGTCTGTGTGTGTCTATATATGTGTGTCTGTCTGTGTCTGTGTATATATATGTGTGTGTATGTATGTTTGTGTGTGTGTATGGGTGTGTATGTATGTATGTGTGTATGTATGTGTGTGCATGTATGTGTGTGCATGTATGTGTGTGTGTCTGCCTCTGTCTGTGTGTGGCTGTCTATGTGTCTCTGTCTGGGTGTGTGTCTCTCTCTGCAAAGTCAGCTTGGGTGTATGTGTGTCTGTGTATGTTGGGTTTGTGCATGTCTGTGTGTGCTGTCTATGCATGTCTGTGTGTGTATGTATGTGTGTGTCTGTATGTGTGTGTGTATGTGTGTATGTGTATGTCTGTGTGTATGTGTGTGTCTGTGTGTTTATGTGTATATCTATGTGTGTATGTATGTGTGTGTCTGTCTGTGTGTGTGTGGCTCTCTCTGCAAAGTCAGGTTGGGTGTATGTGTGTCTGTGTATGTCGGGTGTGTGCATGTCTGTGTGTTTCTGTGTATGTGTGTGCTGTCTGCATGTCTGTCTGTGTGTGCCTATATATGGGTGTCTGTGTGTGTGTGTATGTATGTGTGTGTATGTCTGTGTGTGTGTCTGTCTGTGTATGTCTGTGTGTGTGTCTGTCTGTGTATGTCTGTGTGTATGTCTGTCTCTGTGTCTCTGTAAAGTCAGGTCAGGAAACACACAGACACATATAGACACAGACACATCCACCTCATATCCCCTTCCCCTCTATGGCCCTGCACAGTAGGCCTACTTGGTTGGGGGGAGGCTAATGAGGTCACGAGATTGGCCTAGTTGGTTAATGGCCTCCCTGCATAATGGGTGTTTCAAAGTGAGTGTCTAAAGGGGTGAGCTTATAAATTCACTGGTTATTCTGTATATGATGTCCCAAATCATTAGCTAATACACCAGTATCTAAGTTGGATATATAGGATCAAATGTAAGTAGTTGTTTTAATTTTGACAAAATTATATTTCATCGGACCATGCAACTTTAAATAGTCATTGTGTATTCTATAGATAGTGTGAGAGGGGCACTACTGTTAGTGTGGAAGGAGCTCGAGAACTCTACTCACAACCCCCTCCCCACCAACTGTTAGTCACGGATCACCACACACACAGACACAACAGGGCAGGTGAGGCCAAAGCAGCCACAAGGCATGGTGGTGGTGGGTAGATCACAGTTGCCGTGGTGACACAGGAATGCTTACTGTTGATTGGTGGACCTAGAAATGCTTGTTGTTCATTGGAGAGCATGGTCAGGTGGTATGCCATGTCAGGTCCAGAAACCACTATATAATAATAAACCTGAGGGTACAAGCTCTCACTTACTTTACTTTCACTGCATACTCTGCCTTTCTGATCCGTACCCATATTGATTTCCTATTAGCCTGCCTACACAATTACAGCTGCCAGCCGACGACTTTACACTGATATGACTTTAGACCTTGCCAGGATGTAAAGCCACAATAAATAAAGCAATAGGCCCGTGTGTCTGCTTCCAAAATCAAGCCCTAGGCTATAGACCTATTTCATGTGACGTCAGCATGGGTATCTAGGTCAGTGCGCGTGCCTTTTGGCTGCAGGACAACACACTGTCACACTGCAAACTCAATGGCTATGAGCAATCTTCATAGAGAAAAGGTGACATATCTCTAAAACCACACCATTTAGAACAAACTGTTTAGAACACATATAGAAAACATATTCAACGAATAGATTATATTAAATTCATAAGGTTAGGATTCTGCATTTCTATTAATTTTGAATAAAATAAACGTTTTGCACTGCGCGTACCGGCAAACTCAATGCATTGGCAATGGCCGTGAGCAATCTTCATACAGAAAAAGTGAAATATCTCTAAAACCACACCACCTAGAGACAAACCGCTTGGTACACATATAGAAAACACATTCAACGAATAGATTATATTAAATTATAAGGTTAGGGTTCTGCATTTCTATTAATTTTGAATAAAGTAAACGTTTTGCACTGCGCATACCGGCAAACTCAATGCATTGTCAATGGCCATGAGCAATCTTCATACAGAAAAAGTGAAATATCTCTAAAATCACACCACCTAGAGACAAACCGCTTGGTACACATATAGAAAACATATTCAACGAATAGATTATATTAAATTTATAAGGTTAGAGTTCTGCATTTCTATTAATTTTGAATAAAATTAACGTTTTGCACTGTGCATACCGGCAAACTCAATGGCAGTGTGCCTTCGTTCTGCAGCACAAGCTGCGCGCGCATACACAATGTTAGTAAACATTGAAATAGGTCTATATTAAAGAAATAGGCCTACGGTGATGCAAATTCCAGAATTCAAATGCACGCTCTACAGGTTAAGGGCCTGTCACACTATGACCTATGGCAGTAGCGTATGCCGGCGTATGCGGTTTTCGACTGATATGCCGTCATACGCCGTCATACGCCGTCATACGCCGTCATACGCCGTCATACACGTCCTAGGTTACGCATAGATTTGGCATAGGTTGTATACGTTCTTCATAGGTCGTCATAGGTCGGCGTAGGTCGAGCCTCCGAAAAAAATGTGTGCATGTTCAAAATTTCCAACCTATGCCAGCATATGGCTAATAGGTTGCTCATATGTTTGACCTACGCTAGGCGTATGCCGGAAGAGGTTACACATAGGTTAGGGGTACGTCGGCATAGGTTAGGCCTATGTTGCACCTGTGTCCTCGGCATATCTCTAGCGTACATAGCGTACCCCTGGCTTACGTGTAACGTGTTCGAGCATACTCATAGTGTACTCCCAGCATATACCAAGCGTATGCCCAGCGTATTGGGAGGCGGCCACAGTTTGGCTTGTACGAGAAGCTTATGGTCGAGCTCCGCAGCGAGGACACTGCGTCGTTCATGAACTTCATGCGGATGCCTCCCCAGTTGTTCGACGAGATTGTGGCATGAGTGGGACTGAGGATAAAAAGAAAACGCACCACATTCCGGGTGCCGCTCGAGCCTGCACTGAAGATCGCCCTTACTCTGCGGCACGTGGTGTCTGGGAACAAATACTCGTCCATGAAGTTCGGGTGGAGGGCCCCCCACAACACACAGTCGCTCATAGTGCGTGAAGTCTGTCAGGCCATCATCGACGAGTACCTGGAAGAGGTGATGATGTGTCCGACGACTCCACAAGGATGGTGTGCCATCGCGGACCAATTCCTACAGAAGTGGAACTTCCCCCATACCTGTGGTGCTCTGGATGGGAAGCACCTCGCCTGCCGGTGCCCTCCAAAAAGTGGGTCACTCTACTACAACTACAAGGGTTTTTACTCCGTGGTCCTGTTGGCACTTGTAGATGCGGACTACAAGTTTATCTGTGCAGATCTTGGGGGTTTGGGCTCCGCGTCTGATGCCCAGATCTACAATGACTCCGAGCTGAAGGGGGGCACTGAAGGTGGCATCATCGGCTTTCCGTACCCTGAACCGATCGTGGACGGCCAGAAGGATGTGCCCTATTTTCTCATCGGTGATGATGCCTTCGCCCTGCGGCCGACCATGATGAGCCGTAATGCAGGAGGGGGTTGACCAATGAGGAGCGACTGTTCAACTACCGGCTCTCCCGAGCTAGGAGAGTGATGGAGAATGCCTTTGGCATTCTAGCAAACCGCTTCCAAGTGCTGCTGACCACTATGCAGCACCACCCCTCCACCGTGAAGGTCATTGTCAAGGCGTGCATGGATATGTACAACCTCATGAGGATGCGCAACCCAGCACTGCAGGACCTGCAGCTAGATCGTCCCGAGACTGGGACCAACAACTTCGTCCCCGGAGCATGGCGAGAGGGGCAAATCCTGCCAACGGAGACATTCTACCTAGCCCCAACACCACCTCCAAGCTAGGAAAGGAGCAGCACGATCTAATTAAAGATTGGGTCATCTGGCCCGCCGGAGCACTATCATGGCAAGACAGCATGATCTGATGTACCAAAACATTGTATCTGTCTGTATGCACAGTGTACGGTTACTGTTATGAAAACTTATGTGCTTTTCTTTTACACTGTACAGTTATCGTTATGTTGTGACATGTCTACTGTTATGTGATGGTAATATGTTTATATGTCTAATCGTTCAAATAAACTATATCCGTTTTTAGATATCAAAACACAATTACATGTCTGTTCTATTCTTTCTATCCCTAATTAAAGTAATCTAGTTAACGCTACTTGTAATGAATTTGCTCTCTTTTTATAAGAATAAAACTTTTGAAAGCATAACCACTGTTTTTACGTACATACTAAGAACACAGGGAAAGAGAGGGTGAGAGAAAGAGAAAGGGACAGAAAGGGGGAGAGAAAGGGGAGAGAGAGGGGTGAGGGAGAGAGGGGGAGAGAGAGACAGGGAGAGTGGAAGAGAGAGGGATAGAGGAAGAGAGAGGGGAAAAGAGGGGAAGAGAGAGGGAGAGGAAAAGAAGGGAAGAGAGAGGGGAAAAGAGGGGAAGAGAGGGGTAGAGAAAGGGGAAGAGAGGGGGAAGAGGGGAGAAAGGGGAAGAGAGGGTATATATTAATAATAATTATTCTTTATTTGCAATTTTACCTGCAAATGTTCCTGTGGCGGGGGCGACTCATGTCGGAGTTGAACTCACCACGGCACCGGAAGTCAACGGCCAGCCCACACCGACAGTGGCCGCACCACCTGGGTGGGCAACGAGTCCTGGAGGGGCCCTGGAGGGGCCCTGGTGTGGCCCGCCATGCCGAGTGTCCGTAGTGCAGCAGGCGGCTGCGCCATCACCACAGACGGCCGTGGAACCAACTGAGGCTGAGGCGGGACCGGCTCATGACGCATGTGGAGCGGCTGTATGGGCAGAGGTTGAGGCAGAGGTTGAGGCAGAGGCTGAGGCTGAGGCTGAGGCTGAGGCTGAGACTGAAGATGTGGCTGCGCCATGTACTGCTGCACATACTCCTGTGTCTGCGACGCCCAGGGTGATGCCAGTGGTGGCTAGTGAGTCCACTGGTGGGGTTGTGGCTGGTACAAGTGACTTGTTGATGGCGCGCAAACCACATGAGCCGGTGCAGCCACAGGAGCCGGTGCAGCCACAGGAGCCGCCGCAGCCACAGGAGCCTGAAGGCCTTGTTGCCGTTGGCAATCCGCCTCCAACCCCTGCGACAAGATCCGGTTGATCGCCACCCATGTCTCCACAAACCACTCCTCCGCCAACGTCATGAGCATGTCGCGGACATAGTTGGCAAACGCGGCGCGCTGCATCACGCCGGTGTAGGAGGCGGCTGCATGACCTTGAGCATGTCCCCAGACTCGTCGAACCTCTTCTGGATGGCAGCGAGGAGGTTCGCGTCGTCTGGGGCTGAACGCTTCCCCTTCCCCTTTCCCCGCTCTCGGACTGGAGCGGGAGGAGTGGCGGTAAGGTCCTCATTCATCCCCACATCCAGATCCGTGCCAACATTCTCCTCGATGCCGACATCACACTGTGTAGCCTCTATGGCAGTGGCCACCTGCAAGACACAATAATAAAATAACATAAGTAACATGAATGCAAATCAATGTATCAACAAAAGACGTAAACAACAACACACGTCAACAATAACGCACAAATATTTAACGATAAATGATTAAAATGATTTATCAAGATTCATTACATAAATACAATATATCGATTGTTGACTTCTCGAAATAACGATAACAACACAACAAGTCAACAATAAAGAACAACAACAAATATATAACATTAAACAATTAACTTGATTTAGCAAGATTAATTACGTAAATAACATATATCGGTTTTTCGACTTCTCCAGAATATTCGGGGTTTTACGAGAATCCTAACGCCTACACTAGTCAGAAGTATAACAGATTATGTACTTACAGTTCTGCAGGGCTCCGGGCGGTGACGGATGACGGACCGCAGAAAACGAACTTCTGCATGATCCACTGCTCCCTCTCAGTCAGTTCCGGCAGTCCATCCCCCACTCTTTTTTTGTGTGGAGGCGCGTGTTGGTGTCTCGGAGTGACTTGAACCACTTCTGGAGATGGACAGATGTCCTCCCCAACAGCATTGCCTGGTCCTCCCACATCTTCCCCTTCCTGTCCGAGCGGTGTTAGTCTGTCATCTTGACATTCCAGCTGACTGGATTCTCCTGCAGGAAGTCGAGCATCTGGTCCTCCTCTAACAGCATCAGAGAACAGTCGCTCTTCTTGGCCCTCCTTCTCTTGGCAGAGGAGAGGCCAGAGGTGCTGGTGGAGGCTGAGGCAGAGGAGGTGGAGGCGACGGATGGCGCCCGTGAGCTGCCCCGAGAAGCAGGAGATGGAGAGCTGGAGCGCGGCCGCCACTGGCGCGTCGTCTGCGTCTCCCCTTCCATCTCCATCTCTTCCAATGCAGAGTGGTGTTGTGGAGAGTGGTGTTGTGGAGAGTGGTGTTGTGGAGAGTGGTGTTGTAGAGAGTGGTGTTGTGGAGAGTAGTGAGGTGAGGAGGCAGGTGAGGAGAATCGTGATGGTGTAGATGATGAAGTAGGCATAGTCTGCCTCTTCCTGCCTCTCCCACGGCCTAGACCTCCTCCAGTGAGAGCAGCTCTGGAGGCTGGTGTAGTAGCAGCAGCAGTGGTGTTCTTCTTTGGTGGCATGGTGGTAGAGTGTGGAGAAACCAAATTCTCCAGGGTATTTATACCCTGGTGGCGACCGACCACGTGACCCAACGGCGATAACATACGTCATTCCACGCTTTGCATATGCTGCGCATAAGCTTCGCGTAGGTTGTGCATACGCTACTCATAAGTTGATATGCTAGGCATAGGTTGGCCATAGGTCACCATAGGTTACGCATACGTTGGACCTGTCAATCACAACCGTCAACCCACATCACATTACACCACGCATAGGTCGTATTATGCTTTGAATACGCCGCCATAGGCCAGCGGTAGGTTATGTATAGATTACGTATAGGTTTCGCATACGCTTCAGAAGCCGCCGCGACCGCCCGCAGTGCTAAAAGGTTGGCTTATCTCGACCTATAACGTCTTTCATTTTATTGCGCCACGTTACGTATACGCCGCCGCCATACGTTATAATGTGACAGGGCCTTTAGATCCCTGGTGCAACCAACCTACCCATGACCACCTGGGCGTATTCGATTAACCAACTCAGGTCACCCGAGTCACTTTTTGGCACATCCGCATACTCTACATCCTCGGGTTGCATAATCGAACACTCTCGAATACGCTCGGGGTGGAGATAATGGTGGCTTAATCCAAAACTCTTTGTTGTTGTTGGAATAACCGATATGACTACAGCAATATAGGATTTAAAGTATTTTATGATTGTATAGTTTAGTTATATTTTCAATTAATTTTTTTTTTTAAAAGCATTAAAACACAAGTAGAACTTGCACTGATAGCTGTTATCCTACAGGTACCAGCACAAATGTGACGTCATCGCTCCTAGCGAACTCCAGCCAAGACGTGGGTTACTGGGGTCGGGTCGCTTTGCACATAGCACATGTATTTTCTCGACTCCACTCGCGGTGTTTGATTTGAAATTCTGATGACTCGGGTGACCCGAGTCGCCCGGGTCGTGTTAATCGAATACGGCCCCAGAGTATGTGACATGTCACATGGGGCGTAATCGATTAACACGACCCGGGCGATTCGGGTCACCCGAGTTGCTAGAATTTCAAATCGAACACCACGAGTGGAGTTGACAAAAACATGTGCCGTGTGCAAAACGCCCCGACCCCAGTAACCCACCTCGGCCGTAATCGATTAACACGACCCGGGCGACTCGGGTCACCCGAGTCGTCTGAATTTCAAATCGAACACCGCGAGTGGAGTCGACAAAAACACGTGCCGTGTGCAAAACGACCCGACGCCAGTAACCCACCTCTTGGCTGGGGTTTGCTAGGAACGATGACGTCACACCTGAGCTTGTACCTGTAGCTACCACTACAAGTCCTATTCGTTGTTTTAATGCTTTTTTTTAAATAACCCAGATTGTCAGCTTATACGATCCTAAGATACTTTAAATCCTATTTTGCTCTACTTATATTGGTTATTAAAACAAATAATTAGGTTTTAGATTAAGCCACCATTTTTTCCAACCCGAGCGTGCAGAAGCTTATTCGGTTATTCGACCCGAGTCTGCAGGATGTGCGCATGCGCCAAAAAGTGGCTCGGGTGACCAGAGTCGATTAATCGATTACGCCCCTCTTGGCTGCGGTTTGCTAGGAACGAAGACGTCACATGGTACCGTCCTGCAGGATAATAGCTACCAGTACCAGTCCTACAACATGTTATTTTTGGGGTAATAACACAGATTAATGAAATGGAAATATAACTAAACTATGCAATCATAAAATACTCTAAATCCTATTTTGCTGTAGTTATATCGGTTATTAAAAAAAAATAAAGTTTTGGATTAAGCCACCATTTTTTTCCACCCCAAGCATGGAGAAGCGTATTCGATTATTCGACCCGAGTCTGTAGGATCAAAATTAATAGAAATCCAAAACCCTAACCTTATCAATTTAATAGAATCTTTTTGTTAAACATGTTTTCTGTATGTGTTCCAAGCGGTTTGTCTCTAGGTGGTGTGGTTTTATCAATATTTTACTTTTTCTGTATGGAGATTGCTCACTGCCATTGACAATGCATTGAGTACTCTGGCTATGGCTCTAACACTAGTCTGAGTGCCTAGATCTTTCTAAATCTAAAAGCACATGGCATAAGATGTGCTGGTTATATTGATGTAAATGCAATGCTGGATGAAAGATTAATATCTGAATTTATTATATATATTTTTTTAGTTGGTATTCTATGTTTCAAAGAAGAGCTGAGATGAGCTGAAACTAGCACATTTCATAGCTGCACCCAGTGTATTGGCATGTGCCATGTGCTTTTGGGGGGGGGGGGGTGTTTTGCTCTGATGCATCCCACAATGCACTGCGCCGCTGGAACCGTGATGTAGTCTATTGCATCAATGGTTTGCCTAAGACAAAAAGAAATGATGATCGTCCTTTAGAAATAAAAAATAAGGGCCGGGCGGGCAGTTTTTAACTTTAAAATAGTTTTTTTTTACGGAGATGTAATACATAACCAGACGCGATGGCTGAATGAGTTGACCGTCCTCCTCCCGTTCTGGTAGGTCATGAGGTTCGAACTCCTGGGTTCGAACCCTATCCGGGTCAAACCAATTAAAACGATTAAATTGCTGCTAACCCGACGCATTTTTAACAGTTTTAAAAATCAAATAAATAAATCAAAATCTACTAGGGCAGAACTAGATTCTTTGGACCGTAGCGGATGAACTGCATTGAAGTTAGAGCGACACGATCTAGTATTAGTGTCCACGTTAGGATGCCATGCGTGACACGTAAAACATTCCGATACTCAGCGAGCGGGGGATGCAAATGTTCTATTACTGATCGGTGTACGTAACCAGGCGCATGTATATATATATGTGTGTGTATATATATCTATATATATATATATATATATATATATATATATATATATACATATATGTAGAATATAATTTATTATATATATATAAGTAGGCGGAGTTTCCCCCGTTTCTCTTGAATTAATTATTTATTTATTAATTTCTTATTTATTCCTCACTGTATATTCACCCCGCGCCACTCTTTTGCCCCGTGACTGCCATTTCATTGCCGCTTGGCTCATTGCTGCCTTGATCTCACTCGCACCACCACCTATTTTTAGCTATATATGTATATACATGCGCATATATATGGCGCATGTATATATATATATATATATGTATATATGTATATATATATATACGCCATATATTCTGGTATGCAGGTATTGCAGGTATTGCAACACCTCAGCGAGTTTGACCCCCCTGCCCTGCAGAGTTGTAAACCACTGCCTTGTGGTACAGGTTCTTGACAGAACCGAAAGGCTAAGGGAGCAAACCCTAAACAGAAAACCATGTCACTGTGGCAGCATTAAGGGCGGTTGATGTATGGAACTCCCAACATCTCCCGACCAGCCACTGTAGGGACAAATAGTTTTGCGCCTGTCTTGACATGTTCTTGCCGGTCTGAAACCTCTATTTGCTCCCCGAGAGAGTGCCGCTGGTAACTTGCAAAAGCCAGCAGCACTTCAACACTTTTGCAGGCAGCTTTCATGAAATAAAATGGAGAGCGGCAGTCAAGTAATGAAAGCAGTCTTTGTCGCATCGCGACCGACAGCATGATGATGATATATATATATATATATATATATATATATATATATATATATATATGTGGGTTGGTGGTGCCTGAGTGGGATGTAAATAGACATAGTGGTGCTGGCAGGTTTGGGTGTGATTGCACTCAGGGCCTAGCCCTTCTGCTGGGGTAGGGGTCACCACACTCAAAAGGTCAAGGTTGGTGGCGGCCATGGAGCCATACAGCTATTGGTGGTGGGCAGACCACTGGTATCCATGGAGACCAGGAATGCTGGATCCCTATTGGTATGGCCAAGAATGCCCAATTCCCATTGGGGGAAGGAGGTGGTGTGATACTCCACAATGAACCCATGTAACTATATAAGCAATAAGCCAGAGCGCTGGACTCTCTTTTCTTCTCTTACACTTTACTCTCTTCCTTTCTCTTCGTCTGTGTTGTTTTCTTCATAGCCTACATACACAGCCACAGATCCGAGCATTAGATTCCACAAACTGGTGACCACGATGATTGTTAACACATGGTGTTAATTTGACTAGTATAAATTTGCTGTGCTGATGCTTCTTCATTCCGCTGTGTAGGTAGTGTTTTTTCTTCTATTTTTGTACTCTGTTGGGGTTTGAATTTCTTTGGAATTTGGGTTGTCGATGTTTCTTTCCGACAATACCACTATTTTGGAAGATCCACTAGACTTTATTGATGGTATTATCTGTAACAGGCCATCATTGAAGCCTCGCGTCACCACTGAAATATTCTTTCATACAGAACTACTTTCGGCTTTTCTTTAACCTTAACACAGAGGGGGGAGCGTAGTAATACACTACATAATTTCTTTTTACTATTTCTTCTACTTTACAGACATTTCTATACTCAGATTCAATTCTGCTAAATCTTTTCTACCACCGGATACAACAGCAGCTGGAAGATGTCGCTCACACACACAAGGGAGGAATTGTTGCGCGATGAGTTTCAACAATGGTTCCAAGGTCAGTGTACACTGGGCAATTATTCGGCTGAAACGGGAGCGGTTGAAGCATGGTCTAAGTTTATGGCACTCAGGTTAGATATTCTTAAAGAAGTGCAGGAAGGGCGTTTGTCAGAAATAAGGGATAGGACAGAATTATGGAAGGATAGAGAAGAACGCAGGGAGGCACAGGAACATTTACAGGTTGAGCACAGGCAGAGAGAGGTACGATGTAGATCTTTAAAAGCATACAGCAAGTCTGTTCCCCTATTAGACGGGTCAGACAGAGGGGCGTTACGTAATTGGTTTGACTTGATCGAACGTATAGGTACTCTTACTGACGTTTCAGACCTAGACATTATTCGCTTTGCTTCATCCAATGCAAGGGGAACGCTGCATGAGGTTCTTTTCACAGGAAGTGATAGCATCTACTCTTTTGACAGCAGATGAACATAGTCATTTGAAGGGGGTAGTGAAACACTTCTAGAACTCTCTAGTAGTAACACTAGTAATACTAACCAAACTACGGTGGCCATTACGTTGTAGTGTGACTGTTCCATAGGCGCACCATAACATGACGGCGAGCCTAACGTGACCGAGAGCTTAACGTGACCGTAACGTGACCGTAACATGACACGAACGTCTTATCACCTCGTCACGTCAATTCGAAGTTTTTTCAACATGTCCAAAACCTCGATGTTCTCCGACGAGAGGCGACGAGAGTGAACGTGATGTGATGAGAGCTTAACGTGACTGTAACATGACTTTAATGTGACCCGACGTGATGACGAAAAGCCACCACGTTGGAGTCACATTGGGCCATCACATTGTAGTGTGACTGCACCATAAGCGTATTACCACCTCCCGACAACACCCTCCCCCCCCCCCCCTCCCCCCAATAAGAGAATTATTTCGGGTTGAGAAAAATGCACCACTTCTGTTCGAGCACACACCAATATCATAATTTGGTTGCTTATGTCTACTACTATAAAACAATCTATATATTATCTAGATAAATACAGAAATATCTCATAAGTTTGTTTGTTGTTGTTTTACGTCCTAGCAACATCTAAGGTCATATCAGGACGGGTACCGACTTGTGACAGTGCGCACTCATGGCAACTTTGTAGTGCTGCCCCACTGGGACACCAGGCCACCAGCACCATGACCTGATATTCCACTCAGTCACATTATCCTGACCCTGAGCCAACCAGTCCTTGCCCTATATATCCTAATACTGCCAAGTGCCAGGCTCGGAAGCGACAAGTATAAATTTGTATGTCATTGGTTTGACTTGACCAGGATTCGGACCCACAAACTCATGGGTTCAGATCTCCCGATCTCCCAAAAGAGGAGACGGATGCTCTACTTATTCGGCTGTGCACCCCGCCTGGTATATATCTCATAAGTTGATTATCATGAGTTCTTAGGTTATGACTGTATTTTCTTCCTTTTTATTTGGCAATAACATAAACATTGGTAGCCTATACAAGCTATCCATCCTCTCAGGGATTCAGCGTGTCATAATAGGATTACTGTATAGCGTTCCAGTGAACACACTCAGTTGGTTGGTTGTTGGAGTTTTATGTCCTGTCATCTAAGGTCATTAAGGACAGGTATACCGATGTGTGACAGTGTGCACTCATACGACTGTATAGTGATGTCCCACTGGGAGACCAGGCTGCCAGCATCGATGACCTGATATCCCACTTTTGCCTCACCCTACCCTACCAGTACCACATACATTTCCGTGTTGTAATTTATGCATGTCCCTGAAGCAAGAAACCAGGTAATGCCCACGTGCTAGATAGAATATAACACAACCACCCAGCCAGAGTTAGTCTCTGTAGGTCTATGCTTAGGAAGGAAGATTGACAGGAGCAATCCGAATGCTAATTTAGACGGACTCTGTGTAAGGCTAAACAGATATGATGCTTTACTATAAGTTACAGTTTGTAGTATTAGCGGTCATTGCATTGTGCGGACTATTGTTGCTATGCAGTAACATGACGTCACATAAACAGATCACCGGGATTCAAGGCGTACCACCAACTACAAGGATTCTTGGATCAGTCAGAGAGCCTAGCTTTGGAGGCGTGTACAAGCACACTGCCAGCACCAACCAGATAGCTGCAGTTGAAGAAATGCTGCTCCTCAATAACAGTTTGAGTCGGAAGCCCACAACAAGAAGGACCACCAACATATACTTATTAAAACTCGAGAAAACCGGATCCACAACTTTGCATAACATTTTCTCCAGATTTGCTTGGAGCCAGAAGCTCCGTTTGGGGACCTATAAACATGATCCAAGAGCAGGTTTCAATTACATGACGAAAGATGACTCTCTCATGACCTATTTAGTGCCACCATTCAAGGAAGGGAAAAGCGAGCGTTATAACATGATTCTGGACCACTCTGTGTACAATGAGAAAATATTAGCCAAGGTGCTCCCCAGACCATATGCTCGCATTACAATGGTTCGCAGTCCTGTACCCTGGTTAGACTCATATCTTCACTTTAAAGGTTATACACACATGCTTGATAACAAAACTATGGATTCACACGGTGCCGTCGAAGGATTTCTTGGACAAATGACTAAGCAAGGATGGCGTAGAGTATGTATATATATATTTTTTTTCTCATTTTTACTCTTTCTCTCCCCCCCCTCTCTCTCTCTCTCTACCCGCTTCTTCCTCATTCTTATCCTTCGATCTCACCCACCTCTTCGTTTGTATCCCACCCTCTAAAATTACATCAATCACAAAGGCCCATCAACCACAAAGGCCCACGCTACATCCCACCATCACCCTTTCAATGAGTAGCCTATGTCACATCTAGAAAGCTAATCAATTATCCCCCCCCCCCTACTAACGTTTACCATACTAGTCTAACATAGTTCACAGTTAGGCCTACCTCCGCTTAGGCTTCTTTTTTCTCTCATCTCGTTCTTTACTCGTCAGTCATATCGATGTTTTGCTTATTCTCTTGCAATTGCCTATCTATATTGTTGTAGCTTTGCTTAGTGTGTAGTGGCAATTGCCATTACGGCTGGAAGACCAAGGCACCAGCACTGAGAGCATGGTATTCAGAGGAATACAAACACTTGAACACAAATAAATAAATAATAGAAAAGCATCATATTACGTCTGGTTTACTTCCTAGCACATCCAGAATCCATAGAGCCTATGATACGATAGATGAGCTTAATTTGTAATAGTATTGTCGACATACAAGCTGCTTCCAATATGCTATTTCCGAGTTGGTCACTTCATTACTGGTGGTCGCTGGTGGTTCTCCTGCCATTCACCGAGTGGGAGGGGTATTAAACATCTAAATAAGCATATTATGGTGAACTATGGACATAGTTTCATTCCTCACCATACACTACCCTTATTGATCCAATACTTCGATCATTGTGAATTGACACATTTGTGAGGTAATATATTTGTTTAAAAGACGTGCAAAATGTAGAATCTACTCACAATCACATCAATTGTTGTCGATGTTGTCATTCATTAAAGTTGCATAGTCCGATAAAGGTATCAAATTTTCAAGAGCAAAACACTGACTTAGATTTGAACCTTTTAGATACTGGTGCATTTATTAAGCATTCCTTGCTGCATATAAGGGCATACTAAGCAATTTAATCAAACATGTTAGTGCTGAAGCTTATGGGGTCAGACGTTCAATTATCTCATAAGTTAGTCATTTGAAGGCAAAGGTATTCCAAGGTGAACTATAATGACCGAACTAATATCAGAAAATGACAAAAACTCAAAACCATCGGACTAAACAAACCACTTCAAATATCAAGTTGTCCCATTCAAAATAGGGAATGGTTTGGACTATTTTATTCAAATCAGTTATTGAAATTGTCAATCCCAAGCAGACCTTTTATAACTGGCTGATGCAAAGATAAATTGTTTATATATTGCAGGTACATCGAGTATATCTTAACAACATACGCCATATGTATGCACATTATTTTGGGATGAAGAAGTCTGAATACGTCGGGAAGACGACAACCTTTGCTAAACTGGAAAAATCATTTCTCGTCGGTATCACCGACTACTACGACGAGTCGGTCATATTGCTTCGCCGGAGACTGGGGTGGTTATTCAGGGATGTCTTGTATTCACCAATGAATGTATGGCACTACAGGAGACAGGCAGAGATTGGAGATACAACAGTACAGTCCAGGTTGTGTGAATGGATGCCGGCCAACTGTCGCCTCTATGACTACTTCAACAGCACCTTCTGGCAGCGGTTCCACCAAGAGGGCGATGACATCAGAGGCGAGGTGGACCATTTCAAAGACGCCCTCAAGAAGATATCAGCTTACTGCGACCCTTTATGTGAGAAGGTTAAATTGGGGTTGGATGTGTCTAGCAATTCAGAGACGCTCTCATTTGGTGAGTGTCGGTGGCACTCCCCCTTTGAGTACACTTTGAAGGACTGTGTTGCCTCGCGCCTGTCCCCGCAGATCTATCGGTCCTTGTTCTATTACAGGCAGAACAAGAACACCTCGTGCTCGGACAGGTGTCCCGGGAAGCGGTATGAACGCTGCCTCGAGATATGCCAGCTGTCTAATGACAAGAATGGCGACGTGATAAGTGAACTGATACGACGTGGAATTAGTCAGATTATGCATGAAACAAAACCGCAGTAAGATGTACTTTTACCTACACCCCCCCCCCCCCCACACACACACACCCAAACTCCACCCCACCCCAAAAGACACCAACAAACAAACAAAAACAACGCCAACAATATCTGCGTTCTTCCACGATGAAGCGCAACCAGTGGAGGGAAACGAGGAATTCTCTAACATTTATTTCTTTGGAGGTTTTCTCTTTCTTTCAAATTGTTATTCACAGCAGAGCAAATGCGGTGCGGGGGGGGGCGATTTTCTGACTTCTCGAATAGTTCATTAAAACAATTTTTATTAATTAATTCTTTCAT
The DNA here is from genome assembly GCA_030323885.1 of Branchipolynoe longqiensis. Taxonomy (NCBI): domain Eukaryota; kingdom Metazoa; phylum Annelida; class Polychaeta; order Phyllodocida; family Polynoidae; genus Branchipolynoe; species Branchipolynoe longqiensis. The sequence goes on from CM059186.1 coordinate 142,152,056, forward strand.
CTATTTTATTTAATTATATGATTTTGGGCTTTAAAAAATTAATGTGTCTATTGACACCTAACTGATTGTATGCTTTTACATTATATGTAAAGGCGATGGTTGAATAAAAAACAAAGAATTTTCGCCGTGAATATGGCCTATGCTGCCGACACGGCGTAAAGAAACCAACAATCAATCATTCTGACTTCTCGATGTACATGTTAGTTATAATTACATAAGGACAAGGACATATTTTGTTTTAACAAAAGATCTTCTGACAAAAGCTCTGGCCGACAGGATGCTGGCAGTGACGATAACGTGCGATCCCTGAAGCTAAGATTCCTTATACGCGGTATGCGGCATGCGAATGCAAATGCGAATAAAAATAAAAAAGCATGTAAATGAATAGTGGTGCTTCCATACGTCCAATTGCGAATGCGAATGCGGCAAATGGATCGACCCATGGACCGATCGGTGTGGCATGCAAATGCGAATACTGTTGCGTTTGCCATAGAAAACAATACTGTTCCTTCACAAATTTGGAGGAAAAACCCAACAAATGTTGGGGGTTGGCATATATCTACGCCGCATATACAACATTCGCATGCCGCATGCCGCATATAAGGAATCTTAGCTTTATGCACTGAGATTTGAGTTTGTGTGTGTGTATGTTTGTGAGAGAGAGAAAGAAAGAGAGAAAGAGAGAGAGAGCGCACGGGGGCGGAATGGGAGTGGGAGAGGAGGGACGGAGGGGGGAGGGAGGGAAAGAGAGAGACGGACAGACGAAGAAAGATTCAGATTTTGTAAATAAAATAAAAATGTATTTGAACCCCCACCCCCAATCTGACAAATACCAACCCTTCAAACACGAATAGATTCGCTCCTCCCCCCCCCCCCTACCGCCCCCACCACCCCCACCTCCCCGGTAGGTACAGCCATGGTGGGAACAAAGGTGCAACCGACGATCCAAGCAGGACACAAGGTCATGGGGTCGGCGAGACGCTGACCGTGAAATACACGGTGCGGCCGACGCCACCAGCTTTCATAGATGCCTATTTGTGTCATTTATATATACATATCTTAAAATAACTTTGGTTTGCTGTATAAAGAGGCAAATATAAAGTAGGCGGCGTTGATTGGGGGGCGGGCTGAGGTGGTGAATGGGGGGATGCACCAGCTTACCCACCCTCGGACAAGTTCTAAAATATTCTGTTTTGCCTATTGGGATATTCAAGAAAATGAAGGAATATTAGTGAAAATAAATTAAATCTGGTTTGTTTAGGCAACCATGTTGGACAACGCACTAATGATTGAAGGAAATGTTGCCACTGTGCACTTGTTAGAGTGATTCCGCCAACTACTTGGAAAGGACCTATCTACTAAGCGCATATTCTTGTAGCTAGGTAACATAGCATTAGCAGGCCTAATGAACTGCAAAGACAGATGTCCAGCATACAATTTGTCCATATAGAAACTCTGCCTGATCTATGTGGAAAACAAATAATCAGCAAATTAATATGGGGCCTGTGTAGTTTATGAATAAACCATTTGAAACACCATTGCATCCATGTCATTCTTACAACAAAGATATTTCATGTCATTTCAATTATTTTTATTCCTGACTATTTATTACACCTATATATGCACATATGCATAGTTATTTTATACATATATATATTATGTGTATGTATAAATGTTTACCTTTAAGCAAATATTATAGAAGCGGTGAAAGTGAATCTATTGTGTGCTGATTCTGGAAGGTTCTATGGTACAGCTAGAGCGGCTTGAAGCCCTGTTGCCCGTTGGGGCAGGTAAGCAAGGCAGCTGGTCAGCAAGTGCTTCCTGTCCTAACACCGGTTGGTCACTTCAACCTGAATTTTTATTTAATAAAGATTGGGGTCTTAGAGGCCAGCCAGAGTCTATTTACTCATTCCATTTACATATATGACTCTTGTCGTCCTTATTGTGTTTTATTATTATTAGTACTATCACTACTTAGCGCAGATAATATATATATTATATGTATATATATACATGTACATATGTATAAATATACATATATATATAATATATTATAAGTATATATAAGTATACATATTTTACTCATCTGCATTGACCTCCCAAGCAATAAGCCACATACACAGGTATGCGTGGTTATGGTGATGGCATCAGCGAGTCTAGGTAGTGTAACACGCTATAGCCCTGGAAGTGTGGATTTGAATCCTCTATGCACAATAATTCCCATTTTCATCACCCCCATGGCACTGGTTTCCATGACCTGGATCCCATAGAATCTATGTACTGTGTTGTTGTTGAACCTACCCTGTATATGTAGGCTACTATGTAAGTGCATTGGCTGTATGTATGTGATGGTGAGCATTACATGACTTATGGACGTAAATCAAGGGGAAGAGTGTAATAGTCCGCACTAACCGCTCAGGCAAGGAGCCACATAGACAAGTACACATCGATAGAGTGATTGCATCAGGGAGTCTAGGGAGTGTAATGGTTAGCACGCTTACCCTGGAATGGCAATAAGTGGGTTCGAATTCTGCTCTATGCACAGTACTTCCCATTTTCATTACACCCATAATAATATTATATATATATATTTATAGATATAATTACAATGCATATATATGTATATATACATATCTATACAATGCATTGTAATAATATATTACATATATATGCATTGTATATAGTACATATGTACAATTGTTTTATATATATATATGTAATATATGTGTGTAGAGCTACTCGGTAGGTACACTATATAACACGGATCGTTACCTCAAGCATCCAAGCGCGACAGGATTTTGAAGGTCACGCTCCTACACTATATAACACGGATCGTTACCTCAAGCAGCCAAGCTCGACAGGATTTTGAAGGTCACGCTCCTTCACGGTCATTGTCCATACCCCTGGCGGACCGTTTGCAAATAGAAGGCATATATGTACAGCGTTCCCAAGGTTCCGGTCATCACCAAGTTGTACGCACCGATATGGTTGTGTAGGAAATAATCGTCCTAGGTTAGTATACATTACTTGACCCTAACGGTGCCTCACATAGAAGCTAAGTATAGCCTACTTGTTTATCCAAGTTGTCTGATTTAGCATAACATATAATATTATTTCTATAATTCACACATCATAGCATGGACACCCGTTTAATTTAACGTTTAATTTAACGTGTAAACTTACTATGCTGACTGATTGTGGTTTTAAGTCTTAGCTACATCTGATGCCATATCAGAGAGTTTGTAAACGGACTTGTGAGAGTGCACATTCATGGGATCTTTATAGTGTTCCCGACTGACGTACCATGCCATTGGTACAGTGAGACAAGACCCCACTCAGTCATATTATCCCGGTGCTGAACCACACAGTCCTTACCATATTCATATTTTGTATAGGTCTATGCCCATAATCCTAGTAATGTTATGCATCAGTCAAAATTGTGTATATTACCAAATCTTTGGTTTAAAGTCGCCAGATATCCGCCGCGTGGAAAACAAACAAACTCGGAAATAGTTCAGATTTGTGCCACATGGTGGCCTAATGGGCCGGCGGCGGAGGCGATTTGTATATTAGATATTGGGAAATAGTGGTGCTCGCCGGCAACAGGCTCAGAGGGATCTGCTGAGCCTGTTACCGGCGAGCGGCATTAATATCACGTTGATTTTTGGTTTACTTTAACCAAATTTCGGCGGCGGTGTTAATATCGCTTCGAGTTTGTGGTTAATTTGACCAAATTTGACTTTTTAAGCATGTAATTCTGTTAAATATGAGAGCTTTGAATAGATTTGGGCCTAATATATTGCCACCGATACTGGGAACCAGCAACACTTGTTACTATGTGAGCCTGTTGCCGGCACAATTTCAGCCAATCACAGAGCAGCTTTTCCATTGCAAATGGCCGCCGCCTATGGGGGTGGCCATTTTGGAGACAACAAACTGCCTTTGCAGTTCAGACTAGCATGGCCCTGGTCCCCTACTCTCCCCACACATACTTGGTTCATTTAAACATAAAAACTAAACAAGGTTGTGCTTGGAGAGCATTTGTCGGAGTATGTGCAGTGTCCCAGCGAACTATAGCTGGTCCCTTTAACTCGATCAGGGAGTGTGCCCATAACTTCCAGCAATGGAAGCAAATGTTAAAACTAATATTATTATGTAAGTTCTGTCATTTATATCCAATCCAACAAATGTAAATTATTATGTCAGTTCTGACATTTACATCCTACCTAACAAATTACACCCTTCACATTGTGATATCGGCTGGCGGTTTATTTCTTTACAGAATCATCACCTTCGTGCCTATCCATCTTCCACCATGGACCTTAGCGTGTATGTTTTATCAAACCAGTCGTTCCCATTAGATTAACACTAGGTTCATAAGAATATACAATACCAGTAGATCTACATTTGGTTGTCCTCCTTGTACTGATCTCTTCTTCGCCAATGTTTATAGGATTATTTTAATAATGTTTCTAACAAGCCCTTAATGGGTGCGTCTTGCCCCACCCTACCCTAACAAATATTATTTGTTATATTTTCTTTCCCTATATACCTTTGTGACTTATCATTGCATGAAAATTGTGCATTGAAATTGTGCTAACAAATATTTTACATTAGATTTAATACACTTCCTTTATGTGTGTAATACACTATCAAAAATGAAATACCTTTACTCGCCTTTCTAACCCAGCCATGTACAACACAATGGGTGGGGTGGGGGTGGGGGGGGGGGTTGTGCTTATAGAAGAACTAACCAAAGTTGTGCATGCTGAGCATTTGTAGAGTACAGTTCTAGTGCCAGCGGCCTATACCACGTGGTTAGTAGTCCTAGTAGGATATGTGAGAATGGTAAGGATCGTGCATACCAGCATACATTGCCCGCCTGAACGCGCTTAGATATGAGTGTTTATTGATGCATTTAGCATTAGTGCATTATACAGCTGGATGAATGGCTGAAAACCGATTTAGTTGTTTCCATTTGTTTGTAGATATATCAGTTACACTTTTTGCTTTTATACTGATTTTCTTTTTTCTACAATTCATTGGAAGTCCTTCTTTGTTTTTAAACTCCCATTGAACATGGAATTATGTACCCTACATATACGACGTCAGTATTTTATAATAATGATTATTTTGAGCATCGTTTGTTGCTAATTATATGTATTCTGATACATCACTTTCAACAGATCAAAGCATATCTTGGCGTTTTTCGCAATTTTCACAACACTTTGGATTGCTGCGGGCATGCTGAAACAAAACTCAACTGCAGGAAAGTATCAATTAACTTATTGTACCAGTTACTATTTATGATAACCCCATATAACTTCCATATATATATATATATATATATATATTATGATATATATATTATATATATTATATATATATATATATATATATACATGTCCGTCCTGATGTGACCCTAGATGTTGTCAGGACGTAAAACTCCAACAACCAACCAACCATCCACATACATTTAAAAGCATGTACGTTAGATATTGCAAGTATTTGTTTTGTAATTTTGTGTTACTTCCTATTTACCATTATTTATAACTTAATGTTTGTTTGTTGTTTTACTCCTAGCAACATCTAATGTCATATCAAGACCGGTACCGACTTGTGACAGTGCACGCATTGTGACTTTATAGTGCTGCCCCCTGGATGACCAGGCCCCCAGCACCATGACCTGATATCCCACTCAGTCACATTATCCTGACACTGAGTCAACCAGTATAAATTTGTATGTCATTGGTTTGACTTGACCAGGGTTCGAACCCACGAACCAATGGATTCGGATCCCCCGATCTCCCAAAACAGGAGCCACACGCTTAACTTATTCTGCCATCCGTCTGGTCACAACTTAATAAGATAACCACATATAAAATAGCAATGTACTGTTAAACATTTTTAACTCGTTGAAACATTCAAATGAGCGATGCTTGAACTTATAATCATGCATATCACTGATACAAAGAATTAACACTAATATCTAAATAATATATATCATTGAATCTTTTTTCAGTAAGAAAGACAGAAATGATGCGAAAAGGGGCGATTAATATCATATTTGCAGTTGATAAAAATGTACTCCAAGGTAATTACAGACTTTGTTAACATGGCAGTTTCAAAGTGTTCTAATTGGTAGTAAGCTTGCATTCTTTTTAATAAGTGATAGATACTTTTCACAAACTCATACCAACCCAACACAGCGTATTGAAAGTAATTATTTTGTATTGGCAATGAATAAAATAAGTGATTTGAATAGGGAATGGGACAACTCTTCAAAGTGAAATTTTGAAGTGATGAACTAGCCGAGTTGAAATATTTGTTCAATGGTTTATTTAAAATTTAGCTTTTTGTGTGTGTTTAATGTACATTAATTGATTAAGCAGGGGAAATTTAAATCCCGGACAATTGGTCTTCCTCATTCCACTGTTCCTTTCCCTATCCTAGTAATGCCAAGTGCCAAGCTATGTAGGGACTAGAGAAAAGATTCACCCCGTACTTACAGTACTGGATGTACGGGGTGAATCTTTTATCTAGGTAGGGACAAGTATCAATTCTTAAGTCATTGGTTTGACTCGGCCAGGGTTCGAATCCCACGACCTACCAAAACAGGAGGCAGACGCTCAACTCATCGGCCATTCCGCCTGGTGTGTTAGCTAGTAGTATTTAGACTCATCATTAATTTGTTGGTGATACCGGCGAGGATGAAATTGTCTGTCTTATTCGCAAACATTAGTGCTATGAAGTGTGGAGGGTGGCTATGACTATGGGTTATTTCTGGTCTGAACTTATGTGATTTAATCAGGTAGTTTTTAACTTTTTTTAAATTAATTCATGTTTATCCTTGTCAGTTGTGCTGATGATAAGGCTGCTTTCTTTATATTTATCAGTGCACACTCTTTTAAATTTCCGTCTTATATTCTTTGCGTATCAACTCAATCTTCCAGCAATACCCACCGTCCTGAATTCAATACGGAAACACACCACCCGAGACATCAAAGTGCATGTGATATACATACGAAGCAACACAACGTACCCAGCTAAATCATACATCACTGACTGCTTCATGAGAACTGTACGTGCTAATGATGTAAGTGATAGCAAGCATGTATTATTGATAGTAAATGTACCGAACTATAGTTAAAACAATATCAGTCTTCTTTTCTTTTATTATTATTATTATTATTATTATTATTATTATTATTATTATTATTATTATTATTATTATTATTATTATCATCATGGATAAGGATAAGGCGTCTGACTTCGAATCAGAAGATTGCGAGTTCGAGTCTCGTCGTGGTCGCCATTTTGTAAACGTGCCGGCTGGTGGTGTGGGTGGTGTAAATAGGTCAAATGAAAGCACTACAGGTAATGAAGGAAAACAGGTTAAGAGTGAAAAGTAAGAGAATGAGACTCTTCAATTTATTGGCTTATATAGGCTTATCAGAATCCAAGATGGCCGTGGTCACATGATTCCATCCATCAATCACAGTACAATGCAGTGGTCACATGACTTGGTCGTAATGCGAGCATTGCGTTTGATGCGTGGAGAGGAAGAGACCCTCCCCCCGCCTCCCCGGTTGTCGCGCAGCATTCTCACCTCGCGCGACGTCCGCCTCTCAGCTTTCTTCCTCCCCCTCCCCCGGGCCGTTGCTTTCGCACCTCACCTCTCACCGCCCTCCTGCCCTCCCTTATAAGGCCGCCCGCCGGCCTCTCTCAGTCACTCGCCTTCCAGCCCTCCTCCACGCTCTGCCTTTTCCTGACTTTGGACTTCCACCACGCCGACTCCACCTCGGACCGCTGCAACTCCTCAGGCCGCTCCAAGCATGCCAGGACAAGGGAAGGGCAAGGGCCGCAAGGGCTCCCGGGCGACCGCCCTGGCCACGCCGGGACCCTCCTCAAGCTCACCGTGGGGCGCTTCACCCTCCTCGGCCCCGGCGTCCCCCTCGGCACCCTCGGACCGCACCTCGGGCGCCGACACGACGGCGATCCTCGAGGCCCTCCAGCGCCTCGAGACCCAGCAGCGCCAGACTACCGCCCGTATGGACGCCCGTATGGACGCCCTGGAGTCGGGGGGGCCCCGAGCCCTGCCGGAGACGCCCTCACCTGCACCAAGGCGCCAGTCCACCTACACCACAGCGCCCGCCCCGGCACCTCGGGCGCGCGCCCCGGCCGGGGCCCGGCCCCCGCCGCCATCTCAAGCGACTTTGCCGGGGGCGGTACACCCCCAGTACGAGCAGTATCACCACCTCGCCGGCCAAGCTGCCCCTGCTGCGCCGCCTATCTACTACGAGGGGCCTACCCAGCATACCCCAGCATCCGCAGCCGACGCCGTGTGGGAGATACTGGCTTCCGCCGAGGCGCGGCACTCCGTGAGGCGGCAAGGTATACCGGCAGATTATATCTTCCCCTCAGAACTGGTGGAGAGGGGGCCCGAGAGGAAGCCGGTGAAGAGGGGCGAGGCGACTAAAGACGAGTACAGCCTCGCCCTTCTCACCCTGATCGACCACCCCAACTTCCCCGCCCACTCTGTCCAGGGCCTACACCACCATCACCTCACCGTACTGAGGGACAACCTCCTCTACCCGTGGCCGACCGTCCGCCGTTACTCCGAGGCGGTGTTTACCTGGATAGCGGTAGGGAGGCTCCCCTAGGGATGGCACGACCCGGTCGCCCTCAACCTGCTGAGGGTGGAGGCCCTCACCTTGCCCGCCCCTCAGGCCGCCCCGGCAGCACCGGCCCCCCGAGGCGACGACCTTCCCCGAGGCGCACACCTGCCCCGGGCCCAAGTCGACACCCGCATCGCCTACGACAGGCACTCTCACGGGGCCCCCTGCCCCGCCTGGAACCGCGACCCCGCCTCGTGCGATCGGGCCCCCGTCGGGGAGGCCCACGGCGAGGTGGGGGACAGGCAGCGGCACGTGTGTGCCTACTGCGCCAACGTCCCAGATAGGCAGCCGCCGACCTTCACGACACCGCCTTCGTCAACCCGCCCGACCCGACCCCGACCCCGACCCCACCCAGCCCTGAGGACTTCGCTGCCCCCCTGCTCGACCCTCGCCGGACCTCCTCACCGGATCTCTCCAAGGAGCGGGCCTCCTCTCTCTTTGGCCGCCCGCTCCATGTCGACGTTGGCCCCGGACACTCGCCGCCCACACAGGGAACCTGACCTCTGAGGCGGTGCGCGCATATGTGCCCCGCCTCGCCCCCCTCGGGCGCGCCTCGAGCCCTCTCCTCCGCTTTGGTGGAGGGCTCCTCGGCGCCCCCTCCCCTCACATGAACTATTAGCTTTGCTCCGTATGAGCCCCTGCTATAGACACTCTTGTTCTCTGCTCCTCATGAGCCTTACCTTCCCTGTTACCATGTACTTGCTCCTCCTGAGCCTCATCACTGTTGCCCTGTTACCCCCTCTGTTGCCAGAGGCGCCACAATAAACGCCTCTTTTTTTCCACCCCCGCCTTGCTTTCTTCCTTTTCGCGCATCAATCCTCCAATTAGAATACAATGCAGTGGTCAATGATCATAACAATACCATGTGGGGGGGGGGGGGGAGGGGGCATGTGAGGTGACTCTTCCAAAGACTATTCTTAGCCAAGCTCGGAAGTGACACTCCCTCCAAAGACTATTCAATTATACAAATTCTATACCTAATGAATAATAGTTTACCAATTTCACACATCCTCCATATGCCTTTGGGTTTTTATATATTAACTTTTATCATTATATAGACAGTCTGTAATTTATTATAGTAATTTCACCTCGGTTCACATGTATCAAATCGGACAATTTTACAACGGGATTGTTAATTATTATCAAGTTATATATTGTGCAATTACTCAATTTAGTTGTTATACAGTTTAGCCACATTGTTGGCAGTGTGATTCATTTAAATATTTAATTGTGACATATTGATTCACTATAAAACGAATAGATTGATATGATTCACTCGTAGGGCCTTACGCACACCACAGTCATAGGGTTAGCACTATTGTAATAACATGCTTTATGATTGCATAAGGCATGAAGATGACTATAGCTGCTTATAGCATGAACGTGCATTATACGAAATGTGTGGAATGAAAAATAATAATATGAAGATTAAAACCTGACCGTGTTTTTTGTTTACATAACTATTATAAATTGTCTTACTTTGACAGATCATGAAAACTAGAAACAAGACAAGCAATACAAATTAAACTTAAAGATAGGAACAGCAATGTCTTACTTGATTCTGTTGTAGTACTAGTACCATGTTTTCCTCACAGTATATGCCCGCCTGCAAAACCATGACCAGGAAAAATGTCTATTGTTTGAGCATTTGCATAGCTAAATCGAGCAGTGTATTTTTGCGGTAAGTTATGAATAGTGATATATGATACACATCATTGTATAACCACTGGACAAATATGCTATATACTTATAGTTTCAACACATTGGGTTCTATGTGTGTGTGCGTTTTCTTTTTATAAGGATGTAATATTTCGGAATAAAAGTAATTCAAACTCGTGGCCATGAAGCATTTCGCTTAATTAGCTATAAGATTGACACCGTTATATGTAGGCCTAATCAGATTGACAAATCTACCTTCTGTTTAAGGCAATGAATATAAATGAGGTAGATGACACTATATCAATGGTAATTAGTTGTACATTGGATGGCACTAGTAGACAGTATCATACCTGTCAAGTCTCCCGATTTCGGCGGAGCTTCCCGATTTTAAGTAGGCCGACCTCCCGACCGGGTATTCAATTTAAGCCTAATCTCCCGCTTTCAAGTTTTAGAAAACTGATGAGCCTGTGCCGTGACTTTTATTTGTTTTATTTATTTGGCAAGTGATCCTGCTCAGAGGGCCCATTTGCAGTTTGGGCTATTTTCAATTCCAACCAGTGGCCCATACCTGGTTCATCAACGGATGTGATATGTGCTGTCCTGTCTGTGGGAAAGTGCATATAAAAGACCCCTTGCAGCTTATCGGAAAGAGTAGCCTATGTGGCGGCAGCAGGTTTCCTCCAAAGAAATATGTCAGAATGACCATATGTTTGACGTCCAATAGCCAATGATAAAAATCAATGTGCTCTAGAGGCGTCGTTAAATAAAACAAGCTTTTGTAAGCCTACAGTAGGCTCACACTGCGTGAGTGAATGGCGTAAAAACTGATTTCACACAGTCTCCCCCCATGAGAATTTTCAAATGTTGACAGGTATGCAGTATATCTTGTCCCAGCGGCCAATACCGGCAAACTCCCCCACCACACCCACTTATACACATCACCTGATTGCACCATTACATGTTGTTTGTATACAGATAAACGTCATCCCCGTCACTGCCAAGGACTTCATTCACCCAGTCTTGTATGCACATATGAAAAGTCGCGATTTTTACACAAGCCGGCCGAGTAACTACATTCGGCTTTACCTTCATAGGTATGCATACATGTGTTATTGATTTATTTGTCTCAACTAATTTCTTTTTTAACCACACATTAAAGCTTTGATTCTACATATCTAACTTAGATACTGTAAACTGATGCACTTATTAAGCATGTGTTGTGACATAGAAGGGAATAGAGTCAATTTAGTAGGATATGTTGCTATACTATGGTACGTGTCAAGAGTGTTGGCATGCTTACCAAAATTAACTTTGCATCTTTGCATTTCAAACCTCTACAAAGTTAGCAATTTAAAAATAAAGGTTGCTTCAAACTAAATCCATAACCATCAATCCAATAAATTTATCTAACAAAAATGACAGAAACTCAAAACCATCGGACTATGCAGCTTCAATGAATGTAAGTGCATGTGACAACTAAGCAGATATTGTCTAATTCATGACAAAACTCAAATACTTATAGATCTAGAGATCTGATTGAATAGTTTACAGAATACAAGACAGTAATTAACTTAGGCCATCAGAGAGAATATAGACATAGTTGCAAAGTGGGTGCGAGTTCTCGTGACTCATGTAGCTCCACCATGTAAATACTGCAAATACATTATCTTAATATTAGATAAATACCTACTTACTTTCTGAAGAGCTAATTTCAGAGATATTTGAAGTGAAAGCATGCAGTACATTTGGCGTGCACACCGAAATGCTGGACATCAAATGCTTCAGTAGTGACAGGTTCTAGGCTAGTTTTTGTCATTTTCTGAGATCAATATATTAGGTTGATGGTTATAATCTATCTTACCTTAGTTTCAAGTAACTTTTGGATTAAATGGCTAACTTTGGAGATATTTGAAGTTCAAACATGTAAAAGTAATGTTGGCAAGCACGCCAACACTCTGACACCATAGGCTTCACCAGTAACAGATTATATTAATTAACTCACCATTCCCTTCTATGTGGCAACAAATGCGTAATAGGTGCATCAGTATCTAAGTTAGATATGTAGGATCAAATCTAGATTAATGTTTTGGTTTAGAAAATTTGATGCCTTTATCGGACTATGCAGTTTTAAGAACAAACAATTCTCGCCGTGAATATGGCCTATGCTGCCGACACGGCGTAAAGCAACAACCAATCAACATTTATGTTCTACGCCATTCACACTCGGCTTGCGACCACCTTGGTAGCAATGAGGCTTTTGGACAACACCTGCAACTGTATTGTGAACAAAATAAAGAAAAGTGAGTGGCTATCAGTAAAGACCAGATGCATCAAATTATATATATATACTACCTCCCACAATACCCTGGACGTCGTATTGTAAACGCAATGTATTAAACCTAGTGTCTAGCCAAAACATAATAGGAAAAGGTTTTTCTCAGTACAAAAAAAAGAGGGATTAGAGTAGACTAGTGGGGATACAAAATTTACTTCTAAATATATATTATTCATTATTATTATGTAATTCTTCATTTTGAGATGTTCAATTAGACAACATATGCGAACAGACTTCCAATATTGCTTACCGGTGTCGCAGTTTGAGTGCCCTGCCAGTTTCAGCGCCCTTCTGTTGCTTCTGCGCATGCGCGGATAGAGACAACATTAAAACCACCCTAACTATCACAGTAATTTGTGAGTTGCGGTGCTTTGAAAGCAAATTTCTCTTGTTTCTATTAAATAGTTCAGATCTTTCTCTACAATTTCACATTCAGCTTTTTTTTATCAGCCAATTGGAAGTTCTTGAATTTATTTTGCGAAAATAGTTTTTGAGGCCATGATCTGGTAAGGCTAACACTGGCACTGACACTCAGAATATCCCAACTTTCACTATTATCTCTGTTTTAATACTTTCAGAGTAAATTGCTCTTAGGTTACATTAAATACTTCAGATCTTCCTCTTCAATTGCGCATTAAGATATTTTTAATCGATCCAATGAAAGCTTTTAAATCTATTTTACAAAAAAAGTATACAACCACTGGCAGGGCGCTCAAACCGGCAGGGTGCTCAAACTGCGACACCGGACGCGGTGGCAGAATCGGTAGAGTGCAGGCTTCCCGTGCGATTACCGATGACATTACATTTACAAAATTGATACTGGTCGCTTCTTAGCCTGGCGCTCGGCATTGTTAAGATATGGCAAGGACTGGTTGGTTCAGTGTCAGGATAATCTGACTGAGTGAGATATCAGGTCATGATACTGGTGGTCTGGTCTCCCAGTGGGGCAGCACTATAAAGTTGTCATGTGACGCACTATCGCAAGTCAGTACCTGTCCTGATATGACGTTAGATGTTGCCATGATGCAAAACTCCAATAACCAACCAACCAAGCAATATTGGTGGCAACAGATATTACTGATGATAACCTCCACATATTTTTTATCTCAAGAATTCGATGTCTTTGTAGGATTTTGCCTAGTGTGACCCGGGCTATTTATTTGGATGCTGATCTGATTGTGTCAGGTGACATTGGCCAGTTGTGGGACTTGTCTGCCAATCATTCCTCAACTATATCAGCAGTAAAAAGGTGAGAATTGATACTCCTATATGTAGCTATTGTTACTATCTAATTAACTGAATATAACCTATAACTATATTGTGGAAGATAATCAAATTTATCTTTAATGATGCTTCGATGGCTAGGTCATTCAAAATGAAAACCAAATGTTTTAAAGTTGCATAGTCCGATGGTTTGGAGTTTCTGTTAATTTTCTGAGATTAATAGATTGATTGATTGGTGGTTGCTTTACGCCGTGTCGGCAGCATAGGCCATATTCACGGCCAGTGAGATTAATATATTAATTTGATTGTTTTTAGTTTAAAGTAACTTATATTTTAAATGGCTAAATTTTAAGATATTTGAAGTGTAAACATGTCAAGTTAGTTTTGGCAAGCATGTCAAATCTCTGACACCATAGGCTTCTGCAGTAATTCTATATCGTCACAAATGCTTAATGAGTGTATCTGTATCTTAAGTTAGAAATCTAAATGATTGCTTTGGTTTTGAAAATTTGATACTTCATCGGACAATGCAGCTTTAGTAGTTTCGTAGGCGTTGAACATGCACAATATACCTTTTCCGCACATCATAGGCCTACACACTGAGTTGAAACTTGGGTTGCATGTCAATTTCAGAAACATGTACCAGGTTTGTATGCAAAGACTTGAATGGCTCCACCGTACATTAGAGTGTATAAATAACGACTAATTATAAATAATGGACGGGGGGGAGGTATGAAGAAAATATAAAGACAAACTTTGTTCTGTAATGAACTGGTTTCTAACCTGCCTTGCCTAAAAGTGGTTCTACTTTTGATTTGACTCATTTAGCTTCTCTCGCATCCATGTGGAATGGGAACTACTCTGTCTTGTTTAAAGTTGCATAGTCCGATGATTTTGAGATTCTGAAATTTTCTGAGATAAATACATTAGGTTGATCATTATTATGTACCTTACTTTACATCACGCTCACAGCAGAGAGCTAAATGGAGAGCGGCAGTCAAGTAATGAAAGCAGTCTTTGTCGCATCGCGACCGAACTTTTGAGATATTTGAAGTGGAACCATGCAAAATTAATTTTGGCAAGCTTGTCAAAACCCTGACCCCATAAGCTTCTGCAGTAACAGGTTCTATTCAATTGCCTCGGTATTCCTTTCTGTGTGGTGACAAATGTTTAATAAGTGCACCAGTATCTAAGATAAATATGTCGAATCAAATCTAGTTAAGTGTTTTGGTTTTGAAAATTTGATGCTTCATCGGACTATGCAACTTTAATTAAATCAATGTATTTTTAAAGCCGGTGGGTGCAGGAATGGCCAGGAAATGCATCCCTTTCCCCAAGAGAATGGTTATTTCAAAGGTGGGTAAATGGATGGTATTCTATCCATGGTTTGTGAAAATATGATTGGGCCTTAGCTCAATGGATAATACAATTTTACAACCTTTAATTCGAGTACTCTTTTTCATAAATACCAATCTCATATCCACATATATAGAATTTAAGTAATAGTTGTTTCTATGCAATAGCCATGCCATAGAAGTCACACACACGCATATAAAATATATATATATATTCAGACACTATATTAAAATATATGCTTGGGTATATACCTACTAATATGAGTCCTATAGAAAGGACATTACGTCGGATTAGTATGTATGTATTGTTACGACGAATATAATATAAATTTATGTAGGCCTAAATATAACTGGTAAATATATGATTTATATATATGATTATATATACTGTATATGTCCCAATAGAAGCATGCTACCCAATAGAAGCACCCCACCCCCCACCCCCCCATTTCAAGATGGAAAGAAAGCACAAATTTACAATCATATTGAGACTGAATGCACATAAAATAAGACAATCCAACTTTATTTCAGAGGCACGACAAAAACAAATCCATGAAATTCTTTAAATTTGAATTGACGCACATCCATGTGTCTGCACTCGCGCTGTGCGTGTCTATTGGGATTTATACGTTATATGATTATATATATATACATATATATATATATATCCCCACGTATTTAGATCGCAAGATCGCTTAATTCAAAAATGTACTATAAATATTTTGCGACAGACTGGGTAGAAAGCTGCCTGAGAGGATCATGGAATTCAACAATGGCGTGTATATGGTGAACCTGACCAGGTGGAGAGAGCGGGAAAAGACAATCACAGAAAACTATCTCTTTTGGGCGGCAGCGGTAGGACTACTTAGACCCCTGTCTCCTGGAACCGCTTGCAGGCGTGTTTTTGACTTTTTAGCTCAGTGTCAGGATAATGTGACTGAGTGGATATCAGGCCATCCTGCTGACAGCCTGATTTCCCAGTGGGGCAGCACTATAAAGTCACTATGAGTGTGCACTGTCACAAGTCGGTACCCTTCCTGATATGACCTTAGATGTTGCCAGGATGCATAACTCCATCAACCAACCAACCGCCTGCAGGCAGTTACCTGGGGTTTATTCAGCCTTGTACCCATATGTTCACTCAAAATTGTTATACATAATAGTACTTTATAGCATTGATTGTTGTTTGGCTGGTTTGTCCATCCTCGCAACATCTAAGGTCATGTCAGGACGGGTATAGTGCGCACGAATCATGGCGACTTGTATCGTGTCTGCCCCACTGGACCTGTCTTCCAGTGGAAGACAGGTGGCCAGGACCATGACCTGATATCTTACTTAGTCACATTATTCTGATACTGAGCAAGCTAATCCTTGCCATAGGCCTATTCTAATAATGCCGAGCACCAAGTATCAAATTTTTTTTTTTAAGGAACTGTTTTAATTCGGCTGGGATTCGAACCTACGATCTTCAGCACGAGAAGCCAGCCCAAAGCTCTTAGCCATTTTGGACACCCTGTCCGGTTGATATTATCATTGGAAAGAGAACAAAATATAGCTTGCAGAATTCATGCATGATGCGCGAAAAGGAAGAAGGCAAGGCGGAGGTGGTAAAAAAGAGGCGTTTATTGTGACGCCTCTGGCAACAGGGGGTACAGAGCAACAGTAAGGAAAAACATGCGGATCACAGTAAGGACAGAGGCAAGTAAGGTTCCTGAGGAGCAGAGAACAAAAATAAGTAAAACAGGGGCTCATAAGGAGCAATGTCAGAGAGGTAAAAAGAGTTCAGGTGAGGGGGGGGGGGCGGCCACCGAGGAGCCCTCCACCAGCGAGGAGGAAAGAGGAGACTTGAAGAGAGTTGGGTGGGTGGGTGGAGGAAAAAGGCAGAGCGCGGAGGAGGGCTGGAAGGCGAGTGGCTGAGGGAGGCCGGCGGGCGGCCTTATAAGGGAGGGCAGGAGGGCGGTAGAGGGTGAGGTGCGAAAGCAGCGGGCCGGGGGAGGGGGGAGGACAGAGGGGTGAGAGGCGGACGTCGCGCGAGGTGCGAATGCTGCGCGACGACCGGGGAGGCGGGGGGAGGGTCTCTTCCTCTCCATGCATCAACCGCAATGCTCGCATTACGACCGATGCGCGAAAAGGAAGAAGGCAAGGCGGAGGTGGGAAAAAAGAGGCGTTTATTGTGACGCCTCTGGCAACAGGGGGTACAGAGCAACAGTGAGGAAAAACATGCGGATCACAGTAAGGACAGAGGCAAGTAAGGTTCCTGAGGAGCAGAGAACAAAAATAAGTAAAACAGGGGCTCATAAGGAGCAATGTCAGAGAGGTAAAAAGAGTTCAGGTGAGGGGGCGGGGGGGCGCCGAGGAGCCCTCCACCAAAATGGAGGAGAGGGCTCGAGGCGCGCCCGAGGCGGGGGCCCGGCGCGCCCGAGGGGGGGGGCCCGGAGTTGCAGGTCTGGGTGAGAAGAAGTGGACGGGGCCTAGGTGGACGGGGAGCGGGCGGCCAAAAAAGGGAGGCCCGCTCCTGAGGGCTGCGGGGAGGAGGTCCGGCGAGGGTCGATCAGGGGGGAAAAAGGCAGAGCGCGGAGGAGGGCTGGAAGGCGAGTGGCTGAGGGAGGCCGGCGGGCGGCCTTATAAGGGAGGGCAGGAGGGCGGTGGCAGGTGAGGTGTGAAAGCAGCGGGCCGGGGGAGGGGGGAGGACAGAGGGGTGAGAGGCGGACGTCGCGCGAGGTGCGAATGCTGCGCGATGACCGGGGAGGCGGGGGGGAGGGTCTCTTCCTCTCCACGCATCAAGCGCAATGCTCGCATTGCGACCAAACCATGTCCCGACTATGCCTGCAGATGTTTCTTTTACGTCCTAGCAAGATCAAAGGTCATATCAGGACAGATACCAATTTGTAACAGTGCACAGTCATGGTGACTTTATGGTGCTGCCCCACTGGGAGACCAATCTGCCAGCACCATGACCCGATATCCCAGTCACAATATCCTGATACTGTGCAAACCCATCCTTGTCCTATCCTATTAATGCCGAGCACCAGTTTAGGTAGCGACAAGTATATATTTGATGTCATTGGTTTGACTCGGCTTGTATTCGAACTACCAATCTCCCATACGGGAAGCCTGCGCTCTATCGATTAGGCCACCACGTCTGGTGCATGCAGGTGTATTCCATCAGTAAAGGGTAACTACACCTGGAAACGGTTCTAGAAGGCAACAATTTAGACGGTCGATTTTTCTATTAAAAACAATAATAATACAAATATTTTGAAAAAGACAATCGAATTCTCAGTTTGCAACATTATTGTTATAGAAAACTGTTTATTCAATTTTAAATGATTTTCTTTTTCTTGGTGGCAACTTTAGATTTTAACTGCGTCTAGACTGACTCATTGCGTCATTAAATTTGAACAGATCTATTCTGTATAAAATGGTAAAATTGTTAACTATTAGAACTGCCTATTTATTGTACTCTTTTCGCTTTCTTTTAAAAAACTTTAGAATACATTGATGAAATGGTGGCGCACTGACACCCAACAGCTCATGATTCTTACTTTTATCAACGACGTCACCCGTCTACCAAAAGGGTGGAATGTCTTCAGTGCAATGATACGAGAATTTGAAAAAAGAGGTTTGAACTTGGCTTCGAGCAAACGTTATATTACCCATTATACTGGAAAAGGTAAGAATATTTGTAACATACATGCCTACAGACCCATACATAGTCAATCCCCCATTCGTTCGAATTAAACTTGACAAAATGTTCTCTGATTGGTCAGTAAGGGGTTGGTGACCTCATTTTTTTCTCTGGAAATTGCCAAAACAAGCTGAACATTACAAATATAGTAATAGGTTTTCATGAGTTCTTGGACATTTATGGGCCATGGCAACTTGCATAGGCAACCCAGAATGTCCAGTACACTTCCACACAAATCCTCACTCCCCCAATCATTTACCGCTGGCCCGATTATAACGATAATCTAGCACTAGGGTGCAAAAATGGATTTTGTGATTGCTTCGATACGGCAATAGTTACACTTACAGTGATGTAACTTGCGATCAACTGCTGAGAACTGCCCCTGGCCCGCGGAATTGCCGGCCTAGCGCAGGTCACGGAACCCCGTAATAATACCAATATAGAGGGAGTGCAGGTGACGTCATTACTTAGCAATCAGCGGTCAGCGGGCTTCCATCTTGGATTACGAGCACCCTCCCTTGCCATGTTGTGAATGGATACAGATGCAGTAAAACAGAGTTTTTTTTGGTGTTATGGGAGGTTCTGGGCAGTTTACACCCAGTGTGTTTAGTTACAGCACTTTAGCAACAACTTCTGAGGCCAAACTGCTCAAAACAGTGACAAATAAACCAACAAGTCAGTAAATAACCACAGTGTAGGCAGTTGCAAGCCTTCTGTATGTCATCCAATATGGCCACCGAAACTTGCCCCGTGACATCATTACACCCCCTCTATTGTAAGTCTTTCACTTGATTCCGTCAAGATTAGATCCAACGACCTCCCACTTTTTACAGAATTATCAACCAGTGCCAGCCAATGCCCTTCAAAATTATTGTAGATACGGACCCATGAGCAACAAGAGAATTTGCCCATAAGAGCTGAGAGTCATTACCCCAATCATAAGGAAGTGTGTGGGGGGGGGGGGGGGGATTATGTTGTTAGCATTGACGTCTTGGTGGAATCACCAGAGCAGTTTTAAAAATCGCATTGAAAAACACCACATCGTCCTTATTAAAATTAGATTTCAAAATACTGATACTTTATTTGAACATAAATTAAATTAACATTATGATAATTTTAATAATAATTTAATAGTGACTACTATAACAGATATAGCACTGTGCAATGAGACCATATATGTTTACTTAGTTTTAAAAAGTTGAAGCATGGAGACATTTCATTGTCTATTAGAAAAGGCTACCATGAACGGGTAAATCTTAGGGATGCATTAAAACTACATAGTCCGATGATGAATCACATTTTCAAAAACTAAACGCCCACCTAGATTTGATTCTTGATATCTGAAACATACATAATGACAGTTATTAAGCATTTGTTGCCACATAAGCCGTGTTTACACGGGAGAGTTAAATCGCTTCATATAAATCGCCTTGCCTAGTTCGCCTCACATTCGCCGTGTAAACAGGACTCTGGGGCGGATTAGGGCTGATTCGCTTCATATCATTCACTTTATGTAATCCACCTTGCGAGGTGGTTTATATGAAGCGATTCCGCTGATTCCCGGCGGGGATAGTGCTTGCCGGCTACATGCGCAGCTGTAACAATCGCTGGTGCCCGGCAGTGTTAGGGACCGATTAGGCCGAAATCTATTAAATGCGATCATATCTAACCGAATTAAATCCTCAAATAATGAAATTTAATTAAATTAACCATAAATTCCAAGCGATATTAACGTAGCAGCTACATCGGCGTCGAATCGACGAGTGTAAAGTAAACAAATAGCAGTGCTTGCCGACTACAGGCGGGACTAAGGCTGCTGGTTCCCGGCGCCGAAACACTTTCAAACTCGCTTCGTGTAAACGCGCCGCTACTTCGCTTCATATGAATCGCTTTGTCTAATTCGATTCACAATTGCCCGTGTAAACACGGCTATAGAAGGGAATATTGAGTCAATTTAATAGTACCTGTTACTGCAGAAGCCTATGGTGTCAGAGTTTTGGTGTGCTTGCCTAAATTAATTTGGCATGTTTGCACTTCAAATATCTCAAACGTGATCTATTTAAAATCCAAGTGACTTAAAACTATGGATCATAACAATCAAGTTAATATATTCATCTCAGAAAAATGACTGAAACTCAAAACGATCGGACTATGCAACTATTAAATCTTATTATTTTCGTATTCACAAACAATGTTGTAACTATATACTAATTACAAACCGTGTTGTGGTGGTTTTTTTCTTCCAGTAAAGCCATGGCAGAACCAATCCAGACGGCATGCTAAACTTTGGAAAAGTTATGAACTTCCTGAATGTTGCGGTCATGGCACATGCCACATCTTCACCGAAAGGGCTTCATATCAGGCGCGTTGTAAATGTCAGAACACTTTTTCAGGCAATATTTGTCAACATGGTCACACAGAAGAAAAGGGACAAAATAACTTAATATGATGGAAGCAGCCATGCGACTGCTTTATGCACTACGGAAAAGGGAAGTCGTAATTTTGTGGTCATTAAAATAAAATACAAAAATATATCGGTGAGGCAAAAGCCATGGAACTATCGTAAACCACTGACTCCTTATATACAAGTGAATGTTATATTAAAACTCCCAGTTGTATTTTCCATATGGCTATAGGATTGCTGTAATAGTACTTGCATGTTCAGAGCGGTTCCACGACGAACGCTCACATCCTTAATGAAAAAAGAGACAAAAGCTCACAAGCTTTAATCAGAGGTGTTACCAGAGTCAGTTATTCCCATCTATCACACCTCATTCCACACCTCCTGAATCATACATATTAGGTATGTGACTAAAAAAAATTTAATTCATGTAATTGGTGTCATTGGAAGATTTATTTGTTTGTTTTGTTAATTAGGGTACTAGTAACTGATACTATTGGAATGATTTGTTTGTTTGTTGGGGTTTTACATACTAGCAACAGCTATGGTCATATCAGGACAGGGATCGACTTGTGACAGTGTGCACTCATGGTGACTTTTATAGTGCTGCTCCACTGGGAGATCAGGCCATTGGTATCATGATCCAATATCCCACTCACATTATCCTGACACTTGCCCTGTCCTGATAATGCCTGGCGCCAGGCTAGGTAGCAACAAGAATCAATTTTGTACGTCATTGGTTTGACTCACCCCGGACCCGAACAACCGACCTTCCGATTCAACCGCTGCATCCGGTCCCATTGGAGGAAAGAACTGTGAATTACTATTAAAATGGTCTTTAAATTTAGATTCTAGGACAAATGTCAAGAAAGTTATGTCATTTTGAAAGTTGACGATCAGGGTGAATTTTCATCCTTTGTTTAGAAAATTCTGTGACCAGTCCCTTAAGAAATACATTTAAAAATAGTCCAGCTTATTATACATGTGACATTTATACATATGTATATAAAAAGAGAAAAAAGATTGTGAGCTTTTCTCTTTTTTCATTAAGGGTGTGACCTTTTGCCTTGTGACCTTTTGTTTTGTGAGCTTTTGTCTCTGCCCCCTACAGAGTGGTTAAGCACATTATCAAATGAAATTTACAACAAAAAGGGGAAAAAAGAGAGGTAAATTAAAAATGTATATTAATTCAAAAGATACAGTGAACTGTTACCTAGGCCTACTTGGTTCTATCTTTAATTCTATGTGGGTTGCTTCTAGTGGACTTATCACACACATGACCGAAAACAAACAATTCTCGCCGTGAATATTCTCGATGTCGGACATCTGGGTACTTTTTGCGCTCACAATGTGTGAAGGGTAAAACAAATGCCACTGTCATAGAGACAACACTAAAACTACCCTAACTATCACAGTAATTTGTCCTTTTTGGTGCTTTGAAAGCAAATTTATCTTATTTCTATTAAATAGTTCAGATCTTTCTCTACAATTTCACATTCAGCTTTTTTTTATCAACCAATTGGAAGTTCTTGAATATATTTTGCGAAAATAGTTTTTGAAGCCATGATCCGGTATGGCTACCACTGGCACTGACACTCCGAATACCCAAACTTTCAATATTATCTCTGATTTTAATCCTTTCAGAGAAAATTGCTCTCAGGTTAAATTAAATACTTCAGATGTTCTTCTTCAATCGCGCATTAAGATATTTTTAATCGACCCAAAGAAAGCTTTTAAATTTATTTTCCAAAAATAAATGCTCCGCATAGACATAGCATTGCTGCAGCACACATTACTGCGTTATTTTACCCTTCGTGAGTAGTTTGGCCGGACTGTGACGTCACGCCGACATAGATAATGGCCTATGCTGCCGACACGGCGTAAAGAAACCACCAATCAAATCAAATCAAATCTGAAAACAAGATTTCTGCAGTCTTTGTTCATTTTCTTACAATGTAATAGTATGATCTATATTACTATGTAACATAAATAATTCACGACACGACATTGAGCATCACAGTGTATCCAGGTAACTATGATCCAGTGTAACACAAGTAGTACCAGTGTTGCAGTTTCAGCGGCACACCAGTTTGCGAGGGACACATCGCTTCTGCACATGCGTCAAAATCGAACAGCATCGTCACTAACTTTATAAATTTAATATAATGTTTTTGGTAAGGATGTTTGCTATGTGTACCAAGCAATTTATTTCTAGGTAGTGTGATTTTAGAGATATTTCACTTTTGCTGTATTTTCTGTATGAAGATTGCTCACGACCATTGACAATGCCTTGAGTTTTGACGGTACGCACAGTGCAAAACATTAGTTTTATTCAAAATTAATAGAAATCCAGAACCCTACCCGTATCAATTTAATATAATCTTTTTGGTACACATGTTTTCTATATGTGTACCAAGGGATTTGTATGTAGGTGGTGTGGTTGTAGAGATATTTCACTTCTTCTGTATGACGATTTGCTCACGGCCATTGACAATGCATTTGAATGGATGTGTCCCTCGCAAACGGGTGTGCCGTGGAAACTGCAACACGGGGTCTATCAAAGTTGTACAAACCGTGTAAATGTATACTCAGAATAATTGATCTAATCTTTTGAATATATTCAATTGTCACCTAAAGAGAGGCATGTTTACCTTATTGTCTCATCAGATTACTGATGTATAATTACACATTAATAAATATTTTGTCCACTGTACTTGTCTTGTCATGAATCAAATTTTAATGGGATGGGGTGCTAATGGAGGAAGATACTTGCTATGTGTTGAAAAAGAACCACCTATAATATATAACTTTATAAGAGGAAATTACCTATATGACCAAGAACAAATTTAGACAAAAAAACTCTGAAAATGGAAATGTCTCATTCCTGATTCTATTACATAAGAGAAAGCTGTGATAGCTTTGTTCAGTTAGCTTATTTACCACACTTTTAATACTATAGTGTAATGCTGTTATCCATTCAAATGTTAAAAGACTGGCGCGATTATTCCGTTGCCTCGTGAGATATCCATTGCTTTCAATAAATAAGACTCGATTTTCATTGAACGATGACAACGAAGATTTCTGCATTTTACATTTTCTTTAAATAGCTTTTAATAAATTACTTACTGCGTGTTGCCGTGACTCAAAGCACACTTTCGGCGCATATTTGTATCACAGATCTTACGTTCAATAAATACAGCTACGTAGTTGTGGTCAACAACAAGTAGTTCATGATTGTATTTGTTCAGTCATTTATCGAGCCAACTTCTTTGTTCTCACGTGAAAAAAGTCGTGCTTTCTGGGAGAACCTGACGTACGTTCATGTTAATTCTGGATGTCTTCAGGTATTCCCAGAGGGAGACTTTGTCAATACTAGCCATGACTTCATTCATCTCATGGTTTAGCCTGTCGGTAGCACAGGAGTATATTGTGGGATTATCCCTATTATTCTGTGTGTGGTCTTTGCGTGTTGAGGGTTCACAGGAATGGGTTGTGAGATTATGATTAGTACTCTGTGTGCATTCCGTGAGTGTTGAGCATTCACAGGAATGGTTGGTGGGATTATCCTTAGTACTCTGCGTGTGGTCTTTGCGTGTTGAGGGTTCACAGGAATGGGTTGTGGGATTATCGTTAGTACTCTGCGTGCAGTCCTTGAGTGTTGAGCATTCACAAGAATGGTTTGTGAGATTATCCTTAGTACTCTGCGTGCAGTCCTTGAGTGTTGAGCATTCACAAGAATGGGTTGTGGGATTATCATTAGTACTCTGTGTGCAGTCTTTAGGTATTGACCGTTCACAGGCAGAGGTTGTGGGATTAACACTCATACTATAAGTGCAGTCTTTGGGTGTTGAGCATTCTGTGAGTTTTGCCCCCACTTCGAGAAATTTTATGACGTCACATGACCCCGGCAGTATCTTGGGAATGGCATGGTAAGATAAGCGCGCAGGGCCTTCCATCACGGCAATATCCCCACTACGCAGGTACATGGTGATTGGCGGAGTAGCTTTTGTCGGACCTCCAAGCATGAAGAGCGCAGTTTGTCCAAAACTATAAACAAATATTTAAAAAAGATTAAATATAAAAAAGGCAATGAACAAAACAGATACCAAACACTATATATATTTGACCGTCCGAGTGGGTCGGAAGGTGATAACGACCAGACACAACTGGCTTATATGAGGTCATAGCCCCTGACAGGTGGCGCCGCGTGGCCAAACCTGGAACTAAACAATGTCATACACTAGCTGTGGTTCATAATTTAACAATGCAGATATAACTGAAGATGGTAGTGTCCTTGTTTATATTCCCATAATAGATTATAGAGCATATATATATATTTAGATAACGGATACTAGATGTTACTAGTTTTAGTTTTTATAATAAGGACTCATATTGCTGGGAAGTGACTACCAACACTAAAACAGCATAATGCAACAAACAAACTCATATAACTAACCATGATGGAATTACCCTAAAATATTCTTTGTGCACCAGTATCTAAGGTAGATATATCAAATCAAATCTAGAGAATTTGCTTTCATGAGACTATGCAGCTTTAACTAAATACTAGGATATGAATCAAATATGGAAGTTATCTTGTATAAAATTGATGTTGCAAGTGGCTGATGATTATAATGGACGGCATATTGGAACATACACAATGTTGTCATACATCACTGGTGTTTTTCGTTGTAATTGTAATTTGTGTGTATCTTTTTCAGTTTACTTTTGTTTATCTTGATCTTTACTTACATGACAATGACATGGTATACCATAGGTCTGTATCAGAATGTCTTATTATCACGTGGTCACACATACCAAATACCCGTGAGTTGGTGGATCCTTATTAATTGAGAATGGAAGCAACAGAATACTTGCCAACCAAATCGAATTACTAGTAATAGTAGTATGCACAGTTATTCCACAATTGTACATGCGCTCAACCAGTGAAATGAGAAAAGTGCCAAATATCACCTTTTCCCGTTTGATTACCTGATGGAGATGAGCGGAGACTGGTGGTCAAGCTCTGAATGATCTGTATGTCCAGCCAATGTTGAATCTAAATGGTAGTAATTCACAATGGCTGCTTCTGCTTTGTATTGAGGCCAGCCAAGACAGACACCAATATAATGAAACAAGATCTGCATATCTTCGGGGAAAGGCGTCGTGTTAATTAGATCGTATTTCTGAAAGAAGACAGCGAGAAACCAATTTACCCAAATGGATTTAATCTTGTGTCTAATGATGTGACATGCTGCACTGCTAATGAATCGATGTTTGCTTGTTGGGGTTTTACGTCCTAACAACATCTATGGTCATATCAGGCCGGATAGCGACATGTGACAGTGCATACTCATGGCCACGTTATAACTTATACCCGTGAATATGGCCTACGCTGCCGACACGACGTAAAGCAACCACCAATCAATCATCAATATAACTTATAGTGCTGCCCCACTGGGAGATCAGGCTGCTGGTACCATGACCCAATATCCCATTCACTCACATTATCCTGATACTGAGCTGACAAGTCCTTTCCCTATCATGGTAATGCCGAGTGCCAGGCCAGGGAGCTATAAGTATCAAATTTGTACGTTATTAGTTTGAACTCGACTGGCATTTGAATTCCTAACCTTTGACAAAGGAAGCCTGTGCTCTAATGATTCTGTCACCGCGTCTGGTTGCTAATGAATTGAACATTTAAAACTGTCTAAATATATTTGAATACTAATATTTGAAAATATTTAAGAGTGTTCAGACATATGCATGAAAAGTAACCATGAAATAGATTCCTCACTGGCAAAAAAAGTATGATTATCTTACTCTACGAATTAAAATAAAGGTGTATTTTACCATTTAAATTAATACTAATCTAACATATTCCCATTGAATGAATAGATGAATTAAAAATATATACCGCTACATTTGACCATCCAAACGGGCCTATAGGCGATAACGGACAGACGCAGATGGCATACAGTGATCAGAACCCCTCACAGGTGGCGCCGGTGTGGCTAATACTGGAACTACACGGTTGCCAGTTAGAGAGGATACAGTGAGTATAGTATAATATAGGGAACTGAAGATTAGTGTCCTTGTTTATATTCCCATAATAGATTATAGAGCACATATATATATATATATATATATAGTATAGTTATACGAATCTTACCTGGGTATAGATGATGGATAACTGTTGTTTTCCCGAGGTAGAAGCCTCGGGTAGACGTGGGCTAGGGAGAAGGAAGCACGTGAGGTACCAGCAATTTTAACCTACTTATTCAGGATAAAAATGAACTTTCAATGCAATGGATACTATGATTTTCCCGTAACGGTACACCAACGGGATAGACGTGGCAGGGCGTGGTGGGTGGGCCCTAGCCCACGTCTACCCGAGGCTTCTACCTCGGGAAAACAACAGTTATCCATCATCTATACCCAGGTAAGATTCGTATAACTATACTATTTTACCTCGGTATACAGCCTCAGGCTACCCTCAGGCTAGGGAGACCTTTACATAATTCATTTTTATCCTTAATATCATCCATTCTTATATAATATTCAACGTTTTTGTTCTCACCTATCCTTGTTAGTTGGCGAGCAGGCGCTTTGCAATGCCGGTAGGCTTTTCTAGTCGCTTGTTGTAATGTTTTGCAAATGACTTAGCCGTCTTCCAGCCTGCATGCGCTAGTATTCTTTTCACAGAAATACCTAGCAACCGTGCCTTGGAGACCATGGCACCTCTAGTTGAGTGGGATGAGTATTTGCTCGTATCCACTCCAGCCAATTTCAACACCGTAATTGTCCATCTGGCAAGGGTGTCTCGTGAAATTGCCTTATGTGGCTTTATAAAGCTCACTAATAGTTGTTGTGATGCACGTAAATCCTTTGTCTTAGATATATAAGCCCATATGGCTGATACAACACATAATTTCCGATCACTCGGAAAACAGTCTAAGTGAACCGTAGATAAAGGGTCACCTAACGTGTTCGATTTAAGCAATTGTGCTAAATCAAAAGTAGCTTGTTTCTTGTCTATTTCTAATCCAGTTAAAGACAAAGCAACAATCGTCTGTCCTCTGTGTCCGGTTACTAATAATAACAGGACCGCGACCTTAAAACCTAATTGTTTTATATCTAACCACGAGTTGTGAGGCCAAGCCTGAAACAACTTAAATACTATAGACACATCCCAAAACTGACTATACTTTGGTTTTGGAGGATTCCTTTGATAAATTGAACGAAGTAGATAACAAAGAACATAATGTTTTCCAACTGTTTCGCCATCAATTCTTGGTAATATAATTGATAACGCACATCTTGCCGCATTGATCGACCCAAAGGATAGTCCTTCATCCTCTAGAGAACGAAGAAAACGAGCTACTTGTGAAATTGTTGGATTTGTTGGCTTAACTTTCATTAACAAACAATGTACACCCCATTTCTTTAAATAGGATGTGTACATTTTAACAGTTCCTGGCCTCCAGGCATCAGATACTATCCTATTCAAAGTAATTTTGTCCAAACCAAATTGCTGCAGCTGTTTCCTTAGAAAAGGAATGCCAATAGGGGCATCGTTGACACGTCGCCGTGAACCACTAGCTGTCCGTGGTGTGTCAGATTCCCGAGTTTTCTTGGGAATCGTATATGTTCTTTTGCCAGTTGTGAAACTGCTGGCAGCCAAGGTTGCGTGTCCCAATCGGGCACCACCAGTATCGCATGTGTCTTTTCCAAACCGATTTTCCTGACAACTCGGCTGATAATGCTAAACGGTGGGAAAATATAAAAATAATTATTTTCCCAGGTAATAGCAAATGCATCTACCTTCCAAGCCTCCGGTTCAGGATGCCAAGAAACATAACAAGGTAATTTGTTATTATTTCGTGATGCAAACAAGTCAACTTCAGGTGTACCCCATTTTTCACAAATGAAGTTAAACAAAGGTGTAGAGAGAGACCATTCTAAATGGTCATGGAAATTTCTACTTTTATGGTCTGCAAGTGTATTTTGTGACCCTGGAATATGCACTACAGTCAGCCAGACTTGTTGAGCCTGTGCCCAGTTCCAAATCAGTTTAGACAACTGATTGCAAGGCTTTGATTTGGTTCCACCCATGTTACGAATATATGCCATGGCAGTAGTATTATCAGTTAGTATTCTAACTTGTGATTTATGTATCTTTACTAAACTACATAACCCCAGATAAATAGCACGCAATTCTAGCGCATTAATATGGTCTGATTTTTCATCATCAAGCCATCTACCTCCTGTTGTGACCCCATCTCGATGAGCTCCCCAACCTTCTAACGAAGCATCAGTTGTAATTACCGTATTAGGTTCCGCCATACGGATTGGATTTGGTGAACTTGCTATGTGTTGCATCCACCATGCAATATCCTGTAGCCCTTCTTGCGAAATAAACATCTTTCGCTCAAAATTCCCTTTAGTTCGTGTTAACGCTAAATTTTTATCTATTTCTAGAGATTTAATATGGGCCTTCCCGTATAGAATAGCGGGTGCATACGATATCATTATCCCAATAAGGACTGCGACCTGTCTAATTTTAGGTTTTGGTAACTTAATAAGCTGGGTCGCTGTATTCATAAACTTAATTAGTTTTTGTTCTGTTATCGACACTGTAAGAGACTGTGTATCCAGAATAAACCCTAAACATTTGAGTTGTTTTGTTGGTTTAAACACTGACTTTTGTGGATGTACAAAAAACCCCAATTTAGTAAGTAATGCACATAAATCCAACACTGCATTCTCACAATCAATTTGTGTTGATGCAATAATAAAGGAATCATCTATGTATGGAAACATTATATGACCCTTCCGCGCCATTACTGAAAAAACAGGTTTAAGCAGTTTAGTGAATAAACGAGGGGCACAAGCTAAACCATTCGGCATGCAAGTAAACTCATAGAGTTGGTTATCCCAAAGAAACCGAAGAAATTTCCGGTCTTTTTCTCTTATGGGAAGCGTATAATATGCATCTTGTAAATCAACACTAGCCATCCACGCATCTGGCGTAATCAGATCGCGTGCTGTATCTAGCGAGAACATTTTAAAATGTCGATATTCAACCATTTTATTAAGGATTGTTAAATCCAGGATCATTCGAACCTCACCATTAGGCTTTGGTCTCGAGAAGATGTTTGAAATAAACTCTCCTGAACAGTATGTCACTTTTTGTATAATTCCTTTCTCAAAGAATTTTTGTACCTGTTTAGTTAGTGCCTCTCGTTCAACCGGTTCAATGTTATAAGGAAAAGGTATCCTGCCTTGTACCGGAAATTGTGTGAAGGGAATATGAACACCCCTAACTATTTGTAAAATTTCTTGGTCACTAGTAATTTTGTGCCACTCAGAAATATGATTATTAATATTACCAGCCACAAAGTTGCTTACAGTTTGTGTGGTTTTAGAGGCTGGAAGGACTTGTAACGTTTGTGTTTCAACCTCTACTTGGACCCGCCCCTGGGGAAGGGTCTCGGCGAGTTGACACCTCGGCCTAGTGGCCGTGCGGTGTTGTCGGTCCAGCCTGAGCGAGCGCCCCGGCCCCGAAAAGCTTGACCGAAGTTTGAACCCGATCTGGTTCCCCTGGTGAACCGCCGTGGACGAAAATCCCCTCGTGACCTTTTGAAACGAGGAGTTTCCTGTTTCTTCTTACCATCCATGTTTTTGCCACTCTTGGCTGCAGTTTCTACCTCTTTATAGAGGTATTGCAGTTGACCGCCAAACATTTTGGTGTTATCTAAAGGTTTCCCTTTAATCGGCTCTGGAGCAAGAAAGAGCGTAAACTCTTTCCCAGCATTATCAGTAACCTTCTTTGAGCGAGCC
The DNA here is from genome assembly GCA_030323885.1 of Branchipolynoe longqiensis. NCBI lineage: Eukaryota > Metazoa > Annelida > Polychaeta > Phyllodocida > Polynoidae > Branchipolynoe > Branchipolynoe longqiensis. The sequence continues at coordinate 142,183,239 of CM059186.1, forward strand.
ACTTCTTTGCCAGCATCTGTGCAAACTGACTTGAAAACATTTTCATATCTTCGATACGACAGGTAATTACCTGCCGCCGCCAACAATGCAATACCTTTGTCCATCGTCTTAGCCAAAGACGAGAACTTGTTTTCTTGTTGCATTCTGTTTGCTACAGGAGCAATAGCTGTTAAGGTACCAAGCACCGCCTTATGCACTATGTGCAACACACCCTCAAATCTCTTACGGTCCTCCGTCATATTGACATCTCGATCCATCTCCTTAATGATGGAGTTGGGAACACCTTTAATGCCTGTTAACTCATCTGATAATTTAGAAATAATCTCCGCCGGCTTAAACGTGCGGAAATGGCCATTAATGTTCTCACGCATAAGCGTAGTGGTTTTCACCCGCTTAGCCCTTGGCTTCTCGACTTTCTTAGCCACTTTGCCTCCAATGGCAGCATAGACACCTTCATATTGCGTGTCTGAGTCCGATTCCGTAGACGTGGAATCCGTGGACGAGTCAGAAGAAGAAGAAACTTTCCTCTTCTTCTTCTTCTTCTTCTTCTTGGACTTGGTCTTGCGCTTTTTGCGAAGCCCAGTCTTCCCCCTCTCCTTGGTGAACTCATCACCCAAAGAAACAATGTGTTTCTTCTTCTTTCTTCGTTTAGGAGAAGGAGGAGGAGCCCTAAGCTCCATCTCTGAGTCTGTGTCGGAGAAATCCTCCACAGAAGACTCTTCTTGCACACTCCGTTTACGAGACACCGGTGGTTTGAGAGCCATTATGTGACTCTCCATCGCCGCAAACCGCGTCTCCCAATTTTGAGGCGCGGCGCCGCCAGGCACTATGTCCTCCTCGGAGAGAATATGCGCCCCGGGCTGTGTCGCAGGCCCTGCCGACAACACGGGTGAGGAGTCGTACTCCTCGTCCTCGCCACTCGGAACACGCCCCTCGGTTGCTGCTGCACCGCGCTTACTCCGCTTCGTGGCCATCGAGAGCTGAAACAAAATTTTTGATCAGTCCCGGTATATATATATATGTCACAACATGGTTGTTTAAAACTCATTTGGACATCTATTGGTGTTAGAGAACGTGTTTATACCGTTATAACACAGGCGTAATAAGCTAAATTTGTGCGTGGGTTGTGGGTCAAGCCCAAACCTTACGCGGGGTCGGGACCAGTGTATCGGCCCGCCCATCCCTCTGTCACGCACACTTCTCCCACCTGTGACTACAACGTCAACAAGTTGGAGAAAATGCTACGAAACTCGGAGAAACGCCTGAAAAAGTTTGTGGGGAGTCTATAAAAGAAACCCAGGAGCATCTCAACATTACTCTCTATTAGAGTACGAGAGAATTTCCACAGGAGACGAGGCAGAGCCCACATCTCTACCCATAATCACACGGTGACTCGGGTGTTGACAGAACCGCTAATGACCGGTTTCAATCCTTCGAGAAGGAATTCTATCCTTGGTTTTTTATAACCAAATAACTCGTCCAAAATGGACCAAAGAAAGTCTAAACTTTCCATAATGATGCTCTAATGCATCATGATTAAGCTAACCACAGTTTTTATGATACTTACTGCGTATTAGCTTGTATGTAGACTAAATTTGCCAGAGCAACCCAATGACACGTAATCCAGTCGTGAGTTGTATATGCTAATTGCTGGTACCTCACGTGCTTCCTTCTCCCTAGCCTGAGGCTAGCCTGAGGCTGTATACCGAGGTAAAATATATATATATCGTCATCATGGTAATGTATCTTACTGGTGTTGATCATTGCAAGAATTTCAAGGTGATTGTAAGACCCTTCGGTTCCAATACTATGGATGGTTAGATTTTCAACACAAGTACTATTAAACAAATCGCAGCAACATCCGATAGTTACCTTTGTATTCCAATCATGGTGATACCCAAGCGTCACCCAGCGCAGTTTGTACATTAAGGTATTTTTAAACGAACCTGTAATCCTTCTGAAAATAACACATAAATGCCAATGAACAAGTCTGGTGACATTGGCATTGAGTACAGTTTGTTGGGGTTTACATGCTGGCAACATCTATGGTCATATTAGGACGGGCATCAACTTATGCCAGTGCGCACTCATGGCGACTTTATAGTGCTGCCCCAATGGGAGATTAAATCAATTAATGCACCATGATCCTATATTCCACTTAGTCACATTATCATGACACTGGGCTAACCAGTCCTTGCCCTATCCTAGTAATACCGAGCATCAGGCTAGGTAGTAATATGTATCAATGTTGTATGTCATTGGTTTGACTCGGCCATGTTTCGAACCCCGACCATCCACATATGAAGGCAGCGCTCTTACCAATAATATTGTGTACATTAAATAGCTAATGTATAATGTCCATGAGTACCAACAGCTATGCGTGTAATCACAATACTCAACATATCTTACCTATTTTGAGTGCTCTCGTGCCATATACTGAAGCTTGGATCTATATTCATGTGGGCGTCCAGATTGGTGATGTTAGGCTTCATCGGATACTCTGTAATGCACCGGTGTGCCCAGTATGATTGGTAGTCATCCCAAAAGGGATTTTGTATGAAGGTAAATCCTACAACACCAAACAGAATCAGGTCCCTCAATTAAAACGGGCAATTCCTATAATAGCATGAGCTTATATGATTCTGGACAAAATATTCACCTCTACCCACAGAATGGGTGACAACCGTGTCTAAATCCGAGCAAAAACTTTGTTGGTAGGAATCAAACTGTGGATGCCTTTGTTTCAGCATGTAGTGTTTATCTATATTGGCATAGAGTTAGGCTATGTTCATGCTAAACACAGACTCATGCAGGAGGTCGGCGGGACCAAGCGGTCCTTAGCCGCTGCCGTATTGGCCACTCGTGGCTTACACATGCTTTTCTGCTCAAGGGGGAACCTCCCCCTGAATGTATTGGGTCTCAGTGCCCGCTGACACTCAAACACATTTTAGTAAGTTGCCTTGATTTTGTTGGCCCTGCGCCAACAGTTCTACACTGCAGACAGTATGCATGACCTTTTTACTACGGTAAAACAGGAAAACATTTTAGCCTTTTTGAGGGCAGCTGGACTGTACCACCTCATATAGTTTACTGAATAGATTCTATCAATTATTAATACAACTTTTCTTTTTCTATGGGAATTTGTTTCCCTTGACCACAAATATATGATTGTGAGCTTTCTAATTTAATGAGTGTCTATTGGCACATAATTGATTGTCTGCTTTTACATGTAAAAGCGATGGTTTGAGCAAAAAACAAACATTTCTCGCCGTGAATATGGCCTATGCTGCCGACACGGCGTAAAGCAACCACCAATCATCATCATCAGCTAAACACAGATGGACACGTGTGAGACACAGTGTGAAGTACAGTGTGGGATATAGTGTGAGGCACAGAGACAAAGTGATAGTCTCAGTGCATATACACTCGGTGGATGGCAGTGTCGTGCCATGCTCAATATGAACGCTTTTTGCACCAACAGTAGGAATAAAGTACAATTTGCGGTACAGAAGTTCTTTTTTCCATACCGACGGACAGAAAAAGTAGTGCAAGCACGAAAGGAAGTTTTCCATTGGTGGATGGCTGTGACGTCAGGTCGCGTGCCATGCTTAGTATGAACGCCTTTTGAATCAACAGTAAGAATACAACACGTTTTTCCACGCACAACTTTTTTTTTAGGTACCGACAGAAATCGTCAGTGGACGTCCGGTGTCGTATCGTCAGCGGCCTGTCATCGTCAGCGGCCTGTCGTCGCTTCTGCGCATGCGCGGATTTTCGCACGTTGCGGCGATCACTGCTATTTGTTTTGTTTACACTCGGCGATTCGACGCTGATCGAGCTGCTACGTTAATATCGCTTGGAATTTAAGGTTAATTTAATTAAATTTCATTATTTGAGTATGTAATTCTGTTAAATATGATCGCATTCAATAGATTTCGGCCTAATCGGTCCCTAACACAGCCGGCCGGATACCGTGCCTGAGCTTGTAGCCGGCGAGAGCATGGGTCTTTTGCATATGTCTTAAAATCCGCGCATGCGCAGAAGCGACGACAGGCCGCTGACGATGACAGGCCGCTGACGATACGACACGGTGTGGCGGTCTCCGATGCCACAAGGCTGCCGTGCCAAATGGCGCTTCTGCGCATGCGTCAGAATCCAACAGCGTCGTTGCGCATGCGTCAAGTCTCTAGTTTGGCCGTAATCGATTAACACCATCCGAGCCACTCCCCCCCCCCCAAACCATGAAAAACCCCCCCCCCCCCCCCCCAAGGGCACTCTACCGACCACCCCCCCATGAACGTACCCTTAAGGGACTCAGAGAATTAAACAAATTAAAACAAGATGGTGGCCACTGGATGCTCTCGATTCAACACTTAAAGTTGATTAATCTAAATGATTTCATCAATTCTTCATTCCAAAAGTATCAGGATATGAGAGAAAAGTATATGGACAATATATTTAGCATATTATGTTGCAAATTCATGTAATTATGTCCGTAACCCAGCCATCAACCACTTTTCTATAATGTTGTTTACCAGCCATGTTACTGGGTTATGGGTGTAACTAACGTTATCCCTGACCCTCCGAGACTAGACGTTTTCAAGAATTTATAATGGAATATTGCAATAAATTGAAACCAGTTCCCGAATATCTTTTGTAGCAGTTACAATAATGACCAAGTACCATAATTTACGACTGAATTATATTATGTTATGTTAGACCCCGGTCACACGAGGCCCGTGTTCGCTTACAATCGATTTGAAACGTCAAAACATCCTCATTACGCCCTCCTTACATGCTGGCGCCGTGAGATCGCCAACCTCCTGGCGACCATTTCAGAAATTTTGGACGCAAGGAGGTTGCAGCTTGGCGCACTTGCAACCTCCTTGTGACCAGTTCGGTTGGCGCCTTTAAAAAGTGGTTGGCGACCTGGCACCGACCTGGCACTGCCAGGTCACCAACTCCTTGGTTGGCGAGTTGGCACCGATCTGACGGTGCCAACACATGCAATGCCGTGCTCACCATGTGGTCGGTGATGTAAATCAAGACGTCTTGACACATTGACTTATGTACAGCGAGTGATTCTTTATTAGAGATCAAGGTACAAACCACCGGCAGGCCATGTGACCCATGACGTGGCCTCTGCCGTCTGCTAGCCTTCAGGTCTCACATACCAATATATTACATCCCCCTTTCAAAAGGTGGAAGATAGAATGACTGGGCAGCCTCGGAAATACAACTCATGCAGTACGAATATATATGCATTTAACATAGTTTCAATGTCGAACAAAGCTTGTTGCAATAACATGTTTGGTGATAGTTTGTTAAGGTCTTTGTGAATAAACATGTTGGCTGCATTTGAATTGTCTGTTTCCTGTTAAATAACTATCATTCGTAGTCGGCACCATAAGTGACCAGCATCCAATTGTCTCTGTATCAGTGTCAGCACCTTTTATAGATCAGTCGTCACAGATATCAGTCATGCTCTCTGGCACACTTTTATACATATATCAAACAGTAACATAATAACATAAATACAGTGGTAACATCTTGAGTAAAATATACAGTTGTACTCCTAGCTTGGAATACCATGTCAGTTTCATTTTGCGATCAGCTGATTAACATGTTGCTATACTTTCTTGTCTATACATAGATAAGCAGGTGTGAAAGGTCTATGAGGGCCGTCGGCTTAATTGCTCAGCCATATCTCAATGTTCTGATTGCTTGCGGTATACTCTCGGTCTTGGGTTCTGTGGGTCGTTTGTTTTGTGTGTGTGTGTGTGCATGACTGGCTCTGATTGTCGGGTATTTTTATTAGCTGTGTTCTATTTCTATTTAATGTGTTCTGTGCTTCGTTTCTAATCTGATACTCTCGCCCTGTTTTTCCCATGTTTCCTGTGATCGTTCCCTTTTGCCATTGACCGTAGTGATTTTTGTATTTTACACTGTCCCCTATTTTTAATGGCCTGGACGGTTTACCACATTTGTCGTCATGGAATTACTTTTGTTTCTTTTGGACTTGTGCAGTCTGCTTTGTTTTACTCTTTTGTGATTGTGGTTTGAGGTTTTTTATTGCTGTCGGTATACATGACCTCAACCGCCTACTCCTTAACAGTTGTGCTGGTGATGCGTTCAATGTCGGCATTGGAATATTCCTATAATTCAGTAATGCCAGCTAAAAGTCTACCTGTGTGTCATTACATTTTTTTAACATCAGTTTAATAGTCTGGACACAACGCTCCACCTGCCCATTGCTTCTGGGATATTGTTGGCTAGAATAAATTGGCTCGAAACTGTAATGTTGAGCAAATTCCTCATATTCATGGCTCTTAAACTGTGTCCCGTTGTCAGACACTACCTGGTTCGGCATCCCATGCCGGGCGAACATCTTTGAGCACCTCGATAATGCAAACAGATGAAGTGTCCTGTAATTTTGTTAAATCTGGGTACTTAGTATAATAACCCACAGTTATCAAATAATGGTCATGATCTAACTCAAACAGGTCAGCCCCTATTTTCCATAAGGTGTGCATACTATCTCATGATTTATCAATGGTTTGTTGTGTAAGCTGTTCCGGTGTTACTGGCATGTGTCGCACATGTTTACTCGTTCTTCTATTTGCTTATTTAGGTTAGGCTAAAAAACACAGTCCCTAGCCAACTGCTTAGTCTTTGTCACACCGAGATGCGTCTCGTGCAAAGCCTCCGAAACTGTGTCCCTACATTTCTCGGGTACCAAAATGTGACTGCCTTTCATAACGAGGCCATTTTCAATCGTTAACTCATCTTTGCTGGGAATGTATTAACGTAAGTGTTGCGTTGTCTGTGTATGTGTGTCTGTCTGTCCACCCATCCCTTATCATGTCTTTTAAAACCCTCAAACTCTCGTCTCCCATATAAGCTTCTTTGATTTGGCCTAGCATAGTAGAGGAACGCGCCTCGATCGTGGCTACACTTAATGTATCGTCGAATAGGCTGTCGTTATCAGCGTTGGTCGTGGGTGCCTGGGACAATGTGTCTGCAAAGAACATCATCGTACCTTTAATATGTGTTAGTGTTATGTCATAGTTCTGTAAGCTCATGCACATTCTTGGCATTCTGGAAGATAGCGTGTGAATAGGTTTCTGCATTATCGCTACTAGCGGTTTATGATCAGTTTGCACCTGAATATATAGTCATGGAAGCGATGGCACCCAAAACATATAGCTAGAATTTCCTTCTCTATGATGACGTACCCACTCTGTGCCGTGTCCAACACTTTCGAGGCAAGCGCCACAGGCTTGAAATCCTGCATTATTACAGTCCCTAATCCTGACTTACATGCATCAACTTGAATAGTGATTGGCTTGTTTACATTGTAATATGATAACACAGGTGTAGTTCTTAAGCTTACATTTCAACATATCATATACCTGTTGTTGTTCGGAATGCCAGTGCCATGCAACATCCTTGTTGAGCAATGTGCGCAGCGACTTGGAGATTTCTGACATGTTGGGTATGAATTTATGTACATACCCAACCATCCCCATAAATCTCTGTACGCCTGCTTTGTCACATGGTGCTGGCATTTCGACTATAGCCTGAATCCTGTGTGGATCGGGTTCGATGCCATGCTGTGTCAGGAGGTAGCCCACATATTTTACTGAGTTTTTGCAAATGTTTGATTTGTCAGGGTTTAACCTGACGTTCACTAACCTCGCTCGCTCGAGCACAGCCTCGAGTCGGGCGTTGTACTCTTCTATGGTTGAACCATATACGAGAATGTCATTGGTTACTATGCCTACACCTGGGAGATCTCCCATGATACTCTGCATCTCTTGTATAAAGATGTCACCCGCTGTCTTCACCCCAAACGGAAGACGAGTGTATCGATATCTTCCCCACAGTGTGTTGAATGTACATAGCAATGAACTGTTATACTCTAATTAAATTTGCCAATAACCCGTCATGGCGTCCAGCACAGAAAAGTATTGCGCATCTCCCGTATTTGCGAAGGTCTCTTTTAATGGCTCGGTTGAGTTTGGTTGGATCCAGACAGACTCTAATCTCATTTGGCTTTTTAACGATAGTTATGGAGTTGACCCACTCAGCTGGGTTATTTTGTTCAACAATCACCACTAGCTCAAGCATTCTAGTTATTTCTGCATGCACTCTATCATGAATTGCGTATGGAATTCGTCTAGGCAGATCTATTACAGGCATTACAGATTCATCGACATGTATTACGGCATTAGATTTGATAAGGCCTAAGGCTGTGAATACATCGGTGTATTTTCTTACCAGGGCGTCTGCCTCTTCCGCGCTGCCCCTTGCGCATGGATGCCTATCCGTTGATTCTTGAATGTTCAGTTCGTCCATACTAGCTAACAGGTTCAGCTTCACACATGCTTGTTTCCCCAATATGGGGTGGCAGTCCTGCACAATCATGAACGTTATGTCTGTGTCCCTGTTCGGTATCACCGCCTCCCTGTCTGGTATGATGCGGTACCCTGAAAATGTCACTAGCGAGCACCAGCTTGAACTTGATGTTGTGACCACGCACTTTGATCGTCGCAAACCAAAGCTCCGCATCACTGACGGTGCTTTCCTTCAGCTCACCGATGAACAGCTCTGCCATTAGCTCATCTACCTGCACCGACCATGGGTCCGGCTCCTGATTGTTGGGATCAGCTTTTTGAATGACTACTTTGTGTACTCGTGTTGCCTTGCTAATGCAAACCTTGCCGAAATGTCCAATTTTCTTGCAGAGCACACAGGCCTTGCCTTGAGCCGGGCACAAACCACAACGGTGGTCATACCCACAGGTGTTGTGCGCTACTGTTCCGGATTTCCAAGATGGCGCCCAAGTTCCAGGTGTGCTAGCATCACATGCACCGGTGCATGCGTCGCCATCTTTGTTCAGAAAATTCACCTCCTTCGCCTCCGTGTCCAAGACCTTGCCTTGTAGTTGATCTGCACTAAACTCACTCAGTTCACAAATTTCTATGCATCGCTGTAGTGTTAAGTTCACCGTTTGGAGGAGTTTGTCTTGCAAATTAATATTGTGAACACCGGATACGAGACGGTCTCGCAACAGCGAATCCTCCACCTGGCCGTATTCACATTCTTTTATCCTGTCCCTGAGGGCAGTGATGTATGTGGACATGTTTTCGCTCACCTGCGTATGTGTGTTGAACTGGTATCTTGTAATGACTAGATTCGCCTTGCCCGCACAGTGGTTTTTTAATGCTCTTATTAGCGGGTAGATCTTGTCTTCCTCGGCAGGGATGAAAGTTATGTTGGCAAAAACTTGTTATGCCTCCTGGCCTGCAACATGCAAAAAGGTGCAACATTGCACATGTTCCGTCCGGCTAATCACTCCCGCTGCCATTGCAAAGATCGTATATGCCCTTATCCATACTTTCCAGTTACTGCTGGCATTGTTGGTGATAATGAGCGGACCCGGTGTCTTGAGTCGGCATGGCGAGCATCTGACACCATGTAAAACAAGACGTTGTGACATGTTGACTTATATACAGCGAGTGATTCTTTATTAGGGATTAAGGTACAAACCACCGGCGGGTCATGTGATGCATGACGCGGCCTCTGTCATCTACTAGCCTTCAGGTCTCACATACCAATATATTACAGGCGATAGGGCGCCGCCCCGGCACTGCCTGGCGCCACCCTGTTATAGGTTATATGAAAGCACTACTTACCAGGGAATAATTCATGCGTAAATACGTTCCATTCTTCAACAGGTTTTAGACAAGTCAGCTGAGGTGTGGTTGGTGTAATAAGTTGAATACGTCTGACCTAAAATGAAGGAAGGTCTATTCCTTAAGCCTTAGTCACAAATGCCTTACGGCATGCTTGCAGTGACCATAAGTCACCGCATCGGCCAGACCATACGGCCGCCATACGGCCCACCATACGGCGACCGTATGGTGTGTTATGGTCTCCGCAAGGGGTTGTGGTTTTTTAAAGTTGAAGTTATCTTAACTTCGCAAAATCACAACGCCGCAACCCGCAATGACACCACAACACCATACGGTCACCTTTTTTGACATCAATGAATATCAATATGGTACAATATTCATGTTTGTGTTATCAATATTATTATTAAGAAAGTTACGTATTTATATATTAAATATGTGTATAAAGTTAAACACAAACCCCAAGGGACCTTGCGGTGATCACACGGTTTGTGAATAGATCAACCGCAGACCGCAATGCCGTAACATTTGCATAAACAGCAAGACACACCGCAGACCGCAGCACTGTATGGCGACCACAGCATTTGTGACTTCAAAGCTTGATTTTGGCAGCAGAGTTGGCTATATGCAGATAAAAATTCACCCCTACTGAAATTAGGGATGAGTAACATGGCAACATGGTGTTCTCTGTGGTGGAGTGGTTAAAGAATCTGACTTTTTTCTATGGTAGATGAATCTGAAGGTCGATGGTTCCATTCCCCATGCCATCACCTCTGCCAATTTGGATTTCCACCGCTGTTTATAACTTACAGTGTCATCAAAGGCTAGTTGCTCTCACACCATGGCTATGTGGTGTGGGAGGTTAAATATCACTAAGGAGGCTCACTCAGCCTGTATTGTGTTATCAAGAGAACAGCCGGCGCACCAGGTGGTGGGTTTAATCATTTTGATAGCGCTATAATGGGAGGGGAGAAGGAATGCGGGGGAGGGGAAGGGAGTGGGAGGAGGCGGAGAGGGAGTGCAGCGGAGGAAGAGGGAGTATGGGGGAGGAAGGGAGGAGGGGAGGGGGAGGGAGGTATGGTGTGAGAGCACCAAGTGAGGTGGGTGAGGAGTGGGGAGGGGGAGAAGGAGGTGGGACAGGGAATATGGGGGAGGAAGGAGGAGGCGGAGAGGAAGAGAGGAAGGGGGAGGAAGGGGGAGGGGAGGGATGTGTGGTGTGAGAGCGCTGGGTAAGTTGGGGGAGATAGGGAGAGGGAAGGGTGGGGATGGGAGGAAGGGGAGGGGAAGGGGAGGGGGGGAGGGCAGTGAGGGCGGGGGGGGGGAGGGGGATGGAAGGGGAGTGAGGGAAGGGGAGGGAGGGGGAAGGGTGGTGAGGCCGGGAGGAGGGAGGGGAGAGGAGGAGCGGGTAGGGAGGGGGAATGAGGGAGGGTGGGGCAGAGGGTGGTGGGGACCAGGCAGTAGGTGCAACATCAGCATCCAAATGACAGGCAATCTCTCATTTAAAATTTTTTTAAACTCACCCTCTCACCTTGTATGTGTTTACATGTGAAACACTAGCCCGCAGCCGGGCTGATCAAACCCACCACAAGATGGCACTGCCAAATTTACATTACCATGGGAGAGATAGGGAGTGAGCCGTCTTAGCGTTATATATAGCGGTCTTTGGTAGTGTCCCAACGCAGAATGTGGGCGATAATAAGCAACCTTGTTTTAAAGCCAGGGTCCGCTCGAATTAAATAAATATTACCTCGCTGTAGCGTTCAATGGTGAAGTCTAATACATCTTCCAGATTTGGGAATGGATTTCTCTTTTTATAATATTTAAAATGCGCCTTAAACACATCGTCATGTTTCTCTTTATGAGTAAATGTCATGTCGACTATGCCTATGGGCGCTGCCATTTTGGTTACGGAAATCCCCGAATTAATACTTATTTTGCTTTACGATTATGTATTTGACTGAATTGTGGAGCCAACTATTTAATTACATTATATAAGAATTGATCCAAGTCTCTAAATGAAAATATATTGCAGTAGGTAAATTAATTTTGTCATCGGAATCTATCGAAGTGAAGGACGATTCAGAACACAAACCTGTCGAGTGTGGTTAAATTTTAGATCGAAGGATGGCAAGTCGACAAGTATCTCGATTATTTGTCGGCAACATTAAATGGACTGTATCGCGGGGTAAGAACGAATATCTCCAAATTTATATCCATGTAAATAGATTGAAAACAGAATGTGCTAACGTTTTCTGAGCTGAACGATAATAGACACTTTTCATAACTAGCCCGACCCTTGTGAGGCTTGTCAAAAGGGCCGTAATCGATTAGGCAGGGCTACCCGTACGTGACCGTACGTGTAGAGTTGAAGTCTAGGCGTATGTGTGCATGTGCGGTCGTTCCTCATGTATCTTTAGCAGTTGCTAAGCGTACGTGACCATACTGGTAGAATCGAAGTCTAGGCGTACTGCCGTACATGCACATTCCTCACGTATCTTTAGTAATGTCTACGCGCATGTGACGCCATACCCAGTTTCACTGAGTTTATTCATGATTTTATTTAGACCCTGTGCTTAAATATATATAATAAATTAAGATTTTAATTTGGTGGAAATAGCCCTAACCCTACAGATGCGCACGCACCGCATGCACATACGCCTAGACTTCAACTCTACCCGTACGGTCACGTATGGGTAGACACTATGAATCGATTTACATGACCCGGGCCACGTTCAGGGTACGTCTCGGAGACGTCGCGGCGATGCTTTCAGGGTGCGTCTCGGCGATGCCTCCCTTTTCAATCAGGAGACAAAAAGCGCCTCGAAAATGGCCACTGTGGCCAGTGGTTTCAGCCAATCACAGCGCAGCTTTTCCATTGCAAATGGCCGCCGGCTATGGGGGCGGCCATTTTCGAGACAATAAACTGCCTTTGCCGTTCAGACTAGCGTGACATCAGGCCTGTCGCCGAGGCACCTCCGAGACGGAGCCTGAACACGGCCCCGGTGTTGCAGTTTCCACGGCACGCCAGTTTGCGAGGGACACATCCATTCAAATGCATTGTCAATGGCCGTGAACAAATCTTCATACAGAAGAAGTGAAATATCTCTACAACCACACCACCTACTTGACCTAGAAATAAATTCATTGGTACACATATAGAAAACATGTGTACCAAAAAGATTATATTAAATTGATATGGGTAGGGTTCTGGATTTCTATTAATTTTGAATAAAACTAATATTTTGCACTGCGCGTACCGTCAAACTCAAGGCATTGTCAATGGTCGTGAGTAATCTTCATACAGAAAATACAGCAAAAGTGAAATATCTCTAAAAGCACACCACCTAAAAACAAATCGCTTGGTACACCTATAGAAAACATCTGTACCAAAAACATTATATTAAATTTATGAGGTTAGTGACGATGCTGTTCGATTTTGAAGCATGTACAGAAGCGATGTGTCCCCCGCAAACTGGTGTGCTGCTGAAACTGCAACACCGGGCTACTCGGGTCACCCGAGTCGTCAGAATTTCAAATCGAACACCGCGAGTGGAGTCGAGAAATACACGTGCCGTGTGCAAAACGACCCGACCCCAGTAACCCACCTCTTGGATGGGGTTTGCTAGGAGCGATGACGTCACATCTGTGCTGGTACCTGTAGGATAACAGCTACCATTACCACTCTGACGTGTTGTTTTAATGCTCTTTTTTTAAATAACCCAGATTCTCAGCTTCTACAATCATAAAATACTTTAAATCCTATTTTGCTGTACATATATCGGTTATTTAGATTAGATTAGATTAGAGTGTTTGAGCGTTTGAGCTATATGCTCAGGCTAAGTCGGAGACTCCACCATCAGAGTCCATCACATGTGGTGAGGATGCTCTGTTCAGTTTTGCCTCACTATTCCCTTCTTTCTTTAAGTGCCCTATCTTGTAGGCTTTGTAGTTTATCCAACATATTTTTGTTACCCCCCATATATATTACATCACCGTAGTCGAAGTATGCATATAAATATATATATATTTGTTTATCTAATATTCCAGGGTGATTAAACTGGTTCTGGACGTAACTGTCGTTTCCCCTGCTTGTTAAATTAGGAAATGTGTTATCCTGGGAATACCAGAGCTTCAGTAAAAAAAAACAGTTGCTATTATTGCATGTGTAAGGCTATTTTCCAGTACCATGGCTAGTAATATAATTTTTCTACAAAGCTTTATTGAAAAAAATTGAAGTTGAAGTTCCATATTATTTTTGGTGTCCCCTTCTATTGTATTACATCAAAGACCCTATAAGTATAATTCTAAGACGGCTCGCTAAGCCTGTACTGTGTAATAAAAATGATCAAACCCACCACTTTGTGCGCTGGCTGTTCTCTTGGTTAAACAGTTGCTATATTATATTTGTAAATGTATATATGAATGTGAAAGATGTGTGATGATGGCAATGATGATGATGATGTGTATTTGTTCATAGCAATTTCATATTGATGTGTGTTCATACTTACCTATCTCATGTATAATATAATTGTATGTGTTTACATGTGAAACACCAACCAGCAGCCGAGCTGATCAAGCCCACCACAAGGTGGCACTGCAAAATTTACATTACCATGGGAGAGATAGGGAGTGAGCTATCTTAGTATTATAGGGTCTTTGATTACATCCACAACTCAAAATTTGGAAAAAATATAATCATCCTATGCAGATTTCTTGACAGTTCATTTCTGTACGTAGGGGATTTGATTAATAATTGATTTAATTAATAAGTCCACACTTGGGGCTGGATACTCAATTAGTTCTTGTTTTTCTGACAAAATGGTAACCTCAACTATCTTTTCCTTCACATTACCAGGATATATATGGACAAGAGTTGGCTACTCAGTACACAAATTAGGAAGATACACAATATTCATGTTTGACCCTCATGTCACTTTGGTCCCATTTACCATGAAACGACCCACATCTAAGTTGCATTATTGGGGTATGGTTGAGAAACTGGGAGAGAATGCAAAAAAGGATGGTGGCCACATGATTTAATAAATGTAAGCTTACTATTCCCCCAAAACAAGATAGATGAATGCATAAGCTTCCAGGATAAGGATGGAAATACGCACAGATAGTGATGCAGCAAATAAACTAAATACCCACTTTGCCAAAGTAGGACAAAGGTTATCAAAGAAATTCACAAGAATCTGGGAAAACAAGTCAGAAAATATCCAGGATGAAATCCCCACCTGCAAAACTGACCTAAAAGAACTAACACAACTAATAAATGACATAGATGAAAACAAACCAAGTGGAATAGATGGAATCCCCACAAAAATAAGAGGCGCTCCAAGCCATCCCAGATATCATGGTCGACCTGTTCAACATATCATTTGAACAGGGACACTTCATCACAGCATGGAAGATGGCAACCATCACCCCCATCTACAAAAGCGGTGACAAACAAAACATGGGGAACTACAGACCAATATCAATCTTGCAAACACCAGGCAAGCTAATTGAAAAGATATTCCACAGGCACATAAATGAGCACCTGGAAAAAAACAATATACTAAACAAGAGGTAAGGAGGTTTCAGGAAACTACACTCCACATCAAAAACAATAGCAAACCTAATAAGTGATGTGCTGGCATCATTGAACCAGAAGAAATTAGTTGGAGCAGCCTTCATCGACTTCAGCAAAGCCTTTGACACTGTAGACCACAGCATATTAATAAGAAAATTAAACAACATGGGCATTAAATCCAAATCAATAAACTGGATAAAAAGCTACCTAAACAACAGACAGCAAAAAAACTAAAGTAAATGGTACACTCTCAGACCAACAAACTGTCACCTGTGGTGTACCCCAAGGATCAGTCCTGGGACCACTACTATTTATACTATACATAAACGACCTAGAAAAATGGCTGGAGACAGAATGTCTCCAGCTATATGCAATGACACTGTTGTATATGAGTGATTCTCCAGAATTGGAGACCCAATTGTTGCATTAGTGTCAAAAATAAAAATGTATTCTGAACATCTATTGTATACTATTTATAAACTTCCAGGTGAGTGAAATCATCAACCAAAAACAAAAAATCACTACCACCACTGGTTTTGAGGTAATTAGGCTTCAAAGAATTTTGATGCAAAGAGTGTCCTGTGTGTTACAATGTGACACCACCATCGTTTAAGTACAGTATCACAGATGTTGACCAGATTATTGGTATGGGATGTTGAAGTACAACAGGAAAGATAACTTTTAAAGCACAAAGTGCAGTATCTACATTAAACACTGATTTAAAAAAACTAATTTAATTTGTGACACCGTAACATACGTCCCATCACAAATAAAATGTTTTCCATCTTCTTCATATATAACAATGTTTTGTTGTGTTATCAAAAGAATTATTCATTTTAATATACTCATTATATGTGTAGTTCCTTAAAAGCAGATCATACATATTTGTCAGAGAATAGCGAAGTTAGTAGTTTGTGAGACAGTGTTACGTGTGACACCAAAACACACAGGACAGTGTTTTATGTGACATTATCTAATGTGTTATATAATAATAAGAATTTAAATGAAAAAGTAATTAATTGCTTAGATAAGGAAGGTATGGAGAATAGGAGAGGCTGGTTAGCTCGGTGTCAGGATAATGTGACTGAGTGGGATATCGGGTCATGGTGCCGGCAGCCTGATTTCCCGGTGGGGCAGCACTATAAAATCGCCATGAGTGCGTACTGTCACAAGTCGGTACCCATCCTGATATGACCTTGGATGTTGCTAGGATGTAAAACAACAACAAACAAACAACAAATCATACGATCACAACCAGTAGTACTATAGTAGTATAGTAGGGTTCTATTGAGCGTAAAATTACATAATCCTGGCTCAGAGAGAGTCCATTGACCTAAGATGAATCATTCTGACAGCGTCCATGGGTCTGGGGGGTCATCTGAGGTCAATGGACTCTCGCAGAGCCAGGACTATGTCATTTTACTCTCAATAGAACCCTACTATACTACTTGTTTTGGCGCCGTGCGTACATGTGCACAAAAACGTGACACGTCATGATCTATAGCAGATTATGTCACTTCCTATTGGAGTTTCCATCTAAAACGTCACCAATCTGTCTGATAGGATGGTTTGTTTAGTCTGTAGTCTTTCCATCCCTCCCTATAACATTTCAGTGCTCAAATATTGAATTTGTAAATTGTCTGGTCCGTATGTTACATATGTGACACCTTCAATAAAAATTGCTTTAAATCGGCCAATTTCTGATAATTCCAGATTATCTCTTATTATTTGAAAACATTATAGGTCATAGATTAAATAAAAGTATTACTGATTATGCATACCATGCTTGATAACTGATCAAACTAACGAACCATCTGTGCTGTCAGTGTGACACCAACGGTACGCACAGGACAGGTATGTTTACAGCGATATTGTCATGTACCTATGCAATGTAAAAACTAAAAGTAGTGAAAAATATCTTTATTGATATAATCTTGCCAACATAAAAGCAAATTGAATTAACTGTGCTTGATAGTTTTCTTTATTTACAGCTTCAAAGATGGTGGGCACTCCAGTGCAAATTCATTGCTGCCATTTTTTGGTCAATTTTCCACTTTATTTAATTATTTTTACACCTTGCGGACTCTTTATGTGTCTGGTTTTGATTACTAGTGTTTGCTTAGTATATTCCCTATAGGTATATGAACAAATTGTTTTTCTGAAAGTGTTTTGAAGAGTTTAGTGATTAATAATGAAGCACATCCCAATGGGTCTCCAATTCTGGAGAACTACTCATATGCAGAAGGGAGCACAGTAGAGGAGATAGCAACCAAACTGAACAACCTCCTGCTAAAGCTGGACGTCTGGTGTGAATCCAATAAAATAACCATCAATGCAAATAAATCTAAAACTGTACTCTTCTCACATACAGCAATCACAGGAAGAAACCTACAATCTGGAAAGTGTAAATCACTACAAATACCTAGGCCTAGAACTAGATAGCCAGCTAAACTACAATTTTACCTCGGTACTAAGCCTCTGGCTGATCGTGGTCGAGGGAGAAGGAAGCAACATCCGGGTACAGCAATTAGCATATTCCGCTCATAACTGGAGGAACGTTACGAGCAGCTCAGCATTAATTTACCACGGATTACCGAGTTTTTACTGTAAGTACCGACTCATAAACTTACAATGTGGTTTATGAACTACTATAGCACATGCTTATACATCTTTTACGGTGTTATTACATGTAGTTTACAACTAAAGCTGTGCTTTTATTCGGTGCTGTAAACTTGGTAGCATCCATTTTATTTTTGCCGCCCGTTGCCGAACGGAGAGACATGTTGGCCGGAGTCATTTCGTCGCTTAGATAGGGTTTTTTCCTGATTATGCCGCCCGTTGCCGAACGGAGAGACATGTGAGCAGGAGCTCTTTCGTCGTCATGTTAGGATTATAGGCGTACCTCCGAGTTTCATAGCATTTTCTCCGACCCGTTGGTGTTGTAACCACGGGAGGGAGAAGTGTATGGGACAGAGAGCGTGGGCGGGAACAGTACACTGGTCCCGACCCCTCGTTTGGTTTCGGTTCGGGTTACCCCACCGATTCGCTTTCGATATACGCTAGCTTCACACGCCTGGTGTTAAATTGGTTTAAATACAATTTTAATACCCTATATATTGGGCCACGCACAATTAGCACTGTTCCACTGGTTCAGATGCGCCTTAATCCGCTCTAAAACCCCCTTTTTTGGTTGGTTACAGACACTTCGACATGGCCGCGAAGCGGGGTACCAAAGGTGTACCACACACGCTCAGTGAAGGCGACGCGACCCCTGGACAACGATCAGCGTCCCGGGACGACTCGCCCGAGGCAGGGCCCTCCCAGCCTGACGCGAATGAGCAAATGGTGCGGCTCATACGAGAGCAGCTACAACAGCTCCTCCCTACGCCACCCTCTAAGGCTTCGCCCCAGAGGAGACTGTCACTCTCGGACAAGTCCGAATGGGACGACCTTTCCGACCAGGAAACAACAGATTCGGAAGTGCGTGTGGGACGTAAACGAAAACGCCCCAAAAAGAAGTACTCATCAGGAGGCGATGAGTACTTCAAAGCACGCAACAAGGTCAAGAAAGTTAAGAAAACTAAGACCAAGTCAAAGGCCAAGAAAAAGAAATCAAAATCTTCTTCTTCTTCAAGCTCGTCGGGGTCCACCACAACAGACTCAGATTCTGACGACCCCCACACCGGCACATTCGCAGACATCACCCAAAAGGTGAAGAAAAAGATCAGGGCAGTAAAGAAAAGCAAGATTAACACTTGCTCTCTAATGCGAACGAACCTTAGGGGTCATTTTGACTCTTTCAAACCCGCCGAAACGCTAACAAAACTGGCGGAACTTTACACGGGCATTCGAGGTATCCCCGAAGCCACCATCAAAGAGATGGACGACGACGTCACAATGAGTGACGAACGCAAGAAATTTGAATCGTGTCTCCACACAGTTCATAAGGGTGTCCTGATAACCCTCTCAGCAATCATGCCCATAGCGAACCGCATGATGACGGGTAATAAATTTACAACCGTCACCGAAGATATGAACTCTGCCATTGCGGCGCTTACAGCGACCAGCAATTTTCTGTCATACAGACGGTTCGAAAATGTCTATAAATCGGTAACTACCGATGCTGGCAAAGAAGTCGCCCGTTCAAAGAAAGTGGTCGACAACGACGGCAAAGAGTATACTCTTTTTCTACCGCCAAAACCGATCAAGGGCAAGCCACTAGACCAGTCGAAGATGTTTGGAGGCCAGCTCCAATACCTCTTCAAGCAAGTCGAGACTAAGGCAAAACAGTCCAAACACCTAGACGGCAAGAAGGACACCAATTCGACTAAGTTCAAAAAGACCAGGTCGGATTTTCGGGGCCGCCGATCAGGACACTCGGCGGGCAGGTTCGGGTTCCGGAACCCCTCCTTCCAGCCGCGTGGACGAGGCCAACGCAACCAGTACGGTTGGAACGACGGCAACCGCCCCTTCCGGAGAGACAATGCTCCCCAGAAGCAGTTCCCCAAGCCGGCGAACAAATAAAGGAGGTAACACAACCCAGTGTAAGCACCTTTATAGCAGGGAATGTAATGAACCACATTCAAGATTGGGAAAACATTACTAATAACAATAATGTTCTCGATATAGTTAGAGGGGTCTTTATACCTTTCATAGAAACCCCCATTCAACACAGAACGCCATTCCCTTATCGTTTTTCGATAACGGAACAGCTTCAACTAGATTCTGAAGTAAATAAATTTTTAACCAAAGGCATTATTACACCCGTGCAACATACTCAGGGCGAATACATTTCCAATATTTTTTCAAGGCCTAAACCCAATGGCGACATTAGGATGATTTTAGATCTAACTACACTAAATGAATTAGTCGAATACAAACATTTCAAAATGTTCTCCTTAGAAACAGCACGCGATCTTGTGATGCCCGACGCTTGGCTGGCTAGTGTAGACTTAAAAGACGCCTACTACACGATCCCCATTTATCAAGCGCACAGGAAATTCCTCCGCTTTATTTGGAACAGACAACTATATGAATTTACTTGTCTACCCAATGGTTTAGCTTGCGCTCCGCGCATGTTTACTATGTTACTCAAACCAGTTTTTGCACAAATGGCCATTAAAGGCCACGTCATGTTTCCCTACATTGACGATTCTTTTATAGTAGCACGTACTGAAAATGATTGTTTATTAGCGATTACAGACCTTTGCCACTTGCTAACAAAGTTGGGGTTTTACATCCACGACTCAAAGTCCGTATTAAAACCAACAACGGTACTGAAATTCCTAGGTTTCTTCATAAATACAAACGAAATGACAATTTCGTTAACGAATGACAAAATTGAAAAATTTGTCTTAACCACAAAGCAATTATTAGCCATTAAACGACCAAAAATCAGACAAGTAGCAGTACTGATAGGACTTATGGTCGCATATGCACCAGCGGTGTTATATGGAAAAGCACATATCAAATCACTCGAAATTGATAAAAATATTGCTCTAACTAAAACAAAAGGCAATTTCGAAAGTCTTATGACTATCTCAAACGCGGGGCATGACAACATTCGTTGGTGGCTACAAAACATACATGACTCCACTAATCCCATCCGAATGGATGAACCCAACACAACAGTTACCACAGATGCCTCGTTGGAAGGCTGGGGAGCACATAAAGACAACATAGCTACAGGGGGCCGATGGCTCGATGATGAGATCCAAGACCACATTAATGTTTTAGAATTAAGAGCCATCCTTTTGGGACTGACAAGCTTAGTGAAAATACATAAACTCACAGTCCAGGTGCTAACGGATAATACTACAGCCATGGCTTACATTAGAAACATGGGAGGTACCAAGTCCTCAGCATGTAACACGATAGCAAAGTTAATTTGGGACTGGGCCGAACAACAAAATGTTTGGTTAACCGTTGCACATATTCCAGGATCAGAGAATACGTTAGCCGATATTAAAAGCCGCCATTTCCATGATCACTTGGAATGGTCGCTCAGTGACACCATTTTTGATTTCATTTGCCAAAAATGGGGAATTCCCGAAATAGACCTTTTCGCCTCAAGAAAGAACAAAAAACTTAACAAATACGTTTCTTGGCATCCAGAACCACACGCTTGGCGAGTGGACGCTTTTTCTTTAACTTGGAATAAAGTTTTCTATTATATCTTTCCACCATTCAGCCTAATCAGCAGAGTAGTCAGAAAGATCAGACACGACAGAACACACGCAGTGCTGATAGTCCCCGACTGGAACACACAGCCATGGAGGGCAGCAGTAACTTGGGAAACAAAAGACACTTTATCATTCCCAAGAGGACCAATAAACCTACAACATCAGGGAAAGGTCACACCCCAAGGCGACGTGTCAACAACCCCGTTGTTGGCATTCCTTTTCTGAGTAAATACTTAGAAAAATACGGGCTTGACAAAATTACTCAACAACGCTTAATTTCCCATGCCTGGAGACCAGGAACAGTGAAACTTTACTCAAACTACCTCAAGAAATGGGGCCTCCACTGTTTAATCCATAAGGTCAAGCCCATGGATCCCTCAATAGCCCAAGTGGGCAGATTCCTCCGAATGATGGAAGATCAAGGACTCGGGTATGGAGCCATTAATACAGCGAGGTGCGCTCTTTCTGTTATCCTACCTAGGATTGAGGGTCAGACTATCGGGAAACAAGAGGTCATACATTGGATTATGAGATCCATTTACCAACGCAACCCGCCAAAACCTAAGTACAGTCGTTTCTGGGACGTCTCTATGGTATTTAAACTTTTCCAGTCGTGGCCGGAAAACAAGCATTTGTCAGTCCAACAATTAGGACAGAAATTAGCGGTTTTATTACTTCTAGTTACGGGTCACAGAGGACAAACAATTGTAGCCCTCTCGTTGAACGGTCTCGACATAGATAGAACACGAGGCAACTTTTGACCTGGACAAATTGCTCAAGTCAAACAGAACGGGTGATCCGCTCTCCTCTGTACATTTAACGAGCTTCCACCAAGATAGGAAACTATGTGTAGTATCTGCCATTAGGGAATATATATCCAAGACTAAAGGATTACGAAATTCAAGACAACTTTTGGTGAGCTTTATTAAGCCACACAAAGCCATTTCTCGAGACACGCTCGCGAGATGGACAATTACGGTGTTAAAAGCCGCAGGCATTGACACCGAACGTTATGCGTCGCACTCAACTAGAGGAGCGATGGCTTCCAAAGCAAGGAAGTTGGGAATCTCCGTCAGGAGGATCCTGACACACGCCGGCTGGAAGACGGCGAAGTCGTTTGCAAAACATTACAACAAACGACTAGAAAAGGACAGCGGGATTGCCACCCGCCTACTCACCAGCTAAGAAGACCTGGTGAGAAGTACAATTTTCTAAAATTGTTATTATACTGACTATTATTGTATGATCATCAGATTTTTGGGGATAAAAGTAAGGCTACGTGAAGGTCTCCCTCGACCACGATCAGCCAGAGGCTTAGTACCGAGGTAAAATAGTATAGTTATACGAATCTTACCTGGTACAGATGATGGATAACTCTTGTTTTCCCGAGGTACAAGCCTCGGATGGTCGTGGGCTAGGGCCCACCCGCCACACCCTGCCACGACCATTCCGTTCGCTTCACCGAGAGAGAACTGGAGATTTCCATCATTAAGCTTACTTTTATCCCGATTAATTAGGTGAATGTTGCTGTACCCGGATGTTGCTTCCTTCTCCCTAGCCCACGACCATCCGAGGCTTGTACCTCGGGAAAACAAGAGTTATCCATCATCTGTACCAGGTAAGATTCGTATAACTATACTATCTGTGTGTAACAAAAATCATACAAAAAGTAAACCACAAACTATAGCTGTATTCACACGGGCAAAATCTAAAGCGATCTACAGAAGGCGATTTATATTAAGCGATCTATGCGCGCATTCACACGGGCTGAGTTTCAAAGTGTGTCGTATTTTACACAGACAGTACTTAGGGCGGTTTAAGGCGGAAGTGGATATCTGCGCATGAGCAAGTCCAGACTAACCAGCGCCAGTTTGGGTTCGTCGATGACGGCCGAGAGAGTGTGGGTTCGACCTAGATATGTATGGACTGAATCGTATTGGTTTGGATCAGTCAAAACTTCTGCTGGGCAGTG
Source organism: Branchipolynoe longqiensis (assembly GCA_030323885.1). Classification (NCBI taxonomy): domain Eukaryota; kingdom Metazoa; phylum Annelida; class Polychaeta; order Phyllodocida; family Polynoidae; genus Branchipolynoe; species Branchipolynoe longqiensis. Next base: position 142,206,663 of record CM059186.1, read on the forward strand.
AAACCCTACAAAAAAATTATGAAAAAAATATATGTGCACCTCTAGCAGGTTCATAAAGCAAATTTACCGGAAAGTCAACACACTCAGGTCTCGACTGTCACGTTTCCCTCGACTGCGCATGCGTGTGATCTCATAAATAAAACGTTTCAGCGTAGATCGGTTCCTGTAGACCACCTTGGTAAGCGTTTTACATTAAACGATTTATATGAATCGATTCAGCCCTAAAACGCCTCAGCCGTGCATTCACACGGCAAATCTGAGTCGAACTACACAAGTGGTTTTGCGTGAGGCATTTTAACTCGCCCGTATGAATACAGCTTATGGCTATTTGCTAAACTAAGAAACTATATGACACAAGATATGTCAATAAAAATCTTCAACGGCATGGTGCTCCCCTACTTTGACTATGGGGATGTGATTTACATGGGTGCTGAAAAAGAGCTACTAAAAAAATTGCAGATATTACAAAATAGGGCCCTAAAAATCTGCCTGAAAGTAGACAAACTACACCCCACTTATGACCTACACAAAAGAACTAAAGTAAAGCTACTAGAAAACAGAAGAATAATCCACCGAAAAACATTAGCATATGGATATAGCCAAGACATTAAGCGTCTAACCCAACCACTAAGGGACACCAGAGCAAGCAAGGCACCACTACTAAGGCAGATCAGAAGCCGGATCAAAGCCCATGAAAGGAGCACGCTGGAAATGGCTGCCAAGGCATGGAATGCCCAAATGGTGAAAGAAAGACAAATCCCTGACCTAAAAACATACAAAAAATATCTGTGCAAAATAAAAAATGGAAACCCCAACTGAACTGCACCACAAGGGGGCAGGTGATATGTCACGGCCCACCAACTGGACAGCCCAGGGCGAGACAACCGGAAATATAAAAGCCAGATAACATATCCAACAACAATATAAATCAATTCAAATTCAACAAACATAACTGAACCATCTATTACGTAGAAAAAGCGGAAAACTCTTCCCAAGAAAACCCCAAAACACTAACATAGAACCTTAATAAAACAACTAACATAGTAATAAGAATAGAACAAAATTACGACGAAACATACCAACAGACTATCTATCTGCTACTGAAATGCAGACAATCAAATGTCTTACCAAGCAGTAGCTGCTTGGTAAGACAACACCAAAACTACAGCTGGCCAGCATTGAAAACAAGCCTAGGTACCCGGGCTTACATGCTATGGACAGTATAAATACAGCCTCAATTAAAAAAAAAGAAAAAAAAGAAATCGCCCCAAAAGCAGGGGCCTATGATAGATAAGTATTCAAACAATATATTTAGCATATTAGATTGCAAAATTATGTGGTTATTTCTATAACCCAGTCTTTCAATACGTTTTCTAATGGGTTGTTTGGCAGTGTAGCATAAACAAAACTGATAAATATTGTATTAATATGCATGATCTGATATATGCATGATGTAGTCTAACGTGGTCACAATGTGTTTTATTACAGAGCAACTGATTGACTACTTCAGTGCATTCGGAAAAGTGAGGAACGCACAGTTAATGTTTGTAAGTATAAAGAAGAATACCTGTTGACTAAAAGTAAAAGCATTTACTCCTCCAGAAATATTGAATATAAAGATACAATCCATAGTAGAACCTAGATAAAAGATTCACCCCGTACTTGCAGTACAGGGGTGAATACACACCCTATATAAAAGCTGGCGAAAATTGCTTTAGTGTGGAACAGGAAGTAGAAACTCTGGTTCCAGTATCAAATGGCTACCCATATCGGCAGAGTTGGTGAAATGGGAGAGAATGCAAAAACACAAGATGGCGGCGATAAAACGTCGGTTTTATTTGTAAAATTCCTTAAACTACATGTTTTATTATATATTTCAAATCAAAACTAGAGGGTGAATATGAAGATTTATGTGAAGAATATATTTTGCTTCTTAAATTAAGAATTTACCAGCTCAATTCATTTCCCCGCCATGTCGAAATTCTTCACCTGTTTTTCTAATAGGTTGGTTTTCACCCCTGTACTGGATGTACGGGGTGAATGCTTTATCGAAGTAGAACCATGCCCATCTACATCGTCGGATTTAGACTAGCAAAATGATGTGGCTGTACCACCTCATGTAGTTTATTTAATCAATCTTTACCAATTTACTAAGAATGACTGCCTGGAATTTGATTTTCCTTGACCACAATTTCTAAAATTTTGAGATTTTTAACTTCATATGTGTATTTTGACAAATATTTGATTCTGTGCTTTTACACTCTGTGTAAAACTGATGGTTAAATGAAAATGGACAGAATACAAGTTAAACACTTCTCACCATGAATATCGCCTTAGTTGCCGACAAGGCATAAAAGAACCACCGATCAATCAATCATGTTTGCCTAAGAGCTCAAATACAAACGTCTCTTTAACTACGTAGATCTGCATTTCTTGCTCCGTCTATCCATTCCAACTGAAATTGCATCCACCTTACATCCACTTTGTTAATCATAGAGTATGTTGATTTCAGAACCCTAAAACCGGGTTGAGCCGAGGCTACGGTTTTGTACAGTTCCAAAACGAAGCACCAGTAACTGAGATTCTAGCCAAAGGATCACACGTTCTAGAAGGAACAGATGTAAGTTCTAAACGGGCTGTTAATAATAGCTAGTTATTTGGGGATATGAAATAGAAGGGAAATAGTTCATCTAGCCTCTATTTAACACGGAGTGTTGTACTGATGTGGTCCTGATTCCACTGTAAACTAATATTGCAATATGGTTGTAAAATGCCGGGTTCAAGCAATAAAATCAACGAGTACATACTTAAACGATGTATTTTTTTTTAAATTCTCCTTTTAAATGTTTTTAAACGTATCGTCTTTCTTTATATAGATAGAATAATCTTTTATCCAAACAGAATCCATGTGTCCATTTTCATTTTAGATGTACTTTCATCATAGACCTTTTATATGGATGTTTTCTTCATTCCGTTATAGATGAGGGTCAGACCTACGACTGAGAGATCCCCTGACCACAGAACTACCTGAATGATGGGATGAGTACCATCACCGCGAAAGAAGTATGAGTGGGAAAAAAAGATAGTATAAATGTTTTGACTAAATGCTGAGAGCGGTTGTTGAAAAACAACAACTTAAAAAACAAACAAAAGACAGTGACAATAAAAATATGCGATATGTACAAACCATTTGGTTATCATTTTCTCCTTGAACTCGAACTTCTTAATGTGATATTAGGGAAGAAAACCATTAGAATAATCATGTACAATATTGTACGTACCAGTCGGGAACTATATATTGTCAGATTTACTTTATTCGCTAAGACAGAATCAATTGATATTAAGTATCTAGCAAGATAAATTTCACGAATAAAGAAATCACAAATTGATATAGTGCTTAAATATTGTTTATTCTATATGTTACCTAGATTTCATGGACGAAATACAACTTACATAGTACTTAAATATCGCTATGTACTTAATTATATATATAGCACCACCAAAAATATATCTATCCCCCACATATGAGAAATTATGTCTGGAAATATCCAAGTCTTTTCACAAATTTTCTGAGAGCAGTTGCTCGAACACATCCTCGTCAGCTTTAGGTTGTATGATCTCCTTTAACCGCTCCAGACATAGTGTCGCAACAGCTTCCAGGTCGTGCTGAATTGGCAAGAGAAACGGGGAAGTAAATAAATTATCGCTGAGCAAAACTGCTGTAAATTAAAAGGTTTGATAAATAATTCAGTTGAGGAGTTCTAATCATTTGCGCAGTCGATTGATGGGGATGAAAATCAGGTCAAGTGGATGACGTCCTTAAAAGAGCAATTTCCGCGCTCACACACATGCATTAATTTTGGAATGTTTTTTCCACAGACAATTCCAAAGTTCGCTTCTTAAAAAAGAAGAAAAGTTACTTCAAACTAAACAAAAGTAGGCTATAATAATTAATTCAATGTCTTTATCTATCTAAAGACCCACACACAAGATACGGATTTGAATAACTTATGAAAATGCGATCAGTTTAAATTAGTTTACCACTGAATCTTGTTACAATGGGTGACATACTTAAACCAGCAGTGAGATAACAGTGTCAAACATAAGCAGAATATTTGGAGTCATCCTTTCTTGATTTAACGATATACATTTTCACACAAAGGTTTGTCAGGACAAGAATACAATAATTAGTCACATGACCGTGGGCTATAAGCCCATTAGACTTGATGGCAGGCCCTTGGACACGGTTCACGTGACGTTGTAGATGCACATTGATTTGATTCTCTACTACTTTACATTTATTGCAAATCGGTGAATTGGAGAAAAAGAAAACTAACAGGATTCGGTCTGTACCTGCAGTATATGAAGTCCCTTCTGTGTGGTCACAATGACTTCCTGTAGGCCGTCACAGGTCATATCCGCCACATCCAGTCCCATGACGGGATCAGCAAAGCTTCGCTGCCACAAGAGCTTAAACTCTCCCTCGGCCAGCGTGGCTTTGCCGGTGTCCGCTGAGGCGTCATGTTCAGGGGACGTGGATTGTGACGGTGCTGGAGCAGCCGGGCTTGTCTGCGAAGTGGTCAACCCCGGCTTACCGACAGCGCTGCCAGCGTTCAAATCTTTGAGTCCTGACTTCTGTCTTTGGTCTGGGTAGTATTTGTAGACCAACACTTCCTGTGAATATGAAGCATGCTATTCACCATTAGTTGATACCGAACTGCGGCAGGTGTCGCTAATATCGCATATTTCTGGGTCATACTTTCCAAGTTTCCCCATTTCCAAGGCTTGATTTACATCATGTATTACGCATATATATCAAATTTTATATATAACAATTATAATCTTATATATGTATACAGTAAACCCTCTTTAAAGACAGGATGGCCAAATGAGTTAGAGCGTCCGTCTCCCATGTTGGTAGATCGTGGGTTCGAATCCTGGTCGAGTCAAACCAATGACTTAAAAATTGATACTTGTCGCTTCCTAGCCAGACGCTTGGCATTGCTAGGATAGGGCAAGGAGCAGTGGAATGAGGAAGACCAGTCTACGACTGAAATTTCCCCTGCTTAAACAACTAATGTACCAAAAACAAAAAACTTAAATCGACCGACCTTGGGACCGACTATAAGTGGTCTATTTAGGGAGGTGGTCGGTTTAGGGAGTTAGAATATGGTTACAATGGTATTGTTGGCACCCAAATAAAGCGATCGATATAGGGGAGTGGTCGATCTGTGGAGGTGGTCTGTTAGGGAAGTTTTACTGTTTATATAATCAGCAGGAATAATATTAGCAGAGAAAGAAACCAGACGAGTTTGGTTGAAGAGAATAAGTTACAAATCCTGCCAACCTAGGTGGCATTTGAACGCGCGCAGGTGGCGCCAGGTGAGAGAAAAGGGAACTAGTCCATATATAACGTATCTAAGCAGAATATAATTTAACTGAGGGAGGAAACATGTAATCTATTTATACTCCCATAATTAATTATAAATCATATATATTCTGGGCTTAACCTTTCTTTATTTGTTAATATTTTTCTTTCTGATTCGAGTCAAATCTGCTTTAAAATACAAGTAGATTTTTTAAATATATAAAACAAAAACAATAAAGCCTGGAAGAAGGTGAATGAAATTACCTGGCCATATGTTCCTATCATTACTTCATTTTCGCCATCAAAGTCTATGTCGCATATCTTGACGCACAGGACGGCATCATACTGTGCAGATCTGGGCAACACAAGCGGCTCAACTAATCCCCGGTCGATGATGCTCCTAGAACAAAAATTAAGACAGTTTTGTCCTGTTCAATATCTTAACAGAATAAATAATCACAAACAAATATCCAGGCCATTCTCTTTGGCCGTAAAAGTAGCTGTCGTTCCAACGATTTCTAAAACTAAAAATTGATCATTATTTGAATAGGGAATTAAAATTAAGAATATATTATTTTGATATTCTTCAACCATTGATGAATATATATTGAGCAGTGGAGTGTAACATTCCAGAGATAGGAGCGAGTTGCTTGCTATTTTAAAAGTAAAGCTTGTTTTATTTCTCGACGCCTCTAGAGCACATTGATTTTTTTTATCATTGGCTATTGGACGTCAAACATATAGTCATTCTGACATATTTCTTTGGAGGAAACCTGCTGCTGCCAAATAGGCTACTCTTTCCGATAAGCAGCAAGGGGTCTTTTATATGCACTTACCCACAGACAGGACATCACATACCACATCCTTTAATGAAGCAGTTGTGGACCACTACTTGCCCAAACTACAAATGGGTCCACTGAGCAGGATCGATAGGATGACCTACACATTTTACACATGCCAATTATGGTGAGTAAATGGTGACTAAAGTGACCGTCAATTGCTCACCTGTACACGACTGTCGGCTCTATGGCACTAGCTACTACAAGATGCAGATCTGGAACATCTCCACCGGCAGAATTGTCATCTTCTGGATCGATGACTACAACAAGAATAAACACTTTTCTAAGCGTACGATCCAATTATCTTTCTCTTCTTCCCCCCCCCCCCTTTTTTTCTTTTGAAGAAGAAGCCAGAAAGAAATACTCAGTGGGCCTTGGAATTAGCGACTGCATGGCTAACTTTATTTGTAATTTGGAAAATACAAGGTTAACAATTGTAATATAAGACTGGTGATATGTAGTTCCCTGTGCACTGCTCGTACCCCGCTCCCAAAAAATACTTCCAACCAATCATTGGTCATAACATATTATCTAAGGCAAAATATAGGTCTTGATAGTGTACACTACGGACTAGCTATATATAGACATCAATCATTGTGAATGCTTAAGGCCTCCGTCTCGTGCTTCCATGAGCACCTATGATCTACATCCCACCAATTGTTATCCTAATCCGATATCCCTAAAACCATCAATTTATAGCCTTAATACAAATACACCATGATCTTACCCCTGATATTAATGGCTTAAAAAAAAAGAAGCACAAGTTAGGTTTATTCAGGAAACAACTTCTGTTATCAGTGTCGAGGCACTGGTCTTCCGACAATGCAACATTAAAGTTTTACATAATTGGGTTTGCTGTATGAAATAGCATGGGTAGAATTAAACAATAGTTATACATCTTGTTACCCACCAGAAATAATTGTAGACAATTATTGTGACATCAAATCGATTCATTACTTATAATTATGAGTTGAGTGGATTCGGTTAGTAGGTGTTCTGAATGTAATGTTCCTAGAACAAACACTTCGGTAATGAGTCAAATATAAGCTATCATTTGTGAAGGATTAATGAATATAAAATATTAGCGATTTCTAAAACCATGCATAAAAGGATAGAACCTACCTTGTTTGACAAAACTCGGACAAGGAATCGACGTGTGTAAGGTGAAGAGGTGCAACGCAGATATCGGACTGTCAAAGTCCATTTCCCATCTGCTTATAATTTCTTCAGTTACAAAAAATAAAATGAATCAGTTTAACATCGGATTCAAGGACCAAAATCCATACACAATCTTGTTGTTTTATAGATAAAGGATTTAAATTCAGTGAAATACATATATTTATTTCACCGAATGTTAGCAGAATTCGTTCACAACCAGCCGCCCTCCTGATATGACCTTAGATGTTATTAGGACGTAAAACTCCATCAAACAACATAATAACAGCTGAATGCAAAATTGAATAAATTGTTCACTAACATTTGCATAATCACATTCACATAAACAAAATTCAAACTGTCCGAGCAGTTAATCATTTCTTTTCTTAAACAAAACACAAGCAGAGAGCAATGAAACAAATTAATTTCTACATATTTGGCTGTTATTTGCAGCAGGCCTAACTTAGTAGAATCCATGTTGACAATATTTATTTTTTAACTCATGGAAAAAACAACAATCAGTATACCCCATATCGTCCAACATATTCTTTAAATCACCCCCCCCCCCCACCAGATCCCCTTAACGGTGAAAATTTGTTTACCCTTTGTGATTGTGTTGACGTGGAACACTCTGAATATCCCACTCTGACATCCAATTGTGGAGACACGGCGTTGATAGTCATCATACGATCTGCACTGCATACACGTGACGCTAAGGCGGTACGGAGGCACAATTAAACAACGATGTAGAACATTTATTTTATGTAAGTAATATTCCCGACAACACAACACATGTGGTTTATGACACAACAATGATTAAATAATGAAAGCTTCTTACAATACTGCTATCTGAATCAATTGTAAACGATAATAACGAATATAATCACAATGGTATTTAATACCTTGCATGTATTCCATTACGCAAGTTAATCTCTGTACTTCCGTCTATTCTTTGGTCATATACAGGCCAATTATCTTTACTTACGGACTTGGCATTTGTGTGAACTCAGGGAATATATCCTCTGTAGACTCTTCGTTGAATAAATGCTTCTCCTGAGGAAAACGGAGAAATATCGCTTTTACTTATAAGTGAATGAGGTGAAAATCTAGACTTTCACTAACATCATAGGATATTTAAATCGAATCACACAGACATATGCTAAGGAGATATCCTGATAATAAGATGAGATTGGAAAAGTAGCACATTGCACATTTATTATATGCGTTGAAGTGGTAATTAAACCATTGCATCAGCTTCCTGTCAATTTTCTTTTATATAATTGTCGATAGGATAAATGTAAGAACTGGCATCACTTAAACAAGCTGCTGAGGCAGTATGTCCTTCAGTTGCTAAGCCACAAGTTCAATGTATTCTCTTATATTCTCCCAAATGATACAACTATAACTTACAAACACCAGCATATACAGTGAAACCTCTCTATTCCGACCCCTCCACAGATCGACCACTCCCCTATATTGATCGCTTTATTTGGGCCCCAACAATACCATTGTAAGGGTATTATAACTCTCTAAAGCAACCACCTCCCTAAATGGACCACTTAAAGTCGGTTCCACGGTCGGTCGATTTAGAGAGGTTTTACTGTAATACATACCGGATAGGACTATCCTCCTCTTTTTCGCATAAGTATATGGATAATTTGATAGAAATATATATTTTACTGAGGGCCAAAAACCGCCTTCCAAGGGTGACTCATGCGCGAACTTACCTCACGGTATAAGTGGATCTTTCTGTCGCTTCCTCCAAGCAGAAATACCACCTCTGGGCTGTCACAGCTCATTAGTCTGCAGTGATCAAACTAGAGTAAGCACATATTACACGAAGGATTTCTTATCTTTTTCAGGATATATTACATTGTTCCAGTTTATATCAATTCTCTCCAGTCTCAAACATTATTATTATAGCATCCATTAAAAGAGCGAATTTTGTGCGTTAAATAGTTAGCCATTTAGATATTCTTACGGAAAAGCAAAAGTATAAAATCCTACAGCTTAAACATTATTATGTTGAATATGGTATTGCAGGCGATACTCGTCAGCAAGTACTGACTATTCGCATGTCCACTTCTGTACACCTTTAAAATATAGATACACTGAAACATTCAAAGCTACGTATTACAATAGCTGTCTATGCAAAAGTTGCATCTATGAGGTAGATAAGTGGCATTCAACTGCATATACAGAAGAAGTGAACTAATAAGGTAACTAAAGTAATGGGCAAAGAAATGCAGTTATATTTATTATTATTATTATTATTAAACTCACTCAGTATGATAGAGTTGATAAGGTGTAAACTCCAGTCTTAAGTTCTGACATCCCACTGTTGGCGGTTGAAAAAAAGATGAACATTTAGACCCTATGTCTGATATAATTACGGTAAAACCTCTCTACCCGACCACCTCCACAGATCGACCACTCCCCTATATCGATCGCTTTATTTGGGTACCAAACGATCGCCCATACAATACCATTGTAACGATTAAAAAACTCCCTAAACCGACCACCTCCCCAAATGAACTATTGAAAGTCGGTCCCATGATCGGTCGATTTAGAGAGGTTTTACTGTGATACGCGACGAAAGAGGAAGAGGCCGAGGTGGAAGAAACAGCAGTTTATTAGAGAATAAAATGTGAGACATAGGATAACAGCAGAAAACAATACTATGAGTAAATGGAGACACAAGAGAACAATACTATGATCAATGAGCAATGAGAGAACAATACTATGACTACAGGGCAACAAGATCTAAGGTAATCAGGGTAATGAGCCCCGGATGGTAAGAGAGTTCATGGGGGGGTGGTAATGGCACGTATACATGCACCGCCTGGGAGGCCCATGTCCCTTGGTCCATGATGTCGGGGAGGGGGACACCGGCACATTGGCAGGGCTGGGCGGCACCTCGCCGGAGGCTGTGTAAGGTGAAGGTGTCCAGAGCCAGGACGGGGAGGGCGCGGAGGATGGTTGTCAGGGTCCGAGGGTCCAAGGGGCGGCCCAAGGGCATCATGAAGGTTGGGTCAGAGGCCGCGGCCGGCACCAGGGCGACGGCTCTGTTCCAGGCGGCGACGGGGCAGAGCCGGGATCCCAAGGAGGCTGGTATGAAGAGCGACACCGCTCCAGAGGGTCCGGAGATGGTTTTGGAGCTCTGGAGGGTCAGGAGGAGGGGCCGCTGGGAGCGGGGACCAAGTCGGCGCGTGTGATGGTGTGGGGGCCGCCCCACTGTCCCCGGAACTTGGCGAGAGCAGGCTGGACTGCCGCAGCATGCTGTAATACCCGAGGAGGAGGGCTGCCCAAGGTACGACGCCCGAGGCCCGGCCGAGGCGAGGTAGCCAGCGACAGCGGTGAGGTGCTCTGGCGTGAGCGGCGCTCTGGCGTGAGCGGCGGGGTGCCGGATATGCGCCAAGGCCCGCTGGCCTTCGCGACAGACGTCTTGCGCGAGGCGTGAGACGAATGCCGAGGTGGCGCCCCCGGCAGCCTCGACCCAGGAGCGGGCGCTGGAGAGAGCGTTCCGGATGGTGGTGGTGGTGGTGATGGTGGTGGTGGGGGGGGAGGTTGGGGGGCGCCATGGAGCCGGGGTAGAGGGAGGCAGTGTAGACAGCCACCTCAAAGTCATAAGGAGCCAGAGCATCGAGGTCGTGGGCCGGCATGAAGCCGATGTAGGCCTCGGCCTGGCGACGCTGATTCCTCCAGGTCGAGGTGAGGTGGAGTCCGTCGACTGCGGCGACCTCCAGGGTGGTGAAACCTGTAATAAGAGGCCAGGGTTGAAGGGGAAGTCGTTGTGGCAAGGGCTCACTTAGGCGAGCCCGAGGCGGGCGACTTCGACCCGGGCGGCCCCGGGCTTGTGGACCACCAAGATGGTGAACGAGCCAGCGGTTGTCATGAGCCAGAGCTGCCGGGCGCAGGTCCAAAGGGTGGCGTCTCAGGGACACCCAGACTCGAGCGAGACGGCGGAGGCCATGTTGTTTGTGTTCACAACCACAGTGGTGCCGGCAATGTCCTCAGGGAGGAGTGCTCGAAGGCCGACCACGAGGTTGACCGTCTCCAATTCGTGGATGCTGAGGAAGCGCACCCGAAACGCCTCGGAGTACCCTCGGTCGTAACACCTCATCGGAGAGTAGGCCCCGCCGCTGGTGAGGCAAGAGTCACACTCTATCACCAGGCGGTGGGACTCGGGGCCGCGGAGCAGGTGGAGGCCGTTGGAGGCACGGCTGTAGAGAGCAAACCACCTCAGGTCGCGGCAAGCCTCGTCCCCGAGGGTGAGGGAGGCGGCTCTGGAGCAGCTGCGCAGGGCAGCGAGTAGCCGGCTCATAAACTTCCTCACAGGAAGTATGCAGCTGCCGACGTGGTTGAGGCGCCCCAGGACACTCTGGAGCTCACGGCGACCGATGGTAGGGTGGGCTATCCGGGCCTCGCAGTTGACCACGAGAGCCTAGACTTTGTCGGGGGCGACACGTATGGTCATCGCTTCGCTGTCGAGGGCGAAGCCGAGCTAGGTAAGCCGGATCGCCGGGGGGTGACACTTCCCGGGGGCGACCTCCAAGCCGAGGGAGGCCACCAGATCGATGAAGCCGTCGAAGGCCAGAGGTAGGTCCGCTCGCATCCGACAAAGTTGTCGACGTACACGAGGGCATGGAAGGCCTCGCGCTGGAGGATCCAAGCGACGGCCGGCCACGGTGACCTGGACGCAGGCATCCCCGGAGGATCGGCAGCCATAGGGGAGGGCAAGGTCGACGTACCTCGCCCCGTCCAGGGTGATCCCGTCCAGAGGGCAGGTTCGGGGGTCGGCCTGGAGCTGGCGGTAGGCTCGGGATATGTCGGCCGTCCAGGTGTAGGAGCTGGGCCCTTCCCAGAGGAGGCAGCGCCCCATGTCGGCCATGCAGGGGAGCCTGTAGGTGTGAGGCTTCCTTAGGTACTGACGACGGGGGAAGCCGGCGTTCACGCTGCCTCCGGGAGGGTAGGAGAGGTCGACGATGACCCGCCTCTTTCCGGGGTCGGACTTGGGCCGGGAACGTGGAAGGGGCCGGTGAGGGCACCGTGAGTGAGCTCGGTTTCCACGAAGTGGCGGAGGTGGACCTCGTGCTCCCAGGCCTCCCGGTGGTTGAGGTATGTGGGGTGAGGGCGGGACATGGGCAGAGTAGTTGGCCAGGAAGCCAAACTCGAGGAGGTCAACTATGTCGAGGTCATGGTACTCCCGGAGCCAGTCCCGCCAAGCGTGGGATATGGAAGCCGGAATAGAGGGGGATGCGGGTGGCCAAAAAATTAGGAAGGCCCGCATCCCAGAGGGCCACGCAGGCCCGGGTGAAGGTGGGGTAACGGGCCCACCCCTCGCCGGAGGCCAGATGGAGAGGAGGGTGGGGCGGTAGTCATGGGGGGTGGGGCTGCAGGAAAGGGCAGTGGGGAGGGTATCCTGGAGTGGGCTGGAGTGGTGGCGGGGGAGGATATCCGGTGAGGGGCGGAGAGAGTAGCGCCGAAATGGGCGGGGCAGGTAGGGGCGGTGAGCGCGAGGTCGGGCAGGGGGTCGGGAATGGAAGCCGGATTATGTAGGCGGTGTCGCCGGCCGATGGGCAGCGGGAATGAGATGGGTGGCGCCAGCCCCCCCATCCCCCCACCCCAGGTGGAGGGGTGGGGTGGTTGCAGATGGCGGCGACTCTGGCGGCGGGTAGTGGAAACTCCAGCGTCTGAGACGCGGCCTGATTGGTTATGTAATACCCAACCGTCGGCGGGTGGGGCGCGAGATCTGACGAGGTGGGAGAGTCGGGTGTGAGAGTACCACATGTGGCGGCCGCCGCGGGGGGGCGTAATGGAGCCGGGCATCTCTCAGTCGGGGGGTAAGGACTAGGTGGAGGAAGTCGCGGAGGCGGAGTCCGGGGTGGAGCGTTCGGCGGCTCTCCTGGTTCCACGACGGCCGGCAGCACGGCCTCGTCCACGAGCTATGGATGGCATGCTGGCGGTGGCAGAGACGGTTGTAGGCCTGGGAGTGTCGGTCCAGGGGCGTGAATGTAGGCCCGGGAGGTATCGTCGGGAAGCGCCAAAACAAATGAGCAGCAAGACAGGGTAACCGGAGGAGAGCCAGAGGCCGAGTGGCCGGAGGCAGCGGCGAGGCCCGGTTATAAGGGGCCGGGACGTAACTGCCAACTGTCGTGCGGGGGAAGAGAGATGGGGGGTCCTCATCCTCCGCCGCGAATCAAACGCAATGCAAGCATTACGACCAATTGTCTAGAAGTATGCTCTCGACTTGCTTACATGCTATGCTGTCCAAATTGAATTCGGAGCCCGGCTCTACTTCTGAATAAATATTGAGGTACTTGTTCAACTCGTTGTTCGAAGTCTAGAAAATGGATACCAAAATGAGTTACTAACATTAACAAGAAATTGTAGGATGTAGATAACACAATTGAATACTTTAGCAGGTGGAAAATCATGGATTCGATTCAAAGGGTTCATATGCACTATAATTGTTAAGGCCGGAAGACCAGCGCCTCGGTGCTGAAAAAAGATGTTATTCAACCGGAATAAAAATTTGGAAAAAAAGGGTCGTATATCGACTGTCGCAAATTCGAAATTTACCCAATTTACTCAACACAATACTTACCTTTACAAATGTTATGCCAACAACCCAACCGTATTGTCTGCTGAATGCATCGATGGAAAGGATCTCAGCATCTCCTAAAAGTATGAAATTACGGTTACCAATTAATTTAATAAGTCTGTTAAAACTAAATCATAGCCAGTTGTACAATGAAGAAGCAATAAATTTTTCTTTAAACATACAAATGATTAAACTATGTTGTGAGTAGTGAGTAACTCACTACTGACAACATAGTTACTCCCACAGCCCCGATCCTGAACTGAGTCAGGCTCAGAGGTGAATCTTTTCCCACTTATATCTCCTGGCAATATAGATAAAAGATTGACCCATACTCTGGGTAGGGCTCTTAGACATAGTTAGTATTAGATAAAAGATTCACCCCTACTATAAGTATGGGGTGAATCTTTGATAATACCCCATACACACTAGGCCTGCATTTGCTTCACGACCATTTCGCGACCACCATATGACTGGTCGGTGACCATTTTGGGAGGTTTTGGTCACAAGGAGGTTGCAGCTGCTACACTTGCAACTTCCTTGTGACCAGTGTGGTCGGTGAATGGTTGCAAGAAGTTGGCGACCACTTGGTGACTGCCATGACACGAGCGTGAGACTTTTGGTCGCCGAACGGACACCGACTAACTCCCCTAAACATCGGCAACCGCCACGCCAGGAACATCAGAATTTTGGTCGGTGACCGTTCGGCGACCAACCTCCTTAAACATCAGCGAGCAGTTGGCGACCATGTCTTTGATTCAATGTAGTGAGTTGGTCGCCACCCTTTTGGTCATAAGGTGGTTGCAAGCGAATGCTGGCCATAGTGTGACTGGGGTATAAGTTAGTATGGGTGATACCCCAGTCACACTACGGACAGCATTCACTTGCGACCTCCTTATAACCAAAATAGCGTCGACCACCTTGCAACTGACTCGCTACATTGAATCAAAGATGCGGTCAGCAAGCAGTGGGTAGGGTGATACCCCAGTCACACTACGGTCAGCGTCTGCTTGCGACCTCCTTACGACCAAAATAGCGCCGACCTCCCTGCGACTGACTTGCTACATTGAATCACAGATGCAGGAAGCGGTGGGCGCCGAGCAGTGGGTGACCGTATCGGCGACCGCTCGCCGATGTTTAGAGAGGTTGGTCGGCGACGCCGAACGGTCGTCAACCGGTCACCGACCAAAATTCTGATGTTCCTGGCACGGTGGTCACCGATGTTTAGAGGGTTTGGTCGCTGACCAAAATTCTCATGCTCCTGGCATGGCAGTTGCAGTGTGGTCGCCAACTTTTCACGACCACTCACCAACTGCAAGGCCAAGGAAGTTGCAAGTGCAGCAGCTGCAACCTCCTAATAACCAAAATCTACCGAAATGGCCAACCACTCTCCGACCGATCATAAGGAGGTCGTCTGGTGGTCGCCAACCTATCATAAGCGAACACAGGCCTGGTGTATGAATGTTTGTTAGTTTGATGTACTGTAGTATTGACAGTGACAATAACATTGTACTACCTACTGCGGTACTGTACTGGCTGGATAAAAGATTCACCCCGTACTTGCAGTACAGGGGTGACAACCAACCCAATAGAAAAACTGGCGAAGAATTTCGACATGCTGGGGAAATTAGCTGAACGGATAAATTCTTAACTTAAGAAGCAAAATATATTCTTTATACATGTCTTCATATTTACCGGCCACTTTTGAGTTGACAAATATAATAAAACATACAGTTTAATAGACTTTAAAAGTAGTACTCGGCAGCATTCTATCACCACCATCTTGTCTTTTTGCATTCTCTCCCATTTCACCAACTCTGTACCGACATGGGTAGCCATTTGATACTGGAGCCAGAGTTCCTACTTCCTGTTCCATGCTAAAGCAGTTTTTGCCAGCTTTTATATAGGGTTTGTGTTCAACCCTGTACTGCAAGTACGGGGTGAATCTTTTATCTATGTACTAGCAATAAATAAGGCAGTTGCGGCCGTACGAATAGATCGGTGTCTATTCGTATGGCGGTAGTCACGTGACGTAGCTTGACCCAGATCTTAATCAGCCGTACAAATACTAGTCTAGTTGATATAAGCGAGTTCAGCATTGACCGCGCGCATGTGCGGGTCCGACTTCCGGTCGGCGATGTCGGGATAAACAAAGCCACGTTTTGCACTGCACGTATGGCCGTGAGCAATCTTCTTACAGAAAAAGTGAAATATCTCTAAAACTACACCACCTAGAAACAAATCGTTTGGTACACATATAGAAAACATGTTTACCAAGAAGATTATATTAAATTGATAAGGTTAGGGTTCTGGATTCCTATTAATTTTGAATAAAACTAACGTTTCGCACTGCGCGTTCCAGCAAACTCAATGGCCATGAGCAATCTTCTTACAGAAAAAGTGAAATATCTCTAAAACTACACCACCTAGAAACACATCGCTTGGGACACATATAGAAAACATGTTTACCAAAAAGATTATATTAAATTGATAAGGTTAGGGTTCTGGATTTTTATTAATTTTGAATAAAACTAACGTTTTTCACTGCGCATAGTCATGCAGTGATGATGCACGTGGGTTTGTTTATCCCGATTAGGTACCCCGGAATCCGCCGGGAGCGCCACTGTCGCGGTGCGATAAAACTCGTACAACTTCTAGCGACTTTCTGAGCAGCCCAGTCATGTCGGAAAACGGCACCACATGTGCAACACATGCACACTGCATTGACTGCTACATCTGGGTTTGAACCACAACAGACTGGGGCACAGATAGAGACCATTTTCAGTGCTGTGTGACATTTGAAAGGCATTTTACCAAGCCATTCAAGTCTTCAGATGCAGAAATCAGAGCTAAGACTGCCGGGAAAGTGCATGTTAACTATCATAATGGGAAACTTTAGCATTTTATCTTCCTAAAACTGGTCTTACATTGACTCTAACTGGAATCGCAACTCTACAATTTGATGGCCAAAAGTTGGTGTTTTGACTGGATTCTGACTCACGCGCGGCCCCCGCGGCCCGCAGGAGGGTCGAGGGATGCGTCGGGTACAGTAGTAATTAAATCAACGGTGTTTGGTGGTGTTTGGTTGAGTTGTTGTTGGTTGGGTTGTTGTTGGTTGGGTTGTTGTTGGTAGGGTTGTTGTTGGTTGGGTTGTTGTTGGTTTGGTTGTTGGTTTGTTTGATGTTGTTGGTGGTTTGGTTGTTTTGACTGGATTCTCTAGTTGAGTGACTCATGCGCG
The DNA here is from genome assembly GCA_030323885.1 of Branchipolynoe longqiensis. Taxonomy (NCBI): domain Eukaryota; kingdom Metazoa; phylum Annelida; class Polychaeta; order Phyllodocida; family Polynoidae; genus Branchipolynoe; species Branchipolynoe longqiensis. The sequence goes on from CM059186.1 coordinate 142,223,864, forward strand.
GCCCCTGCGGGAGGGTCGAGGGATGCGTCGGCTACGTTAGTCGTTAGATCAACGGTGTTTTGTTGTGTTTGGTGGTGTTTGGTTTGGTTGTTGGTTGTTGTTGGTTTGGTTGTTGTTGGTTTGATGTTGGTGGTTTGTTGTTGGTGGTTGTTTGGTTGTTGGTTGGTGGTTTGGTTGTTTTGACTGGATTCTCTAGTTGAGTGACTCACGCGCGGCCCCCGCGGGAGGGTCAAGGGATGCGTCGGCTACGTTAGTCGTTAGATCAACGGTGTTTTGTTGTGTTTGGTGGTGTTTGGTTTGGTTGTTGTTGGTTTGGTTGTTGGTTTGGTTGTTGTTGGTTTGATTTTGGTTGTTGGTGGTTTTGACTGGATTCTCTAGTTGAGTGACTCACGCGCGGCCCCCGCGGGAGGGTCGAGGGATGCGTCGGCTACGTTAGTCGTTAGATCAACGGTGTTTTGTTGTGTTTGGTGGTGTTTGGTTTGGTTGTTGTTGGTTTGGTTGTTGTTGGTTTGGTTGTTGTTGGTTTGATTTTGGTTGTTGGTGGTTTGGTTGGTGGTTTGGTGGTTTTGACTGGATTCTCTAGTTGAGTGACTCACGCGCGGCCCCCGCGGGAGGGTTGAGGGATGCGTCGGCTACGTTAGTCGTTAGATCAACGGTGTTTTGTTGTGTTTGGTTTGGTTGTTGTTGGTTTGGTTGTTGTTGGTTTGGTTGTTGTTGGTTTGATTTTGGTTGTTGGTGGTTTTGACTGGATTCTCTAGTTGAGTGACTCACGCGCGGCCCCCGCGGGAGGGTCGAGGGATGCGTCGGCTACGTTAGTCGTTAGATCAACGGTGTTTTGTTGTGTTTGGTGGTGTTTGGTTTGGTTGTTGTTGGTTTGGTTGTTGGTTTGGTTGTTGTTGGTTTGATTTTGGTTGTTGGTGGTTTGGTTGGTGGTTTGGTGGTTTTGACTGGATTCTCTAGTTGAGTGACTCACGCGCGGCCCCCGCGGGAGGGTCGCGGGATGCGTCGGCTACGTTAGTCGTTAGATCAACGGTGTTTTGTTGTGTTTGGTTTGGTTGTTGTTGGTTTGGTTGTTGTTGGTTTGGTTGTTGTTGGTTTGATTTTGGTTGTTGGTGGTTTGGTTGGTGGTTTGGTGGTTTTGACTGGATTCTCTAGTTGAGTGACTCACACGCGGCCCCCGCGGGAGGGTCGAGGGATGCGTCGGCTACGTTAGTCGTTAGATCAACGGTGTCTTGTTGTGGTTGGTTTGGTTGTTGTTAGTTTGGTTGTTGTTGGTTCTTGGTGGTTTGGTGGTGTTTGGTTGTTGTTGGTTTGGTTGTTGTTGGTTTGGTTGTTGTTGTTGGTTTGATGTTGTTGGTGGTTGTTTGGTTGCTTTGACTGGATTCCCGAGGGATGCGTCGACTACGTTAGTCGTTAGATCAACGGTGTTTTGTTGTGTTTGGTGGTGTTTGGTTAGGTACCCCAGAATCCGCCGGGAGCGCCACTGTCGCCGGTGCGATAAAACTCGTACAACTTCTTGCGACTTTCTGAGCAGCCCAGTCATGTCGGAAAACGGCACACTGCACACTGCATTGACTGCTACATCTGGGTTTGATTGTTGGTTGTTTGAATCACCTTGATGTCAAGTTTGATCAGGATCAAACCATTAATAAAGAAACTGGAGTTATGGGGATGATTGTATTACGGTTGCCATGGAAACCAACATTTTTATGGTTGCCATGGAAACCTACATTTATCTCTGATCTAATTTATTTATATCAGTTTTGATAAGCTGAGGTGATTTGCCAGACCAAGAAGAACCTTAATGTGACATTTCATCGGGATCTGACCATTATTAAAAAAGAGCTACAGTTGACTGATATTGTATGCGGGAGTGATTGTATTACGGTTGCCATGGAAACCTACATTTTCCTGTGATCTAATTTTTTGTATATCCGTTTTGATAAGCTGGGGTGATTTGGTATAAGAAGAACCTTGATGTCAAGTTTGATCAGGAACAAACCATTAATAAAGTGCAGTTGTAGGCATGATTGTATTACGGTTGCCATGGAAACCAACATTTTTCTGTGATCTAATTTTTTTATATCAGTTTTGATAAGCTGAGGTGATTTGACAGACCAAGAAGAACCTCGATGTGAAATTTCATCAGGATCTGACCATTATTTAAAAATAGCTACAGTTGACTCATATTGTAGGTGGGAGTGATTGCATTATGGTTGCCATGGAAACCTATATTTTCCGGTGATCTAATTTTTATATATCAGTTTTGATAAGCTGGGGTGATTTGGTATATGAAGAAGAACCTTGGTGTGAAGTTTGATCAGGATAGGATCATTAATAAAGAAACTACAAGGAAATGTTGTTATAATTAGTCTATTTAACAGCCCTAAATAAGGCACTTCTCTAGTGCATTAGCTAATACAAAAAATCTTAAATTCAAATGCACATATCTCATTCAATTTTTGGAATATCTTAAAAATTCAAAAAGCATATTGCTTTTGATTCATTGGAGCTTCCAATGAAATTATAATTTGAATGTTTGGAATAATTTGAAAATTTTACTGGGGTACCTATCCCGATGACTTCCCATCAACCACCGCGCGCCCGAGATGCTGAACTCGCTTATTGATACGGCTCGCTGTACGATGATATCCCTGTCTATTCATACAGCGTTAGTCACCCTCTCCCCCTCCCGCCCCCCTCCTCTCCCCTCCCATTTGACTTAATTTGTGCCGTCGCCATACAAATAGAATATCAACTATTCATACGGCGCGCCGTACGAATAACCACCCACTCAGTCACTGACCCAGAATAAATCATACCTGGAATGTATGTGAAAGGGACTTCCTTAGAAATTGGCCTTGTTTTGATGAATTCCATCGAAATAACTTTCCCCCGAAGTGAAGCAACCAGGATCTTTTGTTCTCCCGATGGCATTGCTACTTTAGTGAGGCCATATACATTAGTTTGTGATTGCAAAGGACAGTAATGTGCTTCGGCGATGGGTGGTGACAGCGACATCTTTGTTTTGGTGTCGCATTAGCAAATAATGTCAGTTATATATTTGTAGCTCTGTTCAGAATCATATTACCATGCCATGACGTATGAGTACACTTCTTACACATATTCCTATTTAGCTACAAATAAAAAAAATGGACGGCAGATTCCTAAGGGGTGCAATTAAGTTATTAAATAATATATATATGGCAAACATCTGCCTATGAGACACTCCTTTCAGAAATAAACATGGCGGAAGCAGAGGATAAGTCTCCACGTGAAGATCAACCAAATGCCAAAATGGATATAACCTCAAACGAATTCAAGTCTATCAAGAGGAAAAACAGAAAGAGGAAGCTAGCTGAAAATGGTGCTACAGATGACACTCGGATGGAGATTACTGAATTACCAATAAAACGCCCAAATTTACCTCCAATCTCAGCCAACAAACTCTCGGTGAGAATTTCGACATGAGCAGTACTTACACTGACTTTAAAGTTTAATCAAAGACCCTAATTAGGGACCACACACGAAAATTTTTAAACAGGTCTAGAACACCATAAATGGTACAGAATCGAAGTCCTTCAATTTCTGAGTTGAATACACCTTTTCTTAGCTCTATAGCATTATTAATAAAATAGTTATGATGATTTTCATTTCACTCTTTTGTCTTAATTCCTGGACACTTTACTATGGGTAGGTACCCCAGTAAAATTTTCAAATTATTCCAAACATTCAAATTATAATTTCATTGGAAGCTCCAATGAATCAAAAGCAATATGCTTTTTGAATTTTTAAGATATTCCAAAAATTGAATGAGATATGTGCATTTGAACTTTGTTGAATTTAAAAAATTTTGTATTAGCTAATGCATTAGAGAAGTGCCTTATTTAGGGCTGTCAAATAGACTAATTATAACAACATTTCCTTGTAGTTTCTTTATTAATGATCCTATCCTGATCAAGCTTCACACCAAGGTTCTTCTTCGTATACCAAATCACCCCAGCTCATCAAAACTGATATAAAAAAATTAGATCACCGGAAAATGTAGGTTTCCATGGCAACCATAATGCAATCACTCCCACCTACAATATGAGTCAACTGTAGCTATTTTTAAATAATGGTCAGATCCTGATGAAATTTCACATCAAGGTTCTTCTTGGTCTGTCAAATCACCTCAGCTTATCCAAACTGATATAAAAAAAATTAGATCACAGAAAAATGTTGGTTTCCATGGCAACCGTAATACAATCATGCCTACAACTGCAGTTTCTTTATTAATGGTTTGATTCTGATCAAACTTGACATTAAGGTTCTTCTTCTTATACCAAATCACCCCAGCTTATCAATACGGATTTACAAAAATTAGATCACAGAAAATGTAGGTTTCCATGGCAACCGTAATACAATCACTTCCGCCTACAATATCAGTCAACTGTAGCTCTTTTTTAATAATGGTCAGATCCCGATGAAATGTCACATCAAGGTTCTTCTTGGTCTGGCAAATCACCTCAGCTCATCAAAACTGATATAAATAAATTAGATCACAGAGAAATGTAGGTTTCCATGGCAACCATAAAAATGTTGGTTTCCATGGCAACCGTAATACAATCATGCCCATAACTGCAGTTTCTTTATTAATGGTTTGATCCTGATCAAAACTGACATCAAGGTGATTCTTGGTATGGCAAATCATCTCAGATTATCAAAGCTGATATATAAACAAATTAGATCACAGAAAAATGTTGGTTTCCATGGCAACCATAAATCCAAACATTATTTACATACTATAATTTAAAACAACTACTAAAACCACATTTAATCCTGGAATTCACACATTTCTTACAAATACAAAATAATTCATAGATTCTTAAGCATCTCAGTAATACCACAGCTTACAAGTAAGTCTGGTATAAAGCTCTAATGATCACGCTATCCAAGGTCGATCCGAAATAGGGAAGGACCTTTTTCTCACTAAGCACATATAGAGACACTTCAATCATATATCGCTTTGTCTATGTTTGTAAACAGAGATCACCAAGCAAAATGTCTGTGATAATCTCAGCCAAGGTCGATCCGAAATAGGGAAGGACTTTTTTCTCACTAAGCACATATAGACACACTTCAATCATATATCACTTTGTCTATGTTTGTAAACAGAGATCACCAAGCAAAATGTCTGTGATAATCTCAGCTGGAGTCAGATAAAAGTCCCCATCTTTATCATACTGAATTTTAAATTCTGACTCCTAAACCACAAATCCTGCCCTTCCAAAAGGTAATGCCATCAGCCAAATTTGCATCGGTCCATTTTTGAGCAAACTCACGTCCAATGAGTGACTTATGGTCACAGAGCTTTGTAAAGCCTGTCCTTTTCTTCTGCCACAGAGTCCTGCAAAGGCTGCATTGCTATTTGCTTAAGGTAATTCCGAAGTTCATCAAAAGACGATTTTGTAAAGGAAATGCCTATCTTAGAATCCAAAATGAACTTGTGCCACACTTGGATTTGAAGTTTAAGAGCTGCAACCTTTTTAGACTTTACCTTAGACTTTACCTTATGTTTTACCAGTTCCTTTTCAATCTTTTCACCAACCCACAAGCCACCAAGATCAATTAAAGCCTCTACTATTTTCTCTGTCTTATCACGCGTCTTCTCTTCCTTTTCACACAATTTCCGACGTGCTGCCCTTATTTTCTCCCGGTGAAATTCCAGACGTTCCCATCGTCTTCTCTTTTCAATGACCTCATTCTTGGTCGCCTCTTTAATTGCCAGTTCAATCTTCCTCTTCTTGGTTCCGTTAGATTGTCCTTCAATCCAAGAAGCAGTCTTATTCCCCTTGAACATGACTCTGGCCTCTACTTTTTCTGTGCTTGCATTGGGAGCCCGGTGCATGTATGAATCTACCATGCCAAATCGTCTCTCTCCACTGATGTTATCAGGACCACATGACTTTGCTTCTTCAATTAGTTTGAGGGATGGCTGCCAGAATTTGCCCCGAGGGAGATGATCCGACATCTGTCTGACGATGACATCTCTGATGGTACTGAGAAGGGCTTTCATGAGCGACAAGCACTGGTCATCTTTCACTGCATTCTGAGGAGTAGTCAATGATCGGAAAACATTGTCCTTCAAACATTTAGTAGGAAAGATTGGTGTGGCAGACCCATCTAGCAGACTTGTAGGATCAGTAATCCATGACTCAAGTTTCATCAAGCCTGCTTGGAGGTGTTCATTTAGGTCCAAAATACATCCCATCGTTGGGATGAAGCGCATCCATGGCCCACTGATGAACTTCCCAATCAATCCCAAAGCCCTGTAGATGGGATCGAGAAGTCCCGATGTGAGCCATTCATAAACTGCCCGTGGTAATGGATTGGTTGCAGTTTTCACAGACTCGAAGAACTCCTTTAGTGTGCTTCTGTAGTACAGAATAACACCTGCAATGAGGAAATAGATGTGGAATCTACTCCCGACCCATCTGTGGTACAGAGTGTTTCCTTCAGCGACATCATTGTTTGGCATGATCAACTTGTCCTTGATGTAGCGACTGAGGTCCCTTCCGTAAGTTGAATATCGATCATCATGAAACAACTTGTCAACAGCTCTCTCCATGGCCTGCGCGTAGCTTTCACCACCCTTTCTAAATAACTTTGTCCCTGGGTCCTGCATATTCAAATCCTTCTCAAACTGAAAAACCTTCTTCTCACAGTCCTTGGCAAATGTATCCAATGGATGGATAGCACACTTGAAATTATTCAGTTGTTCCCCTTTATCAGCAGCTAATAACTTTTCAACACAAGTGTTAGTAACAACCCTGTCTGACATTGTGTTAGTTATTTTTGACAATAATTCACAATTCTCTTTTTCTTCAATGGTGCTTGTATTTTCTGTATCCTGAAGAGCCTCTTTCAACGTGGCATGGTATTCAGCGGCGCAAACACCCTCTTGCTCTTTTATTGCCACTAAATAAGGACGATCTGGAGTCTGGAGTTCAACTTCCACAGCATGGCGGCCAGCTTTTGTTGTGCCATCATACTTCAAGGTCAAATTCGATTCTTCTGAAGTAACTTCTTTAACCTGTTGGCGGGAGAGGATTTTCATCTCCACCCCGAATTTTGACTGGGTCACTTTGCTAGGCAAATCCCCCACCAGTTCCTTACCAGTTAGGACCTTGCGAAGTCTGCGGAGTGCTTCAGACGTCTTTTCCTCAGCCATTCCTTGGTCCTGGAGATAGTAACAAGCCTCCCTCACCCAATAAGCATAAGTTTTACCATCTCTTTTGGTTACAACAGATTCCGGTGTCTGAATATCTAGAAGATTATCTAGTTTTGACCTACAGCTTTCTAGTTCATTTTCAAGATAATGAATGATATCGTTTCTCTTTTGTTTCTCCATCTGCAACTCTATTAGTTCAGTTGTATACCTATTCTCAAGACATTCGGGATTTTCTGGAACGGGCAGTTGATTATTTGATTCTGGTTTGATTTTTAGGCTTCTCAATTTTAGTCTACAACTGCCCAACCTTTTTTTCAGGTCAGACACACTTGCCTGTTAGCAATTCTATGCTTTAGAGATGCATCCTTATATTTTTTTTTCCAGAACTCTGCCTGTTTCCGGCTTCGGAATCGGTCCTCAGTTATGCGCTTTCTCTGTAAACAACTGTTTTTTTTTGCTAATAACTTTTCTTTTAAATCCTCGGCATTGCGCCTCATCTCATCTAAATGCTTCTTTAAATTACAGTTCTGTTCAGAAAGTTCCTCAGATTCCTTGCAGAATTTCTCATAGACAAGTTGTTTGACACCTTCATTGAAGTTCTCAGGCTGTCTATTTACCTGAGGTCTGGACGAGCCTACTGTCGGCTCAGGCTGAGTAATTCCTGCTCTAGGAAACTCATGAATGGCCTTCATGAAATCTGATAACTCCTTCTCATGTTTCTCTCCTTTTGCAATTTAACCTTCTTTTCATAAACACCCAAAAAGCTCACTCTTAGGTTCTTGGCAGTTATATTCTCCAGGGGAGAATCAAAAACCGATGCAACACAGTTTTTCACGCTACTCCAAGAAATCTGAGGGTCCTTCTTCTTCTTTCTTTTGGAAGCAGTGATCCTACAAACAATTTGACAAACAACATCTTTAGTGAATTGTTGTGGCATCAAGGTCTTGACTTGTGCAAGAAATTCATGCCAATCTTCACACCAGGGCTCGACTAGCTCAGAAGCCATCATCTGAAATTGAATATTAACATATAATTTCAAACTCAAATAATGGGAGTATGCATAAAGAAATTTTATTGGTCTCTTGTACTGAACTGCAGGCCCAGGGCTTGACCGGCACAGCAGACATCATCTGGAATTGAATAAAATGTCATTTAGAGACAACGTGAAAATAAATTTGACACGTCAAAATTATCGGCGTAATATGCAAAAACAACAACCAAACCACAAACAACCAAACCACAAACAACCAACCAAACCACTAACCAAACCACAAACAACCACCAACAACAACCAACCAACAACATCAAACCAACAACAACCAAACCAACAACAACCCAACCAAACACAACAAAACACCGTTGATCTAACGACTAACATAGCCGACGCATCCCTCGACCCTCCCGCAGGGGCCGCGCGTGAGTCACTCAGCTAGAGAATCCAGTCAAAACAACCAAACCACCAACAACCAACCAACCACCAACATCAAACAAACAACAAACCAACAACAACCAAACCAACAACCCAACCAAACACCACCAAACACAACAAAACACCGTTGATCTAACGACTAACGTAGCCGACGCATCCCTCGACCCTCCCGCAGGGGCCGCGCGTGAGTCACTCAACTAGAGAATACAGTCAAAACAACCAAACCACCAACATCAAACAAACAACAAACCAACAACAACCAAACCAACAACCCAACCAAACACAACAAAACACCGTTGATCTAACGACTAATGTAGCCGACGCATCCCTCGACCCTCCCGCAGGGGCCGCGTGTGAGTCACTCAACTAAAGAATCCAGTCAAAACAACCAAACCACCAACAACCAAACAACAACCAACCAACCACCAACATCAAACAAACAACAAACCAACCAAACACAACGAAACACCGTTGATCTAACGACTAACGTAACCGACGCATCCCTCGACCCTCCCGCAGGGGCCGGGCGTGAGTCACTCAACTAGAGAATCCAGTCAAAACAACCAAACCACCAACATCAAACAAACAACAAACCAACAACAACCAAACCAACAACAACCCAACCAAACACCACCAAACACCGTTGATTTAACGACTAATGTAGCCGACGCATCCCTCGACCCTCCCGTGGGCCTCGGGGGCCGCGCGTGAGTCACTCAACTCCAGAATCCAGTCAAAACACCAACTTTTGGCCATCAAATTGTAGAGTTGCGATTCCAGTTAGAGTCAATGTAAGACCAGTTTTAGGAAGATAAAATGCTAAAGTTTCCCATTATGATAGTTAACATACACATTCCCGGCAGTCTTACCTCTGATTTCTGCATCTGAAGACTTGAATGGCTTGGTAAAATGCCTTTCAAATGTCACACAGCACTGAAAATGGTCTCTATCTGTGCCCCAGTCTGTTGTGCTTCAAACCCAGATGTAGCAGACATGACTGGGCTGCTCAGAAAGTCGCTAGAAGTTGTACGAGTTTTATCGCACCGGCGACAGTGGCGCTCCCGGCGGATTCCGGGGTACCTACTATGGGGGAACTTGGTGAAACCACATGCAAATATAGCCCACAAAAAAATTCAAAGTCAACCGATTCCAACATAAAATATATCATTGGAAAGATATTGGAAATACCTTTCTAAAGATATCTAAATCAATATCCTGTGACAATTATAAAGGAAGTTGTGGCAGTTTATAAAACGTCGATCGGCGGTATTAATAATACCACCGATCGACGTTTTTCGTCGTTGCCGAACCGCTTCGCGGGGATCAGCAGTATACAGATAGTAGAATTTTGAAAACGTTTTTTTACAAATCGACGTACCGCACCTTACCGCAGCAAGCCACAACGTTTACTCAAATATTGTTTAAAAGAGAACAGGCCATAGAATCGGTGTAAACAATGGAAAGTACTGGAAAACAAGGTGTGATGTAGATTTAAGGGCAACAAAGTTACATTTCAACTTCATCTGTCTGCCGAATCCAGAAGAAATGCTCAAATATGCTTGTTTTGGGGCTGAAACTGTTGGGAAGACTCTTCAGAATCGTTAGATCAAATAGTCTGGAGGGTATGTACACCCACAATGCAATGCAAAGCTGTTCACTACAGCATGTTTGCCCCCAAAACCGCTCCCAAGTTTTCAATGGCCACCTTGACATGCGCAGAAAGCTGCGCAGCGTCGCCGTTTGTGGTCGCTACCCTAATATGGATAAGCTATGCTTAGGACCGACCCGCCGATATAAATACAGCAAAGTATTTTATGATTGCTCGTGTATTTTTTTACTCCGCTCGCGGTGTTCGATTTGAAATTCTAGCAATTCGGGTGATCCTAGACCTAGTTAGGTACCCCAGTAAAATTTTCAAATTATTCCAAACATTCAAATTATAATTTCATTGGAAGCTCCAATGAATCAAAAGGAATATGCTTTTTGAATTTTTAAGATATTCCAAAAATTGAATGAGATATGTGCATTTGAAGTTTGTTGAATTTAAGATTTTTTGTATTAGCTAATGCATTAGAGAAGTGCCTTATTTAGGGCTGTCAAATAGACTAATTATAACATTTCCTTGTAGTTTCTTTATTAATGATCCTATCCTGATCAAACTTCACACCAAGGTTCTTCTTCGTATACCAAATCACCCCAGCTTATCTAAACTGATATAAAAAAATTAGATCACTGGAATATGTAGGTTTCCATGGCAACCATAATGCAATCACTCCCACCTACAATATGAGTCAACAGCCAACAAACAACCAAACCAACAACAACCAAACCAACAACAACCAAACCAACAACAACCAAACCAACAACAACCAAACCAACAACAACCAAACCCAAACACTACCAAACACCGTTGATCTAACGACTAACATAGCCGACGCATCGCGGGGGCCGCGCGTGAGTCACTCACGTTCTCAACTAGAGAATCCAGTCAAAACACCAACTTTTGGCCACCAAATTGTAGAGTTGCGATTCCAGTTGTAGTCAATGTAAGACCAGTTTTAGGAAGATAAAATGCTAAAGTTTCACATTATCATAGTTAACATGGACATTCCCGGCAGTCTTACCTCTGATTTCTGCATCTGAATACTTGAATGGCTTGGTAAAATGCCTTTCAAATGTCACACAGCACTGAAAATGGTCTCTATCTGTGCCTCAGTCTGTTGTGCTTCAAACCCAGATGTAGCAGTCAATGCAGTGTGCCTGTGTTGCACATGTGGTGCCGTTTTCCGACATGACTGTGCCGCTCAGAAGGGCGCAAGAAGTTGTACAAAGCGACAGTGGCGCTCCCGGCGGATTCGGGGGTACCTAACCTAGTCTCGAGATCTGAGTCTGAGATCGAAAAGCCTCCAAACTGACAAAAGGTTCACTCAGAGACGTGCAACGAAATTAGTTGCAGTTATAAAGGACCTACCCTATGAACAAAGTCTTAGGGAATTGAAACTTCCTACCCTTTCCTACAGAAGGAAAAGAGGTGACATAATTGAAGTATTTGAAATTATGAAGGGTTTTGATAAAATAGATATGAACAAATTTTTCACCTTGAATAAAAGAGAAGGCAGTCGGGGCCATAGTCTCAAACTAGTAAACCCCAGAGCCATTTCAAAGTTAAGGCAACATAGTTTCTCAAACAGGATCACAGTCTCCCACAAAATGTTATTGATGCCGAGTCAATTAATTCATTCAAGAATTTATTAGAAAAAGCATGGGCTGATGATCCAGGGAAATTTGACCCCTTATTCACCACATGCTACTAATTACTCCTTGTGTTGCTTATTTACTTGCACTCAAGCAAAAATGAGAGACAAATAAGTGTTCACACTTCCTGTCTACCATTTGCTATATCGTGATAATCGAATACGGCTGTCGTTTGCGCGGAATAAACTATTAATGTTTCATTTGTGCATCCATTTTTATGCCAAATTTTGAATAAAATCGAAGTTTTGAACTGCGCATATCCGCAAATCCTATGGCAGCGGGAATTTGTTTTGATATATTATTAACCAATAGCTGACCCCGAATACCGTCAAGTGGGCCTATGGACTTAATACCTTGACTGCTCCGCTGCAGAGTAGCATGGAGGAACATGTACACTGGTCCCAGTGACATCATCACACCATATATGGAAGATTTATAGCGAGGGACCAGTGTAGTTCCGCGACTTGGCTTGTGCTACTCTGCGGCGGGACATCATTAAGGCGTTAGGCCAATCGCTGTCATCCATCCTGTTTGCTGTGTAGTGAAGTTCGACGATCTATTTCTGTTTCCGGTTTCGGGAATTTGATTATTTTGTTATTCAACACGAAATACAAATGGCAGCGCCCATAGAGGCCTGTTTCCGTTTCCGGTTGCTGGATTTTGGTGAAATCCTCTGTGTGGGTATTGTTTATGTATATCGCATGTTAGTCCTTAGCCTCCCGGTGGGTGGGTCGGTATAATACTAAGACGGCTCACTCAGCCTGTATTGTGTAATCAAAATGATCAAACCCACCAATTATTGCGCTGGCTGTTCTCTTGGTTAAACAGGTGCTATATTAATATTATTATATGTATAAATGTATATATGAATGTGAAAGATGTGTGATGATGACGATGCTGATGATGATGATGTGTATCTGTTCATAGCAATTTCATATTGATGTGTATTCATACTTACCTATCTCATGTATAATATAATTGTATGTGTTTACATGTGAAACACCAACCAGAGGCCGGCTGATCAAACCCACCACAAGGTGGCACTGCGAAATTTACATTACCATGGGAGAGATAGGGAGTGAGCCGTCTTAGTATTATACCGACCCAGCCACGGGGAGGCTAAGGACTAACATGTGTACATATATACTTAAACAATACCTGTATTCATAGAGGTGGGAAATGAAATCACCAAAATCCAGCAAAGGGAACTAGCACTCTATGGGCACCACCATTTGTAAAGTTGTGTTGAATAACAGAATAATCAAAATCGATCAAACGGAAACGGAAATCGCTCGTCGAGCTTCGGTACGCAGCAAACAGGGTGGATGACAGCGATTGGCCTAACGTTTTATGATGCTCCGCTGAAGAGTAGCACAAGCCGAGTCGCGGAACAACTACACTGGTCCCTCGCTACAGACCTTCCATATTTGGTGCGATGATGTCACTGGTACCAGTGTACATGTTCCTCCGCGCTACACTGTAGCGAGGTTGTCAAGGCATTAGGTCCACAGGCCCAATTGATGGTATTCGCGGTCAGCGATTGGTTAATAATATATTCGAGACATCACTTTGCAGCGCATGAAATCTGGTAATAAATGCTTTATAGCTTTTAAAATACCAAGGTTACCTATAACAAAGTATATATTTTTAGAATCCTTGTCAACTCTACCTTTGAATGGAATAACTTTAATCCAAATTGAGACATAAATCCAAGGTGGCTGCCAAGACATTGCCCCAAAATAGCTAAACACTGTTCAGTTAAAGTAAAAGCCTGGAGCTAATATGTAACATTTTCTAATGCAATAAAGACCAAAATACTCGAAGTTACTTTAATAGGATCACATACCCACTAAGGTGTCTAAATCCATTTTCATACTTTAAAACAGAGTTTGTTTACGTTTCTTCACGTAACATTTTAACCAGTAACTCCATCTGAAAGTGGGAAACTACCCTTATGACATCATAGTCTTTGCTAGCATCAGCAAATCTGATTGGTTAACAATCCAGGAATGACAAAACACCTCGTCCTAATTTTAGCATGGTGAGCTGGTGATTCCCGTAATGACTGGGACTAACACCAACACAGGCCAATGAAGCGTACCAACATTTTCAGCTTGTACTAGCAGTATTTTAAAAGAGATTTATAGCTTTTGGAACATGGGGACTTTGAAGAGACATTAGTTGTCTTCATTTTAAGACATATTTGGAGCAAATCTGATGTGTATGAGCTAAGTAATGAAGAAATAAGTCCAGAAATTTCTCTCAGTGCACCGTTTTCCCGGTGCGCGCGACGATCAGTAAGCACCGTTGGCCGTAATCGATTAACACGACCCGGGCGACTCGGGTCACCCGAGTCGTCTGAATTTCAAATCGAACACCGCGAGTGGAGTCGACAAAAACACGTGCCGTGTGCAAAACGACCCGACACCAGTAACCCACCTCTTGGCTGGGGTTTGCTAGGAACGATGACGTCACACCTGAGCTTGTACCTGTAGCAACCACTACAAGTCCTAATGGTTGTTTTAATGCTTTTTTTTAAATAACCCAGATTGTCAGCTTATACGACCCTAAAATACTTTAAATCCTATTTTGCTGTACTTATATTGGTTATTAAAACAAATAATTAGGTTTTAGATTAAGCCACCATTTTTTCCAACCCGAGCGTGCAGAAGCTTATTCGGTTATTCGACCCGAGTCTGCAGGATGTGCGCATGCGCCAAAAAAGTGGCTCGGGTATTTAATAGAAATAAGATAAATTTGCTTTCAAACCACCAAAAAGCACAAATTACTGTGATAGTTAGAGTAGGCTATACGGAGGCTAAAGATATGTGAGGAACTAGGGCACATACGCGCCCACTGCCGTACGTCTAGACTGTCAGGCTACGATTATGGCTCATGTAAGCATAGACACAGAGGCTAAAGATACGTGAGGAACTAGGGCGCATGCGCAAACACTGCCGTACGTCTAGACCGGCAGGCTACGAATAGAGCTCACGTACGCATAGCCACTGCCAGTGTTTGCGCCCCAGTTCCTCATGTATCTAATTTGTGCTTAAATAGTTCAGATCTTTCGCTACAGTTTAACATTCAGCTCAGGACCACCATCACTGGGACCGATAACCGCTAGGGACGAATGAACAACAGACACACCGACTAGCACCCATAACCATAATGCATAATCTTAATGTAACGAACTGAAAAATGAAATAAAACCACTGTATGGTAAACTCTGTGTCCGCCCTTAGTGAATTAGTTACTACCGCAGCTCTGATCCTGAAACAGGAGTGGTAAAGCTTTTTATCTACCTCAGAGTGCGGGGTGAATCTTTGATCTACCTCGGAGTCAGACAAATCAGAAGATGAATATAGAATACAACTGCAATGTAACGATTATTACAATGTATAGATCTATATAGACTTGTCACTTGAATACCTAACATTTTTGTATTTTGTCGGTTTCTAAGTCAAGTTCCTAAGCATGTATGAATTGTTTTTAAACTATTATTGTCCCCCTTTCACTACTTGATGTGACCAATCTGTCTAATGTCACGATATGAATTTGTATAGTTATTCTCCATTATAATTATTAGTTCTCTTAGAGAAGGCAGAAAGGGAAGTAAACGAGAAATTAAAACAGTTTATATTTAAATTTACAAATATCGAATCATTTATTAAACGATTGAAAATAAAGTCAGCTTATAATAAGATGCTTTTGCATCTTTAATGGCAGCAGCATGTTGTTAAAGTTGCATAATCCGATAGTATCATAATTACTTATATTTTCTAGATAAATATATTAGGTTGATCGTTATGGTCTACCAGGATTTATTTTCCATCCCTCCCACCCCTTCATTTTGTCAACATTTAATTTTAATATTGTTTGACTCTTGGAAAATGTACTTATTTATCCTCCCACCTACAGGGAAGTGGAAACTCTGAGTTGAGGAAAGTGTCAGTTCCTGGAAATAGATACACGCCGTTAAAAGAAAATTGGATGAAAATCTTCACGCCTGTCGTTGAACATTTACATCTTCAAATTCGGTTCAACCTGAAGACCAGGAATGTGGAAATAAAGGTATTTCCGCAGTTGCTTTGAATTATTTTGGGGGAACCATTGACATGCCGAATTACTATGATATATTGATATCATCTTGAATGTAAAGTATAGTGATACTCGGTATCGTTTTAGTCATGATCAACTTCTGTTATCTTACGTCCCCTCGTTAATTAATATTGAAAAAAATAACTTCTTGGTCCCTTTTTTGTTATTCCTTAATTTATTTAAAGTGTTGCATAGGAACTCCGCAATTGTGCATGTTATTCGTAACGTGGGTAATTTCTGGCGGAGGTGCGGGCACCTCACCGTCCGGCTAACTTGAGCATCATTGGCGCCACCTACCACCAACCCGCAAACTAAAGCTGCTGCCGCGCACGCTATGGTGGAGCCACCTTGTGGGGAAAACGCTGTCACGTGACCAATATTCAAACTCAAACCCCCTCCACATCGCACTCCCACCACTGCTCCCAATCTACACGGACTGCCTCCACACTTTCTTCGCCCACCCACCCACACCTAAAAATAAGGTACAAGGGGTAGGGTTGAGGGTTCTAGCCCAGCCCATCAGCAAAAAGGACACTGCAAGAAATGACTCGGGGGGGTGGGGGGGGGATCCGGAAATGACCAATTGACCGGAAATGATACCAATGCTCTATGTTCAATAAAGACTGATTTAACCCATCCCGCCTCCGCCTTCGTAAATTACATTCCTATGGGTACAGAAAAGCAAAGCTTTACAGATCACACCATCTTTAATGGCACACGACTCCCTCAAGCTTCAAATACAGCAATACATTTCATATGCATACCATTATTATATTAACTACAGCCTATAAACGAACTTTTCAAAAATAACCTTGGTTTGGAATCTTTTCGGTTTTAAAAAAAATTCCTTAAAAACATTCATAGCATTTTGTCAATTTGATTTATTGGAGTATTTATTGATTAAGTGGAGAACATCTCAATCATAGACAGTATCCTACAGAGATGAAAGACCTCCGCGGATTTCCGGGATCTCTTATATCCACCGATTAACGTTAAACAAAATTCCAAAAGATGGTATGTATATGACAACAGTTGGGTGGTTCGAATCCCGTTCTTATATGACCTTAAATGTAGTTAGAACATAAAACCTAAGCAAGAAACTGTTAGATATGGGCGATAATGCAATCACAACAAGGCTAGTTGAGACCTGACTTCCGGTATTTTTCCTCGATTCCCTGACAATGCTAAACCTATGGGAGAATATCAGCATTTCCACTTTTTTTCCCAGAGACCACTTTCATCCCTGATCCTAGTACTGCTCAGCACCATGTTAGGTGGCGACTAGGTACAAGATTCACCCCGTACTGCTGCAGTAGGGGTGCAAACCAGCCTTATGTAAAAGCTGGCGAAAAAACGGGTCAAAGAACTGAGAGCCTAATTTTACAATCTAAGAAGCAGCAATTATTCTTTACATATGTGTTATTATTTACCCGCTACTTTTGAGTTGAAAAATATAACATAATATCTAGTTTAATAAGATTTAAAAGTGAAATCGACGGCGTTCTGCGGCCGCCATCTTGTCTTTTTGCATTCTCTAGACATTTCACCAACTCTGTGCCTTAGAAGTATCCATTTGATACTGGAGCCAGATACTGGAGCCTCACTTCCATACTGGAGCCTCACTTCCATACTAACGCTATTTTCCCCCGTATTTAAATAAGGCTGGTCTTCACCCGTGTACTACAAGTACCGGGTGAATCTTTTATCTAGGTGGCGACCAGCGTAAGCATTTATGTCATTGGTTTGGCTTGGTTATGGTTTGAACATCATAGGTTCAAAAACCCATGACCTGCTACACATAGCAAACGCTCAACTCATTCAGCCATTAAATTTGGTTCTATTTTTAGATAGTGTTTGAATGTACAATTTTCTGTTTCAGACTTGCAAGGAAACAAAAGATATTGGCGCACTACAAAAAGCTACAGACTTTGTACGGGCGTTTACACTAGGCTTCGAAGTTGATGTAGGTATTTTCTATTGTTATGTTTCTGAAGTATGTCAGTGGTTCAGAAGAAGTTGCACAGAAACTTAAAGCGATTACATTAAAATATCACATGAGGATTTTCATATTCATACCGACTATGTGTTTCTGAAAGTATTCTTGTTGAAATATTTTAACATTGTTGTATCGACGCTTATAAATCAAGAAGCAGCATGTGATATCTGTTCAGCCCTTGATTGCTTGAATTTCTTTGTCACAATAGGGTGGTCTGAGATTGATTCTCGGATATAATATAAGAATGTAATAATAACTATTTTGCGCTTTAAAAAAAGGGAAAAGAAGAAAAATGTAGTTTCTGCTTTTACTGTATTTAACTCACATTAACCTTATTTGGTAAAATCTGTTGGGGTTTGCCATGACACTATGAAGATACCTAATTACCTTCTATGGCTTTTCATTCTTTAAATTTACTGATCCTGGCATTATTGCTTTGATTTATTTCATTTATAGGACGCCCTCGCTTTGATACGACTGGATGATTTGTATTTGGAATCATTTGAAGTTACAGATGGTAAGTGTTCCTTCGTGACCTCAGCACAAATATGGAACTCTGCACCATTACAAATGTTGCATAATAGCAAAGTCTGGAATGAACAACTTAAATCATGCTATTGAATTATGATAATTTAAATTACTTTAACTTCACTTGTTGGTATAAATTACTAAGAATAGAAAAATAATGATGGAACATCTTGTAAGCACACCTATCCTTATGTTGTAGTGTATTGAAGCAATGTGAAAAGAGATAAGTTCAGGCGCTATCCAGTTTCAGCAGATAGGCCCAGGCTCCGTCCAGTTTCTAACTTTTGTAGCGTTTTGTAATTTTAGTGAAACCCTTGAAAGGAGACCACTTGGCAAGAGCGATCGGCCGGATAGCTGGAAAGGGCGGCAAAACGAAATATACAATTGAGAATGTTACAAGATGTCGAATTGTGTTGGCTGATACGTAAGTAGAAATAGATAGTATTTTAGAATTAATTTACACCTGTCTGCAGTTGGTTTATTTCGTGGGTTTTTTAAACGAATAAAAAATAAGCTGGCCGAATCGGTAGAGCGCAGGCTTTCTGTGCAGAAGGTCGGGAGTTCGAATCTCGGCCGAGTCAAATCATTGACACACAAAATTGATATACTTCTCGCTACCTAGCCTGGCACTTGGAATGACTAGGATATAGCAAGAACTGGTTAGCTCAGTGTTAGGGTAATGTGACCTAGTGGAAAATCTTGTCATGGTGCTAAAGGCCTGGTCTGCCAGTCGGGCAGCACTATAAAGTCGCCATGAGCGCGCAGTCACAAGTCGGTACTCGTCCTGATATGACCCTAGATCTTTCCAGGATTAAACCCCCTAACAAACACTTTTTTTTAAATGAAAAAATATAGCCCTACAACTATGTCACAGTGATAGTGAAATCGAAACCTAGCTTGGGTGAATAAGTCTTGGAACTATATTTTGGTTCGTGGTTGTTGGATAATTGTTTTCCTTTTCTCATGTCACACTAGACTTGACATCTTATTAAAATGTTTATATTTATCATTTCAGGAAAGTACACATTCTAGGATCCTTCTTGAACATAAAGACTGCGCGAACTGCAATATGCAATTTAATTCTTGGTAAGAATCTAGCTGTATACTCGAGCATTGCTACCTATATATATGTGTGTGTATGTGACTTTTTTGTTTCACATTTAATTACGTTGTAGATATTGCTTAATGTGGATTTAAAAAAAAATAGTTTGTAGCCCCAAGTAGGTAGTGGATTTCCTACTTTGGGAACACGTTGTCGTGTGTAGAAATTTATTAGTTAGAATTTAATTAAGTGTACTTGAATTGTGATGTAAGATGGTTTTTTTTGCTAACTCTTGGTGGAAATGTGAATTTCGTACATTAAAATGTATTTGGAGAACTGCTTTCCAGCCTTAACGAAATTCAGAATTACCAACTTTCCATTGTTACCGATTATCCCCTTTTATATTCCGATTAATATTGTTATTAATATTTTCAGTTAATTAAAATCTATTAAATTCACAATATTGTATAATTTAATTTGTTTGCCCTGAAAGTTTTATCATAGTTGAATTTTGCATACATACATACATACATACATACATACATACATACATACATACATACATACATACATACATACGTACGTACGTACGTACGTACGTACGTACGTACATACATACATACATACATACATACATACATACATACATACATACATACATACATACACTGGATGCAGTGGCCGAATCGGTAGAGCGCAGGCTTCCCATGCGAACGGTCGGGAGTTCGAATTCCAGCCGAGTTAAACCAATGACTTATAAAATAGATACCCTTCACTACCTAGCCTGGCGCTTGGCATTAATAGGATAGGACAGGACAAGGACTGATCAGCACAGTATCAGGATAATGTGACTGGGATATTAAGTAATGGTGCCGGCAGCCTGGTCTCTGAGTGGGGGGCAGCACTATAAAGTTGCCATGAGTACGCACTGTCACAAATCAGTACCTGTCCTAATATGACCTTAGATGTTACTAGGACGTAAAACAACGAACAACCACATACACACACTTGATTTGATTTAATTTTGTTGCAGGAAGCCCTCCGTCAAAGGTTTACGGCAACATGCGGGCGGTTGCGGCTCGGGCAGCGGAGAGCTTCTGATGATTTCTATAGCATGTTATATACTGGTCATTGGTTCACTGATGTAATCCACTGGGACTAATAAATGCCGAAACAATTCTTAGATTGTTTACTGTTCCAAGCCACGTGGTGTTTAGAATTGGTTCATTAATAGAAATAAAAGAGACACTTGGTCAATTTGTTCAACAGGAAAATGTGTTGATACGAGGATAATATTTCCGTATTGAATTGACCTAATATTATTTTTAAGGGATATGTTTGAACAATTGTTTTACTGCAGGCTCAACTGAAACTGGTCTAAATGAGTCGACCACCTTATGAGATTAGAAGTCTTGTCCAGCATGAAAATCCTAGTATATTATTTAAAGTTGTATAGTCCGATGGTATCGAGTTTTTCTAATTTTCTGAGATAAATATATTACGTTGATCGTTATAATCTACTGTACACTGGCTTTCTGGAGATATTTGAAGTGTAAGCATGCCAAATTAATTTTGGCAAGCATGCCAAAGGCTTCAATTGCCTCGGTATTCCCCTCACTGGTGACAAAATGAGTATCTAAATTAGGTATGTATAATCAAATTGAGATAATTTCAGTTTTGAAAATTTGAAGTTTTCATCGGAGAATACAACTTTAATCAAACACAAAAATTGAAATTGAGATGCTTACTTGCTACCTTTGCCCCGGCGTATAATGGTAAATGTGGTTTTAGGGTTTAGAACCCATGTAAATAATTAATTAAATGGGTCACATCACAGAATGTATAACTAATAAAGGAATAAAAATAAGGAAATTCTTCGTGTGATTTCTTTTTACAAAATATTATATTTTATTATAGTACAATAGCCTATATGTACACATATCTACAAGTGACGAGGGGCATCTTTTGTTTCAACTCATCTGCCAGTGGAAAGGCTTCTAGCCTAGCCCACCAGTGCCTGCCTGCACCCTCAGTTTACACGAGGCAATTTTAGCATGCGTATTATTAGTTCAACACTTGACATTATCAATATTGAAATAACACGTAAGGAGGGAAATATTAAGTTTTGACTAAGGATTACTAATTAATCAAAATTGTTTTTAATTGTTTGGGAAATGTAAAAAGCATTAATCTACTAAACATACTGGCCGCACACATTGTATTTGATAAATGGGACCGGATACACACAGTTCATTATGAAACTGCAATACAATTCGTATTTTTGAAAGGAATTTCTTTAAATATACATATTTTATAATATGCATACGTATACACATCACTTGAAGTCACAAACTCTGACCCCGTTACAATGTATGAAGATAGTTT
This sequence comes from Branchipolynoe longqiensis, assembly GCA_030323885.1. Classification (NCBI taxonomy): domain Eukaryota; kingdom Metazoa; phylum Annelida; class Polychaeta; order Phyllodocida; family Polynoidae; genus Branchipolynoe; species Branchipolynoe longqiensis. Next base: position 142,245,813 of record CM059186.1, read on the forward strand.
CCCACCCCCAATATAAGAATGAATTGGTGTTGTTCACTCTTTACCAATTGTACTGGTTGAACATATAACATGCCCTGAATAAGATGAAGAATTTACTAGAGGCAGCCATTTAAAATGTACGAGGACAAGTTCTAATTCGATCTGTATAATGTTTGTGGAGACGTCAGTATGAATGATAATGTGTAGTGGTACACGATATAGTTCAATCGTAACTCTGTTACGCGGTGTGTGCATGTGTATATATACATTATATACACATATTATGTTATATATAAGTACTTATGAGTATCTTATGATGAATGTCCTGCTGTGTTTTGCTACTCTTAACTGTAACCTATATAGGGTATTCACGTGACGTCATGAACCGGATGCGCGGCCATTGTGGCGATATCAACTAGTACACATTGCAGAGTTTGCCTGTACATGCAGTGGAAAACATCTATTTCATTCAAAATTAATAGAAATCTAGAACCCTAACCGTATAAATTTAATATAATATAATCTATTCGTTGAATATGTTTTCTATATGTATACCAAGCGATTTGTTTCTAGGTGGTGTGGTTTTAGAGATATTTCACTTTTTCTGTGTGAAGATTGCTCACGACCATTGACAATGCCTTGAGTTTGCCGGTACGCGCAATGCAAAACGTCTATTTCATTCAAAATTAATAGAAATCCAGAACCCTAACCGTATAAATTTAATATAATCTATTCATTGAATATGTTTTCTATATGTGTACCAAGCGATTTGTTTCTAGGTGGTGTGGTTTTAGAGATATTTCACTTTTTCTGTGTGAAGATTGCTCACGACCATTGCCAATGCCTTGACTGGCTTGAGTTTGCAGGTACGCGCAGTGCAAAACATTAGTTATATTCAAAATTAATAGAAATCTAGAACCCTAACCATATCAATTTAATATAATCTTATTGGTAAACATGTTTTCTCCGATTTGTTTCTAGGTGAATTGGTTTGATAGATATTTCACTTTTTCTGTATGAAGATTGCTCATAGCCATTGAGTTTGCAGTGTGACAGCGTGTAATTATTTTGGTTACTATCGCCACAATGGCCGCACTTCCGTTTAGCATGACGTCAGTGCATACCCTATATAGTGTCCTTTGTATTTTGGTACTGCAGGTTGACTGACGTGCGGGCTGGAGGCAAGCACGTCCGACTCCCCTCGTTCCCTCCAGATGGCACCTTAGCTCCCCGCCATCTGCATATATATACATATATATATATATATATATATATATAAATATATATATATATATGTATATATCAGGGATAAAAGATTTCCGCCATTTTTTTTTATATTCACCGATAGTGCTAGGAGAGTACTGTACCAAACCTGATTTCCGGAAATTTTTCGGCGATTCCCTGACAGTGTTAAGCCTACGGGAGAAGATCCGCGTTTTAACGGAAATTCGCCATGTTGGCAACAACGGTGATATCACGGCGAAAAGCTAGTGGTATCTTTTAAAAAATAAGCTCCAATAATAGGACATGTGACCATATCCTCGTCATTATTATCATTATTACTAAAAGAAGGGAAACTGGTTTAATCCTGTGTTGGCAACAAGGGCCATATTCATGACGAAAAGCTAGTAATATCTATTTTTCGCTGTGAATATGGCCCTTGTAAAAATAAGCTAAAGCTTGTTTTATTTAAAGACACCTCTAGAGTGCATTGATTTTCGTATCATCGGCCATTGGTTGTCAAACATATGGCCATTCTGACATATTTCTTTGCAGAAAACCTGCTGCTGCCACATAGGCTACTCTTTCTGATAAGCAGCAAGGGGTCTTTTAGAATGCGCATTCCCACAGACAGGAAAGCACATACGACAGCCTTTGATGAATCAGTTGTGGACCACTGGTTAGAACGGAAAATAGCCCAAACTGCAAATTGGTCCACTGAGCAGAATCGATAGGATGACCGACACCGTCACAGGTGGACATGCTTGAGCTACGTCCTGCTCCCCCGGGCCTTCTTGTAATAATAATAATAATTACGATAACATGCTATTATTGGAGCAACATTATTTACAGATGGAAAGGGAGAGAGAGATAGACACACACACACACACACACACACACACACACACACACGTATATATGTATATACATAGATGTATATACATACACACATACAGATATATGTGTATATATATATATTACACACGCACACCTAGAGCCACCTGCCGAGAGAACACGACACTATAGACGTCTTGTCGTGTCATGTTTCGCGCAGAAATCTGGCCTCGCCTGTCTGGTGGGTGGACAGCAGGCCGAGGGGCCGTCACCACTTCCCGCGCTTACTCCAGTCTTTGGGCTGCCAGTGCAGGCACTTAGGGTCGATTCGGGTCTTCCGCTTCGACATGGCCTTGTGGTGAGAGTCTATAGCCTCCTTGGACAGGGTGATGATGTACTGGCCCTTGTAGTAGTTGATGAGATTCAGGTGCTGCAGCGTCGAGATGAGATCCTCCTTTTTTATACTCGTGATTTCTGACAGTTCACTGCAAACAAACAAAATTGTACAGCAAACACTACTAGATGTATCGTGGAAAGAAAGTTTATCAAGGTTGGTCATGCTGTCCTTAAGCGTGGGAGCACATTGTGATAGTGCTATAGCATGCAAACTACAAACATACATTGCCATATAGTGCTAGTGTATAATATGGAAACATCGCCAATAAAGGATACTATTTTCGTGGGGGGGGGGGGATGAAAATGGGAAATATTGCGCCACATAGCGGGACTCGAACCCACAGCTCTGCATTCCGGGCCAGTGTGCTAACCATTACACCACCTATGCGCCCTGATATCACCACACCACCCACGCCCACCTGTCTATGTGGCTACTTGCCTGAGAGGTCAGTGCAGACTACTACACTATTTTAGAACCTACCAGGGGTGTTTCTTCAAGTTGCATAGTCCGATGCTTTTTAAGTTTCTGTTATATATTATATTAGCTTGCGTTAGTTTAACGTAACTTAATATAAATGCCTAACGTTATGGAGATATTTGAAATGGTTGAATTAGCACTCCCTTCTTTACAGCAACGAATGTTTAATAAGCGCGCCTGCAGTTAATTAGGATCAAAACTTGTGTTTTGGTTTCGAAAATGTATTGCCTTCATCAAATTATGTAAGTCCCCAATAGGAGGTCCGTAAACCACGTGACCACGTGCACAACCCACATGACCACGTGCATAATCCACATGACCAGGCACATCCTACATGACAACATGCATAACCCACATGACTTCGCACCATGTGACCACATGCATAACCCACATGACCAGGCACAACCTATATGACTACATGCACAACCCACATGACCATGTGCATAACCCACATGACCAGGCACAACCTACATGACTATGTGCACAACCCACCACGTGACCATGTGCATAACCCAGGTGACCAGGCACAACCTACGTGACCACGTATCCCATCAAATGCAGAGGCCACAATCCCAATATCAATAATAAAAGCCTTTCCTTTACTCTAGCGTGAATTATAACATACACAGAATTAATAGACAAGTCAGTTCCCTCCCCCTAAAATGTTATCAAGTTATCGGTAAGTAAATAGATGTGAATGAATGATTTATATTGAGGTTCAGGAGGCATGACCAGGGTTCCAACTAAGGCCTCACCTGATGGTTATCGTCGGGCGTTCCCCGCTCTCATTCGGGGTGAGGTTGATGAGAATGTCGAGCACAGTTTGCGACCAGTAGGACCGGTAGGACAGCAGCCCCAGGTCTGACAGCGGCTTCTCTGGAGACCCCGTCTTGCCTTCAACTTTGGAGAGCTCATAACCTACAAAAGGAGGCAGCACGCTTAGCCTATAGTTGGTTACTGAAGCAAGATAAACCCAGTTTTGTATGGTTTTAATACTTTAAAGGAGAACAATCCGATAGTTTTGAATTTCTGTCATAGATTTAAAGTGAACATATATACAGGTTGGTCGTTATAATCTATTTTACTTTAGTTTGGAATAACCTTAACCTAGAGCTGCATAGTCCGATGAAAACATCAAATTTTCAAAACCAAAAGAATTATCTAGATTTGATTCTACATATCTAACTTAGATAATGGTGTATTTATTAAACATTTGTCGCTGCATAGAAGGGAAGATTGAGTCAATTTAATAGAACTTCGTACTGTAGAAGCCTATGGTGTCAGAGTTTTGGCATGCTTGCCAAAATTAATTTTGCATGCTTACACTTTAAATATCTCAAATGATAGCCATTTAAAATAAACGTTACTTCAAATTAAAGTAAGGTACATTATAGCGATCAACCTAATATATTTATCTAAGAAAATATCAGAAACCATCGGACTATGGAACTTTAATTAAACGTGGCAAACTTTCAGAATATTTTAATTTAAATCCGGCAAAATAAGTGAGCAAACTGAACTGCTGGACCTGATACAACCTTTATGATTTGTACCAGTCATAGGATCTATTAGATTGATTTAGTATTATTGCAATACATATTTAATAAGTTCACTAATATGTAAGCAATTGCTTTGGTTCAGAAAATGTTCTGATTTCATCGGATTATACACCGTTACATATTTGTGATACTGATGGTATTTATCCGGTCCTGGAATTGCAAGCTAAAATCCCAAATCAGGATGTCTATGGCCCCTTGTTGGTATGTTTACGTCCTAGCAACATCTAAGGATATCAAGACGGATACTGACTTGTGACCTTGCATAAACATGGCGACAATAATGCACTGGGAGACAGAGCCGTCAGCACCATGACCCAATATCCTACTGTCACATTATCCTCATACTGAGCAAACCAGTCCTTGCCCTATCCTATTAATATTATACTAACTTCTGTGATCTGATGAGAACCAATGTTTCGAAGGTGATAACGGCCATATCAATTCTGATGATAATCATTTCAGATACCGCACAATTGGGTGGTTGCACTGCGTTCAATACTTACTAAATTCGATCAGCAGTTTTCCAAAACCTTTCTTTTGGAACGGAGGTAAAGTAAGAATACAAGCTACATTGTAGTCTTCCGTCGATTCCTTCTCCTGAAATGTGGGAAATGAGTGTTGAATAAATCCTCTGTTGTACAAAGTTAATTTCATTTTAGCCATTGTGTCGTGTTATTTTTAATTGGGGGGGGGGTGATTTAAAAGATATTCTTTTTATAAATAGGCATGCTCAATCGTCATAGTTTTAAGATAGTTACTATATTTTCACTTTTAGAGTAACAGAAGATTAATATAGCACTAAGGCTTTCCTGTTCACCGTACCACAACAGGAAAAAAACTAAGTTAGAGAAACAAATGAATAGCGTAGGAATCCTTTTCAATATGACTAAAAGTCACCAAATTCTAGTCAGGCGGGGAGGACAAAAACATAAACAATTTTTGTGCAAATTCTTGCTGTGTAATCTATGGCTGGAAGACAGTGCTAATAAAATACCAATTCAGAGGAATCATCATCATCATGCTGTCGGTCGCGATGCGACAAAGACTGCTTTCATTACTTGCCTGCCGCTCAAGAGGAATATATTCACCAAAATAAAGGGGAAAAAAGGGGGAAATGGTGTGAGCGCATTATTGAGAATTCTCTTAGATTCTACCAATTCGGAATCAATTACCTTTAATTACTACGCCTTGTTTATGATTAGCGCGCAAATATATATATGTCTTACCTTTGAGAAGAATCCAACAATGTGATATCCTAAGCTGTCTATTTCACACAGGACATAGAAGAGGAACGGGTCTGTGTCGTAGTACAGTGTTTTGTGGTCCAAGAATAACTTTGCCAATAAACACAAGTTTTGAGCATATGCCTGTATTGGGAAGGAAGAATGATTTACGTGAGTTAATTTCATTGTTTTCAAAAATGTCATTAAATTTAAATGAATACAGATGTGCAATATGAATATTGAAATCTTGGAATAATGGGAGTTGTTACAAATACTCAAATTAAATACTTAATTTTTCTGCCATCTGAATCATAATTGTATAGATGATTATTAACTCCCAGTTTAAATATTATTATCTATGATTTTTAGTTTTCAATTGTTGTAATGCATACGCAATGGTAATTTGTGTAGTAGTTATGAATGTCTTGGTTTATTCAGCTTTCAAGTATAATCAGACGATACCAATAGATCTCTTGGGGGGGAGGGGGCAGAAAGAAGGGGGGGGGGGGAAGAGAATTGTTAAAACAGAAAAATATGTAATATAGTCAGAAGTAACACATTATCTACGAAAACATCAGTCAATTTGATCATATACAATTTAATAAAGCAGGCTTATGTCATTGAGTATTAGTACATAGATGGTAAACATATAAAAAAAATTTGCATCCCTGATTGACTCAAGCCGCTGACAAAAGACTTTATTAAATAAAAATGATATTTAAAACAACAAAACCTACACCCCCCCCCCCCCATCTGGGAACTTGAGTAAGTCTCATGAATTATTAGGCCGTCACAAAACAAATATTGAAAATAAGGAAAGTTTGTGTTTTTATTATAATCTATGTTCGACCTACCTTGTTTTTTCGGCCATCTATTTCATAAAACGAGATCATTCCTTTCCTATATATTTCATTACCAGGTGGGTGTCGTAAGGGACATTTTGACTAAAATAAAAAAGTAAATTACATTGACATGAAGGCTAGTAGTTTAGCTTAAACAAGTCGACATTTAATTCAGCTTGTGGCCTGGACCAAGTCGCGTGATGTGGATAACCGCCTGTGTAACTAGGAATAGGCAGACAGGGGCGTAGCTAGACCTTTAACGATGTGTACTCCTAATTTCAGCAGGGGGTCTAGGGGGGGTGCTTAAGCTTAAGCTGGCGGATTTGACACATTTTAGACTTTTCGACACTCCGGACTACTACATGCCTTCTCTCTCTCTCTCTTTTTATTATTTTTTAATTTGATTTTTTGGGGAAAAAATGATGTGGACGTTTTGGCGTACGCGCGTACGCCTAGCTATGCCCCTGGCAGGTATACACGTTCTGGCCAAAAAAGCGAGAGAGCGACAGTGCCCACACCCAAGGCTGATAGGGATGTACAACTTGGATGCAAATACAATAGTTGGGGTTCTTTGTGAAAAATTATAAGTAAATCAACTGTTCTCGCGATAAAATAGCAGGCAATGTATATAACGAACAACATAGTTCATTCCCAGCTCTTCACTGCCTTTAAATGGAACTCTATTAGACTCTCTGAATAGAAATAGGTCATATCGCAGTTTAATTCTACTGTCATTTGAAGCTTTGTTAGGAGTGCAGTACAAGAAAAGACACAGATAGACACAACTCTACAATTCCTATGTGAAATTAAACATTTGAATTGAACAATTATTCACACATTGCATGACTTGGATATGTAATTATATATATATTTTATATATATTCTATACATATTCGCCATATTATATATATATTATATATATTAAACATATAATATAGGTAATATATATTCCCATATATGAAGTGAAAATTTTCAAATCATTTTGAGAAACAAGTATGACATCATTGCTCACCAGATGCCGCTCTAAGCATTTGGCACTTTTGGTGTACTTCAGGCAGAATTCGCAGATGTAGATAACTGGTGGGTTCGGCTGGTCCGGCGCCGCAGAGAACACCTGGAGCCAAAATATAGTTTAATTCACACTGAAATCATCGATTGTTTAATGAATTAACTCACGAGGTCCTAAGTCCTTAGAACTTCTGGAAGGTAAAACCTTAGTCGTGGGATTTGTGCACAATTTCTCTTTCAATGACATATGTCTGAGTCAGGACAGACAGTCCGATAACGCATCAATTTTCGAAACTAAAACACTCATCTGTGTGATGTGATTCTACATACAGGGATAAAAGTGGTCTCTGCCAAAAGAAGAGAGAAAAAAGCGGAAACCTATAATCTATGGCGAGGTTGTCTGTAAATAATGTTGCTCCAGTAATAGTATCGCTATCCTAAGAATACTTTCTCCAAGGATAGTTATCACTGATTGTCTGTAAATAATGTTGCTCCAATAATAGTATCGCTATCCTAAGAATTCTTGCATTACATTCTTCAATATCGTAAAAGAAAATCGGGATAAAAGTGATTGTGGAGGAAAAGAAGAAGGGAAGTCGAAGTGGGTGATAAGTCCCAACAAGGACAGTGGAATATTTTCTCCAAGGATAGTTAGCACTGATTGATATGCAATGGAGCTGGGATACTGTTAGGAGAGTACTGGATGAAACCTGACTTCTGTGATTTTGCCAGCGATTCGCTGACAGTGATAAGGTTATGGGGGCAAGGGGATATGTGTGTTTTCATGGATATTCACCTCCATTCAGAATTAAGGGCGCATTCCTGACATGCGGTATGCGAATGCGACAAAAAATTGAAACGCCTTGAAGCCTATGGGCTACATTCCTTAAACGCGGTATGCGGCATGCGAATGCAAATGCATTTTCCGATCGGTCCATGTAGCGATCGGTGCGGCATGCGGTATGCGACACGCAGGGTGCGAATAGAAACCTGAGTCTGATGTGTCCATTAGTTTAACACCAGCAGAGGCGACTGAGCATTACGGAATGGTCTCACACAGGGTGAGGAGGGGAAAAATGCTACCAGATCCACAGAAATATGAATACTTATCTATAATTTGGCAATTATAACGAAAAGGACGGTCCTAACATGGCTCAGTTTAGCTTGCTCCGAGGGATGTTAGGACCGTCCCAGATTTTGTTGACCGAAAAGGACGGTCCTAATATTGCTCAGTTTAGGATGTTAGGGCCGTCCCAATCGGGAGACTGACGGTTATGGGAAAGCTAAAAATGCTACCATATGCACAGAAATATGAATACTTATCTATAATTTGGTTATAATAAAGGTAGGAACCCCCATGTGACGTACAAAAAGGTACATAGATATAAATGCAATATTTGGTCATTGTTTATTTTTATTTTTTTACATATAGCCGGTCGTGTGCCGCATACCGCGTGTAAGGAATCATGCATACCGCATGCCACATGCCGCGTGTAAGGAATGCCCGCTTAAGGGAACCCAACAGTGGCTTGCTGTCACTGGGCTCCCAACACCAGCCACCAGCCTGATGCTTCAAGTGTTTCTACAATGTTATATTAATATTAGATAGTAGATGGAGAAAAAACCTCAAATTAGATTGTTTGTTGGGGCTTTATGTCCTAGATATCTTAGAAACAAAACAATTCTCAAATTTACTAAAAAATCGGAGAAATCGCGGAAATCTTACCTCTCTCTAATTTTCTTATAACCGACCAACTACAAATGAAGTAACAATCCAAATATATATTAAAAACCAAATGCATTGGAGTCGGCTCCATTGCTTCACTGGTAACAGCCGGTCCAATGTGTTACTAACAACCCTACCGCGACAACAGGACTGACATTGCTGGCAAGTGACTATCATCACTAAAACAGCAAACTGCAACAAATAAACTCACATAACTAACCACAATTGGATAACACTAGAATATCCTGATTGAACTGACAGTGACTAGCTGCAACTGACCATGTCTTACATTAAAGCCTATTACGACTTCATCTAAATGAATACAGAAGATAACATATTCTAAATGCCATGAAAATACTCACATCGATCCATCTAATATTGATGTAGTCGAATGACACTAGTGTTGCCATATCACTATGGTACTTGTAGGTATCTATCAGAAATCCATTGTGCTGAAAATTGTGTTATTGTTACCTGACATTATTACATCGATACTATATATACATATACCAGTTTTTGAGTAAATAATCGTAACTGAAGAAGAAGAAAAAAAGGCTGGAAGACCAGTGCTTCAGGGCTGACAAAAGAACCTATTTAGCAAAAAACACATATTTACCACCCACAAAAAAAGACACTAAGAAACAACAAACTTGTGTGTATAATTCACTTCACTCGGACAAACTGGAGACAAGGCAGGTGCATATAAGTTTTAACAAGTAAACTTTAATAAAAAATATTTGTTCGAGTTTGTTGTTGTTGTTTGTTGTTGGTTTACGTCCTAGCAACATCTAAGGTCATATCAGGACGGGTACCGACTTGTGACAATGCGCACTCATGACTGCTTTATAGTGCTGCCCCACTGGAAGACCAGGCCACCAGCACCATGACCTGCTATCCCACTGAGTCACATTATCCTGACACTAAGCCAACCAGTCCTTTCCATATCCTAATAATGCCGAGTGCCTGGCTAGGAAGCAAGGAGTATAAATTTTCAAGTCATTGATTTGACTCGTCACGGGTTCGAACCCACGACCCCACTAACTACCAACATGGGAGATGGACGCTCTAACTCATTCGGCCATCCCGTCTGGTCATTCGAGTTGGTCATGTATTGTACCGTTCGGCCGGCAGTGAACCAGTCTTAAGGTAGTATAACGTAGGCCAGACCAACTAACTTCACCACGCAGCACCGGTTTAGCCAACACTGTTCGGCACCATGCAGCACTTCGTCTTGGCTTGGCACGACGCCTGACATCATCGGGACCAGTGTAGGTGTTCCTGTGCATGTGCCACTCTGCTGCGGTCCAGGTAAGGCATTAACCCATAGCCACAACTACACTGGCCCCTTCCTACAGGTCTTCCTATATATGGTCAGATGCAGTAATGATTGTGCCAAGCTGCCGACCGGAGCACAATCAGCGTAATAATGTGAAGTTGCTTAATGACAATCAGAACATCTATCAAAGAATCCGGTAGTAATGTCTTCTTTTAAATCCTTTACATTATACAGTGACCCTTCTACAGTGACTATCCTCCTTTGTAATTCTACCAACTTTAGCAAATATTAACCGTAATAATATGTGTGCTATCGGGTATGTAGGTCTGCGCTGCTTTAGGCTTCGAAACTGAATGGTGAACACAAATTAACGGAACCTCTCTCTCTGGTGAAGTTGCTTAATGACGAGCAGAACATTTATCAAAGAAACCGTTAGTAATGTCTTCTTTTAAATCCTTTCCATTATACATTGACACTTGGACTATCCTCCTTTTAAATCCTTTCCATTATACATTGACACTTGGACTATCCTCCTTTTAAATCCTTTCCATTATACATTGACACTTGGACTATCCTCCTTTTAAATCCTTTCCATTATACATTGACACTTGGACTATCCTCCTTTTAAATCCTTTCCATTATACATTGACACTTGGACTATCCTCCTTTTAAATCCTTTCCATTATACATTGACACTTGGACTATCCTCCTTTTAAATCCTTTCCATTATACATTGACACTTGGACTATCCTCCTTTTAAATCCTTTCCATTATACATTGACACTTGGACTATCCTCCTTTTAATTCCTTTCCATTATACATTGACACTTGGACTATCCTCCTTTGCAATTCTGCCAACTTTAGTAAAACTTTAACCACAAGAGATCAACGGAACCTCTCTGTCTGGATGAAGATGATCAAAGTCGCCTGTTCGCTCGCTCTGTCAAAGTGATCGAACACTTGCCTCGGTGAACAGTGTAAACAGATCCAACCCGTTGCCTCGTGAACCAAATTACACGTTAGCCAGCCAACATGAATAATGTGTAACAGTGTTCGTCATTCGGGTTGGATCTTATTCAGATGATGGGTTAATTGTTGGAGCTTTACGTCCTGGCAACATCTAAGGTCATATCAGGACAGGGTTATTCAGATGAATAACACCACTTAAACAGAAACAAATAAATATATTACGATTATTTCAATGATTAGATGTGTGACACACCCTACCTGTGGATAAGGCGAGAAGTACCAGGGCTTGATGCGGTATCTGCCGATCTCGATCATGTCGATGTTCTTCATGCGCGTCACGATGTCGTCATGGTGCGCCACCATGCTGCCCGACTGGCGGGGCTTCTTCTGGTCTACATCCGGGAGCTCCTGGAGGTAGGAGAAGTCACTCTGCTGCTCCGGGCAAGAGGAGTGGCAGGGGGAGGAGACGATATTACTACACAGCACGGCTACTCACCACGTGACAACAAGCACAGCAACGATTGGATATAGAGGAAGGGATGGGAAATCAATTCAAACAGCATCATGCTATTCACTATGAAATACACTTCCACATTGAATGAGGTTATGAATTATATATAGACAGAGAATGAATGATGCACGGGGAAACCCTTTATTTAATTTTTTTACATTTATTATTTTGTTTAAATAAATGAAATTGTGATTAGATTTAGGAAGGAATAATAAGGGGTACAAAGACAGCCTTACTAACATGCCTAACAAAACAGGTTGTAAAATCAAACCAAATAGTCATGCACAACTACATCGTACTCATTTGGTCAAAATGAAAAAAAACATCTGTTAACGTAACGAACAAAAGGGAATACATTAAAACAAATACCAGCCAGTCTTGTCATATTAAAAATAGAAATGGACAAGACGAGCAATGATATAAAGAAAAATTGGGTCACTTAATAAAACCACAAATTAATCCAACTTTATTCAAATCAACGATAGATTTTATTTAATTGGTTATTTCATAGCAAAATGAACGCATCACTGAAAACTTAATCATGTTTAATTACTTTATATTTAAACAAGGGTGTACCACGGTTAACCCATGTTATAGGGAACCAACACGGGGTCTGACAAAGAAGTAGAAATATACATGTTATGTTAGCATCACTAAAAACAGAATAAATTATAATCGCCATAACAAATGCTAATTCCAAAGGTAATACCTGTTACAAGTTCCACTTCAGCATATTAAACCAAGTACAATGAAAGATGTTGATCTAAATATTAGATGTGCAACGCCTATCATTTATAAAATACAAATTAAAGGTTATCACAATAGTAATTTCCGCATTAAACAAGAGTGGTTATAAGAAATATTGGTACCAAATGACCATTCAAGCATACTCAAAATTACAACCGTTGGTTATATGCAAAGCTTTGGGTCACATACATGAAGTGAGCCTGAATTAATCATTAGCTGCTAAAAAATACTTACAATGGGCAAACTGTTTTTGTGGGTCGAGCTGGGTATCGACTCTTCTTTCTTGATTGAAAGTGGCTATAAATGAAGTATAACCCATGTGTATAACCTATATGTATAAATGTGCAGCTTGCATGACATTGTTATATTACTGATATGTAAATCAGATATAATTCAGATGTCCAAAAGGTTCCAACAGATATTCGTATGTCACGTGTAATAAACGTGTATAAATATATAAGTTGGATGATACGTATATCAAATATAGTCGGATACACAAAAAGGTTTTCACACATAAGCAAGTGTTTATTTTGTCTAGTAAAATTAAATTTAAAAATGTATCGTTGGTTATAGCCTTGTCTAGAAGCTAAGCCAAGAATTTATAACTTTGCTATAAATAAATAAATCCATATAAATTATATATAGATATGCAAACATACACATACACACAAACACACATATAAACAAACATGTATACATGATACATACATACATATATATACATACATACATCATCATGCTGTCGGTCGCAATGCGACAAAAGCCATGTTCACACACGCGCGTAAAGTCGCCTCAACTAATTCGCCTTGTCTAGTTCGGCTCACATTCGCCGTGTGGACGCGAGGCTAAGGCGGATTAGGGCTGATTCGCCTCAACTAATTCGCTTCAAGTAAACCGCGTCACGAGGTAGGTTATATGAAGCGATCTAACTTAAGTCGGCCCAGATTGCCTGTGTGGACGGTAGCGATTTAGATGAGGCGGATTAAGGACGTCACAGTCGAGACCTGAGTTTGTTGACTTTCCGGTAAATTTGCTCTATGAAACTGCTAGCTGTGCACAGATATTTTTTTCATCATTTATTCTTAGGGTTTCACTGCCCAGCAGAAGTTTTGACCGTTCCAAAACAATACGATTCAGCCGAAACAGATCTAGGTCGAACCCACACGCTCTCGTGCCGACTTTGACTAACCGAAACTGGCGCTGGTTAGTATGGACTTGCTCATGCGCACATATCGATTGCCGCCTTAAACCGCTCCGTGTGTGGACACGACACTAGTTCGCCTCATCTAGTTCACCTTATCTAGTTCGGCCTAAAGTTTTGTGTGTGAACCCGGCTAAAGACTGCTTTTATTTCTTAACCGCCACTATTTCGTGTGGTTGTGCTTTCATAAAAGCTGCTTGCAAAGTGTTGAAGTGCTGCTGGCTTTTGCAAGTTACTAGCAGCACTCTCTCGGGGAAAAATAGAGGTCTCACACCAGCAAGAACATGTCAAGACAGGCACAAACTATTTGTCCTTGCGGTGGCTGGCTGGGAGATGTTGGGAGTTCCATTCATCACCGCCCTTAATGCTGCCATGGAAGCATGGTTTTCTGTTGGGGTTTGCTCCCTTAGCCTTTGGTTCTTTCAAGGCAGTGGTTTATAACTTTGCAAGGCAGGGGCGTCAAACTCCCTGAGGTATTTTAGCAGAGAGGTACTGCATTAGCCGCATACCCAAACATACCTATAGATACCTATACATACATAGATACATGTATATGTGTGTGTATGTATAGACACACACAAACACACTTAGCTACTAGTAAAGGCCATACTTACATCATCCGGGTTAAGCTTTCTTTTCCGACCAGCTGGACCTTTCTGTTTTGGTACAACAGCATTTCCGTTCTAACAAATATAAAATAGAAGAGAACTGGTGATCAAAGATTTTGCGGAAATGTCAGTGTTAGGATTTCGTCGTTCATACACGCTGAATCTAATGCTGTCGATTGTGCATTTAAAAATCAATGTGCAATTATAGCTGACCGCTGAATATAAGAAATTCTTATATTCATGGTCAGCGATCCGTCGTCGTTGAAGTACAGGTAGGGAATGAAATTATGCTTTGAATCTTCTACCGGAAGTCCCTTTCGCCCCTAGCGACGCGCGCTAGGAACTGTCTCTATGGTTATTTAGCATATCAGGCCCGTAGTCAAGATTTTGAATCACCCTTGTTACCGCAACATGATTAATGCTGTCGATTGTGCATTTAAAAATCAACGTGCAATTATAGCATCGCTATGGATACTGGGCATCGAACACATAGAAAATAGGTATGTTGGTAACCCCGCAAGCCTTTACCGAGACCCACACACCAGCCCTTTACAGCAGACTCTCAAAATAACTCATTTTATTTTCTGACAATTTCTGAAAATTTAAGAACTCCCAACACCAACCATTACTGATATTGATAATAAGTTAGTAACTTCTTGCCATTTCGCTATCATTTACGGCGTTATATATTTTTATTACATAAATGTGAGTGTTTTTTTTTGTTTAATGTCCTGTTTGGCCTAAAAGTCAGTCACCACACCCAACACAAAAAAGGCATGTAGAAGTCATATAAAACCCAACATTTGAAAAAATAATGTACCATATAAATAAGACAACATTTGAAAAAATAAATGTACCATATAAATAAGATTCAGATCGTGAATATAAACCAGAATTGGCTCAATGAGTTGAGCCCCCACCTCTCATTCTGGTATTTTATGGGATTGGAACCCTCAGGGTTGAACCCTGGTCAAGTCAAACCAAAGACTTAAAACTTTATAATTGCGAGAAGTATCAATTTTTAAGTCATTGGGTTGACTCGGCCACGATTCGAACTCACAAACTCATGGGTTCGAATCTCCCGATCTCCCAAAACAGGAGACGGATGCTCTACTCATTCGGTCAAGGGATTAATAAGAAAATGTACAAGAACAAGAAGCTAAAATCACATACTGTTACTTCTTTGTCAGGGGAAGACGGTCGAGATCCATTCATTAGTTTTAAATCCTTCATGGGCGTTTTACTATCCTTTTTGGGAAGTTCCATTTTGGTCAAATCCATCCGATCTTCTGTGACCCATTCATCCAGTCGTTTGTTGACTACAAAAATAACATATCTAATTAGATTTATTCAAACAAGCCAGCTGTAAGAATGCTAGTATCCAATGCAGGGTCCGTACACATGTAAAGATAGAATTCAAGGCTGTTTTTTTATAGGAATTCAAGATTATTTTCATTTGGATTTCAGGGGGGAAAAAAGACAACAATGGCAAATAGCAATTTCGGACTAATTTAATGGGGCAAATGAAGTGCAAGACTTTTCAAGACTTTCCAGGCCCCATATCGACCGTCAATGACACATTCAGCTAGTATATCGTCTTATAAGACACAAATCTAACAAATTCAATCAGCGCATACAAAACACATTGCAAACTTACAATCGTCATAGTGTATGTAGTATACGGATTTCCCATGCAGTTCCTTTTTACTGAGGACCTCCGCGATATCTGGAATGGGAAAAGGTGGTCGGTTCACAATGCACATACAATGGAGATTTTAGCTTTATGATCTAAGAACATATGAAGTCTTGGCTACCAACTATGATACTGCGCACTCTTAACTATATTTAACAAGGCAGTGACATGAACAAATGTTTGTTTGACTCAGCCAGAGATCGAGCATTTTACCCACTAGTCTAGTGCCTTGCATATCTGCCTGCAAAGGTCCTCATGCAGTGTCATTTTAAAAAAGATTTTAAAGACATGACCGCAGGCCATACAAGTCCAAATTTCAGTGATCAACCCAGCTATTTGGAAAGTGGATTCCTTACAGCATCGTCTTACTTGCACTGTTTTACGTATGGCCTCTTTGTGTGTGAAGTATTTTGACATTATACATATACTTTTCTAGATATCTAGATATTTTTGAAAGTGTAGAGTGATTTGCTTCATTCGTCAGCTGGGTCACATAAACAAAATTCAGCATTCTGATTGGTTTGTTGTCTATATTTAGCACATGGCATGTGCTGTTGTTGATATTTACATGATGCATGCAATGTACCTTTGTTGATCATGTTCTTTACTTCCTGTTTCCCCCCAATCCATCTATTTTTGAGCTAATAGGTGTCAGTTATTTATCACAGATGGTGTACATACATTTAAGAGAGTTTTTCTATCTGATTTTGGGACTTTTTATTAATAACTTGTGTTGTTTATTTACTTTTCCATATATATTTAAAACTAAAGGGTTTAAAGCGTTTAATCAGAATACATTTGTTTGAAAGGCTATCCGTTATTTGCAATTTTTCTGCAAGTCTTTACACTAGTCCATCCTTTCCGGACACAGCAATTAGTCAAGAAAAAAAAATCAATTCATCATAACACTGCGAGTAGCATATTGCTATCTTAAGAATCTTGAGAAATCAATATATTTACACTATGTATGAAGTTAATCGTCTTTAAATCACATTTGTATTTAACTTGGTTAAAATAAAATATCATTTTTACGTCATAACATGTAACTGTGAGGTAAATAGCCCATTTTTGGGGTACATTATACACTGTAACTTAACCTAATAAGTCCATCCATATGTCAAATTAAAAGCCTTAAAGTGAGTTATCAGAATACATTTGTTTTGAAAGCCTATCTGATATTTGAAATGTTTCTGCAAGTCTCTTGCCAAATTCATGGAGTTGGTTTTCCGTAGAAACAACACCTTTAATTACAAATATAAACCATGATAAACATATAAAGAACTATTTATCACTTGTTTTACATAAACAGACAATCATTACTTTGATTATGGATATGCATGTTTGTAAGGGGCACAGTAAGAAATCAGAGCGTACTTTCTGTGTTGTTGTTGTTTTGGGGAGTTTTCAGTCGCATTGGTGCGCTGAAGGCTGCAAATCTGCAGCACTGAATGGGCACCACTAAAAGCAGTCCCATGTGGTCGGGAGTTGGCTTCCGGTGTGTAGTGATCAGAGGAATTGAGGGGTAGGGGGGGGGGAGGGGGGAGGAAGGAAAAAGGCAGCCTAAGAGTCCAACCACAGTCCTCTGAGAGGGCTGGGGGAGGCTGGGTGGTTGGTGTAGTTTTACACCCCAGTAAGACCCTAGGCCATACCAGGATGTGCACCGACTTGTAACAGCGCGCACTCATGGCGACTTTATAGTGCTGCCCCACTGGGAAATGTCCCACACAGTCACATTATCCTGACACTGTGTGCCCAGTCCCTGTCCTGATTTCATAACGCCAAGTGCCGAGCAGCAACAGGTACCCATTTTATAAGTCATTGGTTTGACTCGACCAGGATCCAAACTTCAGTCCCTCCAGATTCATAGGTATGCACCGTAAGTCCGGCCAAGGCCAGAGGAAGAAGTGAAGTTGTGGATGGGATTAGTTAGGCAGAGGGTGGGGTTACCTGATTGTTGCAGTGAAAATTAGTGGTTAGTTAGTAGTTGCACCAAGTCAGCTATGGCGATGAGGTGGGGCCTGCTAGTCCCCGATGTCATGAACTGGGTGACCGACAGTGTTGATGATGTCTGCATTCTGGCGGTAGAAGCGAGCAAGTGCGTTCCAGGATGACTTGGAAATCCTGGAGAGGATAGCCAGAGCGGCCCTATTGTCGCTGAGTTGGCGGTCAGCATCCTCCATGAAGTCGCTGATGGCAGATCTGTCGATGGCGCCACATGAGGCGAGTATGTGGGCCACATTAAAGATATTAGTTCCGCAGGGACAGCGCTGGAGGTTGGGGACATCAATCCAACGGCGGTAGCCAGTCCTGAAGCGGTTGATGGCGACTTGTGTAGAAGCAGGAAGGCCGACTGGATGGGGGATGTTCGTTCTGACCAGGGTGTACCAGAGCCAGCTTATTGAATAAGGGTTCCGTACTTGTTCCTTCTGTGTGGCTCGTTCCCAGAGTTTGGTGGTGGCTCGAGAAGCGGCGGCGGCCAGTTTGGTGATGGATGGAAGGATGGCTGTCTCTACGTCTGCTCGGTTGGCACCGGCTAGAGCGGCATAGTCGGCCTGGTCATTACCATACAGTCCTATATGCGAGGGGACCCATAGCAGGACTGTTTTGAGGTGTGCCTGATGTCTGGTGAAGATTTTAATATGGATTGCGTCGGCAAGGGAGTGTCGGGCATTTGGGTGGGCGATCTCTTTGATGGCATTCAGAGAGTCGGTAATGATGATGGCACTTGAGTTGTGGAGGTCTTCGAGGGCCAAGTGAATGGCGGCGAGCTCGGTATCGAGAGTGGAAGCAAAGTCTGACACCCTGGTGGTGTTCTTTGTGTTGGAGAAGGGGATGAAGATTCCGGCTCCTGCTCTACCTGATGTTGGGTTAAGGGAGCCATCGGTGTAGACAGTCTTTGCGAGAGGAAATTCCACCTTCGCCTGAGTTATGGCCTCGAGAGCCAGGGAGTGGAGTTCTGGGGTGGTGTAAGCCGCCTTGGCAGCAACTAGGTTGGTGGTTCGGGTTTCCACTGGGATGGAAACCCAAGGTGGCTTGAGAGGGCTCAGGGCGAAGTCTGCAATGTGGAGTCCGTGGGAGTCCTTGAGGGTGGTGATGGCGTTCTTGAGACGGTAGGAGATGTGAGGGTGAACGCGGGTCCCATCTCGGAGGTAGGCCGCGGCTCTGCGGATTGTTGTTGAAAGGCCTGAGGAAAGGGTTCTTGTGAGATGGGTGGTGAGAAGTTGTTTGCCTCGGAGGTGGAGGGGAGGGAGGCCGGATTCAAGGAGGAGGATCTCGATCCTGGTGGTGCTGGGAACACGGAGGACAAGCCTGGCAGCCCGGTGTTGGATGTTCTCAAGTTTCCGGAACTCGTTCAAAAAGATCTTGTTCTTGGGTAGTTGAGTTTGGGGGTTGTCAAGCCCGAGGGCTGTGAGAGCGAGTGTGGGCGCAGCGTAGTCGAAGAGGGAGCGGACTGCCTGGCGGTAGAAGAGTGCGAGTACACTGTCCGGGGCGCCCCAGGAGAAGCCGGAGATCCTCTTCATGAGGAGGAGTCTGTTGGTCATTCTGGTGGCCAAGTGGCGGCAGAGGGCTCTCATGTTCAGGTCTCGGTCTAGACGGATACCTAGGTAGTCGAAGGTGGAGACCCATTCGATAGGGGATCCATCTAGGTAGAGGGGGTGAAGTGGTTGACCTCTGAACATGTGCATGATCTTGGTCTTGGTGGGGGAGATTTTTAATCCAAGGTCCCGGCAGGCGTTTCCTACCAGGTGGAGCACCTGCTCAGCGAGATCCTGTGCATTGATCGCATGGGAGCAGGTGATGGCGATGTCATCTGCGTAGCAGACTATGGTTGTGTCTGTGATCTCTCGGGTGGCTAGGTCTTGTTTAAGCCTCCTAACGAGAGATGCCATCACTGCATTGAAGAGGAGGGGGCTGAGCACTGCACCCTGGGGGACGCCATTTTTTAGTTTGAGGTAGGGAGAAGAGGTGCCTTGGACACATACTCTGGCTCGCCTGTTCTGGAGGTAATTTCGGAGATATGCAAGAGGCCGGCCGGCAATGCCAAGATCTGGTGTTTAGCAGCACATGATGACAGAACGCACATGCGTGCCGTGTTTACACAATTGTTTTGCTTAAAACCCAAAAGATGGCACTGCGGTGCTGCCCATACTTACGCCAATCTCCCGTGTGCTTTAGTTTTACAGGCATCTTGCAGCCTTCGGAGATCTCCAACTGCAAAGTTAAGGAGTTATAGCATTAGATGAACAAAATTTCAACCGAAAATTGCGTGAAACAAGGCAGAAAACACGAAAAACCTGAAGAAACGGATCGGTATTCACCTTTTCATTCGCCATTTTGGTTGAGAGCAGTCCCGCGCTGAAGACAAAATTCGACCAATAGTATTCGTCCTTATATTTGAGTTTGGGTGTTTGTGTAGGTCAAATCACACTGTACGCATAATCTGAATCAGAACACTATACTTATAGAAAAGTAGAGCCAGTGCAGTGTGTGCCGTGTTGACATGTGCGTTAAGGCCGTCTTGTTGTCCATATAGATTTTGCAGTTTGTTTAAATAGTTCCCAATGGCAGAAGGCGGCGTTCAAGTAAAACAAGAGCCGGTTGATGCAGTAGACTTGGAGAGTCGGTAAGCACCACGCGACTAAGACCTATAATATTGCAATGCTGTCGGGGGATGGTTCCATCTAGTTAAGGATTCACCCTGTCTGCTGTTCTCACACACAGTCACACTCACAGTCATCATCATCATCATCATGCTGTCGGTCGCGATGCGACAAAGACTGCTTTCATTACTTGACTGTCACTCTTCATTTAGCTCTCTGCTGTAAGAGTTAGGTCCATGAGTCGGTCTTAATGTCTCTCAGCTTCAGGTTTCTCTTGATGGTATCCTTGAGTTGAACCGGAGACGAGGGCACCCTCTCTTTCTGTAACCAGAAGACAGTTGAGAATAGAGGATCTGCTTTGGTAGCCTGTCTGATGACATCCTCATGAGGTGTCCAGTCCACCCAAGATTCTTTTTGATCAGAAGATCTTCCATAGAGGGCAGCGCCGTCCGTTCGAGTATTTCCTTATTTGTCTACATTTCATGAAAGCTGCCTGCAAAAGTGTTGAAGTGCTGCTGGCTTTTGCAAGTTTCCAGCTGCCCAGCGGCACTCTCTCGGGGAGCAAATAGAGGTTTCACACCGGCAAGAACATGTCAAGACAGGTGCAAAACTATTTGTCCCTGCAGTGGCTGGTCGGGAGATGTTGGGAGTTCCATACATCAACCGCCCTTAATGCTGCCACAGTGACATGGTTTTCTGTTTAGGGTTTGCTCCCTGTTTAGGGTTTGCTTTGTCAAGAACCTGTACCACAAGGCAGTGGTTTACAACTCTGCTGGGCAGGGGCGTCAAACTCCCTGAGGTATTGCTATACCTGCATACCTCGCTGTCACAGTACACGGGTGAATACCAACCATATATATTTTTTTAAGGCTATATAAAAGCTGTCGAAAACGCGGGGAAATGAAATGAGAGCCTAAATTCACAATCTAAGAAGCAACACTTATTCTTTATATATGTCTTCATATTTCCCTGCTACCTTTGAGTTGAAAAATATAATAAAACATAGTTTAATAGAATTTAAAGGTGAAATCAACGGCTTTCTATCACTGCCATATTGTCTTTTTGCATTCTCTCCCATTTCACCTACTCTGACTCTGTACCGATATAAGTACCCATTTGATACTGGAGCCAGGCATTCTACTTCCTGTTCCATACTAAAGCAGGAATTTCTAATTGTGTAATGAGTATATCCCTGGGTCCATTGTAACTACTTTCATCCTTACCTTTGTATTGTTAGATTCATAAGAATCTCAGTGATCAATACGTCAACTTACAAGTAAGTCTAGTATAACTATCATATATCCATAAAACGTTAAGTTTTCTTCCTTTGTTCTAATGTCTTAGCATTACAAGTGTGTGACCCAAAACCTATATATTTAATAATTTAGTCATTTTTTGTTCTAACTTAATAAATAATCGAGATATCTAAATGCAATTTTCAGTGTAAGTAGATGCCTATCTGCTCTGTTGATTCCACCCATTAACATAAAGTAAATCCACACATTAGTGACATATTTGTGCATTTTCGGTCGTCATTGATATGATTGATCTTATAACACTGAAACTTTGGGGACCTAGCAAAGTACCTTTTCGACCTTACACCATCATGAAACTTCACCAAATGGTCAATTAATAACAGATTTAAATGTCTGCCTACCTTTTAAAGTTGCCCAAGATATATAGAAGGTGGAGTTTGAGTGTTGAAATCAAGTCAAATCTTCTGAATGTGCACAGATACAGAAAACGTGAACGGATTTGCAAATTGTAAACACAAGGTTGTAGATGGACATTTTATCTACGTTATAGGCTGAAATTCATGGGGATAGCCCCTAAGAGCCAATGAAAAGCGAGCATTTTGGGGAACCCTTCTGCTGTTAGAACGTTTTTTTTTCTCCGGGAACAGCTATTTGGCAGAAAACGGCTGTCGCGTAGCGTGTGGACGTGCACATGGGTATATCTAGGTTCCATCTAGATACCAAAAGACTCTTTCCATTGGATGTGTCACTTTAACTGTAGAAAGAGAAGTCTGGTGCACCGCAACATGTGCCAATGTATAAATCGAACAAAGGCGTTTTCCTAAGTAATTGTTTTGTTACTTTTTGGTTTTCTGTATGTTTGCACGTATTTCATCATAGTGTGCATGAACAAACAATTAAGCAAATGTTGTTAAACAATCATGAAGACATACAGTATGGATTATTATTCCATGCAATCTATCTATTAAATTCTTTGTATTTTAAAATAAAATCTTGGCAGACTGAGACTGCAAATAATCATAATGTAAATGATAATGTGCACTGATTTGCCTTTTTTTTCTTTCTTTCAGAATTATTGATCTATGTAGGCAAATTCCTAAAGGAATCACCGACGTCGTCATTCAAAATGATATGCCTCAGTTTGATGCTCAGCAGAGGGTTATGGCCATCAACCGGCTGCTATCCATGGTAAGGAGGTTTCTATTTGCAATCTGGAGCACTTTGTAGGTTATACCCCAGTCATACGAGAGCCAGCATCCGCCTCCAGCCTCCTTACGACCAAGAGGTCGCCAACCTCCCAGTGTCCCACTCGATACAGTGATTCAAAAACGCGGTCGGTGACCAGTCGGCGAGTGCAGGTGCCGGGTTGGCCTGTCTGCCTGCCTGAGTGTCGGTTTGGGTTTTATCGTCCGCTCGCGACCTGGCGCTGACCACATGGTGAGCGGGAGCATTGCATGTGTTGGCCTTGCCAACCAAGAGGTCGGTGATACCCCAGTCACACGAGGCCTGCGTTCGCTAACGATCGATTCGCGACGTCAAAACATCCTCCTTGTGCCCTCCTTACGCCCTGATTGAGTGCTGTCGCTGCGAGGACGCCAACCTCCCGGCGTCCATTTCAGGAATTTTGGTCTGCACATGCAACCTCCTTACGTCCTGTTCCGGTGGCGCCATTCAAAATGGTTGGTGCCCTGGCGCCGCCCTGGGTTGCCGATCTGGTGGCGCCAACACATGCGATGCTGCAGTCAGCATGTGGTCGGCGGTGGGGCGCCGCCCTTTCCCCAACCCGCGCCGCCCTGGGTTAGCGAGTTGCCGGTGATCTGGCGCCGACATGGCGCCTACAACGTATTTGAATCAATGTATTGAATGGAATGCTGGGTGGTTGGCGTCCTTTTGGGCGTAAGGAGGTTGGCGGCGAACGCTGCCTCTCATGTGACTGGGGTATTACCCGGCGCCAACCGCACTGGTCACAAGAAGGTTGCAAGTACAGCAGCTGCAACCTCCTTGCATCCAACATTTTCAAAATGGACGCCACATGGTTGGTGACCTCACAGCGTCGGAAGTAGGACATTTTGATGTCGCAAATCGGTTGTAAGTGAATTCAGGCCTCGTGTGACTGGGGTATTAGCTTTAATTTAAATACACTTTGCATGCCCATATGAATTTATATATATATATTTTGTATGAAACAGTCTGGTTATAAAAACAAACCCAAACAGGTCTGTTTAATTAATCATTATTTTCTTTATAAATTAAGGAAGGTAATAAATAGTTTAGAATATGCCCCCCCTTTTTTTGTATGCCTGGATGCCTATCTTACTTCCAATTAAAAATGTTGACTGATGATGATGCAGACATTTTATTTACCAGAAAAGAGCCTGCCATGCAACCGGTTCATTTTTTTCAAAACCTATGCTAGGTATATCAGATAAAATTTCAAATAACAACAAACAGTCTAAATTGAAGCTCATTCAACAGACCTTGCTGAGACGATCTGTTGTAATTTAAAAAATATCTTAATAGGGGACAAAGTTATGCCACTTTTAATGTCAGCTTAATTGACCATAAATGTCCTAATTTACCATTGAACAAAACTGTGACCATTGCATTGTCAATGGCAGTGAGCAATCTTCCTACCGAAAAAGTTAAATATCTCTAAAACCACAACACCTAGAAACAAACTGATTGGCTATGCCAAACCGCCAGCGATTTTACAGGTTCAGCGAGTACGAACTGTTGAACTAACAAATATTATTTTGAATGTTACATCCTTTTCATTTCACAGGGCCGAGTGGATTTGCTCAAAAGTGGAAACCAGTTGATATATCGTTTAAAAGATCCAGAATCAGCCAGGTCAGAAAAACACATTTGTCTTACATTGTACCACTTCGAAATCGATTTTATTTTCGCTTGAAAGATTTCAGTTGTATTAACCGTAAAACATTGAGTGCAATAAAATGTTTCATGAAATATTGCTACATGTTTATGTTTTTATTTTCAATAGTAAAGTAAAAGGAGCTGATGCCCAGGAGAAGATAGTTTACCAGATAATTGAAGAGGCCGGGAACAAAGGTAGTGTTTCTTATCTTTATCATTTAGACAACCAACTGTGCTTGTTTACAGAGGATAGCTAATTGCCTACGTAGCTCACTACTTTCACTTGACTTGCTGAAAACATGGCTGATAATTTTTTTAGGCTGTCACAAATCTGGTAAAGAGAACCAACAATAGCTGCATCATATGTCAATAAAGTATACTGGAGCCTTTTCCTTTCGCTCTCTTTTACACAGGGTTTTCATTCTTAAACGAGGTATAGCTACTGTAATTGTGTGTGCCAGTGAAATTTAGATTATGACAAACATATGCATAAAAACTGAAAATTCTTATGTCAATGACAGGAATATGGATCCGAGATATCAGGTTCAAGTCGAACCTCTTGCTGACACAAGTGAACAAGATTCTCAAGAATCTGGAAAGCAAGAAGCTAATCAAGGCTGTCAAGTCAGTTGCTGTAAGTATTGCTGTCCATCACTTTTTCAGCATTTGTCGCCACATAGAAGGGAGTACTGAAGCAATTTAATAGAACCTGCTACTGCAGAAGCTTATGGTTTCATAGTTTTGCCATGGTTACCAAAAATTATTTGGCATTTTTGCATGTCAGATATCTCTAAAGTTAGCCATTTAAAATAAGAGTTACATCAAACTAAAGTAAGATAGATTATAACGATCAACCTAGCATTTTGATGTCAGAAAATGAAAGGAACTCAAGAACATCGGACTATGCAACTTTAAGCGTGGGAAATTTCAATCCAGGCAATTGATCTTCCTTATTCCACTGCTCCTTGCCCTATTCTACTAATTCCGAACGCCAGCTAGATAGCAAGAAGTATTAATTTTTATGTCATTGGTTTGACTCGGCCATGGTTTGAATGCGACGACATAGCAAAGCGGGATCCGGACCCTCGTCCCGTCCGGTCATTGTTGACGAATGAGGTCCTGCTAAATTGCGGATATTTTGTGACATGAATTCCCTAACAACACCAATCCTATTTCTGTTTTTATTAAACTTATTCCCCACTGTGGTGCGTACATTGCAGGCCTCCAAGAAGAAAGTGTACATGCTGTTTAACGTGGAGCCTGACCGGTCGGTGACGGGTGGTGCTTGGTACAGTGACCAGGATTTTGAATCCGAGTTTGTGGATGTTCTCAACCAGCAGTGTTTCAAGTATCTGGAACAAAAGGTTGGTTGGTTGTTGGAGTTTTATGTCCTGGCAAAAATCTATGGTCCTATCCGGACAGGTACTGACTTGTGACAGCGCAAACTCATGGCGACTTTATAATCCTGCCCCATTGGGAATTCAGGCTGCCAACACCATGACTTGATATCCAACTCAGTCACATTATTCTGACACTAAGCTAACCAGTCATTGCCATATCCTATTAATGCCAAGCGCCAAGCTAGGAAGTGACAAGTATCAATTTTTTACGTCATTGGTTTGACTCGACCGGGAACCGAACTCCCGATCTCCAGCATGCGAAGCCCACACTGTACCGATTCGGCCACCGCGCCCGGTGGAACAAAAGGTGTGAAGAGTATTGCGTCGGTATCATAATGCTCACCTAAACATCTGGTCAATTTATTTTTAAACGTATTCTTTATATGAATGGTTGCTGTACTTAAATTTAAATATGTAACCCCTAGAAATTTAACTGAGTATAGTGACCTTGAGCAGATCAATCCATACCTACTGTATTGAAGCTCAGAGTCCATTTGGTGATGCCATGCAGGGAAATGAAAATTGGAATTACATAGGTTATAGTTAACGACAAGTATTGCATTTTTAAGTAATTGATTTGACTCATGACCTGTCGTGCCAATGACCTGTCGCGCCTGAAGTGGTTGCTCAACTCGTTCGGCTATCCCGTCCACAGTGTATATCAATGTGCTTTTAAGTAAATGTACTTTACATGTATTGGGGGGTATGGGATAGAAAAAGATTGGTTTGAACAATGTAACTAAGCAGTCACCTGATGCATAACAATAGTAAACAAATTGACATGTCGACTTTGTTTTAACCGATGCTAACCTATGCTGGTTCCGGAAGAATGAACTAATTAGCTTAATTAGGCTTCTATTGGAGTATAAGTACAATGCAGTAGGATATTGTTTATCTATGCATACCGGAATGCCATCTTTAGCATATGGCACCGACCGGACGCGGTAGGCGAATCTGTAGAGCTCAGACTTCCCTTGTGGAAGGTCGGAAGTTCAAATCCTGGTTGAGTCAAACCAGTGACATACAAAATTGATACTTGTCGTTACCTAGCCTGACACTCGGCATTACTAGGATAGGGCAAGCACTGGTTAGCTCAGTATCAGGATAATGTGACTGAGTGGGAATTTGGGTCATAGTGCCAGCAGCCTGGTCTCCCAGTGGTGCCGCACTATAAAATCGCCACGAGTGTGCACTATCACAAGCCGAGACCTGTCCTGATATCACCAGTCAAACAAAGCATATGGCACAACATTAATATGTATTGCATAATAAGGAAATTAACAAAGACAAGTTGTCCGTTAGAATGTCTTGAGTAGCATATCCGCTGCCTTTAATTGTACTATTTGCACGTGTCTTTGTGGGTGTTTAACGTAAGTTACTTATATTAAAGCATGTGTGGATACCAGCGTTTTTATTTAGTTTTCATGCTTTTCAGGCTATGACTGCACGCGAATCTAGACCTGATCCCATTGGCCAAAGGAATGCCTCTTTCTCTGCATCAAAGGATATCTGGCGCTATATATCCGAGTTGGGCATCAGTAAGGTGAATAGTTGTAGAAACTTGAATTTAAGTGGGCGTTCGTCGATGGCAATATATGTACCACTCTCAAGGTGTTTCAGTTATATCAACCTGGACTGATTACTATAAATGACACCGTTTTCTGAATGTAATATTCAGTAGTGCAGATCAATGATGGAATACTTCGACTTTAAAAGTGAACACTTTTTTTTAAATGTCCAAAAAACTAAATCTATTTTGTTTTGTGCCTTACCATTTGTTTTAAATTCTACTTTTTGTTTGCCAGTGGTTTTCAATAATAATAAAAAATAATATAAAAATTATGTATGTTGCGGAGGCAACCTGGTTAATTCGCGAACGAGGCAAAGTGAACCCGCGCAGCATGTGACCCCACACCCTCCCAGCCTCACTTCTTGCCTGACACTCGCTCTGGCCACTTCTCTAAAATATAATATAAAAATTTAACAAATATATTACAGCAATATTGGAGATATCCGGAATTTTGCTTTAATAAATTGTAGCCATTCGTTTGTGCTTGATCTTTTAATGAGACAATGTCACACAAGTCATAAAAATTGACTTAAAAAATATAATTGTGTTTGTTCACCGATTTATTCGTATGAACATAGCAGACATCAGTGCTAAGTAACTGGTCTTGCAGATTTTGTGAAAAAGTAGTGACCAGTAATAGGTTCGCTCTAAAAGTAAGAGGTGTTCCTTGAAAGCGAGAGTATCAGTCTTTAAATAAAAATGTGTGAATAGGATTAACCAATTTTTTGACAGAAATGTCTTGACATGGGTTTATTGGTAGATCAATATAATAATAATGTTGTTAAATTGTTCTAAGCCCCAGTCACACTATAGCATGTGACCACTTTGGACCTAAGAACCCACCTTGCGACCAAAGCAATGGTTGCCAATCTCTGGGGCACTATTTTGGTCACAAGGAGGTTTTTAGTGCAGTAGCTGCAACCAACTTGCGACCATTTCGGACCACCACTTTTTGTGTGGTCGCAAGCAGTAGTGTCACTATGGTATAAAAAGCAAGCAATAGTAAAGTAGTACCAGTTATTATTGATAACAATAAAATGATTGCCAATTGTCCCTTTCTGGCTGCAGGTTCAGCTGTCAGAAGAGGACATAGAGACCATCTTGGACACCCTCATCTATGACGGCAAGGTGGAGCGCACCATCGTGGCGGCGGGGGCGGCCGGCGCCGGGGACTCGGACAACCAGGTGAAGCTGTACCGGGCTGTCGCACCCCTCATCGAGCCAACGGGGCTCATGCGCACCCCATGTGGAGTTTGTCCGGTAACTAGTTCATTCCACACTACTCACCCTCAAGCACTGTCGTTATTACGCTATTTGCTTCCTTTTTTTTGTTCTTAAAAAAAAAGATTTAATTGGCTTTAAATTTAATGTATCAATTCAGTCACTTTTATACCAGAATATTACACCCAGATAAAAAGACAAACCAGACGGGATGGCCGAATGAGTTAGACCGTCCATCTCCCGTGTTGGTAGATCGTGGGTTCGCATTCTGGTCGAGTCAAACCAATGACGTAAAAATTGATACGTGTCGCTTCCTAGCCAGACGCTCGGCATTACTAGGATAGGGCAAGGAGCAGTGGAATAAGGAAGACCAGTCGTCTGTGACTTAAATTTCCCCTGCTTAAATAACTAATGTACCAAGAAAAAAAACCAAAAGATTGAACATAATTTCTTGAAACTGTAAGTGTATTATATTTCTCCAATGATGGTGCAATGGTGATGTGTATAGTATATCAGTATTCAATCGTATCCTTATTATTATTGTTATTATTATTACATATAACTTTTTTAAATATTATTTTTTAAAGTTATAATACTATCAATAGCTCAATATTTGATGAATCCTGTTTGCATTTGTCTAAGCTAGGCATTTTCTCTTGAACAAGTTATTAGCTATTCCATGACAATTCTGTGTTTATCTTTTAAATTTAAGACAAACCGACATGTTTTTAATCTGACACACATCTTTGTTTTGCTTTCTTTGCCAGGTGTTCGGCGAATGTCATGAGGGCGGGATCGTTTCTCCTTCGAATTGCATTTATATGAAGGAATGGTTAGAATATTGACACGTTAATTTTCAGTTAGTTTCATATAGTAGTTCATTGTTCTTGTTAATAAAGCTACACATTTATATATACCCGATCGAGTTGAACCAATGACTTAAAACTTGATACTTGTCGCTTCCTAGCCAGGCGCTCACCATTATTAGGATAGGGCAAGGACTGTTTGGCTCAGTGTCAGGATAATGTGACTGAGTGGGATATTAGGTCATGGTGCTGGTGGCCTGGTCTTCCAGTGGGGCAGGACTCTACATAGATACATACATACATACATGCATACATACATACACACACAAACATCTATTGATATATTGTTTATAACTCTGTAAATGTGCCTAGTGAGGCCCAGCCCTGCCTGTGCACTGCACCGCTCTCCTACCAGGCATCGCAGGACACAAGACTGGTGACCTGGGCCGCGTTCAGAGTCCGTCTCGGCGACATCTTGGCGATGCTTTTTGGCCTATTTGCGTTCAAGGTGCGTCTCGGCGACACCTCCCTTTTCAGATAGACAAAAAGCGCCTCGAAAATGGCCGCCGTATCCAGTGGTTTCAGCCAACCTATATGGGCGGCCATTTTCGAGACAACCAACTGCTTTTGCTGTTCAGACTGGCATGACGTCATGCCCGTCGCTGAGGCGCCTCTGAGACGGACTCTGAACGCAGCCCTGTTTATATGAAACCCACAGTGTTTAATTGATCAGCCCTCCCTGCTACGGCAGGGTATTTAATAGCCCGCAGCACGCGTCTCGGGGTCAGTCTGACCAGCACGGGACCTCTTGGGGATGGCGGGACATCAAAGTTTGCATCGACACACTAGTGCTTATGTGTCCTCCTTGCTGTCGAAGTGACTTTATACAATATATAGACTTAATGGGTTGTGTCACTGGTGGGTGGATTGATTTTAAATTATGTTTGACTCAGTTGAAATAACTGCCCACCCATCCACTCTTGTGTAAAATTGGGTCGATTATTATTTATAATAAAACCGACCAGTTTATTTGTTTTTTTTTAGCGATAACCTTGAACTTTACAGGACTCTGCTGAAATATGGTGCAAAGACATTCAATCAATAAAAAGCAACACAACCCCAGTCATGTTCGGTGTTTTTTTGTTGGGGGGAGGGGAAAGGACAAGGGCAGTTAAGAGAAAGGGAGGTCATTTTATTTCTTTTCTTACACTCACTTCCGTGCGCAATGTTCTCTTGGCAAGGTATGGTGTATTCCTCGTTCCACTGCTGGTCGATAGAAAGCCCGAGCCTACACTTTTACCGACCCAAGGGATTTTTAACCTCCCACACCACATAGACATGGTATGAGAGCAACCGGCCTTTGATGACGCTGTAAGTTATACACAGCGGTGGAAATCCAAATTGGCAGAGCTGGGGGCACAGGGAATCGAACCGCCGACCCTCAGATTAGGAGTCTAACCTAGAAAAAAGTCAGACACTCTAACCACTCTGCCACAGAACGTTGCATAATCTGCTGGTTATGAATTTCTATGTTAGGTTGATAACTAATTATTCCACTTTGAGGTAACCTATTTTAAAGAGCTTCCTTAAAGCTGCGAACACACTGGACGTGTAACTCGTGCGTGCGTCAAAAATCAAAATGTATGTAATAAAGAGAACCCGAACACACTGGCGCGTGCATCACGAATCGCTTTTGGAGCAATTTTTTACGCTTGATGCGTGGTGACGCTTGGCTTTTGACCGAATTTGCCCGACTTTGGCTGACTTTGCCCGACCACACAGTGTGTTATGTGTGTGTCCTTCCATTCCCCCTCCTCCATTCCCTCCTCTTCCATTCCCCCTCTTCTGATCTCTCTTTCATTCCCCCTCTTTCATTCCCCCTTTCATTCCCCCTCTTCCATTCCCCCTCTTCCATCCCCCTCTTGGGGAATGCAAGAGGAGGGGAATGCAAGAAGGGGAAAGCAAGAGGGGGGAACGGAAGATGGGGGAATGCAAGACGGGGAACGGAAGACGGGAAACGGAAGATGGAGAATGGGGAATGGAAGAGGAGGGACAGAAGAGGAGGAACGGAAGAGGAGGGACAGAAGACGGGGATCGGAAGAGGGAGAATGGAAGAGGGAGAATGGAAGAGAGGCGAATGGAAGATGGAGAATGGAAGAGGAGGGACAGAAGAGGAGGAACGGAAGAGGAGGGACGGAAGACGGGGATCGGAAGAGGGGAATGGGAGAGGGGGGAATGGAAGAGGAGGGATGGAAGAGGGGGAACGCAAGAGGGGGAACGCAAGAGGGGGGAAAGCAACAGGGAGGAACGCAACAGGGGAATGG
Source organism: Branchipolynoe longqiensis (assembly GCA_030323885.1). NCBI lineage: Eukaryota > Metazoa > Annelida > Polychaeta > Phyllodocida > Polynoidae > Branchipolynoe > Branchipolynoe longqiensis. Next base: position 142,278,136 of record CM059186.1, read on the forward strand.
AAGAGGGGAACGCAAGAGGGGGGAACGCAAGAGGGGAACACAAGAGGAGGGAATGGAAAGGGAGGGAATGGAAGAGGGAATGGGAGAGGGGGGAATGGAAGAAGGGGAATGGAAGAAGGGGAATGGAAGAGGGGGAACGGAAGATGGAGAATGGGGAATGGAAGAGGGACAGAAGAGGAGGAATGGAAGAGGAGGAACGGAAGAGGAGGGACGGAAGATCAGGGAATGGAAGAGAAGTGAGTGGAAGAGGAGGAATGGGAGAGGGGGGAATGGAAGAGGCATGGAAGAGGGGGAACACAAGAGGGGGGGAAAGCAACATGGAGGAACGCAACAGGGGGAATGCAAGAAGGGAACACAAGAGGAGGGATTGGAAAGAGAGGGATTGGAAAGAGAGGGAATGGAAGAGAGGGGAATGGAATAGGGGGAATGGGAGAGGGGGAATGGAAGAAGGGGAATGGTAGAGGGGGACCGGAAGATGGAGAATGGGGAATGGAAGAGGAGGGACAAGAGGAGGGATGGAAGAGGGAGAATGGAAGAGAGGCGAATGGAAGAGGGGGAATGTCAGAGGGGGAACGCAACAGGGGGGAACGCAACAGGGGGAATGCAACAGGGGGAATGCAAGAGGGGGGAACACAAGAGGAGGGAATGGAAAGGGAGGGAATGGAAGAGAGGGAATGGGAGAGGGGGGGAATGGAAGAGGGGGGAATGGGGGTTTTATACGGGAGGTGTGTACCGGCCTTTAGACGCGTGGCAGACGCGTCCAGTGTGTTCGCTATTTACGCGTGAGAACCGCATGACGCACGCTTGTACTTGACGCACGCGCGACGCACGTGTCCAGTGTGTTCGCAGCTTAGAGGCTATTTGAATTGAAAACTTGATTTTCATGCGAAAATGTTGAACATGGGCTTTATTTACTCATTCATAATGTAGCACTTGAGCACAAGCGTACTGGTATAAGTTGGATATGAAATGTTTGATACATACCTAAGTGTACACTTCAAGATACATATCTAATATTTAAATTTCCCACCAGGCGGAATTGTTAAGAATTTGGCTGGCTTTGCGTGAGGGAGGTCGTGGGTTCTAACCCCAGCTGAGACAACCCAATATGTCGCTACCTAGCCTGGTGTTCGGCATTACTAGAATAGAACAAGGAGCAGCGGACGGAGAAACGCAAATTTTCCCCGATTGAAGTTGTATTAAAAGAAGTGTTTGTTAGAGGTTTACCATCCTAGCAACATCTAAGGTCAATAGAACGGGAAACGACTCTTGGCAACTTTATCATGTTGGCCCAATGGGAAACCGGCACCATAACCTTATCCTGAGCCAACCAGTCCTGCCTCTATCCTAGTAATGTCGAGTTAAAAGTATCAATTTAGTAAATCATAGCTTTGTCTCGGCTGGGATTCTAACTCACAACCTTCCGCACGGGAAGCCTGCGCTCTTCCTATTCGGCCACCGCGTCCGGTTAATGCAACATAGTACGATAAAGCATCACATTTTCAAAACCAAAACAACTTAACTAGATATTATTCTACATATCTAACTTGGATTCTGATGCACATATTAAGCATTTCTTGCAAAATATAAGGGTATACAGAGTCAATTTAATAGAACCTGTCATTGCTGAAGCCTATGGGGTTAGACTTTTGACATGCTTGCCAAAATTAATTCTGCATGTTAGCCATTTAAAATAAAAGTTACTTCATGGAATTACGAATGCGGTAATTTAGACGAATTATTTTAACATATTTATCTAAGTAAAATGACAACCATCGGACTATGCAACTTTAAGAAAGAAAAAAAGCGAGACGGAGATCAATAAAATAACGCAAGGACTGGGTTGCTCAATATCAGGATAATGCCACTGAGTGGGATTATGCAGTTTTAATGTCGCACTGTTTACTTTGGGTACCGAAACTCCATTTGGAGAACATAACACGACAATAACACAAACACATTGAGTCTTGAATGCAATCTTTTTTTATTATTTATCTACTGGGCACTTTGCATTACAATCGTACGTAATTGGATCTACAATATGAAAATAGACATTACACGAGCCTTATGGCTGGGTGCAAAAGTCGTTTTGTATTCACTGGGGAAACCATACAAAATCTAACACGCCTACATATCAAGTTACTAAGACATGTTTGGGATACCGATATATAAACAAACTATCATTGACTTCAGATCTTCATGTGTGTGTATGTGTGTTTTCTTTTTGGCATGTAATAAATACAAATCAACTTAGGTGTATAGAAAATAGGTCAGCTTTCCTGACAAGTGCATTTAGAAGGATAGAAAAATTACAGTGATGCACATTTCCTAAATAAAAAATATCGTGTGCGGTTCCAAATAAAATGATACGTCTTTAGCATGCACACACTTTCATTTATACAATGAATACTCCATATACCTGAGATTAAATAATAACACTTCGTGAAATAGGATTCCGGTTATCGAATACAAAGCTACAATGTGTTAATCAGGATTGAATACAGCGCTTGAAGTTGCCTGTTAATGTATTGCTGGCCATATCTACTGGTAAGTTGTGGCAAGTAGCTACTCTATTCATACAAATGAGCTATATTTGTGCCATATTATTATCATAAGGCGGGTGAATTACAGCAGTAACTAACTAGTTAGTATACAAGAGATATGCCATAGGTATTGATAATTATATCCTCCATGGTGTAATGAAGTGGATAACTCATAAACCCATTTTCTGTTACAACGCAATACAAGGCACTGGATGCTGAACAGATCAATAGATAGATCACAAACCAAAGACGAAAATTGATCATTCTCGTAGTGATGGTTACTGTGATATTACAGCATACATGTCTGCATCATCCGACAATGATCCAACATTGGCATAACGGTCAGTAGGTCACTATGTAGCTTCTTTAGATACCTGATGGTGGGAAGATGACTGAACCATGAGAGATAATATAAACACTGAGAAGCGGCGGGCAGTGGAGCAGACGTTATGGTATTTTACATGACAGTTGTCCCTTGGAAAGTGCTTAGTCGAATTCCATTATGGATCTAGGAAATCGATGAATAAAGACAACTTTGCTTCTTATTATTACAACTTCTTTCGGTTACAGTATATATATATATATATAGAATACATAGTCTATAAATTGTCAAGTATGACCTTTAAATGAACACAAACTTGAACACATTTCCCCGTTGGAAATTCTAATATATCATAATTCATACATGTACCTGTAATATTTCTCTTTGTGAAGAGTTCAAATCAAATAAACATGATAACGGCAACAATATCCCAAATAAGGACCAGCGCTGATAATACTAAACAATGTGGACCTTTCACCTAGCAATTCAAAAGGCAGTATTTGTAAAAACGAGGCAAACTCAAAATCTCAGACTTCAACGTTACTTAATTCAACATGATTGCTTCTCAACAAGTAACATTTCTTCTTGCATTGTTCCAATCATGTGGTCATTTACCCTGATATAATTTTATCAATGTGTAACTTCAATCGCTAACACAGACTATTGAGTCTAACAACAAGCTCACAAATCACATACTTCACACCTCAGAGTAAAAACAAATATATTGAATACCTATGAGGACACTCCTTATCACAGCAATAGCTGGACATAAGACACTGGCTGTTAATATATTTGCAAATATACGTCTAAATATAGTCCTACAAAAAATGAACCTACAACCATAACCCCGTGCACAACTTTGCGATAAAGCACCACAGCTGTAAATCACTTAGGAAAACAAATCAAACATACGCCACACCATATATTGGAAACAAAAGGAACATTTCATAAAGTGTGTAACAAGTTGTCCTCTCCATCACCTCTCCGTGTCTAGCGCAGCTATTGCGAGAAAGAGTTATGTAATAATTTGTGTGTGTTATATTCCTGATATATCTATAACTACTTCAAGAATGATTAAAACAGCTAGGTCACGATCGCTTAGAATGAGAAGATCAGGTATTGCTACAATGCTAGTCATGAAACCGTTCTTGAAATTGCCGTATACAGGTGGTGAATATTTACACGAACTCGTAAGGTAGTCAAATAGCTTGTTAGTTCAATGGTGATTGGTTCTTTGAACGTCAATAAACAATACACTTGCGAAATCGATAACGTGCGAAAAGTGGATATTGCTTTGCACGGATATTAATTCATAATTGTATCATAACCATAGAGGTCATCATGCGAGACGGACTGCTGTAAATAGGACATAATTAATACTGAATTATAAGCAAACTAAATAAATCAACGTTTATGCTCTTAAAGTCTGATTTATATATAACTCGGATAACATTATCATGTTCCTGCCATGATTAAGTTTTGTTGTTGTTAACCATTGAGATTCTATGTTAAAAAAAATATTATATGTAAATTAGAATAATACCTGATACCACAAAAGAAATACATAACTCTTCAATGAACGGATTAAGTCTTCATGTACATCGTACGCGCTTAAAGCTGATAAAATAACTGTTAAGTACAAAAATAGTGTTTCCATTGTGATCTAGAAAAATGCACTAGACGGTTAATACTTGTTATGGGGCATGTGCCTATGAAAATACTCGTTAACAGACTATCAAATGATATGTTTAAACTTCAATAAAAATAAGGCGTTAACAAGTGTTCCGTTATAAAACAGTCAGTAGCAAGAACTTAAAGTCATCAAATATAGTTTCATCTACTGCATGTAGGCTAGATTATGCAAATACGATGAAATGCGCATATCAATAATACTTGCACGAGGAATTGGGCAAATATTTGCACTTAACCAAAAGTATCGTTTAGGCTAGCACAAGGTTTGACATATCTTCGTCATTAATTATGCTGTCCACCGATAAGTAGTGTAATATTATTAGACATTGATCATGTTATTGATTCGCGCTTGAAATTGTATTCAATATTGCTTTGCACTGCCTTACACGCCACAAGATTTATGATGTTCGGGAGGAAGTATCAATTTCCCTTATCGAAATCAACACCAAACAGTGGGGGAGAGGGCACACAAAAATACTCCAGACTCAGTCGCTGAGTTAGGGCAATTGCTCTACTAAATTTATACAAACGGGATCAAGATCCAGTTTTAGCACCAAATCATCCCTGGAAACAACTCTTCAAAAACTCACTCATTAACCACGCGATCATGCCATCTAGACTCTAGTTAAGGTACTATAGCAGGCTGAGGACTGATTATGCAAAACCTTGTACAATAAACAAATCAAAGTTCCATCAATCATAACAAAAGAGCACCGTGAGATACTAATCATCCATAGGTATGTCTGGGATGAGATCAAGCAGTGATCTTGGACCGTAGTACGATGGACTGAGATGTTCAACATTGAAGGCAGCCACTTGCATTATCTGTGGTAATGTAGGGCGATCTTCAGCGAACTCTCTCAGACAACTTCCTATCAGATTTCCCAGCTGATGAGAGTAGGCGGCGGGAAGAGGTGGTGGGGTTTGTGGCCGAAGACGTACCCCCAGACTGCGTCCGTGGCCTTGCCAGGTACCAACAGTGCCTGGGATGAGACTTACTTTCATGGTGTAGGTCTCAAGGAGAAAGGCAGGACACAGGGATGCCAGCTCGTACAACACACATCCAAGGCCCCAAACTGTCATTGAGGCGTTCGATGTATAGTGACGCTCCAACCAAGACTCTGGTGCAGTGTACATAGCTATCTTCTGGCGGGTTACAGAACTGCGGTAGGCGTGGAGGTTGCCTTGGGTAGGCAGGTAGAGAAGCAAGTTCTCAACTTTTACCTGGCCATCCGGCATCAGGACGAAGTTCTGTGGCTCACACAACTCCGAGTACAGCTGCATCGTATCAAGGTGGTGCAGTGCTGATGCGATCCTGAATATTGTATCCCAAAGAAGGAATTCCGGAATGTAGGTGCCACTCAGCGACAGACGCAGAATGACATCTTTCAGGTTGATTAGAGGGAACTCAAGCACATAGCAAGTGATACCTGTGCCTGTGTTCCCATTGGCCATCTTCATAAAACAGCGCTGGATATGTGGGTGGTTCAGCATTGCCCAATGGTCGCTCTCCTGGTGATAATTTAGCTGTTGCCCTAGCATGGCGCACAGAGAACAGCCGGTGGCGTTGTTATTTTCCACCTTTATTAACACCTTGGAGCTGTCCACCAAGGAACGGGCAGGATGCACCCGGTGGTTCTTATGATGCGGGTGGTTAGGGAAGTGGAAATTGTAGGTCATGTAAAATCCATCCGTATTGAAGTCATCTGGTACACTAAACGTCCCTATATACAGTTTCATAGCGCACGGTATGGGCAGTTCGTTAATTTTGTCGATTCTGTGCAAGGTAAGCGCCTTCAAGGTAGCACGCCGACACCACTGCTGCAGTGAACACACCTGTTTGGCAGACATGTTTGGATTGGAGGTCGAGCTGTCATTTGTGTCAACGTTGCCGCCTGTCCGTACTTTCAACCGATAAGACTGCATAAAAACGCAACTATCCGGTTCCAGGTAGTCTCCGTTCGGTTCCATAGTATCTCTTGTATAGTCTGTGTTGGTTATGTAAGACAAATGGTGTGGAATGTCCCTGCATCGGAAAGAAAACCCTGTCCAATCCATGGTGTCGCGTGGTTCGACCAGATTTGTTTATTATTTGTCAGGGAATACCCCTTGATGACGTAGCCATTTGAGGACTCCCCTCTCATCTCCCGTGGTTCCTCGTGGTGACGTCATCGGCGGGAGGAGGTGATGGCGGACGGATGCATCGAAAAGGGTCTGGCCGAATTTTCGGAAGGAAAAGGACTACTAGTCGAGGGAAATCGGACGATCAAGATGATGAAAATGTGCATCATCGAAACCTACGTTTGTTTGCATCACCGGTGATACTTTTCTTTAATATATTACGTTTTATCGCGTTCCAGTTGTGGCTGCTGCTTGCGCTGGTTTGTCGCGGCTCAGTCCATGCTTTGCCGCAGAAATCAAAACAAGCCGCCGTCGACGTAGGCTTATCACATGTCACCGATGTGGAAAAGTCCCACTCGAAGCAGGTCACTGCACAGCCGTCCTCGCTTCAAGATATGGCGTATTCAAAACCAGCGCCTCCCCCCGGCCCAGGGGAACCGGCCTTGGCTAAACAGAAACATCACCATCGAAAGGCATTTGAATACATCTCTAAGGCACTGAAGATTGACGAGGACCAACATGGTTCGGGTGAGTAATGTACTAATGATACTATTTCTTTAAAACATATATTATAATTTATATCGTATCACTTAGAACGTAGCCCACTAGTACTCCGTAGCCTAATCTAATGTCATACGTTCCCGCCATATTATGATTATAAACAAACACACACACATGCACTGGTATTATCATGGACCAACGAACTATTACTTAGTCTTAGCTCAGTCTCAGACACAAGTTTGGGATGCGGGTGACTTGTGCGAAATCAACTGGGATCTTTTATGTGAGGACATACAACTTACAAGTCGTATACTTTTTCAAATGGAATATTACGTATTGCGTGAATAATGATGGTCTCACGACTTATTCTTATCTCAGTCAATTTGAATAGCACAACTGATCCTGGGAAAACTGTAGCCTGGGAAAACCATCGAATTGCTACTAGCAATTCGATGGTTTACTAATAGTTTTGAATTTCCTCAACATTTCCTTCTTTTTTTAAAAACATAAATTATATATTATTAGGTCCGTCATTATGATCTACTTTACTTTAGTTCGAAAAGACAGCTTCTATTAAATTAACTTAGTATTCCTTCAAATTCAATGCAACAATAAATGTTGAATAAATGCACCATTATGACAAGTTGGACATTGCATGATCAAATCTAGCTAAAGGATTAACCCTGACTCGCAGTACATGGGTGAATACCAATGCTATATAAAAGCTGTCGAAAAAGCGGGGAAATGAAATGAGAGCCTAAATTCACAATCTAAGAAGCAACACTTATTCTTTATGTCTTCATATTTCCCCGCTACCTTTGAGTTGAAAAATATAATAAAACATATAGTTTCATAGAATTTAAAGGTGAAATTGATGGTGTTCTGTCGCTGCCATATTGTCTTTTTGCATTCTCTCCCATTTCACCAACTCTGTGCCGATATAAGTACCCATTTGATACTGGAGCCAGGTATTATACGTCCTGTTCCATACTAAAAGTATTTTCGCCCGTATTTATACTACATTGTCGTTCACCCGTGTACTACAAGTACAGGGTGAATCTGTTATCTAGATCAAATCTAGGTATCGGTTTTGGTTTCAAAAACATGATGGCATAGCAATGTAGTTGCAATTTATTTACTAATGCCTGTTTATGTAAATGTAAGTCTACTCGATTTTGAATACATTTCTCCCTATTTCTTTGACAAAGTATAAACTTGTATGAAATATGCTATCTTAAGTGTTTAAAGCATTCAGGGTCAGGTTCGGCACATAATGTATTTATGTCCAGCACTCAGTTTCTATAAAAGCAGATCAATAGCTAGTAGACCTTGCCCTCAGGGTTATTTAATTTGACACAGAGCAGCTGGCATTACCTCTACCACCAGCTATGAACCATACAGCTGCTGATTTGTCTATTTATAAATAAAAAGTTCACATTCCTTTCCAATGTATATATCCTTTAAAAATCGCCTGAGAGTTTTGTTGTTGGACTTTTAACTCTCACCATTTTCAATAGTAGTATATAGAATTGGCATTTCTATATACTACTATTCTCATTCTCATTCTCATTCTCACACTAATGCCCTACTCTGAGCTCAAATATTTTCAGTAATTACAAATTTCAGTTTTGTCAGCAATCATGTAATTAGTATATTGCTACGTGTGCTTGTTGGTTAAGGTCAGGTTTGAACAAATATATGCAATGTCCAGGAAGACTAGTCAGCGCGAGGCGGCTCCCGGCAACCTTGTCCACTGAGTCTCTGAATGTTTAATTAGGAGTGCATAGGCGCTGCACTGCCGTCGACGGTAGAATAACAAAACAGTGTGGAATACCTCTGGTTGGAAGGTGACATGAGCTACCACAACCACCTTTGTTTGTTTAACGACCCCCAACACAAAAAGTAAACATCGGCTATTTGGGTGTCATCCACAACCACCAGTCCAAATCTACTCCACACGTGTTGGTATGACCTGTGGTGTTGCTAGGGAATATTTGCCACCCTCCTAATTAGTATATATATTTAACAAATGTCAATCACTCAACATCTAGTCAGCTGTGGATGTGCACTGGTGACCACTTTGAACAGCTTGTATGATTATTTATTTAATGATGAGTTCGGTTATAGTTTTTAATTATTTCAAAAAGAGAAGGAAAGAGAGTTACACTAATGTCGTTGGAAAGACACCCGCTCTACCAACTAAAAAGTTGTAATGAACTTAAAGTTAAAGGGGCAGTAACTAGACCAAACGAACTTTACTTATTCACAATTATTATGATCACATATGACTAGTCATAATTTGTATAGCTGAAACAACGAATTCTCTATGCATTAATTAGGACCGAACCATTCTCTAAGTGTCTCTGCCAACAGTGTGATTCAGTCCTACAGACTATCCTCAGTGACATAGGCTAGGGTACATTAAAGCCATATACACGGCGAGAAGTGTCAAAATTTGAATTTGTCATATCCAATGCTAATCTTAGTGGTCTGTCGGTGAACTATGCATACGATTTTAAGAAACACCAATGTTGTCAACGATTGCATGGGAACACTATGTACTGTACTGTTAATGCTCTCATTAGCTTTATAAAGTTCCTCTCCTGGCTTTCAAATGTCGTTTTAGCTTTTCTAATTGAGTGGGAAATTAACTATGTGAATAAATCTATTGTAAGCGTGAAAATACCTATATATCTAATCATTGTAATTAATGAAAGGATACTTAATTGCATTACATACATACTTAATTGTATTGTATAATTCAAAAACTCGACACAGGGATTACTTTTGGGCCAAAATTTATTATAATTTCATAATAATTTTTTTTACAGTAGCCAGTGATATATCTAACCCTAGCTAACATTGTCCAAGCGTGGTCGATCAGAACAGATGACCTAAGGCTTGATACTCTAACTCTAACTTCTGTGATAGTACAATCCAGAATATATAATATGAGCCTGTTAATCAATTACATATTTGCAGGATATGATGGTTAGCTAATTACTCTACTCTCATTACATTAAGTTTAGTCATATTGATCTTATGTTGAAGTTGAAGATAGGAGACAGCAGCTGCAGGCAGATAACGGTCATACATTTGAGCACATCAGACACACTTCACATTTACTGACTCTTGCTCGTCAGACATAACAGGAAATGGACCATCTACTCTCAGTCCCAACACATAAATGGGATCTAGATGGGATGGGGGGATGGACTGTAAAATATATAGCAGACAGACAAGCAGGTCTTTTCAGCTCAGCGATACGGTAAGGAATGATTCAACGTGTGTAAGGGTAACCGGAAGTCAACTCGCCCGGGTTACCGAATGCTATACTGCAACGGTATCCAGGTCGGCATCGCTATGGGGCCGTTGTCAAGGTTTTGAATTACGCATGTTACCGGCAACATGTACAATACAAAAACTCGACACATGGATTACTTTTGGGCCAAAATTTATTATAATTTCATAATAAATTGTTTACAGTAGCCAGTGATATATCTAACCCTAGCTAACATTGTCCAAGCGTGGTCGATCAGAACAGATGACCTAAGGCTTGATACTCTAACTCTAACTTCTGTGATAGTACAATCCAGAATATATAATATGAGCCTGTTAATCAATTACATATTTGCAGGATATGATGGTTAGCTAATTACTCTACTCTCATTACATTAAGTTTAGTCATATTGATCTTATGTTGAAGTTGAAGATAGGAGACAGCAGCTGCAGGCAGATAACGGTCATATGTTTTAGCACATCAGACACACTTCACATTTACTGACTCTTGCTCGTCAGACATAACAGGAAATGGACCATCTACTCTCAGCCAAATTGGGACAGGAGAGTGGATGGTCCTTTTTTGATTAACTGTTTATTTACGTAATTAAAAATGCAATTTGATTTCCAGCACCCTAGTTGTCTTAAACAGTCCATCGGCACTCCTATACGGACATACTCTTGCGCCGCTCCACGTCTCAAGCTATCAGTTGTTACCATTGGCCACCACGGTAACTTGGCTCCCTTCAGAATCAGGCGTATGCACTTGATAAATGTTTGATTAGTCAATGGGTCCCCGTTCGCCAGTGCAAATGCTGGGGAGTCCCGATGACGTCGGGTATACTGGCGTCGGGTATTCCGTCCACGCTCTTACGGGACAGAAGATGGAGTGTGGTATTTCGGCTAGCCTGACACAGTAGCTTTCGTCCGGCTTACATATTGTCTTTGTGCTGCGGATGTGTACTAGCAGATACGATTTATGTGCCACGATGTCTCCGCCCAATAATGTATGACCGCCATCACCCAGCATGTTGGAATAAAACAAATTAGACTGTCTTAATAAGCAAGTATATCCAATTAACAAGCAGCAATAAAGACAAGACGATATTTTCCCATTCGTCTACATTTTAATATTATTATTATTTTGATATGTTTTATTTTTAACGGGTATGCTCTATTTACAACATTACATTTGAACTTACACACACCTTTTTTAAGGACCGATTCCGCATAACAGTCGAATACGTCCCACCTCCCCCTTACTAGCTTTACCCATGATTTTGCCCCACACAGATAGTTTTTTATTGCACCCTCTCTGCTCAATTTGTCATTCAAGTATAAAGTATATAACATTACCGTTTTTAGATTCGGGTTCTTGGGGTTAACCTTTATATTTTTGCAAAATCTCAAGTATTCCTCAAAATGCACCCTTTTGTTCCTCCACGTTCCTTGCGTTAGTCCTGCTCTGAAAAATATGCCCAGCCTGCTAACTAATGCATACTCATAATCTTAGAGAGAAGAGGGGCAAAGAAAGAAATCAGAATGAGCAGTGAATTATAGATACAGGTCAAACACATTATCGTCATGAACAGCACTTACTTTAGTCAAATGACTACCAATACATAGTTTATCAGCCAGAATACGTGCCCGGTCATCGAAAAACAACCTACTCAGTGCATCAGCTAGCACCAGGGTCTTACCAGGCTTGTGTAACACTTGCACCTCGCAGCATCTGTGGGCCGCGAACCTCCAGATCTCTCTGGCGCAAGCACACAACACCGGGTCCTTCCCAGCACCAGTAGATAGCACTTTTTGCGAAGCTTCATTATCAGTGTGAATGATTATGTAGTGGTCTGCACTGACCTCTCAGGCAAGTAACCACATAGACAGGTAGGCGTGGGGAGTGTGTTGATATCAGGGAGCCTAGGTGGTGTAATGGTTAGCACACTGGCCCGGAATGCAAAGAGATGTGGGTTCGAGTCCCGCTCTAGGCGCAGTATTTCCCATTTTCATCACCCCCATGACACTGGTTGCCGTGATCAGGATCCTGTACAAGCTTTGCGCTGTATGGTTGTTGAACCTACCCTGTGTATGTATGTGTTAGTACATTGCCTGTATGTATGTAATTATAAGCATTACAAGACTTACAATTCCAGGGGGACGAGTGTAGTGGTCTGCACTGACCTCTCAGGCAAGTAATCACATAGACAGGTAGGCGTGGGGAGTCTGTTGATATCAGGGAGCCTAGGTGGTGTAATGGTTAGCACACTGGCCCGGAATGCAAAGAGATGTGGGTTCGAGTCCCGCTCTAGGCACAATAATTCCCATTTTCATCACCCCCACGACAATAATAACAAAATCTTCAGGCTTGGGAGGGCACAATACTTTTAACGCAACAACCAGATTAATCGCTTCTAATTGAGTTATATGGAGATTATTGTCGCTCAAAAAATCAGAAGAGTATAATTCAGAAAAATAATGTGTGCGACTGAAACCACCCCCTGCAAGCAAAGATGAGTCGCATTCGATTATCCATCTCGCCTTAGGGGATGGGCGCAACAATATCAGTCCATTACTTTCCTCCGCGTACCGCAGGAACCAAGCAACATCTCTGACGAGTCCTTGAGTAACCACCGTTTTCCCAATGAACGGACAGCCCCGTAAAAAATCAAGGATCCTATTCATGAAAATTCTAGACTGCACTACGCATTTTGAAACGAATTGGAGTCTACCCACGAACCTTTGAACCTGCTTGCGAGTCACCTTGGCGCCCATTTTCCACTTCTTACGTTCCATTAATATATGTAAAAGCTTCTCCTGTGGTATCCTCAACACCATATTGTCAGAATTAACTTCATAACCTAACCATTGCATAAGCATCCTGGGAGGGGTACATTTTTTGACTGAAAGGTCTAGGCCAAGCAATGCTGTGAGGTTTAAAATAGAATTATAGCCCCGAAGTGCCCCTTCAAACGTGTTTTCTACCCCAACAAAATCATCCAGATAACACGCCACAAAAAACCCATTTTTTCGCATTAAGTGTACTACTGCCGATGTGGTCCTGGCACATGCCATACAAGAAGTTCGACAACCGAAAGGAGGCGCAATATCAAAATAATATTTTTTCCTAACTTTAATGCCGAAAAGCGGAACACTTAACGGACATGTTCGCAGCTGCCGATATGCTCTAGCTAAATCAATGGACCACATAAAACAACCTTCACCCAAATGAGTGACTTGGTCAGCCGTCATTATAGACGGCAAGTTAAAGGAAAACCTATTACCCTGGTAAAAACCCTTTACTATCCCTCCATTAACGCCCTGCCCCTTTGGATAGCTAAGGTCCACAATTATCCTTCGTTCCTGGGTATTTTTCTTAGGGCGTGTCATAACGGGACTGATCTGCGCCCACGGAGAGAATGGCACAGTATCAAATGGACCCAGCAGCGCCCCATGGCTAGTTTCAGTCGCAACATAAGCATCTAACCAAAATAAATCTTCTTCAAGACGACAGTGATTAACCTCAGTAGAAACAGGACATGTAGAACCAGTGTAGTTCGCCGGCCAACCAAACTCTAGGTAGTCAAGTACAGCGTAATCGCTATAACCAACAAGCAACTTGCGCCAGACACTAATCTTTAGGCCAGATGGCACTGGTAATCTGGAGCCTAAATAGTTAGGCAACCCCGTTGCCCTTATAGTATTATACAGAGACTGATAAGACCACCCGGTGTCGGTCAGGGGGGACCAAGTAGGCCACAATTTCAACAGGATGGATTTGTACTGTAACGGCGACAACTCGCAGAAGGAGGGCGTCGCCGGCACAATACCAGATTGATGACAGTCCTTACCACTAACATCACATTCAGTGGGGAAGCACCTATCTTGGCGTACTTTCGCCGAGCCAACATCTATCAACATAGAACAAGTATTATCAATAACTTCAAGCGGATTAACAAACTCATCAACAAAGGCATCACCAACGAAAACATCATCTGACAATTCATTACTGTAGCAACCTTGACGGTCAACAATGAGTGGAGATTCAACCCCACGTAACTTGTCACTCAAACGATCAGCCATAACCTTAAATTTTAACGAATGACGGTCAACTGGATTGTTTCGAACATCAACAATAAGTGTATCGGGGTTTGTGTTATATTGAGTCACAGCAGGGACATGACGGCAAGTACAGGTAACATTGGAGCTATTAACAGGGCATGCATGTGCCAGCACTGAGTGCCGTGTAGTAGTACATTGGGTGCCGCCGAAAATCGGACTATGCACATGGTTGGTAGCAGGACCAACAAACGTCAAAGATGCGGAGGGTGGATTCAACCTCAAAGGCATAGAAGAAAAGGCACCAGGGCCCATGGAGTTGAGCTGCAACTCAGGCACATGTGTTGACATCTGTAAAGGATGGTCATTGACATCAGGATACAACGACTCGTTGACAGTTAATGTTGACCGTGAATTGTGGTCAATGGAATTGTCACCATGACAACCACTGGATGCTGACCCGGTCACCGTTTTGTTGACAATTACTGTTGTACCAGGAACTAGAGTTGATAAACATTCACGTTTTTCACCTACCGTTCCCCCCGGCATAAACGACGTGAAACTACTATTTCGTAAATCAACATTAAACCACTTATACTTGTTCTGCACATATCGTGCAGACTCGTCACTAGCAACAACCCCATCAATATCACGCTTATTTAAACCCATACACATAATTTCACAATTAACCTGACTTCTTGCCGGGGAGGCTCTCAGCCTATGAATAACATTAGTGTCATCATTCACAAAAACTATCGACCTGGCACCAGTAGCAGTGTCACCAACCATCCTTTTTCCGCAGGCGACCGGGCCAGCAGAGTCGACTGTGCAACCAGACAAATTTTCTATGTCAACTTCCCCGACAGGCAGCAGATAGCCATCTGCCAGACACTTGGACGGCACCGAATCATCATAGACTTCGGCCTCAGACCGCCCGATATCTAAAAATTCTTGGAAGTAGAAGCAGCATCTGCACCCCTGCCATCACGAGCGCGAAGTTTACTTTTGCACTCAGCCTCTTTGTGATAATGTTTACGCTTAAGGTTATACGCACACCATGTACATACATGTATAAATCGGTCTGCACCGACACCATGACTAGAAGCAAACCCGCAGTCTTTACCCCTGTTCCATATCGTACATATACGTCCATCAACTTCTCTATTAAACTCAGACCCAACGCCGTCCTTTACTGTCCTTGTCACGCTACGAGGCAAACGACGTCCCAGCCCACTTTCGTCGCGACGAATGTCCTGTATCAGACCAGTATCATTCCAGCCATTGGGGAGCCGCTTGTCGGCAATCATGTTAAATACACGTTCTGAGTATGCAAGGCAGGTTTCCCATGTATAATTCTGAGCCATCTCCAAAAGCGAGTCGACATGCTCCTCCACACGCGGTACACAGTCTGCAGAGATATCACCACGTCGAATCATACGACGGATCGCTGCCAGATATTCGAACCAGGTTGACTGGCCCTGTGACACCTTCCCCTTACGCTCACCTCTTATTACGTACCGATGAGGAAGAAGTTTACCCTTACCTGCCACCTTTCGTGCCTTTGCACCTGCAACCCTCATCAAGTCTCTCATAAGTTCCTCATCCGAATCGGATGCGTCACCAACGCAACGTTCCAAATTCAACCGCCGCCCTGCCAGCCTAGACCTCAACAAACCACCAACAGAGCTAGCTACGTCATCACTATCGGATTGCGCTACCCGCGACATCGGCGTACGCGGACTGCTAGCACAGCCAATGCACGATCTTGCCGGCGTAGTAGGCCTGCGCCTCTTGCGAACACCCGACACGACTTGGGCAGTCCCTGACGACACTTCCGGTTCGCCCAACTCATGTACCGACAATGGCGACTCTGACACACCCGATTCTAATGTACTAAGCCTAGCTATCAATGGAGCAGTAACTGCAGAAAGTTTCACATCAAGGAGGTGGGACAACTCCTCCAGCGACACCCCTTTTGATGTATCACTCACCGTCGACGGCATGCACGCAGAAGTTGAAGCAGCAATTCTATCTGCTGCCGACGGCGAGCACGACGCACGCCTCACTGTACCACACACAGGCGACAATTCTTGACGACCTCCAGATGCAAGCAACTGCCTGGAGTACCTGCCACTACCAGTGGACCTAGGCTTCACTATTTTAGGCATGATGATGAATGAATATCCAGATATATGATATAGGATACGGAAGCTGACCAAGCAACAACTGTAAAATATGTAGCAGACAGACAAGCAGGTCTTTTCAGCTCAGCGATACGGTAAGGAATGATTCAACGTGTGTAAGGGTAACCGGAAGTCAACTCGCCCGGGTTACCGAATGCTATACTGCAACGGTATCCAGGTCGGCATCGCTATGGGGCCGTTGTCAAGGTTTTGAATTTTGCATGTTACCGGCAACATGTACAATATATACATAATTCAAAACCCGACACAGGGAATTCAATTTTTGGGCTAATAAATTTATTAATGAGGCTTAATAAATTTCACAGTAGCCATTGATATTCCTATCACTAGCTAACACATTAGACAAGCTATAGTCAGTACAGATGAACTATTAGCCTGATTATTCTATTCTATCTTCTATGATAGTACAATCCAGAAGAGTTAAACAAGCCTGACTACTTATTTGTAGGTTATGGTGATAGATATATACTCTAAGTAATTATCTTTATTAATTAGTTTATCATTAAATATTTTTCTTGAAATTGAAGACAGGAGACAGTAGCTATGGGCAGATCACGGTCATACTCTCGAAGCACACCAGGCACACAACAATCAAACTGATTCATACTATCAGACATTACAGGATATGGACCATCTAATTCTCAGCCAAATTGGGACAGGAGACTAGATGGTCCTTTGCGAACAAGTTGTTTATTCACATAATTAAATATACTATGAGATTTCCAGTGTCCTAATTATCTTATGCAGTCCAGAGACACTCCTATTCGAGCACATTCTTGAGCAGCTCCACATCGTAGGCTGTGTGATGTAACCATGACCACCAGGGTAACTTGGCTCCCTTCAGTATCAACCGTAAGCATTTGATGAACGTTTGACTGGTCAAGGGGTCCCCATTCGCGAGTACGAATGATGGGGTGCCCTCATGCAGGTCTGTGTGTTGACAATATTTGTTCCATGCACGTAGGGGACAGATTCAATCCGGTGCCCTAGGTAGCTTGACGTGATAGCTGTCCTCTGGTTTGCAGAAAGTTTTTGTGCTACGGATGTGCACCATCAGGTGTGTCTTGTGTGCCTTGATGTCTCCACAGCAATGTATGACCGCCATCACCCAGCATCTCGGAATAAAATAAATTAGATTGTCAATAAATACAAGTCCATATTTTCCCATTTTTCTGCATTTTAATATTATTAGTTTAACATGTTTTATTTTCAATGGATATGCTCTGTTTACAATATTATACTTTAGTTTAAACACACCATTTTCAAGTACTGACAATGCATAACTATCAAATGCCTCCCACTTGCCCCTACTAACTTCACCCAAGATTTTGCTCCACACAGATAATTTTTAATGGCTCCTTCTGTCTTCAATCTATCATTCAAATATAAAGTGTATAACATTACCGTTTTAAACTTATGGTCTTTTGAGTTATCCCTATGATTTATACAAAATTTTAAGTATTCCTCGAAACGTACCCTTTTATTCCTCCACGTTCCTTATGATAATCCTGCCTAGAAAAATATGCTCAGCTTTCTACCTAAAGCATACTCATAAGCTGCGAGGGAATAAAGCTGCGGTTTAAGAGTAGGAATAGGCACATCCAAAAACAGGTCGGATTTTTTAACATCGCCAACACTCTTACTGACCTGCTTGTTACATATGTCGACCGGGACCGACAGTTGCCCTTGCCGTTCTCCATCGACTGCCATGCCATCTGTAGAATACAATAAGAAATTGCTCGTTGCCACTGGTTACCACGGGCTTTACCCTGGCGCATAGGAACTCCTTTCGACCCATGCCTTAATTAGTCGTGTGTTTGTTTTTAGGGAGGGTGCTTTACTGTCATTTCGGTGTAAATTCCACCAATGGCGGGAAATTATACTCAAAAGTCTAAACAAAAATCGCTATGATATTTGGAGCGTACAACAAAATACATTGTCAATTACAAAAAAAAGGTGTAAAGCAATGACTGGGGATTATGTTTAAATTGTTACATCGGGTGTTGCTGATCACAATTATGTCTGCATTTCTGAATAGCGCTGCAGCAAAAATATTTCTAAAGATATGGGCTGGTTAATGTCAACAATTTCTAATGATATAAAATGACGGTCCCTAGATGTATATGAACAATTGTCGATAGGCGGATCACTGGTGTGCACCCTCCAGTGCGAAAATTACTGAACTACAGCCGTCATTCACGATGGATTATAATTTATATGTTCGATGAATATTTAGTAGTTTGTGGCGGGGAGAGCGAGGTCACTGTGGTGCAGTAGGGTGTGCGTGCGTGTGTGTGTGGGGGGGGGGGGGGGTGGCATGTGCCGCACTTGCACCCTGTCAACATTGTGAATAATAGCAGTTCCGTGATAAATAGATTCTAGATAATTGCTTTGTTATTCTGTGCTATTAGCCAGCGATTGGTAAATCACTTGAATCGTACTAATATAAAAAAAAAGGGGGGGGGGAAGTAAAGTCTCATTTGAATTACATTTTCGTTGCTTGCCTTCATGTAGGGGAGGGATATCGTATGGTATTTTCAAGTAGAGGCGTTGTTGGCTGCCAGAATGCATTCTGTTGTCTGGAGCCTGGGGCCATATGCAGGAGTCAGTGTTAGCGAGCCAAAACGCGTTTAGAGGGGATTTCTGGTTTAGCACCGAAAAGTCGGTATGCACGAGTCAGTGATAGGCGTAACACCGCGCGTTTAAGGTCCCCGACACTAACCCCGTTTCATAGGACGTTTAAGGGTGGTGTTAGCGTAAGATTGTTCCCAAATCTATTCAATGCTGTCATATTTAACAGAATTAAATACACAATAAGTGAAAGTTTATCAATTTAACCCTAAATTCGAAGCGTTATTAAGGCTACCGCCGCATTGGCGGCGATATTAATAGTTATATTTTCGAATCGACGAATGTAAAGTCAACAAATCGCAACCTCCGCATCGACGCCGATATCCATACTGTCTAACGTAAAATAAAAATGGCCGCTGCCGAATCGGCGCGAATATATTATGCCCATATCTATTCAATGCGATCATATTTAACAGAATTACATACTCAAATCGTGAAATTTCATTAAATTAACCCTAAAATCGAAGCGAGATTAACGCTGATGCCGTAACGTAAAGTAAACAAATCGCCGCCGCCGACGTCGATGCGGCGATTTCAAATAGCGTTGCTCGCCGGCAACAGGCTCACCACTAAGAAGGCTGCTGGTTCCTGGCCGCCGATATTGTCAAATAGCGGTGCTCGCCGGGTACAGGCTCAGAGGGCCCCCCAAGTTGCTAAATAACTAATCCCAATCTATAAATACATTCACGTTTAGCTAACACTCACCGTTTAGGTGCCTCTGCATACGACGTGACATACTTCGCGCGGGCAGTGATAGCTAAACGCGTTTACAACCTAACACCAACCGACGCTATCACCGACTCCTGCATATGGCCCCTGGAGACCTCATTATTTATTGAATGAATCTCACAGATTGTGCTACGGTTCTTAGTGCGCATTGGCTGTTCGGCTCCATTCCTTCACTGGGAGGCGTTCTATATGGACATAATTGTGTCACAGCAGGGACAAGCGGCCATGGCCAAAGGATGCTTAATCTTAAAGTTAAACTTGCATAATCTGATGGTTGATGGTTATAATTTACTTTGTCTTGGTTGGAGGTAAATGGTATTTTATAGGGTTAACTTTGGAGATATTTTAAATGAGAAAATGCACTATTAATTTAGATGTGCAGACGGCGGGCAACGAGGCTGACACGCCTCTCTCTTTCTCTCTCTCTCTCTCTCTCTCTCTCTCTCTCTCTCTCTCTCTCTCTCTCTCTCCCCCTCCCTCCCTCCCTCCCTCCCTCCCTCCCTCCCTCCCTCCCTCCCTCCCTCCCTCCCTCCCTCCCTCCCTCCCTCCCTCCCTCCCCTGCCTCAACCTGCCGCACTGACCACTTCCAAGCTCCAATTTTACCCACCCACTCACACCTGCCGTTGATTGGCCACAGGTCAGTCAACAAATATTCAACAACAAATCAATTAATCTCTTAAACAATCATTTACCCTTCATTTTAAAACACAACTGACACCCGAGCAGTTGACTATCACCAGATAAATTGTCAATAACTATCATCATGTACCTCTCCCGATATGACCTTAGATGTTGCAAAGACGTAAAATTCCAACAACCAACCTCGATCGGCCAATGGATAAAAACAGAATTAGTGTTGTCCATTCTGAACTGGTCATAATAGAAAAACCATTGTAACAAGTTCCAATATGGAATTAGCTACACAGACATCTATGACTGTTCACAGTAAACACCATAGCTCCGTAGTATTAGATCGGTCATCGGGAGCAGCACAATAAGCATTCCTGTAACTAGTGTAAGGGTGGATAAGTCATGCCCTGTTCACACACCTCCACGATAGGGATCATAAATCAACCTCCCACTCTGCGCATAGCGAGGTGATTTACAGTCACCGCTTTGGAACACTCGGGACCCGATCCTACCCCCCAGATCACGTGACCCTTACTCAATACAGTCGTTTACCAGAATACCGTCAGTGTCTGTAAGAATATTTATACGGGAGCAGGACTACAAGAACAGTACACTATAATCTACCAGTAACATTGGTGTGACTCTGTGTGTGTGAATCATATCACTATTCGATGAGTGAATTTCTGATGAATGTGTGATCTAAAATAAATGAAGAAAGGTGCTCCTGAAAAATGTAATGCATTGATTTGAAATTGCACATACATACATACATACATACATACATACATACATACATACATACATACATACATACATACATACATACATACATACATACATACATACATACATACATACATACATACATACATACATACATACATACATACATACTGTAGTGGTCTGCACTGACCTCTCAGGCAAGTAACCCCATAGACAGGTAGGCGTGGGGAGTGTATTGATATCAGGGAGCCTAGGTGGTGTAATGGTTAGCACACTGGCCCGGAATGCAAAGAGATGTGGGTTCGAGTCCCGCTCTAGGCACAGTATTTCCCATTTTCATCATCCCCACGACACTGGTTGCCGTGATCAGGATCCTGTACAAGCTTTGCGCTGTATGGTTGTTGAACCTACCCTGCGTATGTATGTGTTAGTGCATTGCCTGTATGTATGTAATTGTAAGCATTACAAGACTTACAATTCCAGGGGGACGAGTGTAGTGGTCTGCACTGACCTCTCAGGCAAGTAACCACATAGACAGGTAGGCGTGGGGAGTGTATGGATATCAGGGAGCCTAGGTGGTGTAATGGTTAGCACACTGGCCCGGAATGCAAAGAGATGTGGGTTCGAGTCCCGCTCTAGGCACAATATTTCCCATTTTCATCACCCCCACGACAATACATACATACATACATACATACATACATACATACATACATACATACATACATACATACATACATACATACATACATACATACATACATACATACATACATACATACATACATACATACATACATACATGTCGTGTGTGGAATCTTTTGTGTATATATGAGACTGTCTCAAAAGGTGCTAAGCA
Source organism: Branchipolynoe longqiensis (assembly GCA_030323885.1). Lineage (NCBI taxonomy): Eukaryota > Metazoa > Annelida > Polychaeta > Phyllodocida > Polynoidae > Branchipolynoe > Branchipolynoe longqiensis. The sequence goes on from CM059186.1 coordinate 142,300,429, forward strand.
ATATGGGACAAACTTTGTCCATAGTAACGATCAACACACTATCTACTTATGCATTTGCTCAGGCTAAACTGATTTGTTTTTTTTCATGGTGTTTCATAATCGCAATAGAATACATATTGATTTGAAGCAAATGTCCTTGTGTTTTCAGTGTAACCGTTTCTGTACTGTTTTGTGTCATTCGTTACTATGGACAAAAAAAACCGAAGAGCTAGCACCTTTTGAGACAGGCTCATATATATATATATTTTACCTCGGTAAACAGCCTCAGGCTAGCCTCAGGCTAGGGAGAGGTAAGCACGTCCGGTACCAGCAATTAGCATATACAACTCACGACTGGATAACGTGTCGTTGGGTTGCTCCGGCAAAATTAGTCTACATACAAGCAAATACGCAGTAAGTATAATAAAAACTGTGGTTAGCTTAATTATGATGCATTAGAGCATCAATATGGAAAGTTTAGACTTTCGTTGGTCCAATTTGGACGAGTTATTTGGTTATAAACAACCAAGGATAGAACACTCGAGTGGGTTTCTCGAAGGAACCAAACCGGTCATTAGCGGTTCTGTCAACACCCGGGTCACCGTGTGACTATGGGTAGAGATGTGGGTTTCGCCCTATCTCATGTGGAAATTCTCTCGTACTCTAATAGAGAGTAATGTTGGAGATGCTCCTGGGTTTCTTTTATAGACTCCCCTAGACAAAATTTTTTTCAGGCGTTTCTCCGAGTTTCGTAGCATTTTCTCCAACTTGTTGACGTAGTAGTCACAGGTGGGAGAAGTGTGCGGAACAGAGGGATGGGCGGGCCGATACACTGGTCCCGACCCCGCGTAAAGATTTGGGTTTGACCCACAATCCACGCACAAATTTAGCTTATTACGCCTGTGTTATAACGGTATAAACACGTTCTCTAACACCACCAGATGTCCAATTGAGTTTGAAACAACCAAATTGTGACAAATATATATACCAGGACTGACCAAAAATCTTTGTTTACAGTTCCTGATGGCCACGAAGCGGAGTAAGCGCGGTGCAGCAGCAGCCGAGGGGCGTGTTCCGAGTGGAGTGGACGAGGAGTACGACTCCTCACCTGTGTTGTCGGCAGGGCCGTCGACACAGCCCCGGGCGCATATCCTCTCCGACCCGGACGAGGACGCAGTGCCTGAGGTGCCTGCGCCTCCAGATTGGGAGGCTCGCTTTGCACGGTTGGAAAGCCACATCTTGACTTCCAAATCGCCCGTGTCTCGGAAGCGGCGTAGGCCGAGTGTCCAAGAGGATTCGTATGAGGATTTCTTGGACACAGACTCAGCGGTGGAGCTTAAGGCTCCTCCTCCTCCTTCTCCTAAACGGAGGAAGAAGAAGAAACAGGTGATTTCTTCGGGTGATGAATTCACCAAGGAGCGGGCAGAGACTGGTTTTCGCAAAAAGCGGAAGACTAAGTCCAAAAAGAAGAAGAGGAAGAGGAAATATTCTTCTTCTGATTCGTCCACTGAGTCTACTTCTACGGAATCAGACTCAGACACCATATATGAAGGTGTCTATGCGGACATTGGCACTAAAGTGGCTAAGAAGGTGGAGAAGCCAAAGGCTAAGCGGGTTAAAACCACTACGCTTATGCGCGAGACCGTGAATGGTCATTTCCGCACGTTTAAACCGGCGGAGGTTATCTCCAAGTTAGGAGATGAGTTAACAGGCATAAAGGGTGTTCCCAACTCCATCATTAAAGAAATGGATCGGGATGTCAATATGACGGATGACCGTAAGAAGTTTGAGGATGTGCTGCACACAGTGCATATGGCAGTATTGGCTTCTCTAACAGCTATTGTTCCTGTGGCTAATAGGATGCAGAGTGAAAATAAGTTCTCGTCTTTGGCTAAGACAATGGACAAAGGCATTGCAGTGTTAGCGGCGGCAGGTAATTAATTACCTGTCGTATCGAAGATATGAAAATGTCTTCAAGTCAGTTTGCACAGATGCTGGCAAGGAAGTGGCTCGCTCTAAGAAGGTTACCGATAATGAGGGGAAGGAGTTTACGCTTTATCTTGCTCCAGAGCCGATTAAAGGGAAACCCTTAGATAACACCAAGATGTTTGGCGGTCAACTACAATACCTCTATAAAGAGGTAGAGACTGCAGCCAAGAGTGGCAAAAACATGGATGGCAAGAAGAAACAGGAAGTTCCTCGTTTCAAAAAGTCACGAGGGGATTTTCGTCCACGACGGTTCACCAGAGGAACCAGACCGAGTTCAAACTTCGGTCAAGGGTTTCGGGGCCGGGGCGCTCGCCCAGGCTGGACCGACAACACCGCACGGCCAATATGCCGAGGGGTCAACTCGTCGAGACCTTTCCCCAGGGGCGGGTCCAAGTAGAGGTCCAAACACAAACTTTACAAGTCCCTGCAGCCTCTAAAAACACACAAACTGTAAGCAACTTTGTGGCCGGTAATATTAGTAATCATATTTCTGAGTGGCACAAAATTACTAGTGACCAAGAAATTTTAAAAATAGTTAGGGGTGTTCACATTCCCTTCACACAAATTCCTGTACAAAGTATAATACCTTTTCCATATAACATTCAACCAGTTGAACGAGAGGCACTAACTAAACAGGTACATAAATTCTTTGAGAAAGGAATTATACAAAAAGTGACACACTGTTCAGGACAGTTTATTTCAAACATTTTCTCGAGACCGAAGCCTAATGGTGATGTTCGAATGATCCTGGATTTAACAATCCTTAATAAAAGGGTGGAATATCGACATTTTAAAATGTTCTCTCTAGATACGGCACGAGATCTGATTACACCAGATGCGTGGATGGCTAGTGTTGATTTACAAGATGCATATTATACGCTTCCCATATTGGAACAATACCGAAAATTTCTTCGATTTATTTGGGATAACCAACTCTATGAGTTTACCTGCATGCCGAATGGCTTAGCTTGTGCGCCTCGTTTATTTACTAAATTGCTTAAACCGGTTTTCTCGGTAATGGCGAGGAAGGGTCACATAATGTTTCCATACATAGATGATTCTTTTATTATAGCATCAACACAAATTGGTTGTGTGAATGCAGTTTTGGATTTATGTGCATTACTCAATAAATTGGGGTTTTATGTACATCGACAAAAGTCAGTGTTTAAACCAACAAAACAACTCAAATGTTTAGGGTTTATTCTGGATACACAGTCCCTTACAGTGTCGATAACAGAACAAAAACTAATTAAGTTTATGACTACAGCGACTCAGCTTATTAAGTTATCAAAGCCTAAAATTAGACAGGTTGCTGTTCTTATTGGCATAATGACATCATATGCACCTGCTGTGTTATATGGGAAGGCCCATATTAGGTCGCTAGAAATAGATACAAATTTAGCGTTAGCACGAACTAAAGGCAATTTTGAGCGAAAGATGTTTATTTCGCAAGAAGGGTTACAGGATATTGGATGGTGGATGCAACATATAGCAAGTTCACCAAATCCAATCCGCATGGCGGAACCTAATACAGTAATTACTACTGATGCTTCGTTAGAAGGTTGGGGAGCTCATCGAGATGGGGTCACAACAGGAGGTAGATGGCTTGATGATGAAAAATCAGACTATATTAATGCACTAGAATTGCGTGCTATTTATCTGGGCTTACGTAGTTTAGTAAAGATAAATAAATCACAGGTTAGAATACTAACTGATAATACTACTGCCATGGCATATATTCGTAACATGGGTGGAACCAAATCAAAGTCTTGCAATCAGTTATCTAAACTGATTTGGAACTGGGCACAGGCTCAACAAGTCTGGCTGACTGTAGCGCATATTCCAGGGTCACAAAATACACTTGCAGATTATAAAAGTAGAAATTTCCATGACCATTTAGAGTGGTCTCTCTCTACACCTTTGTTTAACTTCGTTTGTGAAAAATGGGGTACACCTGAAGTTGACTTGTTTGCATCACGAAATAATAACAAGTTACCCTGTTATGTTTCTTGGCATCCTGAACCGGATGCTTGGAAAGTAGATGCGTTTGCTATTACCTGGGAAAATAATTATTTTTATATTTTCCCACCATTTAGCATTATCAGCCGAGTAGTGAGAAAAATCGGCTTGGAAGGGACACATGCGATACTGGTGGTGCCCGATTGGGACACGCAACCTTGGCTGCCAGCAGTTTCACAACTGGCAAAAGATCATATACGATTCCCAAGAAAACTCGGGACCGCTAGTGGTTCACGGCGACGTGTCAACGACGCCCCTATTGGCATTCCTTTTCTAAGGAAGCAGCTACAGCAATTTGGATTGGACAGAATTACTGAGGATAGGATAGTATCGGATGCCTGGAGGCCAGGAACTGTCAAAATGTATACAACCTATTTAAAGAAATGGGGTGTACATTGTTTGTTAATGAAAGTTAAGCCAACAAATCCAAAGATTTCACAAGTAGCTCGGTTTCTTCGTTCTCTAGAGGATGAAGGACTTTCCTTTGGATCGATTAATGCGGCGAGGTGTGCGTTATCAATTATATTACCTAGAATTGATGGCGAAACAGTTGGAAAACATTATGTTCTTTGTTATTTACTTCGTTCAATTTATCAAAGGAATCCTCCAAAACCAAAGTATAGTCGGTTTTGGGATGTTTCTATAGTATTTAAGTTGTTTCAGGCTTGGCCTCACAACTCGTGGTTAGATATAAAACAGTTAGGTTTTAAGGTCGCGGTCCTGTTATTGTTAGTAACCGGACACAGAGGACAGACGATTGTTGCTTTATCCTTAACTGGATTAGAAATAGACAAGGAACAAGCTACGTTTGATTTAGAAAAATTGCTTAAATCGAACACGTTAGGTGACCCTTTATCAACGGTTCACTTAGACTGTTTTCCGAATGATCGGAAATTATGTGTTGTGTCGGCCATACGGGCTTATATATACAAGACAAAGGATTTACGTGCATCACAACAACTATTAGTGAGCTTTATAAAGCCACATAAGGCGATTTCACGAGACACACTTGCCAGATGGACAATTACGGTGTTGAAATTGGCTGGAGTGGATACGAGTAAATACTCTTCCCACTCAACTAGAGGAGCCATGGTCTCCAAGGCACGGGTGCTTGGTATTTCTGTGAAAAGAATACTAGCGCATGCAGGCTGGAAGACGGCTAAGTCGTTCGCAAAACATTATAATAAACGACTAGAAAAGCCTACCGGCGTTGCAAAGCGTCTTCTCGCCAACTAACAAGAATAGGTGAGAACAAAAATTTAGAATGTTATAATAATAAGAAAGAATGATATTAAGGATAAAAATGAATTATGTAAAGGTCTCCCTAGCCTGAGGCTAGCCTGAGGCTGTTTACCGAGGTAAAATAGTATAGTTATACGAGTCTTACCTTGGTACAGATGATGGATAACTGTTGTTTTACCGAGGTATAAGCCTCGGATAGATGTGGGCTAGGGCCCTCCCGCCACACCCTGCCACATCTATTCCGTTGGTGTACCTTTTCGGTAAAGTAATAGTATCCATTGTTTGAAAGTCATTTTTATCCTCAATAAGTAGGTTAAGATTGCTGGTACCGGACGTGCTTACCTCTCCCTAGCCCACATCTATCCGAGGCTTATACCTCGGTAAAACAACTATTATCCATCATCTGTACCAAGGTAAGACTCATATAACTATACTATATATATATATATATATATATATATATATATATATATATATATATATATTATATATATATATATATATAATATGATTGATTATATAAAAACATATATAATGTACATTCATATTCATGTATATAAACTGGACTGTAAAACTGCTGTGAATATGATGTGTGAAGAAAGCACCAATCAATCGGATTCATGTATAAACAATATATATTTGGGGATAACTGTGATAACATTCATGAGTGATGCGCCCCGTGTGTGTGTGGGGGGGGGGGGGAGGGGGGGGGGGGGGTGTCTCGGTGAGATGGCGCTTCTCCAAAGGCTGGCGAGGCTCATCTGGTGCCATTGTCCTTCCCTTCACTGCGGTCGCGTGCCGGCCCGCGTCTCCGGGCCGCGCATGCGTGGTGGAATGAGAGGCGGCCGTCACTTAGCACTGAACCATTCATTCACTTTGTGTCATCGGGCAAGGCTAGTACTTCACAGCAAATGGCAAACTTTGTTTAGTATTCGTGAACTATGCATTGGAAAAGGGGGGAATGGAATGATGGGAAAGAAATCCAGGGTCTGTACGTAGCCTGGAAAGTCTTCATTTGCCCAATTTCAAGGCCTTGAAACGCCTTGAATTGATGAACCTATTCTGGGTGATTCGTCTTGAAAAGCCTTGAATTTCATTAAACTGTCCCCACTTATCTAAATTAGCCTGAAATTGCCATTCGCCATTGTCCCCCCCCCCCCCACCGAAATACAAATGAAAATAGTCTTGAATAAAAAAAAAACCCAACAAAACCGGCTCGAATTCCATATCTTTACATGTGTACGGACCCAGGAAATCATATATAAGCCATTATGAAATCGGCAGAATGCTATGGTAGCAGACTTTATTCAATTGCTATATTGGTAATTAATTAATTTATTTTATTTTTAAAGATAACAGAAATGAAGAGACAACCTCTTTGGGGAGGGGATACTTCCAATGTCGTAACTGTAAGGACCTCCACTCCCAACATTACCTCCACTCCCATCACCGACACTCTCACCAACACCTGGAGTGGAAACCGGATTTTGAATTATTCATCCTCTGCATTCAGCATTCCGTCTGTTGACAGCAGTAGGCGCCTTAACGATTTATCCATAGTCTTTGAGAGTTCATTAGCGTAAATGGCTTGGGCCTAGTTTCTTATTTTGATCGCTATTTCTAATTACTTTCTCCCACCCGTGGCTACCGTCACCATTAGAGAGATTTAATTTTTAGTATAGAACTTTATCAACTGGCTTTCTTTACCGCAGAATTGTTGGTTGAAATCTTTGTTGAACAGTCAACATTTTCCTTGGCCAGAAGTGCAACCATCCTAGCGCTCTCAGAATGCTAATATCTTATTTTCTGGTTAAAGCTATGTAATCGGATGCTTGCGAAAATGTGATACTTTAATTGGACTATACAACTTTAACTCATATTTACTCTCAACATAATACGTCACCGTGAATATGACCTATGCTGCCGACATGGCGTAAACTAACCACAGTGATGGTGGTGGGGAGTGCACTGGATCCAGAGGCCATATATATCATTATCAGGGTGATAATATATAGATTTCAAAGTTTTTTCTACCGCATTCCGTGTAATCATAGCGTATACTCATCACTCTTGCTATTAACATGTATTGGGAGGAAATGAGAACGAAATTACCAATTGAGATGAATATTAGATGAATGTTATTTTGGGCGGAGGCTAAATGAAGTTTGATTTTATATATATATATATATATATATATATATATATATATATATATATATATATTTTACCTCGGTATACCGCCTCTGGCTAGCCACAGGCTAGGGAGAAGGAAGCACATCCGGGTCCAGCAATTAGCATAAGTGACTCACAACGGGAGGACGTTTGTGAGTTGCTCCAACAGGATTTATCTACTAAGACTACTTATTCACAAAGTAAGTAATGGAATCTTAGGTTAAATTGTGTATGATGCTTTATAGCATCACATTATGAAAGTTCAGAACTTTCTCAGGTCCCTTTTGGACTTTGTACGTGTTTTTTACTTGAGGATAGAACACTGGGTGCCGCTGGCACAAACGAAACCGATAGTCCTTTGTTCTATCGACACCTGTTTTTGAGACAGGGAGAAATGGTAACCCGAGTTGCTCATTTCCTAAGAAAATTCTCCCGGATCCTGAATAGAGGATGTTGTTGGGGATGCTTCTGGGTGTTTTTTATAGACACCCCAGACCGGTTTTAAGGCGAACCTCCGAGTTTCGTAATATTTTCTCCAACTTGCTGGCGTCGTAGCTGCAGGTGGGAGAAGTGTACGGAGCAGAGAGAGTGGGCGATCTGAGGATCGATACCCCCCGTTTGGTTGGTTTCGTTACCCTAAACCTACGGCAAAATTTAGCTTCACGCCTGTACTGAAACGTTGTAATACACGCTATTCTGTACCTGTTACCTCAACCCAGTTTACTGGTTACACTTTGTGTAGTTGAGATGATTCCGGTTAAGTAACACTTTTGTCGTTACAGGAACCGATGGCCACTCGGCGGAATAAGCCGCCTGCGGCAGCCGAGGGCGTTGCCCCTACGGATTACGATTCATCACCAGCGGCTACGGCTCCGCCGTCCCCACAGCCCGGGGCACAGACGTCCGACCGGGATAGTGACCAGCCACCTCAACCAAGTGATTGGGAGGCTAAGATGGCAGCTATGATGGAGGAAAAGATGCGCCATTTCCAGGCTCTTTCCTTTGCGGGCCCTCCCCAAATCCCTGATGAGGATTGGGAAGACTTTTCCGACGACGAGGAAGACACGGTTTCAGCCCCCGAGGTTCCGAAACCGAAAGCGCGCGGCAAGAAACGCCGCACAGTAAGCAGCTCAGGTGATGAGTTCACCAAGGCCGCTAACGCTAAACGCCCTAAGAAGTCGAAGAAAAAGAAAAAGAAAAAGAAAGACTCGTCTTCGGACTCGTCAGACGACTCCTCTTCCACGGAATCAGATTCCGATACGGAACGCGCTGGGGTGTACGCCAAAATAGGCGCTAAGGTTGGGAAGAAGATTGTCAAGAAAAAGGCAAAAAAGGTTCGTACCACAACCATGATGAGGAAAACGGTCAATGGCCATTTTACAACCTTCAAACCAGCTGAGGTCATTAATAAATTGACTGAACAGATCTCCGGCGTCAAAGGTATTCCCGCTACGGTATGTAAGGAGATGGATGCTGGCATCCATCTGTCAGATGAACGTCGCCGCTATGAAACTTCCCTATCTTTGATCCATAAGGCAGTTTTGGGGTCCTTGACTTCCATTATCCCGGTTGCAAACCGCATGCAAACCGAGAATAAGTTCTCGTCCTTGGCTCGGGTAATGGACAGGGGCATTGCCTTGCTCGCTGCGGCGAGTAACTACATGACACATCGCCGCTTCGAAAATGTGTTCAAATCCGTCACTACCGACGCGGGCAAAGAGGTGGCCCGGTCAAAGAAGATGACTGATCATGACGGCAAGGAATATACAGTGTATTCCGGACCTACCCCCATCAAAGGTAAACCTCTGGACAAGTCCAAGATGTTTGGGGGTCAGCTTGCCTATCTGTACAAGCAAGTAGAGGTGGACACTAAGAGTGCCAAGAACACGGAACTCAAGGGCCGTAAATCCCAAAACCCACTCGGGTTCAGACGAAGCAGGACAGATTTTCGCTTCCGCCGGGGAGGAAGGCCGTTCAGGGGCGGACCATCCTTCGCATTCAGCCAGAGGGGAAGAGGTCGAGGCGACAGACAACCCTCAAACTGGAACGACAACCGCGGTTACAAAAGGGAGTTTGTTCCCAAGCCGCAGTTCCCCAAACCAGGGAACAAGTAGAGAACGCCACACAAACTTTTCAGCCTCCTGGCCCTGAAATGGTCACAGAGGAAACACAAACTGACGTAAGCTTTTTTCAAGCGGGCAACATTGTTAATTATTTAGAGCAATGGCAACAATTAACCACAAACCCAGAGGTTATTAGTATTGTTAAAGGCATTGCAATTCCTTTCACACAATTACCTGTCCAGAAAAGAGCACCTTTTCCATATAAATTCAATTCGCAAGAAAGATTTCAATTAAATGAACAGGTTAGGCTTTTTGAAGCCAAAGGCATCGTCAAAAGAGTACAACATACTAAAGGTGAATTCATTTCAAATATTTTCTCCACTCCTAAACCAGATGGGTCCATTAGAATGATCTTAGATTTAACTAAATTAAATGAAATCATTGAATACCAACATTTCAAAATGTTTTCCTTAGAAACAGCTCGCGATTTGATCACCCCAGAGTGTTGGCTAGCGAGTGTCCATTTAAGAGATGCTTACTATACCGTCCCTATTCAGGAGATGTATCGCAAATATTTAAGGTTTGTCTGGAATGGCCAGCTTTTTGAATTTACCTGCGTACCTAATGGTTTGGCGTGTGCACCACGCCTTTTTACTAAGTTGTTGAAACCGTTTTTTTCACAAATGTCTAAACTTGGTCATTGTATGTTTCCATACATTGATGATTCTTTCATTATGGGACAATCTTTCACACAATGCGAGCTCGCCGTTCAAGATTTATGTCAACTTTTCTCAAACTTGGGTTTCTTCATACATGATAAGAAATCCGTGTTTTCTCCTACTAAGGAGCTTAAGTGTCTAGGTTTCATTTTAAACACGACGGCTATGACCGTGTCACTTACACAACAAAAGAAAGATAAGTTGCGGGACACAGCGATACAGCTGTTAGACATTTCTAGGCCAAAGATAAGAGAGGTCGCAGTCTTAATCGGTATAATGATTTCGTACAGCCCTGCTATTTTATATGGGGCCGCACACGTTAAGTCCCTGGAAATTGATAAAAATCTAGCTTTGGCCCGAGCAAAGGGTAACTTTGAAAAGAGAATGTTTATCTCTGAGAATGGACTAGCCGACATTTATTGGTGGCTAAGTCACTTTGATAACTCCCCCAATCCCATTAGAATGGGTGAGCCCAATACTACAGTTACAACTGACGCGTCACTGCAAGGTTGGGGGGCACATCGCAATGATGTAGCAACGGGAGGAAGATGGCTAGAATCAGAATTTTCCGATCATATTAATGTTTTAGAATTAAGAGCCATTTACTTAGGTTTAACCAGCCTTGTTAAAGTACCCAAAAATAATGTATGTATCCTTACGGATAACACCACGGCGATGGCTTATGTCAGAAATATGGGAGGTACAAAATCAATAAAGTGTAACGAATTGGCACTACTCATTTGGAATTGGGTGCAAAGCTTTGAGGTCTGGTTAAGAATAACACACATACCCGGTACGCAGAATTGTCTTGCAGATAAGATGAGTCGCCATTTCCATGACCACTTAGAGTGGTCACTAAACCCATCAATTTTCAAAGAGATCTGTAACAAATGGGGCTTGCCGGATATAGATTTATTTGCTTCACGTACTAACTTTAAACTGGACAAATATGTTTCGTGGCACCCCGAACTGTATGCTTGGCACATAGATGCCTTCTCGCTAAATTGGCAAAATCATTTCTTTTACATTTTCCCCCCTTTTACCATTATTAGCAAAGTCGCCCGAAAGATACAAATGGAGAAAACACACGCCATCCTCATCGTCCCCGAATGGGACACTCAACCGTGGCTAGCGAGATTAGTCGCGACGGCCAAAAGCAGCCTACGCTTCCCAAGATACCGAGGAAACCTGAAACATCAGGGACCGTTAGCGCGCCACGGAAACGTGTCGACGACTCCTTTGGTAGCATTCCTTTTTTAAATAAATATTTGGAACAATTCGGCTTGGATAAGATTACACAACAACGGTTGGTTTCTCACGCGTGGAGGAAGGGAACTGTGAAAATGTATACAACCTATTTAAAGAAGTGGGGTATATATTGCTTACTTAAGAAAGTTAAGCCAATGAACCCGACAATATCCCAGGTAGGACGTTTCCTACGTTTCTTAGAAGACGAAGGTTTAGGATATGGCGCTATCAATGCAGCCAGATGTGCGCTGTCAATAATCCTACCTAGGATTAATGGACAAACAATGGGTAAACACCATGTTATTTGCTGGATCGTACGATCAATTTATCAGAGGAACCCTCCCAAACCCAAATACAATAGGTTTTGGGATGTATCTCTTGTGTTTAAACTCTTCAAGGAATGGCCAGAGAATAAGTTCCTGGACGTTAAGCTATTAGGTTTCAAAGTAGCTTTGCTTCTTCTGCTGGTTACAGGACACAGGGGCCAAACAATAGTCGCCCTGTCGCTCAATGGTCTTGAAATCGATAACAAGGAAGCAACGTTTGATTTAACAACTTTGTTGAAATCAAATCGTTTAGGTGATCCCCTGTCGACAATCAGTGTCACTAGTTTCACAGAGGATCGAAAATTATGTGTAGTCTCCGCAATACGGACATATTTATCCAAGACAAGAACAATACGAAACTCAAGGCAGCTTTTGGTGAGCTTTATTAAGCCACACAAGGGCATTTCGAGGGACACCCTCGCCAGATGGACCATGACTGTGTTAAAACTATCAGGAGTCAACACAAACAGATATTCATCGCACTCTACACGTGGTGCATTAGGCTACCGCACCCGGTAGCACAACTTACACATGACGCCTATAACTGGAACCAGCTGTACCGGTTCCCGTCATCCATTTAATTGAATTTTGGGGAGACCAGTGTGTCTGTATGTATATGTATGTACATATGTATATAATGAGACTGTCTCAAAAGGTGCTAAGCAATATGGGACAAAGTTTTGTCCATTGTAACGATCAACATACTGTCTGCTTATGCATTTGCTCAGGATAAATTGATTTGTTTTTTACATGGCGTTTCATAATCCGAATAGAATACATATTGATTTGAAGCAAATGTCCTTGTGTTTTCAGTGTAACCGTTTCTGTGCTGTTTTGTGTCAATCATTACAATGGACCAAAAAAAGAAGAGTTATCACCTTTTGAGGTGGGCTCATATACGTATATATGTATCTATGTATGTATCTATATATGTATATACATGCGGAGGGAGAGGTATTATGTCTTTCTTTCCATGTCTGTGAATATACAGATCGTTTGGTATTACCAGCCGTAGTATCATTATTTACAATTCCACACTAACAGGATACAGATCACATGAAAGCATGGGTGTGATGGGGCATGAGGTTATACATGGATCTTGTAAGTGAGAAGCCTGTTTGGGGTGGTGAAATGCTAAGGGTGTTACTGTTAGGTAGTTCAAGGTTGCCGTCAATACAGTTAGGTTAGGCATAGGATGAGTCATTGGTGTGGATTTGGTTTAGAGTTGACACTATGATATTGATAGATTTCAGCTTACTCGACTGGCATGTGGGTTTATACGACATCCTGGCGGGCATTATATTTGTAGTGGGTGGCTTGTGGGTACGATTTTGTTCACCCTGAATTCCTGTGGTCTTATGCTAAAGGCCCCCCCCCCCCCCCCCCACACACACACACTCCGTGCACGTGTCACTTCCATTTGCCTCTCCTGACCCCCATGTGGCAGACAAAGGTTAATTAGCATAGTCCAGCCTCCTTGATGAGACTGGATAATCCCACTGAGCCGTGCAGTGCGTTATGATCGACGAGGTGAGGTGAGGAGTAGGTGACACCTCGAGGCGAGACGCGGCCCCGTCACGTGAGTGGTGACACACAATGGCGCCCGGCGTCTGAGGGAGTTAGGGCCGGGTATGGTGGTCTTCGGCTCTGCTGATTCTTGCAGATGTGTTGTCTGAATCGGTAAGAGCACTGTCTGGCTTCCCATTTGGGAAGTCATATGTTTCAACCCAAACTGAGTCAAACTGATGACTTATCAAATTTAGGCTTGTCGCTACTGAGCTTGGCGCCCAGCATTAATACTATTGAGCAAGGACTGGTATGCTCAGTATCAGAATAATGTGACTGAGTGGGATATCAGGTTGTGGTGCCTGTGGTCCAAGATCCTAGTTGGGAAGCACTTGCCATGAGTGCGTACAGTGACAAGTCGCTACTGGTCCTGATATGACCTTAAATGTTGCTAGAACGCAAAGCCGCCAATAAATAAACAGTAAATAAAATATCTTGTGAACAGCATGTGTAGTGCTGCACGTGTCATGTACCTTACATGCATGCACCCCCTGCAGTTATCAGCGTAAATAAATGCACTAAAGTTCCCCCTCCCTCCCTCCCGCTCTCCCTCCCCCCCTCCCTCCCTCCCTCCCTCCCTCCCTCCCCCCCTCCTCATCTCTCCACTCCGTGCGAGAGATGGATGATGGAGCTAGGGTATGGTGGGGTGCTAAGCAGTGTCCCTTACATGAAATAAATATTTAGTTAAAGCAGATTCAATTGTAACCCACCTCACTCCCCAACCTTCAAAAGACCCCCCCCCCCCCTCCGAAAACCCCTGTCTGAATGGTTTTCCTTTCGATCTGGATCTTTCTGTGCCGTTTCACCCATTCCCGGCCACTCGTTGCCATACTATTATAATACCAGTTGCACTTGTACTATTGCTGTACAATGATACTATTGTGGGAAACTGACCACAAATCGCATTGTGGTAATTCAATAACTCCACCGGCTGTATTGTGTAAAGGGCGTGTTAGTCTATATAGGGGGTGTTAGTCTATATAGGGGGTGTTAGTCTATATAGGGGGTGTTAGTCTATATACATTAGGAAATATAACCAAAATAGCATAGGCATTTTGGGGGGTGGGGTGGGGGGGGGTACCAATTGCACATATAATTCATTTCTGCTCGATCTGTGTGCAACTATTGAAACAGCAAAGCTGAAGAAGCCAAGCAGGCAACAAACCACTAAGGTTCCCTTTTGAGTAGTGGGTGATGGCGTGTGGGCTGGGCTGAGATGGTGGCGTGGTCACATGAGGCTGGGTGGGGAGATGGGGCGGGAATGCGGCACACACTGTGGTTATTGATCCTGGGTAGAGGCTGAAGTGAAGGGCGGGCGGGCGGGTAGGCACGGGGGGCCCAGCCGCACCCAGCCCCCCGCCAAAGGACACTGCTGCCTCGCCGACCACCACTGTCACTGTCACTGTCACTGTCACCGCCACTGTCACTGTTAGTGTTACTACCAGTGCCACTGTAACTTTCACTGTCACACGCCATATGCTACGCGCTGTACTGGGATCTTGGCAGCTCGGCTCGGCTCGGTCTCGACGTGTCAGGACGTCACGCGTCTAAACCTCCCAACTGTGCCACTACTACAGCGCCGTGCCGGCTACACCCACGGCACCGGTGATACCTTGTCACCCCGTTTGGCCTTTATTTCTTCGACAGCCACTGGCACCGACCCACACACTCAATCCTCACACACTTACACACACCCACCCACACACACACACACATACATATACACACATACATACACACATCCTAGCCCTCCCCTCATTCCGCCTCATATACCGCACTGTCAAGTCCATAAAAAGCTAGGCGTAAAATTCTGATTGCGTGCAATATGAAGAAGCGACAGATTATTATGCACACACCCATACCATTCTGCTCTCTTTCACTCACTCACTCACTCACTCACTCACTCACTCACTCACTCACTCACTCACATATACACACAGTATCAAGTCCATTCCAGCATATGGTCGCTGCTGTCACACACACACACACACACAGACCACACACACACACACACACACACACACACACACACACACACACACACACACACACACAGACAGAGAGACAGAGACAGTACCAAGTCCATTTCTAGCATATGGTCGCTGACGTGACCCACAATCACCCACACCAGTATTTGTCATCACGTCATTTATACCCCCCCCCCCCCACACACACACAAACACATACGGATAGTCCCCTCTCGGGACTCCCCCCCCCCCCCCCCCCACCAATCCCAGGCCACGGCCTCAGCTGCCTCCACCCCGACATCTGGGTTCATTGCCCCTTATCTGTACTGTGATAGCGTCCATTCTCCATTCCCACATCACTAGCTCTCGCTTTACAATCGCTACCTAGCCGCGTCACTCGTTCTCTACTCTACAAGCACCACCTACAATGATGCCTGCCCGCTCACTTGTGGCAGATAGTACTACTAAGAAAAACAATGGTCAGCGATCGGTCGGTGACCAGTTGGCAACCGTTTTGGTCGCAAGGAGGCTTTTATTGCAGCACCTGCAACCTCCTTGCGACCAAAATTGTTGCTTGTAGGTCACCAGCCGATGCCGACCACTTTGTGACCACCCCTTTTTGGTGGCCGCAAGCGATCACAAGCGTAGGTGTGACTATGGTATAAGTATTAAAGGATGTTTGCCACATATTCCTTGGTACATTTCTGCATAAGATTGAAGAGCAACGCAATTGATTAGCTTTGATTGAAAACAATTTGAATGAAATGGAAGAATTTAGGGATGAATGAGGAGGATACGTAACATGGGGTAGGACAGGAGGTGGTGGTGGCGGCGGTGGTATGGGGGGGGGGGGTCTAGCATACATATTCGCAAGCTCCGCCACAAGATTGTTACGGTGCTCTTTCATCAGGCAATCTGGTGAATCCTCGGAGAATTGCGGATTTCCCAGCAATGAGTTCAAACACTGCCAGCGGCTACTGATCGGTGTGCTGACAGTGGCCGTTCTGTTTACCTAGTCACGTGACATCGACTTTGGGTAGTGACAATCACAACCACCCACACGTGACTGCCTCTAATGAAGCACTGCGCACTGATTGGCGGAACTACATGCGATGGTTATGATATATATTAAACTGTTGGGCCCGTATGCATGGGCGGCTTTTGGTGTTACAGCCTGATACCGTTTAACTATCACCGACGTCGGGAAGTGTGTCAAGCGGTATGCAGGAGCGCGTAACACTTACATTACAGCTAAACGTGAAGTTATTTGTAGATTTGGGAAATCCCTCGATTCGACAATATGAATAACGCCGCCAATGTGGCGGTGGCATTAATATCGGTTCGAATTTAGGGTTAATTTGATTAAATTTCACTTATGGCGTATGTAATTCTGTTAAATATGACAGAATTTAATAGATTTGGGCCTAATATATTGCCGCCGATGCGACGGCGGCGGCCATGTTTAGTTGACGTTGGACAGTATGGATATCGACGTCCATGCGGCGGCGGCCATTTGTTTACTTACATTCATCGATTCGAAAATATTAATATCGCCGCTGTTGCGGCGGCAGCGTTAATCTCGCTTCGGTTTTAGGGTTAATTTAATAAAGAAAATTCACTATTTGACTATGTAACTCTGTTAAATATGACAGCATTGAATAGATTTGGCCCTAATCGGTACCTAACACCTCCTGTAAACCAGCTATGGAACGGGTTTACTGTAACCTAGTTCAAGCTTGTGGTGTTAGGCCTCACACTGCTCCATGCATACCGACTTTTCGGCGCTAAACCAGAAATCCCGTCTAAACACGTTTTGGCTCGCTAACACTGCTTCATGCATATGGCCCTTGATGCCTGATATGAGGTTTGTTCCCTGAGTATTAACTGAGGCAAAAGTGAAGGACTGCTTCATTCGAATCCCCACATTTGGCACATAATAAATTAGTTATTATTAGGTACTCCAAAGTGATTTCTATTTTCAACAGGTCAGTATTACAAGTATATATCTGTACATATCTTTTAATTTGGATCTCAATGATATAAACATCATTTAGATCGATTGAATAGCTGCAAAGTTATGAGTGTTTAAAGATTGATTTTTTTACCTCGATTTGTGCACATTTCCAAATTAGCCAAATCTTGGTTTTTAGGGTCCCACCTGGAAGCTATTTTGCATATGATCTGTCCAATATTAAAGAATCTCATTCTCTATAGTACAAATAAGAAGCTCAATTTTTTACAGACCATCACTGTTAGTATTCTTTCTGAAATTTCATGTCAAACTTGCTGAATTTCTTAATTTCCAGCAACCACCAATAATAAATTCAGTAAAATAAAG
The DNA here is from genome assembly GCA_030323885.1 of Branchipolynoe longqiensis. NCBI lineage: Eukaryota > Metazoa > Annelida > Polychaeta > Phyllodocida > Polynoidae > Branchipolynoe > Branchipolynoe longqiensis. The sequence goes on from CM059186.1 coordinate 142,318,057, forward strand.
AAAAATAGCATAACTCCCATTCTAATTGTCCTATCACAGCAATCTTTATACCAAAATAACCAGAATTAAAAGCTCTACATGATGACATAATTTTCTAACTGATCAGAGAAAGAAAGCCAACATTCACTTTTAGGCATCGCGAGCTGACAATAAAATTAAGAAAAATAGCATAACTCCCATTCTAATTGTCGTATCACTGCAATCTTTATACCAAAATTAGCAGAATTAAAAGCTCTACATGATGACATCATTTTCTAAGTGATCAGAGAAAGAAAGACAACATTTACTTTCAGGCATGGCGAGCTGACAATAGCCACATTCTTGCAGCAGTCACTTCTCAGACCAATCTTGATGCACATGATATAAATCTCAACCAAATATTGTTCTGGTTAGGTAGAGGAAGACTTAAGCTTTCTGATGATATAATTTTCAAAACGATCCTGATCAATTTCCAAGGAGGATTAATGTCTTAATGTTTTCACTCCTTCAGTTCAATCAAATTTCCCACTCAAAAACACCCATGCTTCATATGCTAATGAAGCCTAGTTTCTTCTCTGTCTTTAATTGGTGGTTATTTTTAGCTCAGGTCACTGTACTCACCAAGGTATCAATTTTAGGGAAGGGAGTAGCTCAGACTGGATGAAAACAAACTCGGCGAGCATGCTCAGAGCTGCCGATGGTACCCCCCAACAAGTGTCCATTGACTGTAATTTATTTCATAATAATAATTAAAAATCAGATACCCTAAAAGACAAAAGAACAAGCTTTAATTTCATATAAATTATATTTCAAACCAAGCAGAATTAGTGAAGATTGGCGTGTTTTTAAAAGGGTTAAAATATGTCAAATTTCGCGCTGCGGACACCGTACACGGCCACTTTGGAGTACCTATTATTATTATAACAAATTATACCCATTTTGATCAATACACATTACATTTGAATGTATGAATATATATATATATTGAATGAACATTGAATACACCGCACACTGCTACACATACATACAGGAGGTGGTATTATATTTAATGCAGAATAGTTGGTATGACAATTTCGTTGCAATCCAAATCCGAAACAAAAATATATGCTGTAGGAATACTAGCAACTTTGGTCACCAGGAACCATGTAGTTATGTGATCAAAATGAATTTTAAATGTATATAGCATCCGTAGTGAAGAATAACTATTTGAAGGACATGCACCCCACTTCCTGTTGTGGTTCCAGCTTCAGACCCTTCCCCCTCCCCCCATGCCCTCCAAAGGGACCAGTGGCAGTAACTCAGATGAAATGACTAGGGAGCCTTATTTGCTGACAAGGTGGTGCACAAACAACATTAGTCTGTGCGTTCGTTCTGGACCTTGCTCCTACTGCCGTGCCCCCCACCCCCCGCGCACACGAACTTCCTCACCCCCCGCGGCGTTTTTGTTGGGGTTTTTCCCCCTCCAAGGTACAACCGCGCAGCATGCACCTATAAATTAATTTCAGTGAACAGCTAAATTCAATAGAGTTCAGATTTGGTTCAACCGCCTTGTGTGCAAACCTATAAATTAATTTCACTGAAATGGCGGTAGAGTTCACATTTGTATGAGTGACACAAATATTGCTTGCTGCCTGTTTCCCCACTGCACCAGGACCGAAGGAAAACGGACTCTGAACATTATTGCAATATTATTAGTTGTACATGGTCTAACACCTAGCAATCCCATACCGTCACCCCCCCCCCCCCTCCCAAACACCCTCCAAAACCTTCATAATCCACGTACATCTGTGTGTTATTCTGCAAACTATGCATGTCCAAAGATATATATGTACGTTCATAAATTCTGTAAAAATGTGTCAACGGTCCTCCCTAGTCCACACACGCACGCATACATATACACGTATATAAATACACATAGATCTGCACATGCACCCACCTGTTCTTCCCCTCCCTCCCTCCCTCCCTCCCTCCCTCCCTCCCTCCCTCCCTCCCTCCCTCCCTCCCCCCCCTCCCTCCCTCCCCTCCCCCTCCATCCCTCCCTCCATCCCTCCCTCCATCTCTGTCACCGCCACCCCTTTGGAGGGACATTGATATATATATATTTACTTGTTTATTTATTACCTCCTCAACATATCTAGGAGAGTCAGTCACTCGTCTCCTTCCACCTTACCGTCCGGATACGCCCTCCTCCCTCCCCTCCCCTCCCACTCCCCTCCCCTCGTCTCCCCGCTTCCTTTTCTTGCCCTCTCTTGCTCGCAAATCACCTGCCACGTCGACACCGTCTGCCTTTGTGGCAGGGCGTGTCCTCAGAGGCCCTGAGCAGCTCCCGCCTGAGGTCAGCATTAACTAGGTCACGGCGACCTGCTCTAGCCATTCAGGTGATAGGGCACCCACCTTTATGACCGCGGCGTGACGAGTGAATGGGGCCGGTGCGCGTGGCACTACCAATACACAGCATATTTTCACCGTCATTAACTAGAACCTTGCATCATGTATTCATTTAAATAGAACATCATTTAGACACTTCCTGACTTTCATGTCAGACTCAAATTTATGCTATATTATTATTATTATTATTATTATTATTATTATTATTATTATTATTATTATTATTATTATTAATATTTAGCATGCTTACTTGACTGCTTGTTCCCTACGTTCTACTGTGTTTTGATGTAATAACAGAGCCTACATGCTTCATTTCATTATATATTTATCAGACAATGCCACTGCCATAGAATAATTAGATAATACAAAGATTTAATCTTAGTTGGTCCTTCTTTCGTTTAGTACCGTTAAGGTATGCTATTCCTTGAAAAGTGCACTAATTTTTCAGTTAACATATTTCTTCCATTTAGTGTCTTCAATGTGTTTGAAAAAAGAAAAGTGTAGCGAATAATACATCGATATGGTCAAAATATATATTTCATCCATGTTGCCAGATGAACCAAGCGTATATAATTCTTTACCGGATTTAATCATCATTGTTATTAATATATAATGTAAATTGAAGATGATTTATCCCAGGAGTGACATAAATTGGTGACAATCCATCACGCTACGTCCCTTATTATGAGATAATTATGAATCAGCAGATGATAAATATATGAGTAATGGTTCAACGGTGGTAATATCCAGTAATAGAGATAGGCTGGTATTGTAAGCCACGTACATTAGTCATGGGTATTGTCTGACTGGTTGGTGTGAAATATAATATAATAAAAAGCACCAACAAACACGAGGGAAATTTATGGTAGTGTAGTGGTCTGCACTGACCTCTCAGGCAAGGAGCCGCATAGACAGGTAGGCATGGGTAGTATATTGATATCAGGGAGCCTAGGTGGTTTAATGGTTAGTTACTTATTTATTTTTAATTTACTTGTTTTATATTGATTGTTCATTAGGCGAGCTCCAGGTATTGCTGATAGTGATAAACCAGACATCAAAATAACATTATGTGCAAGGCCACAGAAGGCCAAAATAAAGCCACGGCCTTACGTACATCATTGTGATTATTAAAGTTGCATAATAAGATGGTTTTGAATTTATTTTCTTGTATAGATCAATATAATAGGTAGATTGTTATAATCTACCTTACTTTAGTTTGAAATAAAACTTATTTCAAATGGATAACTTTTGAGATATTTAAAGTGCAAGCATGCGAAATTAATTTGCGCATGCACATCAAAACCCTGACACGAGAGGCTGCAGCAGTAATGGGTTCTATTAAATTGACTCGCACCGCACACACTTACACACCGTCTATGTAGCGACAAAGGCTTATTAATAAGTGCACCGATGTGTAAGTTAGATATGTAGAACAAAATCTAGATAATTGTTTTGATTTTGAAAATGTTGTGCTTTCATCGGACTATGCAGCCTTAAGACTTTTGGGTGGTTTTTAAATTATTATTATAAATCTTTTTGTTTTCACCTTTTATTCAGGGTGGGTTTGAGTTAGAGGAGAACTGACGATTTTTAGATGTAAAATATATGGTTGGTTGGTTGGTCGCCGCTACACGTCCAGTAACGCCTATCTTCTATTTCAACCTGACTGCCGGTGCTATTTTATAATTAATGAACCCATGATCCATCACCACTACCTGTTGGGTAATTTCGTTGGACCTGAGAATGGCTGGCACTCAGCCTTCAGCTGTGCATGGACCGGAACGTGGACCGTGCTGGTGTGTGGTGGATTTTATTGTTGCTCGGCAGTCTTCTGGCCGCACTCTGCTGTAGACTCAGTACATATGGTGCAGTATTAGACTGTGTATCCATATACTGTTCACTTATGGCGTGTTCACTTGTTCCGTATTTGCTTGCGCCACATAGACAATGAACCTGTGTTTTGCTTAGTGGCCGTTCCCATAGGCTGGACCCAGGGACCGTATTGCCTTGTGCAGGGAACATAGAGAATTAACATGTTCATTGCCTGTGTGGCGCGTCACAAGCAAACACGGAATAAGGGAACACGCCACAATGGAACAGTCTATGGATACATAGTCTAATGGGTGGTTGGCTGGGTCCAAGTAGGCTACATACAGACCAAAGCACATGCCTACCTTTCGTATACCTACTGTTATGTGAATGGTTCAATGATTCAAAACTGCCTCATTTAGGATAATTTAGCTCGGTTTTGTTTGGTTTATTGGTGTTTGACATCCTAGCAACATTAGGACTGGCATCTGGCAATTGACAGCTTTATAGTGGCGCCAGCATCATTACCTGATATCTCACCCAGTCACATTTTGATATCGAGCCAACCACTCCTTGCCATATCCTAGTAATGCTGATACCAGACATGGTGGTGGCAGGCATCGATTTACAAAGGCTTTCGTTGTTTGACTCGGCTGGGGATTGAACACACGATCTCCCATACAGGAAGCAGGCGTTACCCACTCAGCCATCCAGGATAATAAATGAAAGACAACTGCAACTGTGTCTAACTAAAACTAGTGTGAGCTACAACTTGTCAGGGTTTTTGCCAGAGGGTAAAATGGGTCAAATTCCACACCCTTTAATTTTCTGATGGTGCGATTCTCTACCCTCAAATTGATCGGATATTTATTTTAAAAAGGTTATTCATGGAGCCAGGGACAACAAAGTCCCCAGACACCGCCCCCGCCCCCCCCCCCCATTATGCCTACTTTCAAATTATTTTCTGGCGGGAATCCTGCTTGTATTAACTACAACTATTACTAAGGAAGGACATCCCCTTGCAAATGAATGTAATCGATATTTCCATCTTCCTTTCACATTGTAGGGCTTACCATATTTTATCATATTTTATTTTACTGGCTCGAAAGAATCCTATTTACACCAGAAAAAATTAATGATTTATCTCATACATACATACACATACATACATACATACATACATACATACATACATACATACATACATACATACATGCACATACATACATGCACATACATACATGCACATACATACATACATACACACATACATATTTTCCATGTAGTTCAATAAAGGGTACTTAAATCCAAAGATTTCAACATTTTCACATGAGTACAACGAGTACCACTAGACAGCTCCCCCCCCCCTCCCCCCACACACACACACAAAGTAGTACACATAGAATTATAACACAGAACATGAAATATGATTTATATTATAAATCTCAACATTTTATTCAACAATCAAACGTCGTAATGGCCTCCTCTTTCATGTGCTTTATATGATCGTAAAACTGGTGATAATTTTGGATGGCCCCCTAAGTGTAATTTGGATGTGATTTTTAATAATTTTATTAATATTTTTTATACTGATGTTGTTGTTCTTCTTCTTCCTCTTCCCCCCCTATTAGGCCATACGGTTTGCACCAGCATTCCTGAACTCCATTTCATCCTATAAAACAGTCATGAAAACCAGTCAAACTGTCAGATTATTATCATTCAAGTCAGGATTGCCATTGTCCATCAGTTCATTGCATTTCGAATTCAAGGTTGCACTTGGCAATGATTGTCTCCTGAGAGAAGGCGTCAACAATGGTCTGTAGGCAGAGATTAAATTCCTGGATAATTGGAAGGCGTCTCTAATGAATGCAGTGCTTCTTAAGAATAATTCCAACGATGACATTTGGGAAGTGCATTTTCATGTGAGGAGAGGAATGCTTATTTGTTGGAAATAGAAGTGTCGTGTTCGAAACCACTGTGTGTATGTGTGGGTGTGTGTGGAGGTGGAGTTGTGGGGAAGGTGTTTAAAGAGAAATTGTTAGTGAGCGATGATCAGGGTCAATCCGTCTTCATGTAATCGTGAAGCTAATAGACGCCATTTCGATCATAAGCCGTGTTTACACGGGCGAGTTAAAACGGCTCAAATAAAGCACCTTACCTAGTTCGCCTCACATTCGCCATGTAAACGTGACTCTGAGGCGGATTAGGGCTGATTCGATTCATATGATTCACTTTATGTAAACCACCTCACGAGGTAGTTTATATGAAGCGAACTAGCTTAAGCACCTCACACGCATGCGCAGTCGAGACCTTAGTTTGTTGACTTTCTGGTCGATCAAGAGTGCATATTATATCATTTGGTCTACGAACTGGCTAGTGGTGCACATATATTTTTGTCCTCATTTATTTTTAGGGTTTCACTACCCAGCAGAAGTTTTAACCATTCCAAAACAATACGATTCAATCAATACATATCTAGGTCGAACCCACACTCTCTCATGGTGACGTTGACGAACCCAAACTGGCGCTGATTAGTCTGGACTTGCTCATGCGCAGATATCGATTCCCGCCTTAAACCGCTCCGTGTGTAAACACGCCAGTACTTTGCTTCATATAAATCGCTTTGTTTAATTCGCTTTACAATTCCCCGTGTAAACACGGCTTTAGACTCGAAGGTAGGGGGGGGAGGTGGAGGTGGAGTTGTGGGGAAGGTGTTAATAGAAGCCATGTCGATAATAGACTCGAAGATAGAGGTGTGTGTGTGTGTGTGTGTGTGTGCGCGTGCGCGTGCGCGTTCAAGACTACATCATACTACTGTATACCAATAATGTGTGGAACCTTATAAGTTGCATACTCCGATGGTTTTGAGTTTCTGCTATATATTTAGATAACTTAAGGTTAATTGTTATAATCTACCGTACTTTAGTTTGATAGGCTAACTGTTTGGCTATTTTAAATGAACACGTGCAAAGTTGATTTTGACATGCATGTTGAAGTGCTAGTGTCGTGGGGATGATGAAAAGGAGGAAATATTGATTCAACCCCACACTTCTTGCAATTTGGAAGTTAGTGTGCTAACCATAACTCTACCTAAGCTCCTTGATGCAATCACCCGATCCACGTTTATCTGTCTATGTGACTCCTTGCCTGAGACACCAGTGCCGACTACTACATTTACCCCCCTGGAATTGTAAGACTTTTAAATGGGGTACATCCACACGTCGGTTAATGTTTACAATTATATCCCATGCAGGAAATCGGGTGTTCAATTCCCGGTCGAGTCAAACCAATGACATACAAAATTGATACTTGTGCTTCCTAGCTTGGCGCTTGGCATTAATAGGATATGGCAATGACTGGTTAGCTCAGTGTCAGGATAATGTGACTGGGTGGGATATCAGGTCATGGTGATGGTGGCCTGATTTCACAGGGGAGCAGCACTATAAAGTCGCCATGAGGGTGCATTGTCAGAAGTCACTACCCGTCCTGATATGACCTTAGATGTTGGCAGGACATAAAACTCCCACATTCAACTTACAATTATATACATCCAGGCAATACACTTAACATACAGTGCATATCGTACAGGATCCAGGTCATGATAACCAGTGTCGTGGTGGGGGTGTGTGTGGGTGTGGGTGTGGGTGTATGTGTGGGTGTGTGTGTGTGTGTGCGTGTGCGTGTGCGTGTGCGTGTGCGTGTGCGTGTGCGCGTGCGCGTGCGCGTGTGTGTGTGTAAAAGTGAGATATTGCACCGAAAGCAGCTTTTCGAACCCCAACTTCTTGCCATTCTGAGGCTAGTGCGTTAACCATATCACTACCTAGGCTCCCTGATGCAATCACCTGATCCTTGCCTATGTCTATATGGTTCCTTGTCTGAGAGGTCAGTGCAGACTATAATATTTGCCACCATATGCTTCAGCAGTAACAGGTTCTATTATATTGATTTTGTATCCCCTTCTGTACATACATTCATACGTACATACAGACGTATGTATACATACATATGTACATACATACGTGCATACATATACATACACACTTGTACACATGCCCCCAAAAAGCTATAAAAATAACATTTTGGATAATGTGTAAAATTGGCGGGTGGGAAAATGTTGGCGGCAGTCAGATCCTCTCAGTGCTTTGTTGTTTTCCAGAGGTGGTTGTGGGTGCGGTGGTGGAGAGCGGCACCCTGGGTACGGCGAAGGGATTAGGGGGTTGGGGCAAATTGGGTGCCAAGCGGTGAGAGGCACGCCTACAGCAAAAACAACACCCTTCATTAGGCCCGTCTGCGGTCAGCTCCCAGTGGGGACCTGTACGGGCGCCTTCCTTGTAACTCACCCGACATGCACTACATTAAAAAATATATAATTCTTTTTTTTTTTTTAATGTGTTCTCTCATTTTTCTCTTTAAAATTTTTTGTTTAACGGACGTGAGTAAGTATTTGATATTTTTCGTCCGTCGCAACATCTGAGGTCAGATCACGACGGGTACTGCCATTTAGCTGGACGCACTCCTGACGACCTTTATAGTGTTGCCCCATTGGTATACCGTGCCTTCGGCACCATGACTCCTCCTCCTACTACTCCTACTCCTACTCCTACTCCTACTCCTACTCCTACTCCACGACGACGACGAAGACGACCACTCACTCAGTCTCATTATCCTACCACTGAGCCGGCCAGCCATTGCCTTTATCATCATAACGTCTGGCCCAAGGCACGGTGGAGACATACAGCACTTGTGTAACTGTAAGTATTTGGTTTAACTCGGCCGGGCTTCGATCCCTTAGGAGGGTGGTGGGAAGGAGGGGAGGCGCCCTAGCCACTCGGCCATGGCATACGGTGACATTTAGCGAGGAACTGTTAGCCATTGTAGTTTTGTACAAGTAAATACAGCTGGGTCACTGTTGTACGTGATACAACCGTGGGCCGCATTTAACGTAGGCTGGCACCAATTGTTCAGTGTGAAGCCTATGTGCTGTTTGGTGGTGTGAAGCCTATGTGCTGTTTGGTGGTGTGAAGCCTATGTGCTGTTTGGTGCTGTGAAGCATATGTGCTGTGTGGTGGTGTAAAGCCTATGTGCTGTTTGGTGGGTCAAAGCATATGTGCTGTTTGGTGATGCAAAGCCTATGTACTGTTTGGTGGTGTAAAGTCTATGTACTGTTTGGTGGTGCAAAGCATATGTGCTGTTTGGTGGTGTAAAGCCTATGTACTGTTTGGTGGTGCAAAGACTATATACTGTTTGGTGATGCAAAGCATATATGCTGTTTGGTGGTGTAAAGCCTATGTACTGTTTGGTGGTACAAATCCTATATACTGTTTGGTGATGCAAAGCCTATGTACTGTTTGGTGGTGTAAAGCCTATGTACTGTTTGGTGGTGTAAAGTCTATGTACTGTTTGGTGGTATAAAGCCTATGTACTGTTTGGTGGTGTAAAGTCTATCTACTGTTTGGTGGTGCAAAGCCTATATACTGTTTGGTGATGCAAAGCCTATGTACTGTTTGGTGGTGTAAAGCCTATGTACTGTTTGGTGGTACGAAACCTATGAACTGTTTTGTGCTGTGAAGGATCTGTGCCCTGTTTGGTGTATAGCTTATGAGCTTGTTTGGTGACACATATGTGTTTACATAGGCACATATATGCACATATTTAATGTGTGTGTGTGCGTGTGTGTGCGTGCGTGTGCGTGCGGGAGTACAATATGTGGCTCAGACGACGTATCAATACGATTGCTGCTAGTCTGCCCTCCACCCATGCCGTACGTCTGTTGGTGTAGTGTTATTAATGGGTTGTCGGGTCGGGTCGGGTGACTTCGGCCACCAAACACGCTGTGTTATCATTTATACTCGTGAATGCTACAGGATATTCGCGAGGGACTTGGTGATCACGTGGTCTATTTGCATCGACCACGGGTCTGAATTGTGTTAGCTGTTGAGCAACCGGAAAAGCCCGAAGCCATACCGATCACAATATTCAACAAAATAACTAAATAAGTTCGGTATTACCGGGAATATTTAGAATAGAAGTGTGTAGCACCCTCATATTTTTTGTTTAAAAAAAAAAATTGTTATGCATTTGTTGATTAAGCAAGGGAAATTTCAGTCGCAAACAATTGGTCTTGCTCATCATTCCACGTCCGTCCCCTGTGTTGGGAGATCGGGGGATCCGAACCCATGATATCGTGGGTTCGAACCCTGGTGCAGTCAAACCAATGACTTAAAAATTTATACTTGCCGCTTCCTAACCTGGCACTCTGCATTACTAGGGTAGGGAAAACTCAGTGTCAGGATAATGTGACTGAGTGGGATATCAGGTCATGGTGCTGGTGGCCTGATTTCCCAGTGGGGCAGCACTATAAAGTTGCCACGAGTGCGCACTGTCACAAGTCGGTACCCGTCCTGATATGACCTTAGATGTTGCTAGGACGTAAAGCAACAACAAACAAACAAACATGTTTTTCCCACTGACCCATCCTAGTAGTCTAGAGCACCAGACGAGGTAGCGACAAGTATCAATTTTTTAGTTATGGGTTTGACTCTGTCAGGTTTTGACCCCGTGGGTTCGAATCCTATGACCTGCTACACGGGAAGCGGGTGCTTAAGTCTTACTTTCTTGCTTGCTTTATTTCCATCTTTCTTTCCTTCGTTCCTTTCTTTCTCTTTTCCATATTTATTTATTTATTTATTTATTTAAATCTTTTCTCTTTCTCCCCTCCAATTATACTTATTCAGAGATTTCGTTCGGTATTTAAGAAACCTGTAAATCTGAGGATTTATTTTTTTGGGGGAGTGATTAACTCCAGTTGTTTTCACAAAGATTGGTTGAATAAACTTTTAAGGCTTTTTGGGGGTGGGCTGGGGGCAATTTCTATTCGCATCCTTGGATATTGTTTCCGGTAATGTCTCCAGCTTATAGCTTAGATTAATTTCCGCGCAGACCAATATTACAACGCTTGGAAATGAAATGGAAAGGGAGGGGGGTGGAGTGGTAAATAAAAAGGTCACGTTAGAATAGATTACCATACCAAAATTGAATGGTGGCAGTCAACCAGGCTGGGAGATTCTGAGCTCGTTAGGCTAGTGTTCTCCAGCATAGAGGAGGTGTGTTGTTGTTGTTGTTGTTGTTGTTGTTGTAGTAGTAGTAGTAGTAGTAGTACTAATAGTAGTAGTAGGACTACTAGTAGCAGTAGCAGTAATAGTAGTACTAGTAGTAGTAGTACTAGTTGTAGTAGTAATAGTATACCTTTACCGTGGAGTATGCACACTCATCTGCTACCACGACACTAGCTCTTCCAACTACTATTAGACAGCAGTTTGATGTTCATGATCCACTATAAGACCCTTTTCATAGCGCAGGCTACACACTGAGCTGCCACCCACAACATTAATTCTTCCCACTACCATCAGAGAGCAGGGCGGTGGTAAAAATCCTCTATAAAGACTTTTTTTTTCAGAACATGCTGCCACCAGCATTATTTCTGTCATTTCTGACAGAGGGTGGGTGGGTGTTAAAAACCCCCTATGAAGACCTTTTTCACGGACCATACTTTACTGAGCTGCTAAGTGCTATTGCCATCAGACAGCAGGTGGGTGTTGAAAATTCTCTATAAAACCTTTTCCCCAAACACAGCATGCTGCACAATTAACTGTTGTCCACAACATTATTCCGTCCATTGCCATCATATGGTGATGGGTTGGTTGGGGGAAATCATCTATGGTAAGCACACATGCGCACTACTCTCACGTGTTTCCAATTTAAAAATGCAGGGATCCCATTTCTCAGCGAAATCGCTGATTTAAGCGAAAATAGAATTTCCAAATCACAGTGGGGGGGGGGGGGGGGGGGGGGGGGGGATCCCGTCCGTGGAAAAAAAATCATTAAAAAAATCGGAACATGTGTTCAGCGTACAAAGACTCAGAGCAGATGGGATAACAAAAAATCCGGGGGTGGGCGGGGGGGTGGGGGCTGCATGCGCCCAGACCCCGTCTAGTTTTTCAGGGATTTTTAAAAAATTTGCCACTGGGATCCCTGAAAATGTAATGTGGAGGAGGGCTCACCCCGGCTTTCATCACTCTACATCGTAACGGCCAGTAAGTACCACAACTGCCATTCCCTTTTCCCGCCCGATCTCTCCCCCCCCATGACCGTCTTATCAGCAAGCCTCAGAAAATGGTGCATGTTGACGCTTGTTTCTTGTGCTTTTTAAATCCCAGCAACGTATACGGTCTGATCAGGAATGGTACCGCCTTGTAACAGTGCGCACTCATGGCGACTTTATAGTGCAGTCGCACTGAGAGAATGCCCCCAGCACCATACCACGATATCCAACTCAGTGATATTATCCTGATGCTTCGCAGGTTTACCAGCCTTATCCTAATAATGCTGAATGCCATGGTAGGTCTGGTTCAAACAATAAGTTGCATGGCATCACCCACTTCATTGAAGAACACCTACAACATTATGCTGCAAGGATGAAAGATCTCCGCAATTTCGCGGATTTCGGCTATTTTCTGGTATTCACCAATATAACCCAAATAAGAAAGTTGGGCATGAGCGATAATATAATCACAACAAACCGAGTTGAAATCCGACTTTCGGCATTTTCCCGAAATCCCCTGATGCGGTACTTAGCGCATCATGCCCTAACAACTGTTTGAGGCGGTGAAAACAATGGCAGTCACAGCATTGAAGCGAATGTAAATAAAACAAAAAGCACAAATCTATTCACTGCTACGATCTAATTATGTTATTTAGAACCATAAATATTCACTAGGGAGTTGAAATATGTTATTTGGGAATATAACTTACTCAACAAGTGAAATTTGGTCAAATTAAACCCAAAATCCGACCGATATTAAGGCTATCGCCGGCATTATTGCGAATGCAAATAAAACAAAAAGCACAAATCTATTCACTGCTGTGATCCAATTCTGTTGAAATAATGTTATTTAGGAGCATAACTTACTCAATAAGTGAAATTTGGCGTTATTGCGAATGTAAATAAAACAAAAAGCTGGTTTGTTTTCACCACGTCAACTGGAAGTGATGTGAATGCGCGCCCTCCTATGGGGGTAATCCGCATTTTCGCTGAAATTCGCCATTGAAGTCAATGTCTCAGCCTTATTTCCCCCCCCCCCTCTTTTTATGGACACTACTTGCATCCTTCATGCTGGGTATTGGTAGGACCAGGTTGTTCTCACTTGATGCCGCATTGGCCACTCATGGCTAACTGATGCATTTTTACCCATGGGAGAACCACCCCCCTGAGTGCCTTGGGTGGGTGTCAGGGCCCACTGCTCAAGTATGTATATTTCATGGCCTTGCATCAATCAACACTGGTTTAAGGTAAATAACCTGTGAGATTTCTTTATAAATATAGAGCACAAACAAATGGTTTATCATCCTTGTAATTTTGACTATCTTTTTGGTGAGTTAGATTTTCCTGTCAGTTGACTCAAGTCGAACAGCTTCAAGATTGCATCAGAGATGGGTTATTTTGCTATCATTTGACACAGATCTGACAATTTTGGAATTTCATGTAAATTTCAATATAGGCATGTGAATGTGATTGACACGACAGACAGAATAGATACTACTAGCTTTTCACAATGAATATGGCCTTTGTTGCTGACACGGCATTAATAAACCATCACCAAACACTCAAACAGGCTAGGTTGCGACAAGTATCAGTTAAGTCATTGGTTTGATGACTTTGCCCGGTCTCGAACCCATGACCTGCCACAGCGAAGGCCCTCCATCACTCTTACTCTTAAGGCTCAGTCACACCTTACCGGATGGGGTACCAGATAGGAAACGGACACTGTCCGGTGAAATACGTCAATGTCCGGTTTATATACGGTAGGCATCCAGTGTTCCGTTCTCTGTCCGGTGGTGTCCGTCTTGTACGGTGGCAAGTTTTGAACATGCACACAACTTGTACCGGACTGAGGTGTATGGTTGGTGTCTGGCTTAAGTCCGTTTTGTCCGGTTCATGTCTGGTACCCATCCGTTACATCTCCAGTTTGCTTCCTGAAGAGTCCGTTGACGGTGTTGCAGGAATTCGGTCTGTCGTTTTTTCGGCGCGTCCGTGAGCAGTCCGGTACGTGTCCGGTTGATGTTCGGTCCGTCCGTTTGACATTCGCTTTTCGCCCGTCGGTTCACCGTTAGTTGTCCGTTGTTATCCGATGTCGTCCGGTTATCGTCTGGTGGCTATTCGTTAATGTACATTCCTTGTCCATTTAGCGTCTGTTTCGTCTGACAGCCTTTGACCCGATAGCTCAACATTTCAACATATTTCGGTATATTTTGATACCGAACTCCACCGGACTAGAAAATTCTTTGTCCGGTTGGGTCCAGTGCTCAATCCAGTAAGGTGTGACAGCCAATTTAGCCTGATTCGGCCACCCCATCCAGTGCGTGTTGATGTCATGGCGCCACTGGGTATTTGCTAAATAAACAAGACAGCCGCCAGTGGCGGGAACCAAAGTGTCCTTCATTGGGGCTCAGGCTGATGCGTGGGTGCGCATGTCTGCTAACTGGCGGGTGATGATTTCCGCAATTTTCATGCCCAAAATCTGCCGCACCTCCCCCGCCCCCCTAATAGATTTAGCAACTGGCTGACTGGCGGATCTAGCCTCACTAAGTACAGGTCGGGTCCCTCACTAAAGCAGTGGTGGAAGATCTCGGCATTTTTTTGGGTCTTTTTTGGGGGGCGGGGGCTGATGATTTCCACGATTTTTATTCCCCAAACCGAGCTGTTCCTAATATGTCCAGCACTGTCAGACAATCACGGAATATTTCCTGGAAGTCCGATTCCCGCCGTTGTTGTTGGTGTTGTTGTTGGGGTTGGGGTTGGGGTTGGCGTTGGCGACCTCTATCCATGCTGCAAACTGATCGTGTTGCCTGAGTAATTTCAGCCTTCCCACTCGTGTAGCAAGCTACTCATGAATATAAGGGAAGGAATTATGTGTCTGTGTGTCCCTTTCGCGCGCGCGCACTGACACACACAGACACACACACACACACACACACACACACGCACACACACACTCGCACACACACGCACGCGCACGCGCGCGTGTTAAACAGTAATGATTTTTAAGTTCGATAGTATTGAATTTCAGCCTTTAAACATATATTATATATATTTTATATATCTAAATATCTAAATATATATATATATAGATAGATAGATAGATAGATAGATAGATAGATAGATAGATAGATAGATAGATAGATAGATAGATAAATCCATTAGACTGCTTGCCATAATGTACTTATATGCTTTAGTTTGAAGTACCCTACCTCATTTGCTTCACCACTAAGATGTTCGATTAAATATACTTAATATTCTCTTTTATGCAGCAACAAGACTGTGGACTGTGCAACCTTAAATAAGCCTATTCTCTGATGTGGGTTCATCAAACACTGTACCAGGCAGCTTGCGCCATGAAGTAGGCATTGCTGTTCTGAATCACTAAAGATCCCTGCCTCTAGGTGCGCAAGCATTGCCTCGCCCTATCACTGGTAAACATCTCAAATGGCACGCCCTGGCACTGGCATTGTTCCTTCTGCCCCCCGTGAACTGCCTCAGCGCTGCCTCACATTGCTCACGGCTTTATATTAGAGTAAAACCTCTCTAAATCAACCGACCATGGGACCGACTTTAAGTGGTCCATTTAGGGAGGTGGTCGGTTTCATCATCATCATGCTGTCGGTCGCGATGCGACAAAGACTGCTTTCATTACTTGACTGCCGCTCTCCATTTTTGTGTGCGGTTGTACGTTTCATGAAAGCTGCCTGCAAAAGTGTTGAAGTGCTGCTGGCTTTTGCAAGTTACCAGCAGCACTCTCTCGGGGAGCAAATAGAGGTTTCACACCGGCAAGAACATGTCAAGACAGGCGCAAAACTATTTGTCCCTGCAGTGGCTGGTCGGGAGATGTTGGGAGTTCCATACATCAACCGCCCTTGATGCTGCCACAGTGACATAGTTTTCTGTTCAGGGTTTGCTCCCTTAGCCTTCGGTTCTGTTAAGAACCTGTACCACAAGGCAGTGGTTTACAACTCTGCAGGGCAGGGGCGTCAAACTCCCTGAGGTATTGCACTACCTGCATACCAGCGGGGGTCGGTTTAGAGAGTTAGAATATCTAATAAATAAAGCGATCGATATAGGGGAGTGATCGATCTGTGGAGGGGTCGGTATACAGAGGTTTTACTGTATATAGTAAGCCAATATACCCACTGTAAATTGTAAGCTCTGCTGGCATTTAGGAACATGTGCGAGGCAGCCCCTCAATGTTCTGAAAACGGAGGAAATGAGGGCAGTTTACCTTCTAGAACTGCCTGTGGTTCCAATGACGTGTCGGGGGGGGGGGGGGGGCTCATGATAATATAGGACACGTGACCCATATTTTACCCTTTCATGTACATGTCCAGCCAAGCGGAAATGTTGTTGGTTGGTTGGTGCTTTACGTCCTAGCAATATTACGGTCATATCAGGATGGGAACCGACTTGTGACCGTGTGCTCTCTTGGTGTCTTTATAGTGCTGCACTACTGTAAAACCAGGCCACTGGCACCATGCCGCGATATCCCACTCAGTCATATTATCCTGATATTGAGCAAACCAGTCCTTTCCTTATCATATCAATGCCGAGCACCAGGCTAGGTAGCGGCAATCAATCAATTTTGTACTTCATTGGTTTGAGTAGGTCAACGTTTGAACCTATGACCTTCCGCACAGAAAGCAAGCCTGCACTATTACCCATTCGGCCACCCCGTCGTGTTAATGGAAATGTATTGCAGTCTCTCATAAATAGTTGTCAATTATGGCTATATCTCTTCAATATATTTCCCCCCATATGAATAGGTCTTCTGTCACTGGGCTTTCAGTCCATTTGTAGCAATCTGTTGAACAAGCATATTTGGGGTGGGGGTTAGGGAGTGTGTTCCAGTAAATTATTCAGAGTTGCACAATATGGTGAAAGTGGGAATGTGAGACCCTGTTTGAGTTGTGATAGTATTGGCTCAAAGACAGTTGTTTGAAAATGGAGTAGTAGAACCTAGAACCGGAAGTCAGACTAAACAGTTGGTGAGAGTAGAAATGGGATACCCGATGTGCTTTGTGATATCATTAGGAAAAATATAATCTTCTGACTCCAGACAATTTATTTTAAATTGGAATACTGGAACTAGAACCGGAAGTCAGACTAAGCAGTTGATGAAAGTGGGTGTGGGAAACCCTTCCTGCTTTGTGATAGCATTAGGAAAACCATAATCTTCTGACTCGAGACAATTTATTTAAAATTGGAATAGTGGAACGTAGAACCGGAAGTCAGACTAAGCAGTTGATGAAAATGGGTGCGGGAAACCCTACCTGCTTTGTGATAGCATTAGGAAAAACCATAATCTTCTGGCTCGAGAAGATTGATTTAAAATTGTATTAGTGGAACCTAGAACCGTAAGTAGACTATGCAGCCGCTACGTGTATAGGCCAGCATGCATGTGGGGTTTGTCGGGTTGGGAACATTAGGAGAGCACATACTGGGTCTGCCACTGATTACAATAAATGGCGCTGCTGCAGGGTATTGTGGGCCAAGACTGACACCCCCTGTTGGAGAAGACGCATGCAACAACACTTCCTCGTATAATTTAAGAGAACAAAATCTGAGGTGAGCTATCTCTGCTGTGTGCAGCAATAAAAATGGACAATCCTATGATAAAGTACCCACAGTATTTTTTTAATTTATTTTTTTGTCCATTAGTTGTTTAAGCAGGGGAAATTTCAGTCATAGACGACTGGTCTTCCTCATTCCAGTGCTGGTCGATAGAAAGCCCGAGCCTACACTTTTACCGACCCAAGGGATTTTTAACCTCCCACACCACATAGACATGGTATGAGAGCAAGTGGCCTTTGATGACGCTGTAAGTTATACACAGCGGTGGAAATCAAAATTGGCAGAGCTGGGGGCACGGGGAAGTGACTGTCATGGTAGAATTCTGTTAGTTCAGAGGAGCCTTTGTCTGGTTATATATAGGCACATTTACATATATGCATGGTCTGCGAATGTGCATAGTTTTTCAGGCCATAGACTGTATGTAGAAGTAAACTGGTACCTCACTGTACCAACATGTACTTAACCTTCTATTCACTACCCACGGGGATAACTATACACAACCTGAATGCCACATGGTTATAAGTGAAATAATAATAATAACAATAATAATAATAATAATAAAGATATAATAATAATTTCTCTCATGCGATATTTTATACATATTTTAATCGGGGATAACTATACACAACCTAAATGCCACATAAGTGGAATATATCAAGACAGGGGTATTTTAAAATTCTCAGCAGGTTCCCCAATTTTGTTTGCTTTGTTTTACTTTGCTCATATGGGGCTATTTCCCGTCATATGCTTAGCACTGTTAGACCAACTGGAAGTCAGAGAGAAAGACAAAAATGGAAGTGGAAATGGGGGTGGGGTGGAGGAAAGGAGAGTTTGTTTTATTTAATGCGTTAAATATAGCACATTGATTTTTATCATCGGCTATTGGACGTCAAACATATGGTCATTCTGACATATTTCTTTGGAGGAAACCTATTGCTGCCATATAGGCTACTCATTCCAATAAGCAGCAGGGGGTCTTTTATATGCACTTTCCCACAGGCAGGACAGCACATATCAATTATCATAGCCTTTGATGAACCATTGGTTGGAGCGGAAAATAGCCCAAACTGCAAATGTGTCCACTGAGCAGGATCGATATGATGACCCACACCTTCAAAGGTGGACACTCTATCGCCTGAGCTACGTCCCGCTCCCTGGAGGTTGGAGGCGACTCTCATCTCAGTTATGTATCATAACAAAATGTATGCTAGTTCATAGTAATGGTTTACTATGTGTAGAACCGGTAACTAGTGTAAGCGATTGTTGGTGGGGATTATCGGTGATGTGTTTGTAGAAGGGGCTCTCTTGGCCAAACTCCAATTGTAAGTGCTATCACGCGAAGCAGCTGCCTCAACTGTACCGGAGACTTGGAGGGTGAGGAGGATTGGGGGGGGGGGGTGAGGAGGGGGCGGTTATTGTAAGTTTGTAACCTCTCAATTGTAGTATATATATATATAAAAGTACTGTTCATACGGGTAGTTAGCTCTTGTCAACAGTATGTCCGAACTGAAATGTACCAGTTTAAATCCACCATGTTGGTGCAAGCTGGTAAACTGGCAACATGGTAAAGCTAAAGGCCCTGTCACACTATGACGTGACGACGTCAGCGTATGGAGAACATGAAAAACATCGAACTTCACGGCGTAGTATGCAAATTTGGGGACAAGTTGAACGTGGATGCAGCGTAGTTGACGAGAGCGTAACATCGGTAAAGCGTAGTGATAACATCATTCCACGCGAGAGGACAATGTCATTACGCTCACGGAACGTTATATACGTTATTCCATCGCCAGAACTACGTTACGTGACATTACATACGTCATGACACGGTGGCGAAACGTTGAATGTACGTTGAACGTATGTTGGATGTACATTCGGCGTACGTTCTCCTGATGTTCCCATTACGTGGCGTGGACGTTTCCACCGGTGTTATTGTGGGTCGACGTAGTGGAGCATAGTAGAACATAGTGAGCAGCATTTGACTAACGTCCGTTTAACGTCATTGACGTTCGCCGAACGTGTACAGAACGTATGGTGAACGTAAACCCTTACGTTCGAGTCACATAGAAAGTTTTGAACAGGTTCAAAAGCTTGACACGCGCTGACGTAACATGACGTAACGTGACGTAGATCGACGTCAGTCTGACATCATCATAACGTACGTCAACGTAATGACGAAACGTGAGCATGTCAGACTGACGTTGTCTCGTTACGTCGTCGTGTGACAGGGGTATAAGATGGTTGGTTGGTTGTTGGAGTTTTATGTCCTGGCAACATCTAAGTTCATATCAGGACGGGCTGAGATGGTATGGATGTGTATGCGTCAGTGTAAAGCGTCTTTGTGGGGTGGGGCGGATGTGGCTGTGGATGAATGAGGATGGTTCCATATATCCGGAAGCAGTATGTGTATGCGAAATGCATGAAATGCAATTGTCCGACACAGTGATCCATGCGTGAGGTGATACATAATTGAATACATGGAGCCTAACAAAATCATTATCAGCATAATGTGACTTCAGTGGGTTACCAGGTCGTTGTACCAGCAGTTCAGTCTCTTACTATTCTTAGTGGGGCAGCACTATAAAGTTGCCATGAGTGTTCAATATCACAAGTCAGTGCCCATCTTCATATAACCTTAGACGTTCCATAAACTCCCAACAAACTTCAATTTGGTGAGTCTTTGGTTTGACTCCTCTGTGGGTTTAACGCACATGAGAAACACGCGCCCTAAGCATTCAGCCACCAAGCTGTTTACGTGTTTCAGTTTTAACCGATGTAGCCATGACTGACTGGTATTGGCAGGATCCGCCTTCCTCCCGGAGACCCGGATGTACAATCTAATCACGGCCTTTCCTGCAGTAGCTGGGCCCTTTCCCTGCCGCGGTTAGTATAGGCTCAAGTCTCAGATTCAACATTTAATTGGTACCTCGCAACATAAGCATGGTATATGTGTTGTTGTGAGTCAGAATGGAGAATATGCAAAGTTGGTTTCTTTGTTTGGGGTTTTGCGTCCTGTCAACATCTCAGGACGGGACTATACATGGAAAGCATGTAATTCTTTTTTCTTGTTTATATATATATATATATATATTTTACCTCGGTAAACAGCCTCAGGCTAGCCTCAGGCTAGGGAGAGGTAAGCACGTCCGGTACCAGCAATTAGCATATACAACTCACGACTGGATAACGTGTCGTTGGGTTGCTCCGGCAAAATTAGTCTACATACAAGCAAATACGCAGTAAGTATAATAAAAACTGTGGTTAGCTTAATTATGATGCATTAGAGCATCATTATGGAAAGTTTAGACTTTCGTTGGTCCAATTTGGACGAGTTATTTGGTTATAAACAACCAAGGATAGAACACTCGAGTGGGTTTCTCGAAGGAACCAAACCGGTCATTAGCGGTTATGTCAACACCCGGGTCACCGTGTGACTATGGGTAGAGATGTGGGTTTCGCCCTATCTCATGTGGAAATTCTCTCGTACTCTAATAGAGAGTAATGTTGGAGATGCTCCTGGGTTTCTTTTATAGACTCCCCTAGACAAAACTTTTTCAGGCGTTTCTCCGAGTTTCGTAGCATTTTCTCCAACTTGTTGACGTTGTAGTCACAGGTGGGAGAAGTGTGCGGAACAGAGGGATGGGCGGGCCGATACACTGGTCCCGACCCCGCGTAAGGTTTGGGCTTGACCCACAACCCACGCACAAATTTAGCTTATTACGCCTGTGTTATAACGGTATAAACACGTTCTTTAACACCAATAGATGTCCAAATGAGTTTGAAACAACCATATTGTGACATATATATATACCGGGACTGACCAAAAATGTTTGTTTCAGCTCCCGATGGCCACGAAGCGGAGTAAGCGAGGTGCAGCAGCAGCCGAGGGGCGTGTTCCGAGTGGAGTGGACGAGGAGTACGACTCCTCACCTGTGTTGTCGGCAGGGGCCGTCGACACAGCCCCGGGCGCATATCCTCTCCGACCCGGACGAGGACGCAGTGCCTGATGTGCCTGCGCCTCCAGATTGGGAGGCTCGCTTTGCAAGATTGGAAAGCCACATCTTGACTGCCAAATCGCCTGTGTCTCGGAAGCGGCGTAGGCCGAGTGTCCAAGAGGATTCATTTGAGGATTTCTTGGACACAGACTCGGCGGTGGAGCTTAAGGCTCCTCCCCTCCTTCTCCTAAACGGAGGAAGAAGAAGAAACAGGTGATTTCTTCGGGTGATGAATTCACCAAGGAGCGGGCAGAGACTGGTTTGCGCAAAAAGCGGAAGACTAAGTCCAAAAAGAAGAAGAGGAAGAGGAAATATTCTTCTTCTGAGTCGTCCACTTGAGTCTACTTCTACGGAATCAGACTCAGACACCATATATGAAGGGGTCTATGCGGACATTGGCACTAAAGTGGCTAAGAAGGTGGAGAAGCCAAAGGCTAAGCGGGTTAAAACCACTACGCTTATGCGCGAGACCGTGAATGGTCATTTTCGCACGTTTCAAACCGGCGGAGGTTATCTCCAAGTTAGGAGATGAGTTAACAGGCATAAAGGGTGTTCCCAACTCCATCATTAAAGAAATGGATCGGGATGTCAATATGACGGATGACCGTAAGAAGTTTGAGGATGTGTTGCACACAGTGCATAAAGCAGTGTTGGCTACCCTAACAGCTATTGTTCCTGTG
This sequence comes from Branchipolynoe longqiensis, assembly GCA_030323885.1. Taxonomy (NCBI): domain Eukaryota; kingdom Metazoa; phylum Annelida; class Polychaeta; order Phyllodocida; family Polynoidae; genus Branchipolynoe; species Branchipolynoe longqiensis. The sequence continues at coordinate 142,340,586 of CM059186.1, forward strand.
GCTAATAGGATGCAGAGTGAAAAATAAGTTCTCGTCTTTGGCTAAGACAATGGACAAAGGCATTGCAGTGCTAGCGGCGGCAGGTAATTACCTGTCGTTTCGAAGATATGAAAATGTCTTCAAGTCAGTTTGCACAGATGCTGGCAAAGAAGTGGCTCGCTCTAAGAAGGTTACCGATAATGAGGGGAAGGAGTTTACACTCTATCTTGCTCCAGAGCCGATTAAAGGGAAACCTTTAGATAACACCAAGATGTTTGGCGGTCAACTACAATACCTCTATAAAGAGGTAGAGACTGCAGCCAAGAGTGGCAAAAACATGGATGGCAAGAAGAAACGGGAAGCTCCTCGTGTCAAAAAGTCACGAGGAGATTTTCGTCCACGACGGTTCACCAGAGGAACCAGACCGAGTTCAAACTTCGGTCAAGGGTTTCGGGGCCGGGGCGCTCGCCCAGGCTGGACCGACAACACCGCACGGCCAATAGGCCGAGGGTTCAACTCGTCGAGACCTTTCCCCAGGGGCGGGTCCAAGTAGAGGTCCAAACACAAACTTTACAAGTCCCTGCAGCCTCTAAAAAACACACAAACTGTAAGCAACTTTGTGGCTGGTAATATTAGTAATCATATTTCTGAGTGGCACAAAATTACTAGTGACCAAGAAATTATAGAAATAGTTAGGGGTGTTCAAATTCCCTTTACACAAATTCCTGTACAAAGTATAATACCTTTTCCATATAACATTCAACCAGTTGAACGAGATGCACTAACTAAACAGGTACATAAATTCTTTGAGAAAGGAATTATACAAAAAGTGACACACTGTTCAGGACAGTTTATTTCAAACATTTTCTCGAGACTGAAGCCTAATGGTGATGTTCGAATGATTCTGGATTTAACAATCCTTAATAAAAGGGTGGAATATCGACATTTTAAAATGTTCTCTCTAGATACGGCACGAGATCTGATTACACCAGATGCGTGGATGGCTAGTGTTGATTTACAGGATGCATATTATACGCTTCCCATAATGGAACAATACCGAAAATTTCTTCAATTTATTTGGGATAACCAACTCTATGAGTTTACCTGCATGCCGAATGGCTTAGCTTGTGCGCCACGTTTATTTACTAAATTTCTTAAACCTGTTTTCTCGGTAATGGCGAGGAAGGGTCACATAATGTTTCCATACATAGATGATTCTTTTATTATAGCATCAACACAAATTGGTTGTGTGAATGCAGTTTTGGATTTATGTGCATTACTCACTAAATTGGGGTTTAATGTACATCAACAAAAGTCAGTGTTTAAACCAACAAAACAACTCAAATGTTTAGGGTTTATTCTGGATACACAGTCCCTTACAGTGTCGATAACAGAACAAAAACTAATTAAGTTTATGACTACAGCGACTCAGCTTATTAAGTTATCAAAGCCAAAAATTAGACAGGTTGCTGTTCTTATTGGCATAATGACCTCATATGCACCTGCTGTGTTATATGGGAAGGCGCCATATTAAGTCGCTAGAAATACATAAAAATTTAGCGTTAACACGAACTAAAGGCAATTTGAGCGAAAGATGTTTATTTCGCAAGAAGGGTTACAGGATATTGGATGGTGGATGCAACATATAGCAAGTTCACCAAATCCAATCCGCATGGCGGAACCTAATACAGTAATTACTACTGATGCTTCGTTAGAAGGTTGGGGAGCTCATCGAGATGGGGTCACAACAGGAGGTAGATGGCTTGATGATGAAAAATCAGACTATATTAATGCACTAGAATTGCGTGCTATTTATCTGGGCTTACGTAGTTTAGTAAAGATAAATAAATCACAGGTTAGAATACTAACTGATAATACTACTGCCATGGCATTATATTCGTAACATGGGTGGAACCAAATCAAAGTCTTGCAATCAGTTATCTAAATACACTTGCACATGCTAAAAGTGACGTAGAATTATCCAATACGCAGTATGAGAATTTCCATGACCATTTAGAGTGGTCTCTCTCTACACATTTGTTTAACTTCGTTTGTGAAAAATGGGGTACACCTGAAGTTGACTTATTTGCATCACGAAATAATAACAAGTTACCCTGTTATGTTTCTTGGCATCCTGAAACGGATGCTTGGAAAGTAGATGCGTTTGCTATTACTTGGGAAAATAATTATTTTTATATTTTCCCGCCATTTAGCATTATCAGCCGAGTAGTGGGGGAAAATCGGCTTGGAAGGGACACATGCGATACTGGTGGTGCCCGATTGGGACACGCAACCTTGGCTGCCAGCAGTTTCACAAAAGATCGTATACGATTCCCAAGAAAACTCGGGAATCTGACGCACCACGGACCGCTAGTGGTTCACGGCGACGTGTCAACGACGCCCCTATTGGCATTCCTTTTCTAAGGAAGCAGCTACAGCAATTTGGATTGGACAGAATTACTGAGGATAGGATAGTATCGGATGCCTGGAGGCCAGGAACTGTCAAAATGTATACAACCTATTTAAAGAAATGGGGTGTACATTGTTTGTTAATGAAAGTTAAACCAACAAATCCAAAGATTTCACAAGTAGCTCGGTTTCTTCGTTCTCTAGAGGATGAAGGACTTTCCTTTGGATCGATTAATGCGGCGAGGTGTGCGTTATCAATTATATTACCTAGAATTGATGGCGAAACAGTTGGAAAACATTATGTTATTTGTTATTTACTTCGTTCAATTTATCAAAGGAATCCTCCAAAACCAAAGTATAGTCGGTTTTGGGATGTTTCCTATAGTATTTAAGTTGTTTCAGGCTTGGCCTCACAACTCGTGGTTAGATATAAAACAGTTAGGTTTTAAGGTCGCGGTCCTGTTATTGTTAGTAACCGGACACAGAGGACAGACGATTGTTGCTTTATCCTTAACTGGATTAGAAATAGACAAGCAACAAGCTACGTTTGATTTATCAACGGTTCACTTAGACTGTTTTCCGAATGATCGGAAATTATGTGTTGTGTCGGCCATACGGGCTTATATATACAAGACAAAGGATTTACGTGCATCACAACAACTATTAGTGAGCTTTATAAAGCCACATAAGGCGATTTCACGAGACACACTTGCCAGATGGACAATTACGGTGTTGAAATTGGCTGGAGTGGATACGAGTAAATACTCTTCCCACTCAACTAGAGGAGCCATGGTCTCCAAGGCACGGGTGCTTGGTATTTCTGTGAAAAGAATACTAGCGCATGCAGGCTGGAAGACGGCTAAGTCGTTTGCAAAACATTATAATAAACGACTAGAAAAGCCTACCGGCGTTGCAAAGCGTCTTCTCGCCAACTAACAAGAATAGGTGAGAACAAAAATTTAGAATGTTATAATAATAAGAAAGAATGATATTAAGGATAAAAATGAATTATGTAAAGGTCTCCCCTAGCCTGAGGCTAGCCTGAGGCTGTTTTACCGAGGTAAAATAGTATAGTTATACGAGTCTTACCTTGGTACAGATGATGGATAACTGTTGTTTTACCGAGGTATAAGCCTCGGATAGATGTGGGCTAGGGCCCTCCCGCCACACCCTGCCACATCTATTCCGTTGGTGTACCTTTTCGGTAAAGTAATAGTATCCATTGTTTGAAAGTCATTTTTATCCTCAATAAGTAGGTTAAGATTGCTGGTACCGGACGTGCTTACCTCTCCCTAGCCCACATCTATCCGAGGCTTATACCTCGGTAAAACAACAGTTATCCACATCTGTACCAAGGTAGACTCGTATAACTATACAATCTAATATATATATATAATATATATATATATATATATATATATATATATATACATATATATATATATATATATATATATTATAAGTCATGCTCGTAATCTATCTTTCAGAATAGTATATATATTATATTATATATGAATATAATAATAAATTAGTAAAAAAAATTCATCGGAGCTCAAAATGTGAGCAAAGTGACTATCTGTTGTGAACACGCCCGGTCATTTTGTCCTTTTCTTTCTTTCTTTCTTTCTTTCTTTCTTTCTTTCTTTCTTTCTTTCTTTCTTTCTTTTGTGTCTGTTTGTCGTCCTCACTCGCTACCCCCCCGGCCCGCCCCCATACACACACACATACACACAACACCGTGTGTCCTCATCCCCGAGCGTTGATCTACGTATTTCGTGCACAAACATCTCCCATTTGATCTGGTCAGTGCGCAGCACGGCCACGCACCGAGGAGCCCCCTTAACCATGACCGGCGTGCCTGTGTATGGCGGTGTAAGGCCGAGCAGCCGGTGGTGTATCAGCCGTGCAATGTGGTGTAATGCTGAGCAGCCGGCGGTGTGCCTGCCGTGTCAGGTGGTGTATGGCTGAGCAGATGGTGGTGTATCTGCCGTGTAAGGCGGTGTATGACTGAGCTGCCGTGTAAGGCTGAACAGCTGGCGGTGTGCCTGCCATGTCAGGCGGTGTAAGGCTGATCAGCTGGTGGTGTATCTGCCATGTAAGGTGGTGTAAGGCTGTGCAGCCGGCTGTGTGCCTACCGTGTCAGGCATTGTGTGGCTGAGCAGCCGGCGGTGTATCTGCCATTTAATGTGGTGTAAGGCTGAGCAGCCGGTGGTGTATCTGCCGTCTAAGGCAGTGTATTACTGAGAAGCCGGCGGTGTACCTGCCATGTAACATGGTGTAAGGCTGAGCAGTCGGCGGTGTACCTGCCATGTCAGGTGGTGTAAGGCCAAGCAACTGGTGGTGTACCTGCCATGTAAGGCAGTGTATGACTGAGCAGCCCGCTGTGTACCTGCCATTTAAGGCCGAGCAGCCCCTGGTGTACATACATACATACATACCTTTTATATGTGACGTCCTATACACAAATAGCCTGAAGTGAGACTACTAATTATGTGTGGTCTCTGTGGCCTAGTGGTTAGAGTGTTGGACTTGTAACCTGAAGTTGTTTGGTGGTGTGGGTTCAAACCCCATCCACAGCAGAACATTTTTTACATTCATCAACAAAAAAATGTTTTTCATCTATATCTGTTTCTCATCGAATTATGCAATGTAATTGTACTAACATATATTTTATATTATGCAAATATATTTCCTCATTGCACTACTGAAATATTATATTAAATTGATACGGTTAGGGTTCTGGATTTATATAAATTTCGAATAAAATCGACGTTTTGCACTGCGCGTACCGGTGTGGCGGTTTCAGCGCCCGGTCAGTTTCAGCGGCCTGTCATGGCTTCTGCGCATGCGCGGATTTTAAGACATATGCAAAACACCCGGGGCCTCGCCGGCTACAAGCTCAGCTGTAACTATCGCTGGTGCCCGGCAGTGTTAGGGACCGATTAGGCTGAAATCTATTGAATGCGATCATATTTAACAGAATTACATACTCAAATAATGAAATTTAATTAAATTAACCTTAAATTCCAAGCGATATTAACGTAGCAGCTAGATCAGCCTCGAATCGCCGAGTGTAAACAAAACAAATAGCAGTGCTCGCCGCAACGTGCGAAAATCCGCGCATGCGCAGAAGCCACGAAGTGACGTCCTATACACAAATAGCCTGAACTGAGACTATTAATTATGTCTTGTCTCTGTGGCCTAGTGGTTAGAGTGTTGGACTTGTAATCTGAAGTTGTTTGGTGGTGTGGGTTCAAACCCCATACACAGCAGAACCTTTTTTACATTCATCAACAAAAAAACGTTTTTCATCTATATCTGTTTCTCATTGAATTATGCAATGTAATTGTACTAACATATATTTTACATTACACAAATATATTTCCTGATTGAACTACTCTAAAGAAGATTGAAAATACCCCAGTTTTACTCTCCCTTCTCTCCACTCACCCAGCCATTTTAAAAACAACAGCTGCCAGCTAGTACCAGCCTCAGAACTGACCCACTTCTGGTGGTGAAGTGGGTCCCCTACTCTCCCCACACATATTTGGTTCTTTAAACATAAAACCCAAACAAGGTTGTGCTTGGAGAGCATTTGTCGGAGTACGGTTCCTGTCGCCAGCGACCTATATCTGGCCCCTTTAACTTTATTATCTCAGTTAAGCTCCACGGTTATGGGAATAAACCTACATAAATAAAATTAGAAAAACACAAAACAAATGTAATGAATAATGTAAATTACATTTGAATGACTTCACACTAGCATTGTAAAGATGTAATAGAAAGCAAACAAAATCGCAAAATACATGTTTTTCAGCCAAAACTTTCACTTCTCCAACGGAAATGCTCAAGCCATATTCTGCTTATCCGTGCCTACTTTCACTTGGCTCGGACAAAGGCTTTTTTCGAACGCTGCTACACACTGGCGCACATGCGCGTATTCTAAAGCCCCGTTCATACACGCCCTTTAAGTCGGCTCAACTAGTTCGTCTTGTCTAGTTCGCCTCACATTTGCCGTGTGGACACTATGCTGAAGCGGATTAGGGCTGAGTCGATGCTTCAAGTAAACCACGTCGCGAGGTAGTATATATATGAAGTGAACTAGCTTAAGTCGGCCCATCTTGCTTGTGTGGACGATAGCGGTTTACTTTGAGGCGGCTTAAGCACGTCACGCATGCGCAGTCGAGACCTGAGTTTGTTGATTTTCCGGTCGATCAAAAGTGGATATTATATAATTTCGTCTATGAAACCGCTAGCTGTGCACAGATATTTTTTTCATCATTTATTTATAGGTTTTCACTGCCCAGCAGAAGGTTTGACCATTCTAAAACAATACGACTCAGTCTATACATATCATGGGCAAACCCACACTCTCTCATGGCGACGTCGACTAACCGAAAGTGGCACTGGTTAGTATGGGCTTGCTCATGTGCAGATATCGATTTCCTGCTTAAACCGCCCCAAGCACTGGATGTGTGGATGCAACACACTTTCACGCCTAGTTCGCCTCATCTAGTTCGGCCTAAAGTTGTGCTGTATGAACGGGGCTTAACACTCGCTATAAATTGGACTACTGGCCATTAAATAAACTATTATGTTAAAGCACGGACAGGGGCGCTGTGACGGCCATATTGGGTGGTTTTTTTTTATCACCGTCCGACATTGGATGGAGACCCGATCCAGGATCCCCCGAGATCAATACTCGCCCTGCCCCGTGTCAGAAATAAAACATTCACCCGATCACCAGTGACTGCTGACTGATTTCGTGTGAACGGGTCGAAAACATTAATGAGCTTTAAAGAATGTATATACAAGATCAAAAACGGTTCAGAAGTCGGGTGGGTTCAACCAGTGCGTTGGTTACAATTGGAGGTAGAAAAGAGAGCTGGTGGAGATAGTAGGGGTGAACCCCCCACCCCGCTCACCTCCCACCTGCACCTCTTTCCCTGGTCGGTGTAATGTCAAAACACCCTACCGCACGTAGCGATTTTTGTTCCCGGTCGGGCTCTATCGGCGGTCATGATATTTTTTTAATTTAGCCGATTAAAAGCTATTCACAGAATTTCTAATGTTAGCTCGAATTTAAAGCCGCATAATCCATTGAAAGCATTAGTTATAGAGGGGAAAATCCCACATAAACACTAGATTTGTATCCTATAGGTCTATATCCAACTTAAGATACTGATTGGTGCCTTCATTAAACAATACGTCCTGATATGACCTTAGATGTTGCCAGGATGTAAAACTCCAACGAAACGAAAACATTTATTGCAGTTTTGATTGGTGTGCCTATGCAACCCATTATACTAAAAAAAATGGCTAAACAAAGTCCATCTCCAGCATTTTGGTGTGCACACCGATATTAATTTTGTATGCGTTCACTTCAAATATCTAAATATTTGACTCTTTGAAGCAAAGTAGATTATAACAATTAACCTTATATCTTTGTCGTAGCAAAATATTGCTGAACCTCAAAATCATTGGATTATGTAACTTTTAATCGAATCTCAAGCTGTCGATTGTGTTGGATGTAATTATATATATATATATATATATATATATTTATTTATTTATTTATTTATTTATTGATATATATATAAATAAATATGATATATATATTTTTTGGTCTTAAGCCCCCGGTCGCGGCGATATGATCTTTATTAGGGCCTATTGTCAGCTGGTTTAAAGCTACTTAATTGTCAATATGTGGCAACTTTTACAATATCGATTGTGTTAAAGCGGCTCCTTTAAATGGCCCCATGCAGAGCCCATTCCCCATCCCACCCCAGTAATGTGTGTGTGCAACTACTCCATAGCACCCCACTATCAGTGACACATGTTTCGTCAAAATCAAATCAAATCCGGTGTGCCTGGCCGGGGAGATGGTGTGAAGTGTTAAGGTGTGCCGAGACAGTGTGAAGCTACACGTGGGTTAGTGCTGGGTGGCCCGAGTAGGGGCTGGACAATGTCCAGTGCGGTTCACACAGGGTTGTTCACCTCTCACCCAGCCAGCAACCAAGTGTGCTTTGTACGATCGTATTTGTTTTGCTTTTTATTTTGATCTATACCTAGAAGGTCCCTTTTTCCTGTAAAAAAAAAAAAAATTTGATATATATCTAGAAGTTTTTTGCTTTTTTAAATGTTGATCTATACCATGAAGGTTGTTGCTTTGTCCTTTTTATATTTTGATATATACCTAGAAGGTTGGAACCCCTTTCAGAAACAGACCATTTCGCTTCATCTGGCCGATGGGCCCTGCTTCGTGTGTGTGTGTTTATTGAAAGCCACTCTCAGAACTGTGCCAGTAACCAGGGGCAACTTCTTTTGAACTGCTATAGGAGTCGCAGATAATAAGGAATGTTTCCTTCCTTCCTTCCTTCCTTCCTTCCTTCCTTCCTTCCTTCCTTCCTTCCTTCCTTCCTTCCTTCATTCATTCATTCATTCCTTCCTTCATTCCTTTATTCCTTCCTTCCTCCCTCCCTGTTATTCCTTCCTTACTTCCCCTCTTCATTCATTCCTTCCTTTGTCTTCCTCCCTCCCTTCCTTTTTAATCGCCTTCATTCCTTCCGTCCTTTCCCCCTCCCTCTCTCACTCACTCCCCCCCCTCTCCCCCCCCCTCCCTCCATCTCCCCCCCCCCCTCCTTCTCCCCCCCCCCTCCCGCCCTCCTTCTCCCTCCCGCCCTCCATACTGACACCAGTTCTATATATCTGTCTGCCCATTCTCACACGTCTCTTCCCTCAAACTTAACGTGTGTCGTTTGGGTCCGAGGTTAAATCGTTACGGAAACTGACCAGAATGGAGTCGCATATCCGTACCTAACCCACTGTATACATACATACATACATACATACATACATACATACATACATACATACATACATACATACATACATACATACATACATACATACATACATACATACATACATACAACATACATACATACATACATACATACATACATACATACATACATACATACATACATACATACATACATACATACATACATGCATGCATGCATACATACATACATACATACATACATACGTACGTACGTACATACGTACGTACGTACATAAGTATGTACATACATACATACTTACATACCATGTGTGCGGGCGTATGTACGAACATACATGCAAGCATGCCCACATATACATACATGCATGCCTAAGTACATAATGCATACGTACATACACACTTGCATGCATACAGACACCCACACACACACCTGAAACGCCGTAGCTCCAGAAGCAAGTTTAATGGTGAGTAGTATAGTAAAAGTGTGTTCTGCGTAAGGAGATTCTAGTTGTGGTAATCACACGTGTTTTGGGGGTTTTCGCCATATGCCGAGAAGTTTGTACGTTCCATTCGCATAAATTGCCTGATACATTGCTGGTCTGATTCATGATTGTCAGCAATGTCATGTGTGGACGCATATAGTGATACATTTTTAACCCATTGACAAAAGCACCTGTCGAAATCCCTCCTGATATGACCTCAGATGTTGCCAGGAGATAACAACTCAAACCTATCACCCTTTCACGTATTGATAATTCGAGACGTTAAAAAATAAAATTGGAACGGGATTTTACTCCCTTGTAGTCAACATTATAGTCTTTAATTCATTTAAAGGCAGTGTAAAGCTTATGTAAAATAGGACCCGACCTTGGGCTCGGTCTATTTGAAATCACTCCCTAAAGCCCCTGTCAGACCTTGCCGGACTGGGGAACCAGACACTGTCCGGTACTGTATGGCGATGTTCGGGTACCCATCCGGTGGTCTCCGGCGGTCTCCGGTACAAGTTTTGAACGTGTTCAAAACTTCTGCCGGACACCGCTGGACTGACATGTCCAGTTGTCTGGTACCCATCCGTTGGTGTACAGTGTGTCCGTTTTGTCCGGTACATGGCTGGTATCCATCCGTTATGTGTCCGGTTCTCGTCCGGTACATGTATGGTACTTATCCGGTTGTCCGGCGGCAATTAACCCAATTTTACTCTCCATTTCGATACATTTCGATAGATTTCTACACCGGACTAGAAAATTCTTTGTCCAGTGGTCTCCGGTACTCAGTCCGGTACGGTGTGACAATGACTTTACGAAAGGGCATGTCTACTCATATGTAAAGTCATGTCTTTCGGGTGCATACAAGGATAGCCTACAAGTTGCTGTGTACTTGTGTTCACCCGCCTCATATGGGTAACACAAAAATCCCCCATATCAATAACGCACTCACCCTATCTGATGTCTTGGATACTTTTCAGGCGGAATGAAGGGGGTGAGGTCATGTGGCTGTTGGCTAGGGGATTGAGGAGGTAGCGTAAACAGTAAAACCTCTCTATACCGACCCCTCCACAAATCGACTACTCCCCTATATCGATCGCTTTATTTGGGTCCCAAAAATACCATGGTATGGATATTCTAACTCTCTAAACCGACCACCTCCCTAAATGGACCACTTAAAGTCGGCCCCCATGGTCGGTCGATTTAGAGAGGTTTTACTGTATATCGAGATGGAGATGACCGCAACCCTGATGTACGACAGGCTGATGGTGGGGATGGTGTAATCATTATGGATCGTGGTAGATGCTGAAAGCTCCTGCTTCATCAGCAATTCACTATATATATAGCGGACGCAGTGTCCGACTTGGTAAGAGCACTGCCTTCCCATCCGGTGGGTCAGGTATTTGAATCCCAGCTGAGTCAAAACCAGTGACTTAACAAATTTATACTTGTCGCTTCCTAGCCTGGCACTCAGCATTAATAGGATAGAGCAAGGACTGGGTAGCTCAGCATTAGGATATGATGACGAGTCGGATATCGCGTCATGGTGTCAGCAGCCTGGACAGCACTATAAAGTCGGCATGAGTGTGGGCTGCCACAAGTTAGTTCCCGTCCTGATATGACATTAGATATTACTAGGACACATCATCATCATCATGCTGTCGGTCGCGATGCGACAAAGACTGCTTTCATTACTTGACTGCCGCTCTCCATTTAGCTCTCTGCTGTGAGAGTTGCATCCATGAGTCGGTCTTTCATTTCCTGAAAGCTGCCTGCAAAAGTGTTGAAGTGCTGCTGGCTTTTGCAAGTTACCAGCGGCACTCTCTCAGGGAGCAAATAGAGGTTTCACACCGGCAAGAACATGTCAAGACAGGCGCAAAGCTATTTGTCCCTGCAGTGGCTGGTCGGGAGATGTTGGGAGTTCCATAGATCAACCGCCCTTAATGCTGCCACAGTGACATGGTTTTCTGTTTAGGGTTTGCTCCCTTAGCCTTCTGTTCTGTCAGGAACCTGTACCACAAGGCAGTGGTTTACAACTCTGCAAGGCAGGGGCGTCAAACTCCCTGAGGTATTGCAATACCTGCAATACCTGCATACCCTAGGACACAAAGCTCCAATAAACAATATATATATAAACAGTTGGCCCCAAGTAAACAGATAACAATAAGACTTGAGTGGTTGAGAAGAGTATATATATTCTCTGCCGGGAATATGACTAGTGGCTCCGGTGTGGCCGAATCTGGAACTACATGCAGCAATAAGAAAGTGACCCCAGTTTGACTAATAGATGATAGTCGGACCCGGTAAGCAATAGCTCCCCCCGCCCCGCTATTCACATGCACATACTGCCTACCCCTCACATTTGAGACCACGTGACCGTGACCATTATCCCGGCTAATAGCTTCCCGAATAGGTGCATTCCGTGCTCCACTGGGTCCTCACCTCAACGAGGACTGAAGCTGAGAACCAGCAAGCCAGGTTACAGCCGGAAGGTCGAAATGGCCCCCCCCCCTACCTCCCAGCCCTATCTTTCCCTATATACCCCCCATACCGTAAACTGACTTTTCACCTATAACCACATGCCTCCTAATAACCAAACTTGGTAGGGTTATTGCCATACATTTATTTCTGATGGAGATTGCAGTGAAATGGTCATAGCAAATATTTTACGTGAGATAAAATACCACTTCCTGTATCATGGTGTATGTGTATTCACCCTCTTCCTAACCTTCCGCCGTGTAAGCTGAAGCTGTGACCCGGCATGCTGGTTCGTAGCTTTAGTTCTTACTGAGGGACCAGTGGAACTCTGAAAACCTTATCACACCAGCTCCTCAACTCCGCTCTAGTCTCCCAAAAACAATGCCCTTTAGAGCTGCAATGCCTTGTGCACTGTGCCAAAGACCCTATAATACTAAGACAGCTCACTCCTTATCTCTCCCATGGTAATGTAAATTTCGCAGTGCCACCTTGTGGTGGGTTTGATCAGCCCGGCTGCTGGTTGGTGTTTCACATGTAAACACATACAATTATATTATACATGATATAGATAAGTATGAATACACATCAATATGAAATTGCTATGAACAAATACGCATCATCATCAGCATCATCATCATCACCATCATCATACATCTTTCACATTCATATATACATTTATACATATAATATAGCAACTGTTTAACCAAGAGAACAGCCAGCGCACCAAGTGGTGGGTTTGATCATTTTGATTACACAGTACAGGCTGAGTGAGCCGTCTTAGTATTATAGGGTCTTTGACTGTGCTCAGTGTGCTATGCAGCACTATATATTTCTAAGTAATATCTTATTTTGGTATGTACCATGTAGCCTTGTACTACATCTTTACTGCCAACCAGTATCAATGTACATGTACATCACGTTGGTTATCTTTATGAATGATTATATCCCATGACACCTGGATGCAATTTCTTAACTTGTCTTTTATTATGATGTTATTTGTTAGACTGTTAATTTGTGTAGACACATCTACTAGTTAGCCATATCCCGTCCTGATATGACCTTAGATGTTGCTAGGACATAAAACAACAACAAACAAACAGTTAGCCATATAAGCATTATTCTGGATCAATCAATCAATAGTTCCGTCCTCTAGTCGAGGGTTGGATGCAATGGTTCTCCACTTGTCCCGATGGTGTACTGTTCTGATAGACTGTGAATAATTCAAGCCTGTCCACTGTGAAATATTTGTAAACCATGATGTGAGGTTTACCTCTCCCTCTGCTGCCATTCACCCTCCCCCTCTCCCTCTGCTGCCATTCACCTTCCCTTCCAACAATGTACGGTATATTGAACTCTGACGAATGATGTGGCCAAAATAAATAAGTTTCTTTGTCTGTATAGTGGCAAACAAGCTTTTCTTATTTTTAATTTTTCTGAGAACTTCTTTGTTGGTGATCTTCTTTGTCCATGATATTTTCATCATCCTTCGATAAGTCCACATCTCAAATGCTGCTAAACGTTTGTACATTTTCTTAGAGATTGTCCATGTCTCAGCCCCATACATTATTCTGGATACCTGGTTAATTTGTGGATTCATTTGGGAGTACAGGCAGGAAGATCACCCATTGGGGGCGATGCTAACCAACCCACCCTACCACATTCGATGGTAAGATATAATTTAATTAAATATTACGTAGCCTAATTCTCAGTATCATTAGGAGGGTAGGGCAAGAACTGGTTGGCTCAGTTTGATGATACTGCGACTGAGTGGGGTATTGGGTCACAATATTCCATTGGGGAAGTACTTACTTATTAATCGAGCATTAGTGCACACTGTCACTGTGACATTGGTTGGTGTCCGTCCTACTGTGACCTCAAATGCTGCTAGGACATGAAACCCTGTCCATTCAATGAGTCAACTATTGTAAGCCACAAAGGAGGTGGCTATCACTGAGGCTCGGGTGGACCATGGTGTGTCACTGCGAGCAGGCCGGGGTGGTGGCGGCTGAGAGCCGGGACCTCTCAAGGTCACGGTGACGTCAGGTCCCTCCTTGCAGCAGGTCATAGGCCACCCGTGGAAAGTGCTCTCTAGGAGGAGGGTTGTCTGCCTCTAATGCAAGCTTCTTCCTCTGTTTTGTTTCTTTAAAAGAAAACCAACAAAAGCGCTATACACACAAACACACTCACACTCACACTCACACTCACACTCACAATCACACACCCTTTTGTTTTTTTGCCGGAACATATGACGAAATGATAGTATAAAAGAATATTCTTGATCAAGAAGTAATAGTTGAGATCAAACCGTATGTCAGTTGTCACCTCTTGGTGGTTTTGCCTTTTGCGGTGATGTTTAATCACAGAAACAATCAAGTTGTTGCGTCCCCGCACATAGTCACATGGAAACCCCTACACTAGACAGACCCCCCATACAACCCCCCCTCCTCCCACACACACACACACACACGTAAGCCACCCTGTGTCGCATGTTTTATTCAGGTGTCCGGCGTTGTCCGGCCAGCGGTCTGTCTGTCTGTAAACTGGGGGCCTGTGAATGACCTCCCTCACCGGTCTCCCACACCAACACCCTGACACATACACCGTTAACAGTACCAACAGGTTTACACCACACCCCGCCTCCCGCATTAGGGCTGAGAAGTCGCGCATTGATTCGCTGTCCATTATTCATCACTCACCACCGCCCTCTGGTGGAAAGCCGGCGTGTAACCCTTTAATGACGTCACGTGACTTTTTCTTTTTGTCTTTGCAGGCCGGAAGGACCTTGCCATCGAGCTGTACAGAAAGGGCATTGAGGAACTGGACCGAGGCATCGCCGTCGACGTAACCGGAAATGGAGATCAAAGTGAGTGGAGAACACTTATATTTGCACTATTGTGCCTGTGTTTGGGTGTTTGTGTCTCTCTTCAATGACAAGATTTGTTCATGGTCTATTGACCATTCATTGTGCTTATCATATGCCTGTCATTATGCTTACCGTTGACCGGCCTTTGTCCCCAGTGGAGATCAGTTATCAATATCATGTCTACCATAGACCATTCATTGTGCCATGCCATGAACCATCAGTCATCATATCTACCATAGGCTAGCCATTATGCCATGAAGCAATCATTGTCCCTACCATAGACCAGCCACTGTTCCATGAACAAATCATTGTCCCACTATCATTATCATCATCAACCTGTCAGTCATGATGTGACAATGACTGCTTTCATTACTTGACTGCCGCTCTCCATTTAGCTCTCTGCTGTGAGGGTTGCGTCCATGACTCGGTCTTAATGTCTCTCAGCTTCAGGTTTCTCTTGATGGTATCCTTGAACCGGAGACGAGGGCACCCTCTCTTTCTGTAACCAGAAGACAGTTGAGGATAGAAGATCTGCTTTGGTAGCCTGTTTGATGACATCCTCATGAGGTGTCCAGTCCACCGGAGATTCTTTTTGATCAGAAGATCTTCCATAGAGGGCAGCCCTGTCCGTTCGAGTATTTCCTTATTTGTCACTTTGTCCTTCCAGGTTAGCCTCATGATTGAACGCAGTCCCACTATAGAGTAATCATTATGCATACTGTTGGGCAGTCATTACACCTACATTATGCCTACCATAACCATAGACCAGTTATTATACGTAATGTAGACTAATCATTATGTTTACCATAGACCAATCAATTATGCCTATCCTAGACCAATCATGCCTACTGTAGACTCATCATTATGATCAGTCATTATGGTTGCCATAGACAGATCATTATACCAACTGTATGCTCATCATTATGTTTACCATAGATCAATCATTATGGTTACCGTTAACCAATCATTATGCCTACTGTAGCTCATCTATTATACCTGCCATAGACCAGTTATTATGCATATTGTAGACCAGTCATGTCTACCAATAGGTAAGCCAGTCTCTGGAACAACTCTGCAAGGAATTTATTATTATTAATACCTATCCTGATAATTTGATGGCGTGGAATAGTGCCAAATTACTAATTGGGGTTGTTTACACACACACACACACACACACACACAAACACACACACACAGACACACACACACACACACTTGTTTACACACGCACGCACGTACACACACACGCACGCACGCACACAAACACACGCACGCACACAAAAAGACGGGGGCGGAGGGATTCGGTTCCTCCTATCCTGTGGCCTCTTGTTGCAGGCTGATATTTAGGATACGGTGTCAAGTAGATAATCTGTGTCTTTTGCATATTTGCTCTCTGATCTGTTATGACTTGAAAGGACCGGCTGAACAACATCTATCCAGAAGGCGCTCTTCTACCAAAGGCGCTTAAGGAACGAGCATGGGGCCTCACTCTCAGTGAGTTGTGTCGACAGTCAGTGTGATAGGAGCATTATGGCAGGGTATTTTGTTGTTGCCTGCGGTTACCCCCTCCCTTAGCCCCCCCCCCCCCACCCCCCTTACCCCCTCTGCCACAGAAAGCTGAGTGCTGGTGGGACATAGGTCTGTTGCGCAGACTCGGGTAGGCCCCGGGGAGGTGGATGAGTAGCCAGTGTCACTGATACCTCGTCTGGAAGTCAGACGGTGCTCAGCTGCCTGAGGCTCCTGTTTTGTTTGTTTGTTTGTTGTTGTTTTACGTCCTAGCAACATCTAAGGTCATATCAGGACGGGGGACCTCGATTTGGTTAAAGCCATTAGGAGAAACAACAACAAAATGGCGACCTGTATTACTGTCTGTGTTGTTTTCATCCACACACACATCTGCAAACACCAGACGGGATGGCCGAATGAGGTGGCCGTCCGTCTCCCGTTTTGGTAGATCGTGGGATTTGAACCCACGGGTTCGAACTATGGTCGAGTCAAACCAATGAATTAAGAATTGATACTTTTCGCTTCCTAGCCAGGCGCTCGGCATTATTAGGATAGGGCAAGGCCTGGTTGGACAAATGGCATTTGAAAATGGTTGGACCCATTATCCTGTTATTCATTTCTCAATCAATCACTCAATCACACTCACTCACTTCCACATTCACTCACTCATTCACTCTCACATTCACTCACTCATTCCCTCGCTGACTCGCTCACTTACTCGCTCATGTTCCCATTCACTCAATCATTACTCACTCTAGCATATTCATGTATATATATTTTTTTCTTTTGTGTGTGACAGTCGAAGTAAGTCTCTGATTCTCCCTTAAAGATTTACTTCTATGGACCCACTTCTTAATCTTATTGAAACCCACATTTCAGCTGGGCCGCCTCTGCGCGAATGCCACGTAAACCATATAAAGATCAATGAATTAGACCTTACACACCCTTATTTAGACACTCGCTGTTGAATCACTTCTAGCATATGAATCTTTACTGAGCAGTGCCACCTCCACTAACTGCAGCTGTTCTTTACAACCTTTCCTACATTTAACAAGAAAATAAAGATAGAGAAAAAATAAAATCCCTTCTCCAAACACTGTCCTTCCTCATCTGTGGGTATTGATTGGAGAGCTTATCAATTATTCACCGATAGATCGATGTGTTCACAGGCGATTGGATCGTGCACTGGACTGAAGGCAGGGCAGAGAAAGTCATGGTGTGGGTGTATGTGGTCAGGTCCAGTATTGGGATACCCACCCACACAGCCTTCTGATAACTCGCAAACACTTATATTGAACCCACCCCCTTCTGATAACACACACACACTTATATTTAACTCACCCCCTTCTGATAACTCACAAACACTTATATTGAACCCACCCCCTTCTGATAACACACAAACAATTATATTGAACCCACCCCCTTCTGATAACACACACAGACTTTGAACCCACCCTCTTCTGATAAAACACAAACACTTATGTTGAACCCACCCCCTTCTGATAACTCACAAACGCTTATATTGAACCCACCCCCTCATGATAACACACACAGACTTGTATTGAACCCACCCCCTTCTGATAACTCACAAACACTTATTGAACACATCCCCTTCTGATAACACACACACACTTATATTGAACCCATCCCCTTCTGATAACTCACAAACACTTATATTGAACCCACCCCCTTCTGATAACTCACAAACATTATATTGAGCCCACCCCATTGTGATAACAGACACACATTTATATTGAACCCACCCCCTTCTGATAACTCACAAACACTTAGATTAAACCCACCCGCTTCTGATAACACACAAACACTTATATTGAGTCCTATGGCAGTTATTATCGACAATTGAGATTTGCTAATGACACGGCTTCAACTTGGAAGTGTGACATGACGTCATACTTTGCAAGCATAATCTATAGAGAATTAAATTGAATGCCGTTAGAAATCCTTATTTCACTGCCACATATGTAGTGAGTGAGCATTGGCATCTGTACTGGACGTGGTGGCCGAATTGGTAAAGTACAGGCTTCCCGTCTGGAAGGTCGGGAGTTCGAATCCAGGTCAAGTGAAACCAATGACTTACAAAATTTATACTTGTCGCTACCTAGCCTGGCGCTTGGCATTACTAGAATAGGGCACGGACTGGTTAGCTCAGTATCAGGATAATGTGACTGAGTGGAAAATTGGGCCATGGTGCTGTGGGGCAGCATATAAAGTCGCCGTGAGTGCCCACTCTCACAAGTCGGTACCCATTCTGACATGACCTTAGATGTTGCCAGGATATAAAACTACAGCAACAAAAACTGTCAGTCTATGTGCAAAGCGAGCATCACTGTAAGACAGGCAGTTTTTAGAGCTCGACCCTTTTATTGGTACGTGTATCTCACAGCAATTTAATTTTTAATAGGCCCTATAGTTTTATTAGTTTCAGAATAATTTTAAAGAAATGCTAGTCAAAATATCTTTCGAGAGGAAAGTTCTGTCATCCCCATCCAATAACACTTGCCCTCAAAAGACATTAGATGTCCTCCACGTGTGTGTAATTGGTGTTCGAATTTTGGAATTGATAAATTGGCCTCTTCGTCAATTTAGTTCTCTTTTAAATGCTTTCGAAGCGAGAACTCTTGGGGTTTTTTTTTTTCAACTGTGAGGACATCCCAAAGTGAAGATAGTTGATAGATTAGAATGCTCACTGGTGCACTTGTAATGGAAGTGTGAGTGGTGGCTTTGGAGACATTGGCTGAATCTTTATATTGATTATCACTGTGTCAGCTCAATGCCACCCGATGATTTGGGACCACCCATCCGCTTTTAAAAAGAAGGTAAATGTAATGGAAATTCTCAGTTTTTTAAATTAAATTTGCTATAAAGATTTCCCTCCTTGAATTTCAAAACAGAAAAATACATACATACATACATACATACATACATACATACATACATACATACATACATACATACATACATACATACATACATACATACATACATACATACATACACATAAATACATACATGTATGTATGTTGAGAAAACATTTAAGAGACTGCTTATGGGGAAAGGAAAACGAAAGAAAGTTGATGAATTAATCTCATAATATGGATACAAAATAACAGTACTAACATCAACAAATTATCCAACAGATGGTACGGATAGCAGCAGCAGCAATAATAATAATAATAATAATTCTAAATGAAGTCTGGGTTTTGGTCCAATTGAATCTTTTTAACAACACGAGATCGAGAAAGTACAAGCCATGCACCACTTACAACAACATGGATATCATCATCGTCGTCATCACCATCAACAATAACAATAACAACAATAGCAATATCCCCATCCTGATATGACCTTAGATGTTGCCAGGACGTAAAACTCGAACAACCAACCAATCAACCAACAATAGCAATAGAAACAACAAGGAAGAGCTTCTATATTTAAGTTGCATAGTCCGATGGTTTTGAGTTTCTGGCATTTTCTGAGATAAACATATTAGGTTGATCGTTATTATCTACCTTAGTTTAGTTTGAAGTAACTTTTATTTTAAATGGCTAACTTTTGTGTTTGTGGTGCAAATGTGCAAAGTTAATTTTGGCAAGCATGTCAAAACTCTAGACACAATAGGCTTCAGCAGTAACAGGTTCTATTAAATAGTCTCGTATTCTCTTCTATGCAGTTACAAATGTTTAATAAGTGCACCAGTATCTAAATTGGACATATAGAACCAAATCTACATAATTGTTTTGGTTTTGAAAATTTGATGTTTACATCGGATTATGCAAGTTTAAGTATTCTACCATATTGCAGATTTGACATAGTGATGTCATCTATCTAATCGTATGATTAGTTTTGTTGTTGTTGTTGTTGTTGTTTTGGTGTATTTGTTCTCCTCATCGCGCCTTCGTGATATGCAACGGCCACTGGGCAGGCAACGGTGGTCGGCGAGGTGTGAGCTGCGCGCGCATTCTCCCAGCACAGTCGCCACGGCAACCGCCGCTGTGAGTGTCGTCTGCTGCATCTCCGCCCGCTGCGCGTTCTGATTGGTCTAACCGGTTCAGTTTTCGCGGGGTTTCGACCTCATTCTTGGCTGATAAGCTGCTCCCCCTGGTGAGAAAATCTGTGTCGAGCTGACCCCGGTTATACCGCAACCTGTGGTGACTCCTCTACTCTGTGGTGGTAGTAGTAACATGTAAGGACGGTCCAGTCCCTGGTGGACCAGTGTAGTGTTTATTACTTCGGCATCGATGGGCAGCGCGAAAGGTCACCTGGGCCGTGTTCAGGGTTCGTCACGGCGGCGCCCATTTGCAATGGAAAAGCTGCTCTGTGATTGGCTGAAACCACTGGATACGGCGGCCATTTTTGAGGCGCTTTTTGTCTCCTATCTGAAAAGGGAGGCGTCGCCGAGACGCATCCTGAACGCAAATATGCCAAAAACGATCGCTGAGACGGACCGTGAACGCAGCCCTTGTGCTGCCATCTGTCTGCGCTGCGGTATTGTTGGAGCTTCTATAAGTTCTAATAACTGCGCATGTATATTGCCTAATTACCCTCATTGTTTTGAGTAAGCTTGGATCCAGTCCCCATTACCTGTGCTAGTATGATGTGTATGGATTTCTATTTAGGGATAGACACTAAATCTGGTTCCAAAAATAATCCTTTTTTGTTAATAATCATTACTACGATGGTAATCATTAGATAGAATATTCGCCTCCAGTATGGATGCATGGTGACCATGTTTAAATCGGAATAAAAACTGCTTTGCTATGACTCAACTGTAAACAAGCTGTGGATGTCCTGTTTCCAGAGTACAGTGTTTATCTATTTTGGCCTAGAGTTGATGAACTGGGAGAGAATGCCACCATACCAAGATGGCAGCCACTCGATTCTCTTCTTTCAAGTTTATTAATCTACATGATTTCATCAATTCTGCACTGCAAATATAGTGTGCTATTATAGATAAGAAGGTGAATAATATATCTAGCCAATTAGGATGGAATAAAACGCTATGAGACAACATATTTTAATAATAATTAAATATTTGTAATCTCATGTGGTATGCAGTTGTGTACCTGCGTATATGAAAACTAGAAAGAAATCTGCGGTTTCGCGGATTTCTGCGATTTTTTAATATTTACCGATTAACATTGTAAACAAAATTCCAAGGAATCAGGATGATACATATGACAACAGTTGGGTAGTTCGAATCTCGTTCTTATGACCGTAGATGCTGACAGAACATAAAACCCAAACAAGAACGAGTTAGGTATGTGTGACAATATAGGTACAACAAGGATAGTTGAAACATGCCAGCATTTCCCCCCACGATTCTCTGACAGTGCTAAATCTATAGCGCATAACAATACACACACACATACATACAGCAAGCCCTTCCGGTAGTACACCCACCACGGTGTCTCCTCATATGATAGGCGCTCCACAACCATATAGTGCAAAGAACCGCAGGTGTGATCAGGCAGTGGTGCACAGAATACGGTGGCGCCACCTATTGAGACGTGTGCTGGTGGCGACTACTGAGTGGTGGGTTGCATCCTGCCTGGTAGTGGTAGGTTTCTCAGATATCATTTACCGCCTTGTGCTGTACATACTTATCACCTCGTCTGGATTGATGACCTGTGAGCCTTTAACATCTGGGTGCCGGCGACTCAGGTACAGGCATTCACTCTCCCCATCCCTACTCACCACCATCATCATCACCATCACCACTCACATTAGCCGCACTCCCTCCTTCAGCCTGCCCCTCCTGCACATCCCCCTGTCACACCTGCAGCTATTTATCCACACGCAGATCACTCACACCTGTCAATATGAGCTCCAGAATAGCCATGCCGCGCACACATATATATATATTTTACCTCGGTACAACGCCTCGGCTACTCGAGGCCGAGGGAGAAGGAAGCAACATCCGGGTTCAGCAATTAGCATATTCCGCTCATAACTAGAGGAACGTTACGAGCAGCTCAGCAGTTTTTCACACGGATTACTACTCTTTCTACTGTAAGTACCGGAACATAAACTGGCAAGATTGTTTATGAATACACATAGCACACGCTTATAGACTTGTTGTCTGTATCTTATTTGATAATAAGTAATATTCTCAAGCGTGTTGTTTAGCCGGTGCCGTAGATTGAGGCATCCATTTTGTTTTTGCCGCCCGTTGCCGAACGGAGAGACATGTTGACATGGGTCATTTCGTCGCTTAGGTAGAAATTGCCGCCCGTTGCCCAACGGAGAGACATGTTGGCTGGAGCCATTTCGTCGCTATGATAGTTTTTTCTGAGGCGTACCTCCGAGTATCATAATATTTTCTCCAACTTGTTGGCGTCGTAGCCACAGGTGGGAGAAGTCTATGGTACAGAGAGTGTGGGCGGGATCTACACTGGTCCCGCCCCGCGTTGGTTCGGCTCGCTTGCGACCGTCATACCTCCGATACTTTAGCTTACACACGCCTGGGTTAAAACTGGTGTAAATACAGTTTTATTACCCCTGAATGACCCTCCGGCCTCATAGCACTGTTCCACTGGTTCAGTTTTCCTTGAGTTGTGGTTTTAAAAACGCCTTTTGGTTGTTTTCAGAACCCTCAGGATGGCCGCGAAGCGGGGTGACAAGGGTGCACCACATACCCTCAGTGAAGGGGACGCGGCCTCGGGACGCCAGTCCGCCGCGTCACGTGATCGCTCCCCTGAACCGGGACCCTCGCAGCTGGTGGCGAATGAGCAGATGGTCAAGCTCATACGGGAGCAACTGCAACAGCTGCTCCCTACGCCCAAAACGTCAACAAAGGCAGATGCCTCCCCATCAGAACCATCGGAGTGGGAGGATCTGTCGGACCAACCAACTACCGACTCGGAGGTGGCCTTGGGGCGCAAACGAAAACACCCCAAAAAGTACTCGTCTGGCGGAGATGAGTACTATAAGGCCAGGAACAAGGTCCGGAAGGTCAGAAGGACAAAGAAAAAGTCCAAATCAAAGAAGAAGAAGTCAAAGTCTTCTTCCTCTGACTCCTCCGATCATTCGACTACCACGCAGTCCGAATCGGATGACCCACATCCCGGTACCTTTGCTAACATCACCGTTAAGGTCGCAAAGAAGATCAGGACGGTCAGAAAGCGGCGCATCAACACCTGCACGCTTTTGAGGAAGAATGTCAAAGGACATTTTGACACCTTCAAGCCCGCGGGAGACTCTAACAAAGCTCGCGGAAGAATACACGGGCATCAAAGGGATTCCCGAGGCAACCATCAAAGAGATGGACGATGACGTGACCATGAGCGAAGACAGGAAAAAGTTTGAAACCTGTCTCCATACCGTCCACAAAGGTGTACTGGTGGCACTCGCGGCAATCATGCCGGTAGCCAACAGGATGATGACCGGAAACAAGTTCACTACGGTCACTAAAGACATGAACGCGGCGATCGCGTCGTTAACAGCCACGAGTAACTTCTTGTCGTACAGGCGTTTCGAAAATGTCTTCAAGTCGGTTACTACCGATGCTGGCAAGCAGGTTGCCCGCTCCAAGAAGGTCGTCGACAACGACGGAAAAGAATACACTCTTTTCCTGGCGCCTAAACCCATCAAAGGCAAACCGCTGGACCATACCAAAATGTTTGGAGGACAGCTACAGTACCTGTTCAAACAGGTAGAAACACAGGCGAAACAATCCAAACACCTAGACGGCAAGAAGGATTCCAATGTGGCTAAGTTCAAGAAATCCAGATCGGATTTTCGAGGGCGGCGGACCGGCCAATCGACCAACCGCTTCGGCAGTGGAACTACGGCTACCAATCGAGGGGACGCGGCCAGAGGAACCAGTACGGCTGGAACGACGGCAACCGCCCCTTCAGGAGAGACAATCCTCCCCAGAAGCAGTTCCCCAAACCGGGCAACAAATAGAGCCTCAAAAGCAACCCAGTGTAAGCCCCTTTTGTGCAGGCAATGTATCTAATCACATTATGGACTGGGAACAACTGACTCATGATCAGTCAGTTCTCGATATTGTTAGAGGGGTTTTCATTCCTTTCATAGAAACCCCTTTACAACATAAAGTCCCTTTCCCCTACCGCTTAACTCAACATGAGGAATTGGCGTTAGACATAGAAGTAAACAAATTTCAATCCAAAGATATCATTACTACCGTTCAACATACAGAAGGAGAATATATCTCAAATATCTTCTCACGGCCCAAACCTAATGGCGACATTAGAATGATCGTTGACTTAACTATTCTAAATAAATTAGTCGAATATAAGCACTTCAAAATGTTTTCGTTAGAAACAGCCCGTGACCTAGTAATGCAGGGCTCGTGGCTCGCAAGCGTAGACCTCAAAGACGCTTACTATACTATACCGATCTATGAGTCGCATAGAAAATTTCTTAGATTTATGTGGCAAGGCCAATTGTACCAATTTACATGCTTGCCAAATGGCCTAGCCTGTGCTCCACGTTTATTTACAAAGTTACTTAAACCCGTATTTGCTGAAATGGCCAAGAAAGGCCATGTCATGTTTCCATATATTGATGACTCATTTATTGTAGCACGCACAAGGGAAGATTGCCTTTTAGCCATAAAGGACTTATGTGATACCTTAACCCACTTAGGGTTTTTCATTCACGACACCAAATCGGTTCTACAACCAACATTCCTATTAAAATTCTTAGGTTTCTTTATTAATACAAGAGAAATGACAATCTCCCTAACATCAGACAAAATTGAAAAATTTAGTGCTACAGCCTCAGACCTTTTAAACATAAAACGACCAAAAATAAAGCAAGTGGCTGTGCTCATTGGTCTAATGGTGGCTTATGCACCAGCCGTATTATACGGGAAAGCACATATTAAATCCCTCGAAATAGATAAAAAATATCGCCCTAACCAAAGCTAAGGGAAATTTCGAATGCCAAATGACCATTTCCAAAGCAGGACATGATAACATCCAATGGTGGATGAAACATTTAATTAATTCCCATAATCCCATCCGCATGGATGAGCCCAACACAACAGTTACAACTGATGCGTCACTAGAAGGGTGGGGTGCCCACAGAGGAAATGAAGCTACTGGGGGCCGCTGGTTAGATAATGAAATAGATGACCACATAAACGTCCTAGAATTGAGAGCCATCTATCTAGGACTTACGAGCTTAGTAAAAATAGATAAACTTACCATCCAAGTTTTAACTGATAATACTACCGCAATGGCCTACATCCGTAATATGGGTGGGACAAAGTCCTCAGCTTGCAACGATATAGCAAAACTCATTTGGGATTGGGCAGAAAAACAACATGTTTGGATTACAGTAGCTCACATCCCAGGTAAACTAAATACACTGGCCGACAATAAAAGCCGCCATTTCCATGACCATTTAGAATGGTCTCTCAGCCCCGACATATTTCTAGCCATTTGTCAGGAATGGGGCTTGCCAGACATAGACCTTTTTGCCTCACGTAAAAACAAAAAACTTGATAAATATGTATCCTGGCACCCAGAACCACATGCTTGGCGAGTGGATGCTTTTTCCCTCACTTGGAATAACGCATTTTATTATATTTTCCCCCCATTCAGCTTGGTCAGCAGAGTAGCCAGAAAGATCAGGCTAGACAAAACCCACGCGGTATTGATAGTACCAGACTGGAACACTCAGCCGTGGCGAGCCATAGTCGAATGGGAAGCCAAGAAGGTTTTAAAATTCCCAAGAGGGCAGGTAAACCTACAACATCAAGGAAAAGTGACGACACAAGGGGACGTGTCAACAACCCCCCTACTGGCATTCCTTTTCTAAGGGCGTATTTACAAAAATACGGACTAGATAAAATCACCCAAGAAAGGTTAATTTCGGATGCCTGGAGACCAGGAACTGTAAAAATGTATACTACTTACCTTAGGAAATGGGGAGTACATTGTTTAATACATAAAGTTAAACCGATGGCCCCCACGATCGCTCAAGTAGGCCGCTTCCTCCGCATGTTGGAAGATGATGGACTTGGTTATGGGGCTATAAATGCGGCGCGCTGCGCACTCTCCATAATTGTGCCAAGAATCGAAGGACAAACCATTGGCAAACATGAAGTAATTCATTGGATCATGAGAGGAATCTATGAAAGAAACCCCCCAAAGCCGAAATATAGTCGGTTTTGGGATGTTTCTACGGTGTTTAAACTTTTCCAATCCTGGCCGGAGAATAAATTGCTCACGGTCCAACGGTTAGGCTATAAATTAGCAGTACTATTATTACTAGTTACAGGACATAGAGGACAAACAATTGTAGCCCTCTCTTTGCAAGGCCTCGACATTGACAAAAAAGAGGCCACGTTTGACTTAAACGTTCTGTTAAAGTCTAACAGGACAGGAGATCCACTCTCCTCTATTCATTTAGATAGCTTTCCACAGGATAAGAAACTTTGTGTAGTTTCAGCCATTAGAACATACATATCCAAGACAAAGGGAATACGGAATTCCAAACAACTCTTAGTGAGCTTTATCAAGCCACATAAAGCCATCTCACGTGACACACTAGCCAGATGGACTATTATTATACTCAAGTTGGCTGGCATTGACACGGAACGTTATGCTTCGCATTCCACAAGGGGTGCTATGGTGTCCAAAGCGAGAAAATTAGGAATCTCGGTTCGAAGAATCCTAACACACGCCGGCTGGAAGACGGCCAAGTCGTTTGCTAAACATTACAACAAACGACTAGAGAAACCAAGCGGGGTGGCAACCCGCCTACTCACCAACTAACAAGAACCAGTGAGATGTACAAACTTTTGTTTTACTACTGATACAAATACATGTTCATCAGATAATTGGGGATAAAAATGAGGCTACGTGAAGGTCTCCCTCGGCCTCGAGTAGCCGAGGCGTTGTACCGAGGTAAAATAGTATAGTTATACGAATCTTACCTGGGTACAGATGATGGATAACTCTTGTTTTCCCGAGGTACAAGCCTCGGGTAATCGTGGACTAGGGCCCACCCGCCACACCCTGCCACGATTATCACGTTCGCTTGTGCCAAAACGAAAACATCAGATTTCCATCATTTTAAGCTCATTTTTATCCTGAATAATTAGGTGAAGATTGCTGAACCCGGATGTTGCTTCCTTCTCCCTAGTCCACGATTACCCGAGGCTTGTACCTCGGGAAAACAAGAGTTATCCATCATCTGTACCCAGGTAAGATTCGTATAACTATACTATATATATATATATATATATATATATATATATATATATATATATATATATATATATATATATATATGCTTATAAGTCATACGAGTATAATAAGGCCCGACTTCCCCCTGCTCCTCAGCCCCTACTCCCTCCTCATTTATCGGAGATATATATATGTATATATATATATTACCTCGGTACTACGCCTCTGGCTACTCGTAGCGGATGGAGAAGCAAGCACATCCGGGTCCAGCAATTAGCATAACCTACTCACAACGGAAGGACGTTTGTTGAGTAGCTCCAGCAGTTTTTCTACATAACTACTAAACCAAACAGGTTAGTATCGTTTTTAAAAGGATACATTGGTTTAATTCATGTTAGCATTCACATACATCAAGTTTTAGAAACTTAAAATTGAATATTAACTGATTTACAGGTTAATTACAATGTGTCGTAACATCGTTAGAACAATACATCCATTTTTCTTTGTAATGCTGCCCGTTGCCAAACGGAGAGATGTTTGGCAGGAGCCATTTACATCATTAGGATTTATCCCGGGGTTTCTTTAAGATTCCCCAATATTGTTTAGGCGTACCTCCGAGGCTACGAAGTAAAACCTGAAGCACTCGCTTGCTCGCATGGTATCTTAGAGGTACAGCACTATGAAGCCAAAATAAGCAGGCACTGTCACAAGTCACCACCCGTCCTGATATGATCTCAGATGTTGCTAGGATGTAAAACCCACTATTGCATTCGCTACACTTAAGCCCCGTTCATGCAGCACAACTTTAGGCCGAACTAGGTAAGGTGAACTAGGCGTGAAAGTGTGTTGTATCCACACATCCAGTGCTTGGGGCGGTTTAAGCCAGAAATCGATATCTGTGCATGAGCAAGCCCATACTAACCAGCGCCACTTTTGGTTAGTCGACGTCGCCACGAAACAGTGTGGGTTCGACCTAGATATGTATAGACTGAGTCGTATTGTTTTGGAACGGTCAAAACTTTTGCTGGGCAGTGAAAACCTCAAAATAAATGATGAAAAAAATATCTGTGCACAGCTAGCGGTTTCATAGACCAAATTATATAATATGCACTTTTGATCGACCGGAAAGTCAACAAACTCAGGTCTCGACCTCGCATGCGTGTGACATGCTTAAGCCGCTTCAAGTAAACCGCTACCGTCCACACAAGCAAGATGCGCCGACTTAAGCTAGTTCACTTCATATATACTACCTCGCGACATGGTTTACTTGAGGTGAACTAGATGCATCGACTCAGCCCTAATCCGCTTCAGCATCGCGTCCACAGGGCCAATGTGAACCGAACTAGACAAGGCGAATTAGTTGAGGCGACTTAAGGTGCGTGTATGAACGGGGCTTATGTCGTTGTTTTCAGGTTCGTAGCATTACCCTCTCACCACCACTATCACTACTCCCAACCACCACCCACTACCCACCATCACCGTCCCCGACCGGATGCGGTGGCTGAATCGGTATATGGCAGGCCTCCCGTGCGGGACATCAGGAGTTCAATTCCCGGTCGAGTCAAACCAATGACTTCCAAAATTGATACTTGTCGCTTCCTAGCTTGGCACTCGGCATTAATAGCATAGGGCAAGGACTGGTTAACTCAGTGTCCTGATAGTGTGACTGAGTGGGGTAACGGGTCATGGTGCTGACAGCCTGATTTCCCAGTGGAGGCCGCACTATAAATTTGCCATGAGTGCACACTCTCACAAGTGGGTACCCGTCCTGATATGACCTTAGATGTTGCCGAACCGACCAACCAACCAACCAACCAACCAACCAACCAACCAACCAACCAACCAACCAACCAACCAACCAACCCACAACCAGCACCACCACCACTGGTTCCGAGATTAACCCATTCAATCCGAGTCCGAGGGTGTGGTGTGGTGTGGTGTGGTGTGGTGTGGTGTGGTGTGGTGTGGTGTGGTGTGGTGTGGTGTGGTGTGGTGTGGTGTGGTGTGGTGAGCTATTGTGTTGGTGCCACCGCCGGAACTCCCCCCTGGCGGCGCGGCGACGTACCACGATCATTATTACCTGCATTTGGCGTTCACACAAATGCCGACAGCGGGGTGTGAATACGGGGTGTGAACACAAAGACTGCTATCACGGCGTGTCAAGAAGCTGCGCATGGCGAGCACTGTGAGCGTAGCATTGATTTAATTTGGAATATATATATATATTTTGTTGGTTCTGATTTCAATGTGGAACAAATTTAGATTATTAATTCATCGACACGCAACACAATATATATAATGTTATTAATTCGCTTATACTCTGGCTGGCCATATAAACCCGCCATTTTTGTTATCCAAAAGTAAGAAATATGCAGGCCAACTGATCCATCTCATCCTACCATGACTGGCTGCTTGCAGCCCAGGCATACTAGCCATACTTGTCAGGTATCAACCACCTCCCCAGGTTGCTCCAATAATCCATTGGAATCATAAAACACACAAAACTAATAATACAACCAACTACCAATAGCATTCATAATAATATTTGCATAAATAATATTTAGACTACAGGTAAAACCCACTCACACCAGCCGGGTGTGTGTTATCATGGGTATCTCATACAATCATACCGATGGGGTTGTTAGAATTGTCGTGTGACCTGTGTACCCAGTTTATCCCTGGGTGGTACACCGTGCTGAGTGCCGCCCGCGCCCCCTGTCGGCCTCTCCTGCCTCCATTAGCTGCCGCCCGAGCAGCTCACTACTGCTCGAACACCGGCTCCCAGAAGCTTCCCCGAGCCGACTCCGCGGGGCCAAATTGAGTCAGCGCCGGCAAATGGCATGTGGTTCGATCTGTCATGGCACAATGCTGGGGATAGCTCCTCTCCCCCGCCCCACCCACTCTCAATCCC
Source organism: Branchipolynoe longqiensis (assembly GCA_030323885.1). Lineage (NCBI taxonomy): Eukaryota > Metazoa > Annelida > Polychaeta > Phyllodocida > Polynoidae > Branchipolynoe > Branchipolynoe longqiensis. Next base: position 142,371,205 of record CM059186.1, read on the forward strand.
ACAATCCCTCACCCACTCCTGTCCCTACCCCCGACGCCGCCCCCACCACTCAGCTTACAGGAAGTTGTTACTTGTAGAACGGACACTGTGTGCTAATGTTCTCAACCCCGCCCTTGTCACAACCTGGATAGACACTCCGGCGACTCTGTTTCTTGGACTTCAGGTATAAGAAATATAATGTGTAGTCGAATGGATGGTGGGAGGAGGTCGGTTGGGGGAGGGGGGAGGGCTCCTGTGTACCGAGGAGGCTGTTTGATGTCTGTCCTAGAACTGGAGCAGATTGGGGGTGAGTGGGGTGTGGGTGGGAGGTGGAGTGCCGCAGATTGCAGGTTCCGGATGCTAGGATTGAACAAATGACTGGCTCAGATGTGTGAGGCCCAGCCCAGCCCAGCCCAGCCCAGCCCAGCCCAGCCCAGCCCAGCCCAGCCCAGCCCAGCCCAGCCCAGCCCAGCCCAGCCCAGCCCAGCCCAGCCCAGCCCAGCCCAGCCCAGCCCAGCCCAGCCCAGCCCAGCCCAGCCCAGCCCAGCCCAGCCCAGCCCAGCCCAGCCCAGCCCAGCCCAGCCCAGCCCGACCTCTTCCCTCCCTCCCTCTTCCCTCCAGATCTCTTCCCTCCCGACCTCTTCCCTCCCCTCTACTCACCCCCTACACCCCACATCACCATATGGGTGTCAGGGTGTGGTTACAGAGAGAGTTTGGAACGGTGAGGCATATGTTGGATGGAGTAGCATAGAGATGGGTGGGGGTAGGGGTGAGGGGTATGTGACGCGGACGGGGGGGGGGGGGGGGAGCTAAACGAGGGAGGTAGTCTAAAGGAATAGGAGGAGAGGTAGAATCGAATCTTTGAATGGTAGTCTGTGGGGTGGGAGGGGGCAGATCTGAAGTGTGGTGATGGTAAAGGGGATGGAGATTTCTGAAGGGTGCAGATCGGGGAGGGGAGGCATCTCTGTGGGGTGCTGATGTGGGGGGGGGGGGGGGCATCTCTGAATGGAGGGTGGGGGGGGGGGCGGCATCTCCAAACGGTGGTACGGTGGAGCAGACGACAGTCTGGTGGTGTTGTGGTGGTGGGAGGGCGGCAGTAGGGTGGGTCAGGAGTCTTGTCACCTGGGGGGGGGGGGGGGGGTTAATGCTGAGGGCGGGGCGCTCAGCAGCTCGTATTGAGTGGGACTAGTCCACGACGAGTCACTCGGAGCATCCCGGCTGCAGCACCACGGGCGTAGAGAGCCGTGGGGGGGGGGGGGGGGGCAACCCGGAGGAATGGGGGGGGTCTTACTCACACATATTCAACACTAAGCACATTTATATGTACCCACCCACATGACAACATGCAACCCTACACACACTACTACGCGCATGCATAGACTACGCATTCTTATTCTCATCAAGCTATACGTAAACATTTGAATAGCATTAATTGTATATTTAAATAAATGTGCAGATAGTGGGCACGGGTGATTCCAGAATTAGAATGTGTAGCATTAATTAGGATAGTTCCATTTTTCTTTCTTTCTTTCTTTCTTTCTTTCCTTCTTCTCCCTCTATTTTCTTTCTTTTCCCTCTTGCCTTCTTTATGTAGTTATTTATTTAAGGACGGGATGGCTGAATGTGTTAGAGCGTTCGTCTCCCGTGTTGGTAGATCGTGGAGTCGTGGGTTAGAACCCTGGTCGACTCAAACCGATGACGTAATTGATATTTGTCACTTCCTAGCCTGGCGCTCAGCATTATTAGGATAGGGCAAGGACTGGTTGGCTCAGTGTCGGGATAATGTGACTAAGTGGGATATCAGGTCATGGTGCTGGTGACCTGGTCTTCCAGTGGGGCAGCTCTATAAAGTCGCCATGAGTGCGTACTGCCACAAGCCGGTACCCGTCCTGATATGACCTTAGATGTTGCTAGGATGTAAAACAACAAACAAACAAACAAAACTATTTATTTATGTAGTTATTCATCGCACAGTGTGCAGGTCCGTGTTCATTGAGAACACACTGATGCCCACCTCCCGGCTGATCTGACAGCCTCTATCGGACCGTCCTGATATGACCTTAGATGTTGCCAGGACGTAAATCTCAAACAAACAACCAACCAGCCTATATCGGTTCAGTAGATCGCTGACTCGTGTTCAGCAAATATGCTCTCAGTCGCCGCTTCTGTAATCTGAGCATTTCGTGGCCCTTGTCCGCTATTCTATATCTCAATTACAGTGCTTACTCACATGCCCATAGACTACTACAAAATGTAGTAGTCACGTGATATAGGTTCGGTACTACTACTAGAGTATTCGGACTCACTCACTCACTCACTCACTCACTCACTCACTCACTCACTCACTCACTCACACTCACTCACTCAATCACACACTCACTCAATCACACACTCACTCAATCACACACTCACTCACTCGGACTCACACATTCATTCAGTCACTCGGACTCACTCACACTCATTCACGCACTCATTCACTCACTCACTCGGACTCACTCACCCGGACTCACACACGCACTCACTCGGGCTCTCTCATACACACAAACACACACACACACAAACACACACACACACACACACACACACACACACACACACACACACACACACACACACGTAGTCCATAAATCGGCCTGGCCTGGCCCGATTGGCTTGTTTAAATATTCAGGTTCCGGGACCAGATCTATTAGATTATGTCCATATCCTACGTTTGATCTACACTGAATGTCCATCGAAAGTACTAAAAGGAATATCAACGAGGGCGACCTCACGTGTAAGGTATTTATAGAACTAGTCACGTGAGCAGATCGCCAAGCAGTTTGCCAACATCACTCACGAGCTATTGAACATGCTGGTCGAGCGGCCGGTCGGGGATACCTCACATATTGCAAATCAAATAGGTATGTTGAAAGTACTTGATGTATTCTGTGTTATTGGCACACTGCATATTACTTTCACTCTTTACCTACTTTCCTTCATTCCCTGTATTGATTTCTCTTAGCTTGTCCACACCATTCACACCACCAGCCGGCGACTTTACATGCTGCTGAAATGCAGGCAATCAAATACCTTATCAGCAGCTACTGTATGATAAGATAACACCGGCACTACAGGTGGCCAGCATTGAAAACAAGCCTGAATACCCAGGCTTATATGCTATGGACAGTATAAATACAGCCTCAATAAAAAATAGAACAATAATAACTGAATTCTCTTCCACGCCTTTATACCCGCACAATACTTATACTTATACATCACATATATATTATCTCCGACAGCCATGTCAGGGGTGGTGGTGTTGGTGTGCCTTTTCCAGACATCTCCTCTACCCCCCCCCCCCCCCCACCTTCTTTGCTATTATTATTGGTGTTAGATCTAAGTAATCCAGCCACCTGGTAACTGGACAATTTCGCAATTTACCACCCGGCACACATAGGTATATATTAACTGTGCCAATGATTGTATAGCCACTAATCGTCATCGTTATAGAAACAGACAGCTAGGTGTCGATAGGGTGATTGCATCAGGGAACCTAGGTAGTATAATGGTTAGAATACTAGCCATGGGATGCAAGATGTGTTTGAATCCTGGTCTGTGTACAATATTTTCCATTTGCATCACCCCAACAATATCATTAAACATATCCACATTAAAACTGAATAGTCAAAGTATCACATTTCAAAGCCCAAATACTTGTATGTTTTCATTTCAAATATCCTCATAATTAACCATTTGAAATAAGTTATTTTCAAATTAAAAAATAAAGTACCTTATAATGACAAACCTAAAATATGTTCATATATATATATATATATATTTTTTTTTAATGGCAGATACTCAAAACAATCAGACTACGGCAATTTTAACATTGGACTTGTTTGCTGTGCCGCCAGCCTCCTTCTGGTGTGAATATTAGAAGTCCCGAATAGCGGAACGCCGAACCCATAGCGCGGCCCCAGGGTGATTCAACGCTAGGGTTGCATGCGCAGCCTGATGGGGCAGTGTGTGTGTGTGTGTGTGCTTGTGCACGCGTGTGTGTGTGCACGCGTGTGTGTGTGCGTGGGCACGCGCGTCTGTGCACGTGTGTTTGCAGTGGGCGTGTGCACACGCGTGTGTGTGTACACATGTGTGTGTGTGTGGGCGGGGGGTAATGATGGGGTCAGTGTCAGGGCGAGAGTGGGCTGTGTGCGCGGGGGGGGGGGGGGTCTGCTTGCTGGCTTAGTGGCTTAGTATCCAGGAAAATGGGTCTAGAATAAACCCAGCACCCAGATAGTATCGAGCATATTGGGGTTTGCTGTCTCTTTGGGTGAACATGGATGTGATCTTTTATTGATTAAAGTTTTGTTGTTGTTGTTTTACGTCCTAGCAACATCTAGGGTCATATCAGATGGGTACCGACTTGTGACAGTGCGCACTCATGGCGACTTTATAGTGCTGCCCCACTGGAAGACCAGGCCGCCAGCACCATGACCTGATATCCCACTCAGTCACTGAGCCAACCAGTCTTGATTAAAGTTGCATAGTCCGATGAAAACATCAAAGTTTCCAAAAGTTTATCTAGATTTGATTCTATGTATTCAATATAGATACTGGTACTCTTATTAAGCATTTGTTGCTACTGCCTAGAATGGCGTAATAAGTCAGTTTAATAGAAGCTTTCACTACTGAAGCCTATGGTGTCAGAATTTTGGCATGCTTGCCAAAATTAATTTTGGTATGTTTTCAGTTCAAATATCACCATAAGTTAGCCATTTAAAATAAAAGTTTCTTCAAGCTAAAGTAAAGTAGATTTGAATGATTAATCGCATATATTTATCTCAGAAAATGGTAGAAACTCAAAACTATTGGACTATGCAACTTTAAACTACAATAACTTCGTTTTAATCTTATCGAAAAGCCCATTTATCGTAGCTGTGTGAATGCCATTCACATCTAGTAAACATCTAGTTTTTCCTCGTCGCTTGCTAGATAGATTCATTTTGATGTTTTATACACACGTTAGTTATCGCACTGCTATTCGGCAGATCATCACTGGTGCTGTGTCGGGCGTGTTATCTCGTTGGGTTTTAATACCGATATGGCCGTGCTGATAGCATCGATAAGCCGCAGTCACGCACCCTGGTGGCAGCAGTGGGTAGTGGTGGTGGTAATGATGGTGGTGGTAATGGTGGTGGTGGTGGTGGTGGTAATGGTGGTGGTAATGATGGTGGTGGGTGGTGGGTAGTTGGTGGGTGGTGGGTTGTTGGTGGGTGAGGGATACTGATTGCATGGTCCCTGCTATTAAATTTGCATAGTCCGATGGGTTTGAATTTCTGTATTTTTTCTGAGATAAATATATTAGATCGATCATTAGTATCTACTTTACATTAGTTCAAAGTTACTTTTATTTTAAATGGTAAACTTTTGAGATATTTTGAGTGCAAACATGGAAAATTAGTTTTGGCAAACTTACCAAAATTCTGACACCATAGACTTCTGCAGTAACAGGTTCTGTTAAATTCACTCAGTATTCTATGCAGAAACAAATGCTTAATAAGTGTATCAGTATCTAAGTTAGATATGTAAAATCAAATCTGGATAATTGGTTTGGTTTTGAAAGTTTGATATTTCATCGGACTATGCAGCTTTAAGTTCACCTTCCCAACGACTAACCAGACTGAATGACAGACTGAATGACAGCAGTCACGCTGAATGACAGACGGATCGAATTAAGCACTCGGTGGGGGGAAATCACAGATGGACTGTAATTGTAATATTGTGTATTTTAGTCTACCCGACAGACTTCCGAGTAAAAGGACCCCACGAACAGTGGATTGAACAGACTGAGTAACCGACAGGTTTAATGATAGATTCCAAAATGGATAGATTGAATAGCGGATGTACTGAATGATATGTGGACTGAATGATAGATGAATTGATGGGGTAAATGACAGGTTGACTGTGTGACACGCATACTGTGTGACAGAAGGATTAGATGACAGACAGACTATGTGATAGAATCACTAGATGACAGAGGACTAAATGGCAGAGGACTAAGTGACAGAGGACTAAGTGAAAGAGGACTAAATGGCAGCGGACTAAATGGCAATGGACTAAATGACAGGACCAGGGGACTAAATGACAGGACTAGATGACAGAGGACTAGATGACAGATAACTAGATGACAGAGGACTAGATGACAGCGGACTAAATGACAGGACCAGAGGACTAAATGGCAGGACTAGATGACAGAGCACTAGATGAGAGAGGACTAGATGACAGGACTAGATGGCAGAGGACTAGATGACAGGGGACTAAATGGCAGGATCAGAGGACTAAATTACAGGACTAGATGCCAGATAACTAGATGACAGAGGACTAAATGACAGCGGACTAAATGACAGGACCAGGGGACTAAATGACAGGACTAGATGACAGATGACTAAATGGCAATAGTAGATGACAGAACTAAATGGCATGACTAGATGACAGGACTAGATGACGGAGGACTAGATGACAGAGGACTAGATGACAGAGGACTAGATGACAGAGGACTAGATGACAGAGGACTAGGTTACGGAGGACTAGATGACAGAGGACTAGATGACAGAGAACTAAATGGCAGAGAACTAAATGGCAGGACTAGCTGACTGAGGACTAGATGACAGAGGACTAAATGACAGGACTAGATATAACATAGGACTAGATGACAGAGAACTAAAGGGCAAGACTAAATGACAGGACTAGATCAAAATATTAGATGACAGAGGACTAAATGGCTGTGCTAATTGACAGGACTAGAGGACTAGAACACAACAATGTGTGTGTATTGGAGGTATGTTATATCTTTTTTTTTTTAAAGAACAAAAAAGAAGAGAGAAAGACAAAGGAAGAAAGAAGTGTTTAAAGGCAATTCTAGAATCATGCAATACCATGTGATGCATACTCACCAAGTGCATAATACATATGGAATTGTATGCAGTTACTATTACAACTAATAGTTCATTTATGTTATGCTTCTATTCTTCTCATAGTTAGTGCTGGTGTTGCGTCTGCCTCTGGCGCACCATTTTCTATTCCGAGGTCGAAATAATAAAATCCCTCAATTGCGCTAAGCCCCGTTTGTTTCTGTAACGGGACGGCGTATGGCGGAAATGAATTGTCAATTATAGGCTGCAGCACGCCCTATTTGCACCTGTCTGTGGAGCGTAGGTCATCTGACCGGATGTGGTTTTAGTAGCGTTCTGATTGCCGTTCACTTGCTGGCATTGTTGGAAAGTGTGTATGTTTTTGGTATTTTTTTAAAACCAGATAACTCAACCTAGGCTATTGGGGGTAATAATTACTGATTGAGATCAGGGCAGGGCAGTTATTGTCCGGTAGGTGGTGGTGGTGGTGGTGGGGGGGGGGGGGGGGGGGGGGGGGTTATAAATAAGGAATGACTAGTCGACACACAGTTCAGAGGCCTAAGTAAAAAAATGTAAACCCTCCAATAAATTTTAAGGTAATAAAGTATTTATTAAATTACTTTAGCTTTAAAAAAACTCTTATATTGATTAGTAGAACATAGAATGTTATCGTATTTTAATAATTAAATTGCCATATAAATATACCTCACCTACCCCCCCCCCCCCCAATAATGAAAGCATAAATAGTTGGGAGGCTGAATCGGCGTAAAGAGTCGTATCTGGAGAGTATATAACTTTCAGGGAATATGTTGTTTCAAGATATGCAAACTACATTGGTCTTATTTGATCATGATAATTGTGAATAAGTAATGTTGTGTTGCTCATGTTGCTGGCCCTGTAATGATATCACAACGCTGGTGCATTACTATTACAGTATTAGCACAGAACATTCAGCGGAACGTGATGAAGCCGTGGCATGTAAGAAGGTAGATAAAAGATTCACCCGGTACTTGTAGTACACAGGTGAAGGACAACGTAGTGTAAATACGGGAGAAAATAGGTTTAGTATGGAACCTGAACTAAAAACTGTGGCTCCAGTATCAAATGGCTGCATATATTGCCACAGAGTTGGTGAAATGGGCGAGAATGCAAAAAGACAAGATGGCGGCCAGAGAATGCCGTCGATTTCACTTTTAAATCTGATTAAACTAGATATTATATTATATTTTTCAACTCAAAGGTAGCGGGCTATCAATAAGACATATGTAAAGAATAAATGTTGCTTCTTAGATTGTGAAATTAGGCTCTCATTTCCTTAACCCGCTTTTTCGACCGTTTTTATATAGGGTTGGTATTCACCCGTGTACTGCGAGTACGGGGTGAATACTTTATCTAGTGATAAGGGCGCTCTCTAATCTGGAGTGACCAGTGGCACCCAAAGTGTCTCCAATTTACCCCAATTTAATTGATGAGTGGGTGGGTGGGTGGGGTTAGAGCCACCCTTATCGCCGGTAAATGGCGTTATAGGTTTTGCACTCTAACTTAAGATCACATATTTAATGCATGGCATGACTTTTGATATAAAACTGGATGAAACCGCAAAGTTGATCAACAACGTGTCAATAGTTATATCTGACCCTTGTTTGATATGGATGTATACTAAAAAATAAAAGTTACCACAAACTAAAGTAGGGTAGATTACAACAATCAATTTAATATATTTATCTCAGAAAATAAGGCATGTTCAATTTGAGGGTGCTCGTTCTGACGTCACTTGACAGTGTGACATCATCACTGGGAATGTCTCTACGTGTATAGCAAGCAGCACGCATCCTGGGACCTGCAACTGTAGCATGCGCATGGTGGTGGTGGTAGTGGGGGGGGGGGGGGTGATCATGGTGAGCAGGTAGCCGTGATGGTGGATACGGTGATGTGACTGGCCTCATTCTGGGTTTATGGGTGCTTTAGAAGCCGCTTCTCGTGTGTGAGCGAATCAATACCACCAGTGCCCCACCACCCACCACGACACTGACTGCACTCACACGCAAGCACAGGCGATGTCAACACTGAGACGGGGCAGAGTAGACCTCCCCCCCCCCCTCCCTTCTCCCTTCCCCCTTCCCCCGCCTCCCCATCTCTCGCCCCTCCATCCTCTCCCTTCTCCCCTCTCCTCTCCACACTCCCCCTTTTCCCTATCCCATCTCCCCCTCCCCTGTCCCCTCTGTTCCCTCCCCTCTCTCCCTTCTCCCCTCTCCTCTCCCCACTCCCCCTTTTCCTCCCCCATCTCCTCCCTCCCCTCCCCCTCTTCCCTAGGTCCCCTTCCCCTCCCCTATCCCATATCCCCTCTCCCCTACCCTTCCCCCTCCCCTATCCTCTCTCCCCTCTCCTCCTCCCTCTCTCACCTCCCCTCACCTCACCTCCTCTCACCTCTTCCCTTGACCCTCTATCTTACACGACATTGTCCCGGCCGATCGCTCACGGAAACCATTGCATTAATAGCCGGCGGGTAGCAACCCCGACAGCCACGTAATAGAATTACACGGCCAGCAGCAAGTGGCAGCAGCCGGTAGGTCTGCACAATACAGCCGACCACGGGATGGTTAAACATTTTCAACATGCGCAAACAGCTTATCACCCTCTCTCCATTCCAGAGGAGTATATTTTGAAAATGTTGAGGGGATACTATTTTTAGTTCAATTATTATTTTTGATACTCACCCCCCCCATGATAAATGCATGGGAATTTGGACATAGTTTGGGCTTGCTGAATACGGCGGGCAATATTATTCTGTCATGGGATCTGCCAATGAATGTGCTCAGGGACATGATCATAAGAGAGGCGCATTATTCAGCAGGACGGAAGATAAATGCGCAGACATCCGTACAAGCTATACAATAGCAAAACCAGAACCTGCTGTAGGCAACTCTTTTTTCACTGAGAGAGTTACAAATTTGTGGAACAACTTCCCAACTTATGTTTGAGAAGGCATTTGAACAAAGGATTGACATATACTGGTGGAAGCTGGGGTTCTAGACTGGTTCTCACTCTCCCCTCTGTAAGCTTGTGCTGTCACCACTCCAATGGGGGGGGGGGGGGGGGTTCTACACAGGTTCTCACTCTGTGTAGACCCCCCCCCCATTGGAGTGGGGGGGGGGTTCTACACAGAGCCCCCCCCCCCCCCCAGTGTGGGGGGGGGGGGCTCTGGCAGTATCCAATGGCAGTATCTGGGGTTCTAAACTGGTTCTCCCCTTTGTATTCTTGTACTGTCACACCTACAATGGGGGGAGCTGGGGTTCTAAACCGGTTCTCACTCCCCCCCCACCCCCCCCCCCCCCAGTGTACGCCTTTGGTTGGTTGGTTGGTTGGTTGGTTGGTGGAATTGTACATCCTAGCAACATCTAAGGTCATATCAGGACAGGTACCACCTTGTAACAGTGCACACTCATGGCGACTTTATATATCTGCCCCACTGGGACATCAGGCCACTGGCACCATGACCCGATATCTCACTCAGGCTCATTATCCTGACACTGAGCTAACCAGTCCTTGCCCTATCCTATGAATGCCGACCGCCAAGCTAGGAAGCGACAAGTTTCAATTTGATAAGTCATTGGTTTGACTCGACCAGGAACCGAGCTCCCGATATCCCGCAATCGAGGCCCGCGCTCAACCGATTCGGCCACCACGCCCGATGTTCGCCTTTGAATATGTTGGACCACCTGTGTGTGTGGTGCGGGTGGGATGAGTGTGGTGGGGGTGGAGTAGGGATATGAGCAAACCCTCAAACTGCGGGGTGGCGCCATCAGTCTGAGCGCGGGCAGGCCGTGCCGCACTAGTGGCGCCACTCTGTCCCCATGGAGCTTCACAACCAAGCTCTCCACATCAAGGTTAATGTCAGCCTCGCCCCAGCACTCACCCATTCCGGAAGTTGAGCTCGTGGTCATGCAGTATTAAAGTTACCTGGCTCCATTTATATGCGATGTATGCCAGTGTAAGGGCACGTAAGGGATTTACTTCTAATATTGTACCGATTATTCTATACTATGCCTCCTCCACCTGACACATGTGACCCGTGGCGCCGTCACCGGCCCTCCCCGTCCCAAATGGGCGGCGCCACACACTCAGTCACACTGGAGGATATTTTTTTTCCCCCCATTATAAAAATCCTCCAGTTTTTGCTGCGCTGGGGGATGGGGGGGGGGGGGAACCCGTATAAAACTGCCCGACACCTGTGGGGGGGGGGGGAGGACTCCACCAATCCGCGGGTGGAGAAAGTAGCAAAGTATATATGTTCCCCTAGCATTTATACTTGTATAATGCGTTATATATCACATATATTTACTCATAGCATTTCAGTTTAAATACAATATATTGAACATGGTCACCCAGAGTTCGACGACCATTGCTTTGGTCGCAAGGAGGTTGGTTCTATGGTCCAAAATGATTGCATAGCGGTCGCAAGCGGTCATAGGCGATAGTGTGACTGGGGCTTTTGGTATTGCACATGCACCTAATTGATGACCTGTCCTCAGCTCTATGGAGACGCATTATTAGGAAGTTGACGGGGTGCACTATACAGTATGCTACGCTCAGCACCATATGACTGGCCATCAACAGGGAGGTGATTAATAATTACGTATAAATAAGTCTAATGTATTCCACACAATGGAAGGTCGGGAGTTCAAAACCCAGCCGAGTTAAACCAATGGATTACAAAATTTATACTTGTCACTCGCTTGGAACTCAAACAGAGTTGTTCAAAATGACTCTTCAGATTGAAAATTGTGTTCTGTAACGCTGTTCAATACACCTTTCCACCCAGGTTTCGTGGTTTCGAACCCTGGTGGAGTAAAACCAGTGACTTAAAAGTTGATGCTTGTCGCTTCCTAGCCAGGCGCTCTGCATTATTAGGAGAGGGCAAGGACTGGTTGGCTCAGTGTCAGGATAATGTGACTGAGTGGGATATCAGGTCATGGTGCTGGTGGCCTGGTCTCCCAGTGGGGAAGCACTATAAAGTTACCACGAGAGCGCACTGTCACAAGTCAGTACCTGTCCTGATATGACCTTAGATGTTGCTAGGACGTAAAACAACAAACAAACAAACAAAAAGCCTGTCCACCCTTTGTGGCGCCACATAACGATTGGGCCTTCGTGCCCATCCCTTCTAAGTGTTACGTAATATTTTAATGGCCCCATAAGCTGCTGCCCGGGTTAGAGCTATTTGTACTTGTATTTCGGTTATTCTCTAAAGCTGGGTACCACATATTTGGTTTCCATGTTACGATGCTGATAATCAATTATTTCCTTACTTGATAGCAAGTCAAATAATTATTGTAGTATCTGTGTTTTAAGCATGTTAGCAATACTACATATATTTAGTCTGTCCCACAAAAGATATTTTAAAAAAAGTACACTTGTATGGTAATGTGAAAATGTGAAAATTTATAATAAAAATGTGTATTTGTGTTCTCAGAACCACATGTACGAGTGCTTTCAGGCTTCCTGGATGAAACCAGCAGCAATAGAACCCGGCAATAAACGCTTTTAATCCCATCCCATCACACCGTGCTCTCCAACCTTTGACAGCCTCAAGGCATACTCTCAGTCAAACTGCGCAGTTTGACCACCCACCCACTATCCCGCTCTCACCGCGCTTCCAATCTACATCACTTGGGTTCGTCAGATTGTTGGGGTTTTTGTCCTGCGTTGCCTGCTTTTATGGCAGCTCGTATCGTGCGGAAGCGCAGTTAACTCGTTCAGCAGCAGTACGCATGCGCCGTGCATCCCCGGGGATCACCCGGCGCGTATCGGCCAGGCAGGGTCTACAGGAGTTACGGCTCCTTATTAAAGACTGGGCAGGGTACAGGAGCCAGCTTTAAACACACCGGGTAAACATGCATCAATGAGGCATATGAGACTGTCTCAAAAGGTGCTAAGCAATATGGGACAAAACTTTGTCCATTGTAACGATCAACATACTATCTACTTATGCATTTGCTCAGAATAAACTGATTAGTTTTTTACATGGTGTTTCATAATCCCAATAGAATACATATTGATTTGAAGCAAATGTCCTTGTGTTTTCAGTGTAACCGTTTCTGTGCTGTATCATTACAATGAACAAAAAAAACGAAGAGTTAGCACCTATTGAGACAGGCTCATATATATACACACATATATGCATGCCCATATATATGTGCTGTATAATGTATTATGTGAATAAAACTTGCGAGTGTATGCATTGGTAAAGGCAGGGTACAGGAGGAGCCAGCTTTAAATACCCTGGGTAAACATGCATTAATAGGTCATATATATATATATACAATAAAACCTCTCCGACCACCTCCACAGATCGACCACTCCCCTATATCGATCGCTTTATTTGGGTCGCAACAATACCATTGTAACCATATTTTAACTTCCTATACCGACCACTTCCCTAAATGGACCACTTATAGTCGGTCCCAAGGTCGGTCGATTTAGAGTTGGGAGGAGAGGCTAAGGAGCATATGGAAGCTGCTGGCCTTATTAAATATTATACACGTGTACTGGCTTATATAGCATATATATATACATATACAGTAGAACCTCTCTATACCGACCCCTCCACAGATCGACCACTCCCCTATATCGATCGATGTATTTGGGTCCCAAAAATACCATTGTAAGGAGATTCTAACTCTAAACCGACCACCTCCCTAAATGGACCACTTAAAGTCGGTCCCATGGTCGGTCGATTTAGAGAGGTTTCAGTGTGGGTGTGTGCGTGTGGGTGTGTGTGTGTGTACGTGTGTGTGTGTATATGTGTGTGTGTATATGTGTGGGTGTGTGGGTGTTAAAAATACGAGATCTCAAGGACTGCAGTGGCGGCAAGCACCACCACCTAACTTAAGCTTAATCCTGGTTGTGAACATTGCTGGCACTTGGTGGGAGAGTGCCAGATGATGTCATTGCACCGTCAGTAGGGCAGGCTGTGGGTGCAAGAGGGGGTCGTGGAGTGCGGGATGTAGTAACCGGGCCCACCTCTCCATGTAGACGTGCCAGAGGGCTGTTTTACCAGCACTTCACCGGTGTAAGGAAGGCCCTTTGACATACCCAAACCTGATTGCACGCTATCTAATTACAAAAGTGTCGGGACCCATATTTATCAACAAGATAGCTGAGTGTCAGCCGTGGCCTGAACTCGCGCCTAAAAGTAATGCTCTTATCCAAAACTGAATGATGGATGGATGTTTAGGTACTAATTAGTAGAACCTCTGTGTGGATTGCACTAACAGGTGTACTCTTCCTGTTGGAAAGGCTTGCTCTTTCTTTCTTACCTGTGAACTGATTAGTTCTATATGAGAGGGAGGGGTCTATAATTAGGTCATCTTATCGATATGGCACTGCAGTGATAATCTAGTAACTGACCTTGTACGTCATTGGTTTGACTCGACCAGGGTTCTAATCCCATGATCTACTGTGTGTTCTAATCCCATGATCTACCAAAACGGAAGACCAATGTTCAACTCATTCGGCCATCACCTCTATCACGTTGGGAGTTTTACCTGAATAATCTGATTCACCGGAAGACCAGTATTCAGATGAATCAAAATGCCCCTCCCCCACTCCCCCCTCCCCCCCCCCCCCCACAAGACAACCTGTTTTGAGTTGGTAAGTTGCTTTCGTGATTGATTTCATTTTGATAATTGTTTCTTACTAGGTTTCTTAATAGTTGAAGGAAAGGGGCCTCCACTGTAGCTATTAGAAGGCTTCCCCGCAGAGGGACCAGAGTTGTCTCCATCTCTAAATTTGCTTCCATTAATTACCATTGCTTACTATGGGTAAATACTTGGTAGGTTCCCCTTCCTTTCCAAAGCCTAAAATAGGAAGGTATGCATCTGATGTCAACTGAAAACTGGAGGAAAGGTACTAAAGATTGGAACATGGAATGTACGAACATTGTACAAACCAGGCCGATATGACAACCTTAAAAATTGTTTCTTCCGTTTTGTCATTGCAATGCCATTCATATGCTAATACCAATCGTTGTTAACTGCCGTCCTGTTTGTTTCAATGGGGTTTTTTCTTTCTGTTTTTAATCTGTTAGAACTCCTGATTCATGACCGAGTTCGAGTTGTGTCTACTGGTCCCCCCCCCCCCCCCGAACTCCCCCTGAGCGAATCCGAGCTCTGCAGCACACTGAAGACTCGGGGGAGGTTTTGGGTGTTAGTTGTTACTGTTAGTTACCTACCTATGTACACTGACAATGATGCGCTCCACATTAACAACTCAACCGTTGCTTATCATTTGTCACAATCTAAAGTTGTGTGTAAGACGGCCAAGTTTACAGTGTGCGTCAGGCATTAATCAGTATCTGCAATGTGAGCAGACGGTGGTTTTGAGGGTTTTGTTTAACTGTGTTTTTTTTCTGCATGTGCCTGAGTCTTATGCCTCTCCCTGTATACTACTTCGTCCAGCCACCGACAGGTCGACATTCCCTTCTATCGAATTTCCCACAGCACTGATCCACTATTTGAGCCGACAACTTATCAGTTTATTTATTGTTTATTGGGGTTTTACGTCATTTGGGGATGCAGGTATAGCAGTACCTCAGGGAGTTTGACGCCCCTGCCCTGCAGAGTTGTAAACCACTGCCTTGTGGTACAGGTTCTTGACAGAACTGAAGGCTATGGGAGAAAACCCTAAACAGAAAACCATGTCACTGTGGCAGCATTAAGGGTGGTTGATGTATGGAACTCCCAACATCTCCCGACCAGCCACTGCAGGGACAAATAGTTTTGCGCCTGTCTTGACATGTTCTTGCCGGTGTGAAACCTCTATTTGCTCCCCGAGAGAGTGCCACTGGTAACTTGCAAAAGCCAGCAGCACTTCATCACTTTTGCAGGCAGCTTTCATGAAAATGGAGAGCGGTAGTCAAGTAATGAAAGCAGTCTTTGTCGCATCGCGACCGACAGCATGATGATGATGATGACGTCATAGCAACATCTAAGGTCATCAGGACGGGTACCGACTTGTGACAGTGCATACTCATGACACCTTTATTGTGCTGCCCCATTGGGAGACCGGGCCACCGAGACCATGACCCAATTTCCCACTCAGTCGCATTATTCTAATACAGTATAACCCCGTTAAACCACGCTCGGTTAAACCAAATGATCGGTTAATCTAAACTTTTTTCGGCCCCGGCAAAATAGACCATTTATCATATAAAAAAAGTTGGTTAAACCAAAGTCGCTTAATCCAAACAAAATTTCGGACCCCATGCCACTTCCGGTACAGTTAAACCAAACTTTCATGTGGTTATAAGGTCATCTGAGACCCCTACCACCCACCCCCACCCCCATCTGCCATACACCCTTATCTCCCACGCACCCCCACTACCAAATCCTGCCCCACCACCATCTCCCATCTCACACCCCCTAACTCCCTCCCCACCAAGTTAAAGTCAAAGTCAAAGCTCGGTTAAACCAATGATCGCTTAATCCAAACAAATTTCTAGGGTCCCTTCAAGTTTGGTTTAACGGGGTTATACTGTACTGAGCTAATCAGTCCTTGCCCTATCCTAGTGTAATGCCAAGCACCAAGCTAGGTAGCAACACATATCAATATTGTAAATCATTGATTTGACTTGACTGGGACTCGAACTTCCGACCTTCTGCACAGGAAGCCTGCGTTCTACTTCTATCCGATTTGGCCACCGCATCCGGTAGCTTGTCTGTTAATATGCGATAGTGTCTGGCAGGGTTTAGTTAGTTGTTTTTTGTTGTTGTTTTTTTTGGTCCATTAGTTGTTTAAGCAGGGGAAATTTCAGTCATAGACGACTGGCCTTCCTCATTCCACTGCTGGTCGATAGAAAGCCCGAGCCTACACTTTTCCGACCGAAGGGATTTTTAACCTCCCACACCACATAGTCATGGTATGAGAGCAACCGGCCTTTGATGACGCTGTAAGTCACCTGGTATATTTAAGTAATACGCCAGTTATAATCTCTAAATCATTATGATGCCATACATCTCCTGGTGGTTCAAGTTACCCTAGGTACTACCATAGTGCCATGCTGCAGATCGAGCCTTCATAGGTAGCTAGTTGCATGTCTGTATATTACGTACAGGGGGGCAGCAGTCGATCGAAGTCAGTCGCCATGGTGGCGCCATCTATCGGTTCAAATACAGCAGCATGTGTCGCTATAGGACGCTGTGGCGCCGTGCTGGATTAATGTGGTTCACCACTAAAGCTCAACTCATTTGGCGATCTCATTAGTCACATTATCCTGGTACAGAGCTAACCAGCCCTTCCTCATTCCTATTAATGCCGAGTGCCCGGCTAAGCAGCAACACATATCAATTTTGTATGTCATTAGTTTCACTTGACCGAAATTCAAAGCCCCGACCTTC
The DNA here is from genome assembly GCA_030323885.1 of Branchipolynoe longqiensis. Taxonomy (NCBI): domain Eukaryota; kingdom Metazoa; phylum Annelida; class Polychaeta; order Phyllodocida; family Polynoidae; genus Branchipolynoe; species Branchipolynoe longqiensis. Next base: position 142,388,468 of record CM059186.1, read on the forward strand.
CACATGGGAAGTTAGCACTCTAATGCCTAGTACACACCTACCGTTTGTGCGCACCCACCTACCGTATACGATCTAAAACTGCCCGTTTCGCGCACAAAAATCGATAGGTGTTCGCGGGGAGCGCACACCTAGCGATTGCGATTCACGACTAAAAACTCAGTTTTAGGGCTAAAACGGGGCGATTACGATTGCGATTCGCGATTCGAAAAATGAATCGGCCCGTTTTCAGTTTTAAGCGGGTCAGGTCGAGTCGCGAGTTTTAGTGCGCGAATCGTATACGGTAGGTGTGTACCAGGCATTACTGATAGACTATCACGGTTCTGACTGCGCATGTGCTGGACATGGCTTTGGGAGCAAAGCAAAGGTGTACGCCCATTGAGTTTGCCGACATGCGTAGGGCAAAACTGGCATTTTATTCAAAATAAATAGAAATACATAACAATTTGGCATAAACATCGATGGAAGGATGCAATATAATAATATAATGAATATGTTTAACACACAACTCTCCATAATTAAGCATTTTGAGCTAAGAAACATACAATTTCAGTCACTTTACAGGCTGATGTTTACATCACCATTGCTTAGCCAGAAGTAATTCTTGTTCTAAATATTAAAATGTCAAATGTGTCAACAAAAACTTGTTTCAAAGAAATATATAACCAAAATCTGATTAACCCTACTCATTTTCTATTTCTACACATGTCATTAACCATAGGATATAAATAAAAACATAAATAAAAACATGAATAAAATAAGTAAAACTGACTCTGGCTATGGCTCTAACACTAGTCTGAGTGCCTAGATTTGTCTAAATCTAAATGCACATGGCAAAATATGTCCTGATTATATTGATGTAAATGCAATGCTGGATAAAAGATTAATATCTTAATTTATTATATATACTTTTTTAGTTGGTATTCTACGTTTCAAACAAGAGCTGAGATGAGCTGAAACTAGCACATTCCATAGCTGCACCCAGTGTATTAGCATGTGCCATGTGCTTCTGGGGGGGTTGTTTTGCTCTGATGCATCCCACAATGCAACGCACCGCTGAAACCGTGATCTAGTCTATACCGCCACCGCGCCCGGTCGCATAAAAGGATCTCTGTAAAAAAGAAATTTTAAAAGCCATTAAATATATGATAATTAGCTGGTATTGTCAGGATACCAATGAAATAATGTATTAAATAATATGAGGATAACAATGAAATAATGTATTCAATAATATCAGGGTAACAATGAAATAGTGTTTTCAATATTATTGTAATATGATGGAATTGTGGATAACGGATCAGTAGGTACGATAAATAAAAGAGCGATGTTCTGAATCAGCGCTAAATGCAATAGTGCGGGGTGTATATGTACGCGAAAAACACCCACAACCAAGCACACAGACAAAGAATGACTGAGTTAATCCATATGTTTGAATTTTTAAAGTTTGAATTTTCTTCCTTGTACCTTTGACCGGACGAGATGGCCGAATGGGTAGGCAGTTCAATGTGTGATAGATTGAGTCATGGGACCATGATATATTGAGTCATGGGACCGGTGGCATTGTATATCAATGAAGAAGCACTATGAAGTCACCATATTTGTGCATTGTTTCAACTGGGTACCTGTCCTGATGTGACTGTAGGTGTGGCTAGGGTTTAAAACACCAATAACCAAACGGGATGGCCGAATAAGTTTCATGCCCGGGTCAAGTATGGATTCGAAACCTTGATTCAAACACTGGCCTAGTCAAATCCATGACTTTAAAATGTACTCTTGTCGCTACTTAGCCTCAATCAATCAATTAATAGTTCCGTCCTCTAGTCGAGGGTTGGATGCAATGGTTCTCCACTTGTCCCGATGGTGTGCTGTTCTGATAGACTGTGAATAATTCAAGCCTGTCCACTGTGAAATATTTGTAGACCATGATGTTCTTGGTCTCCCTCTCCCTCTGTGCCATTCACCTTCCCTTCCAACAATGTACGGTATATTGAACTCTGACGAATGATGTGGCCAAAATAAATAAGTTTCTTTGTCTGTATAGTGGCAAACAAGCTTTTCTTATTTTTAATTTTTCTGAGAACTTCTTTGTTGGTGATCTTTGTCCATGATATTTTCATCATCCTTTGATAAGTCCACATCTCAAATGCTGCTAAACGTTTGTACATTTTCTTAGAGATTGTCCATGTCTCAGCCCCATACATTAGAGTAGTACTTAGCCTGGTGTTCTGCATTACTGGGATAGGAGTTGAATGAGGAAGAGCAATTGTCCGCGATTGAAATTTCCCAGGTTTAATCAATGAATATAACAACAAAATAAATAAATAGATAAACCACTCCTAACTATCAAATCCCTCTCTGCTTGCAGGTGAGGTGTGGGAGCGGGCACGTCGCCTACGGGACAAGATGCAGACGAACCTGATGATGGCCAAAGACCGCCTCGACGTGCTCGGTATGACACTGAGTACAGAATGAGGGCTTGTGTGTTCATGGTGCTGCACTGTGTGTTGCTCACTGTGCTGCATTGTGTGATGCTCACTTCGTTGTACTGTGGGTTACATTGTGTGTTGCTCACCGTGCTGCATTGTATGTTACTCACTGTGCTGCATTGTGTGCTGTTCACTTCGGTGTACCTTGTGCTGCACTGTGTGTTGCTCACCATGCAGCATTGTGTGTTGCTCACTGTACTGCACTGTGTGCTGCATTGTGTGCTGCTCATTTTGCTGTATTGTGTGTTGCTCATTGTTCTGCATCGTATGTTGTCAACTGTGTGCTGCTCACTTTGCTGTAGTGTGTGTTGCTCATTGTGCTGCACCGTATGTTGCTCAATGTGCTACACTGTGCTGCACGGTGTTTCCCACTGTGTGCTGCACGGTGCTTCCCACTGTGCTGCACGGTGCTTCCCACTGTGTGTACTGTGTGCTGCTCACTGCTGTATTGTGTGCTGCTCACTGTTGAGCTGCTCACTGTTCTGCTCACTGTTTAACCGTCTACTATTAAATCGCAGATTTTGTTTCAAGGAATACTAGGGCGGGGGCGGGGGGGGGGGGGAACTGTTGTTTCTGATGAAGACCGATTAACATTGGTGTAATATCTCAATATTTATTTGTTTGGGGATAGGGTTGGGATAAATATTGATTCTTCTGAATACTCCTGTGTCAGCACCCAGACACAGGTTGTCCAGCCATACATGCTGGGCACTGGAAAGTTCTAAGGATGCTGAGGCTTCTTGTTCTTGACATGCGCTAATAATTACACAGTTTCATGGATGTCCTAGTCCCCACTCCCTCCCTCCTTAATATGCCACAAGTCAGTACCGTCCTGATATGACATTAGATGTTACCAGGACGTAAAACTTCAAATACCAACCTTATTCAGGCTGTGGTTTATATTAGGTTTCCTGCTTCAGTTAGATTCTTTACGGTATGTGAGTACACACAGGGCCTTTGGTTTGAAGAGTAAGCAGGAAAATCCCCCACCACGTCTACAAACAGTTGTATTTAATTACGTGTCAGAAGGCCATATATTACTATCATATTTTCCTAGAGCGCCACACACTGTGACTTCTGGTCTTTTTTAGTCTATTATTGATGGAATTTGTATTTGGCCACAACGATCTAGTCTATAAGTTGCCCTTAAAGTTGCATAGTTCGATGGTTTTGAATTTATGTATTTTTTCTGAGATAAGTATATTAGATCGATCACTAGTATCTACTTTACATTAGTTCAAAGTTACTTTTATTTTAAATGGTAAACCTTTGAGATATTTTGAGTGCAAACATGGAAAATTAGTTTTGGCAAGCTTGCCAAAACTCAGACACCATAGACTTCTGCAGTAACAGGGTCTGTTAAATTGACTCACTTAATAAGTGCATCAGTATCTAAGTAAGATACGTCAAATCAAATCTAGATAATTGGTTTGGTTTGGAAAATTTGATATTTCATCGGACTATGCAGCTTTAAGAAAACTAAGAAGAGTATATATATATACTCTTTTATATAGATATTATATATATACATAATATTGGTATATATTTATTTTAATATATATATATATATACATACACTTATTCTAATTGTTTCTGTTTGAGAGGGTTAAGTATTTATTAATCAATAATTTCCCCATATGGCAAGCCATGCCGTTGCGCATGAGACTGGATAGGGCTATCCTATTGAGTTGAATATCTCACCTGTGTAACTCATGTTTTTCTAGATAAAAGATTCACCCGGTACTTGTAGTACACGGGTGAAGATCAGCCTTATATAAATACGGGGGAAAATAGCATTAATATGGAAGTGAGGCTCCAGTATGTGGCTCCACTATCAAATGGCAACCAATATTATGCATATAGGCACAGAGTTGGTGAAATGGGAGAGAATGCAAAAAAGACAAGATGGCGGCCGCAGAACGCCGTCGATGTCACTTTTAAATCTGATTAAACTATACATTATATTATATTTTTCAACTCAAAGGTAGCGGGTAAATAATGAAACATATGTAAAGAATAAATGTTGCTTCTTAGATTGTTAAATTAGGCCCTCAATTCTTTGACCCGTTTTTTCGCCAGCTTTTACATAAGGCTGGTTTGCACCCCTCCCTACTGCAGCAGTACGGGGTGAATCTTGTACCTAATGTTTTTCAAGACACCTTCTTTGCGATATAACTCAATGCACAACATATCTGAACCTTCAGATCGGTAATAATTTACATGGGTTACATTCAGGACACTGTGAAAGGAAGAAACCAATCACTGAGGATGAAACTCCCCTCCCACCACATTGGTTACAATGCAGCAGTACCAAAGTGCTTATTTTTCTTCTTTTGGTTAGCGGAGATTCGGTGATTTAGGAACCGGCTATGTTGTAATTATACACAAATGCAGTATTCGTAATTGACATCCAGTCTGGACCTATCTCCTATCAGTTGGTTGGTTGTTGGAGTTTTACGTCCTGGCAACATCTAAGGTCATATCAGGACGGGTACCGGCTTGTGACAGTGCGCACTCATGGCGACTTAAAGTGCATAGCAGATGTCTACGTTTTGTGCTAGGGGTCGTTAAACAAACAAACAAAAACAAAAAACAAAAAATTATAGTGCTGCCCCACTGCGAGACCAGGCCGGCAGCACCATGACCTGATATCCCACTAAGTCACATTATATGGCAAATTACCCTAGAATTGCATCATTATGTTAACTGCATGTCTATATATGAATATTATACTACCAACAATACAATTACCTATGTGATTAGCAATATAATTTAGAATGATGCAAAGTGACTATAAAAATATAAACCATGATTCTGCACAATTTCAATTCAAATAACCCAAATTAGCAGAGCTAGTGATTGGCAGGTCAATCACCATAGCAACTGTCCGCTTAGTGTTCATAAACAGCCACCGCCTGGATAGAACCCACATGGTGCCATTCAGTAAGTGTCCTGATTGGTGGACACAGGAGAGGGCCATAAACATCAACGCTGGAGGCAGCACCACCTGAAATAGGACACCTGCCCCACAGAACGGTGGTGGAGAGGCAGTGTCTTAAGCCTGGTACACACCCACGGTACACACCCACGTATACGATTCACACGCTAAAACTGACTGCCTGATGGTACCCATTACAACCCGACCCGTCCCGTTTCCCGACTAAAACTGCCCGATTCATTTTTCAAATCTTATAAAACCCGGTACACAATTCCCGTATAAAACCTAAAACTGAGTTTTAAGTCACGAATAGGAAGGCTCTGGTGTGATAGGGGGTCACATACCTAAAAACTGAAACAGACTAAAACTCAAACTTTGTTGCGAAACGGGCAGTTTTAGGTTTTATACGGGAGGTGTGTACCAGGCTTTAATTGGCAACAGACCAGTTTGTCCTATCGCTGAGGGTCTGGTCGTTAACGTTAATTGTCATATTACATATTCCCCCAGTCAGTCAAGAAGGAGCATTGCGATTATCCATTTGCTGTTGTCTATGTTCAATCATTTCTCAGAATCCCAGCATCGAGACCGATCTGATTCTCTCTAATTGTTGCACATATTTGTATTGATAGTCTTGCACATATCCTAGTCGATGCACCCCGACAGTTAATTCATTCACACCCCTATCTGCAGTTGTTAATAATGCATTTGTCATTTGCAGGACCACCATGCCAAACCTATTTTGCTTCTGACATAATTCACACACTTTCAACGCAGCATTTCTTCCCCAAATATTCAGCTTCTTTCTAGCAAGTACCCTTGCACCACCCCACCACCCACACAAACACACACCTTCAATGCACACATTTTGTAAATACTAGTATTGGAATTTGTATATATATATATTTTTTTCCTTTTAGCAAACTGCCTCGAACTCGTGCATAAATTAGTACTAAGATTGACATATATATCATGCGCTGTGGTAGCAGCTATAATGTTATTGGACTCAAGCCCGAGTGATTATCTGTGGTGAATGGGTTTCATTCTAATTATTAGTAAAGGTGTTTGGCTTATGCTATGCCAAATCGTTTCTAGTCAGTCGGACGGTGGTGTATTATACATTATACATCTATATTTATATGTACATGTATGTGTATCTGTACATATATGTGTATGTGTATATGTACATGTATATGTACACATATACAAGTATATGTATGTATGTATGTATATATGTATGTTGTTGTTGCTGTCATTTGTCCAACCGTGTCTGGTTTGTGTACATTTCGTTTACTTGACCATCATCTCATTTCTGTGCGCCGTCGACATCATCACGACCACCAACACCACTATCAACATCAACACAACCTCTATCAACACTACCAACCACTACTAACACCAGCACACTGACTACATACCAACATACCTCAGCAACATAACCACCACCAACATAATCATCACAACACCTGCCATCCTCACCAGCAACACCACAACAACCATTACCAGCCACAACCACCAACAGTAACAACCACAACCTTCACCGACATCCACTACCAACACTAACAACTAGAACCATCACCAACTGACTACCACCAACATACATGCTACTAACATCACTACCAGCAACAGCACAGCAACCATTACTAACCAGGCCACCAACAGTAACAACCACACCTCCATTGGTAGCCACAACCTCCACCGACAACCACAACCTTCACCACCAATCATAACCTCCACCAACAACCAGCACCAAGCCTCCAACACCACAACCTCCACCAACAGCACCCAACAACACGAACAATACAAGTCAACCTCCACCACCAACAGCACCCAACAACACCAACAATACAAGTCAACCTCCACCACCAACAGCACCCAACAACACCAACAATACAATTCAACCTCCACCACCACCAACACCACAACAACACTGACCACCACCACCACCACAACAACCACCAACCCCACAACAACACCACAACAGCCACCACAGCCACCAACACCACAACAACCACCAACACCACAAAAACCACCAACAACCAACACCAACAACCAACACCCCCACAAAAACAATCACAACAACCACTACCACCAGTTGGTGCGCATGGCCCGGCACCTCACTAGTTTTGTTCTGTTTATTTTGTTGTGTTCTCTAAATGTTGTAGAGGAGATTTTCATGGCGTGTCGGGTTCCGGCGCGCTCGTCCTCCGCCTGCTCCTCGTCGTCGTCCCGCTCGCACCATGCTGGCCGGACGACGCCGACCAAGCCGCGCCCGATGACTAACTGCGACAATACGCCGGCCTCAGCCTGCCGCAGCCGCCCGGCCGCCCGGCACTGCCGCTCCAAACCACCGCCCGCCACCCCATCCCCAGCCTCCGCAGCAGCAGCCGCCAGCAAAGGTAGATGAGCAATCTAGGGACGCTTTCTGACCGGCCCCACCCACCCACCAGCTCTGTCTACATAACTACATAACCGTCACTGCTGTAGTGTCGCCTATCGGACCACTGCACGGCGGCTATTCCTACCTCCAACTAGAGAGCCCCAACACACATATCCGCGCATGCGCGGAGAAGAGAAACATCAGCCCGACTTGTACTTGTTGAATAGAGTCCTGTTTTTGTTGTTGTTGATTAGTACTCTGATGAACCAGTGAGCCGCTTGGAGCGCTGCCAACAGTCGTGCGGTGATTGATTTATTATTAGTATTCGTATGTGGCGCAGAGCTCACTCCACTCGCCATACCCTGAGCATGTACCTAAATATTTGGATCAAAGATTCACCCCCTACGCAGGGTATGGGGTGGTAAACAACCGATTAGAAAAAGTGGTGAAATGCTCGGTAAATGAAATCAGCACATACATTCTTAATTTAAGAAGCAAAATACATTCTTTATATACATCTTCATATTTACCAGCTACTTTTGAGTTGAAAAATATAATAAAAGATGTAGTTTAATAGACTTTAAAAGTGAAATCGATAGCAATCTGTGGTCACCATCTTGTCTTTTTGCATTCTCTCCCATTTCACCAACTCTGTGCGGATATAAGTAGCCATTAGAAACTGGAACCAGGGATTCCACTTCCTGTTCCATACTAAAGCAATTTTAGACTATGTTGTTATTCACCCCTACTTCAAGTATGGGGTGATTCTTTTATCTACTAGGTTTTATGCATGGACCTGGACTATTGACTCATGTATGGTATTAAGCAGTTATTATTACCTGATATAGGGGTTTGAGGCGTGTGGTCGTGGAAGAGGTTTTCTGGGATGAGTATTGACTGAGGTCAATAGATATTCCTAAAAGACCACCCACCCGATCCCCTTGTTCGGGTGATTTCTTGACTAGCTTTCAAACGTAACAATTTTGACTAGAAGAAGTTGAAATTTTAATGCATAACTGGCCATCGGAAAAATACACCCATCAGTTCTATTCTTTCTTTAAATAATAATAATTTAAATTAAATTAAGATGATATTGGATCGAAGACCGTTCCATATATGTTATAATGTACTGGGCAGGTCCCAAGGCATTTTTATTATATTTCCTATTTGATAGGCTAGAAGCCTGTATCTGATTGCTGATTGCAGTGGCAATCAACACCATTTAGGTGTGTAATTAATGAGATTATGCAGCGCGGCCATGCATGTAACATAGCTGGAAGACACCCTGTATAGATTACCAAGTACCATTACAGGGGCAGTAAGCATGACCAACACAACTGTACTTATTCAGAATTACAGGGATGAAAGATCTCCACGATTTCGCTGATTTCCGGGATTTTTCCTGTAGCTATAAGTGTATACTAATAAGTTGCGCCCATCGTGATATGACCTTAGATGTTGCCAGGACGTAAAACAACCGACCAACCAATATGTTGTTTCACGCTGCAGCACCATCAGCGTATACTAATATGTGGTGCAAACGCCTCAGCATTAGCAGCATATACTACTAATGCCTTCACGGTGCAGCACTATCAGCGTATACTACTAATACGTGCTTCTAACGTCACAGCACTAGCAGCGTATATTACTAATATGTGCTTCAAACGGCGCAGCACTATCAGCGTATACCTATATTTATGAAACCCGACTTCCGGGAATTTTCAGCGATTCCTTGACAATGCTAAGCCTATGGGAGAATATCAGCATTTCCGCTTTTTTTCCCAGAGACCACTTTCATCCCTGGAATTATCAGGATCAAATGTGATTATTCATGGTTGGTATGTCTTGTAACAACCGACTCTCTGCAAGTTATTTAGGACACAATCAAGGCTGACGGTCACTGTCATATTCATGTCATCCAGCCCTAATGTCCCTTCTCAGCTGTTCGCGCTCTTTTTAGTAGTTCTAAACACAATGCCACAGTTAATATTTCGACAATTTCAATATTTTGTTAAAATATACTGAATGTCAAATTGTTTAAAAAGAATTAACGATGTTAAAATCAGATGACCAAAGCTTGATTCGTGTAATAATATGCAACCTACCTTAAATTGATGTACTTGATGTTCTCTACTCTAATTATAAATACAAGTTGCGTTTGACTTCAGTAGGGCTATTCTCTGTGTGGTAATGATTGTAATTAAAAGCTTAAAGGGTTGTGAAGTACACTCCACCTTTTGACCCAATGTCGTCTGTTTTGGGAGACATTCCTAATAATCACCGTCTGTGACCTTCAATTGTCCAACTTTCCAGGCCATAAGATCTCTTCTAGAAAAAAATGCACAGGTACAATTATCTTTAGTTTTTTTTTATATTAGCTGTCAGTCTGCACTTTTTTATGCGTCTTTTCTTTTGTGTGTTTGGGTTTTCTTATATCATTGGTGTTTTGTGTTATTTTGGTTATTTTGTGTTTTATTTTGGATTTGCAACTCAAATGCAAAGACCAAAAATGTTGATTGGTTGGTTGTTCTCCATTGTCAGTGTTTATTCTCACCGTCTGTGTTGAAACGCATCACACAGTAATTCTATGTACGTACACCATTTCTGCTGACCACATACATGTCCTTTAAAACACTCATTAACATGATGATGTCTTGATTCAAAACATGTCACAGCTCCAGCTCACCGCATTTCTTAACAGAGCCATTCATGCACTGCGGGTTGGGCGGGGTTCGCGTCGCCATTTGTTCTGTTCAATGTCTCCAGCCATCCACATGAAGAAAACACCCCCCTCACCCGCCCCCCCCCCAAAATATTAGCCCACAAAAACCCTCTCCACACACACCAACACACTGCAATGCAACATGAGCATATGTTCGGAACGTCAGCTCCATGTAATTAGCTTGAGCTGTTCATTACTGGCTGCTAACCGTAATTCCACGAATGAACAACAATAGTGCGCAATAACTGTGCCCAGCTCTTATACAAAGATAAGATTTTCAAGGGATTTCCGATTTTCAGCGGATTACCGATTTTTTCCCCCGCTATCTCTCTTTGTTATATGGGTCATTTTCCCTCGTGTGCTTAGAACTGAAAAAAAATTACTTGAAGTAAGATTCGGCCCTCCTTTAAAATAAATCATTCTTTAATGGAGCTGACTCTCATCTTTGCTTATAATACCTAATCCCCCCCCCCCCTTCCCACTGATTCGGTGACAGAGGTGTCAAGTAAAAATACACAAACATGTGATAAATATGCCTTTTAACATGTGGTGGGGTGGGGTGGGGTGGGGGTAGAGAAGAGGTAATTAACACCTTCTCACCGCCACCCCATTCTTTAGAAAATCACTTGTTGCTCATTCGGCATTACATTTCTGATTACATAACCTTTTTTTCACACACGCAAGTCGCCAGCCTGAGTGACATGCTCGTGATTTTGAAGTGCCCTGCAATGATCACTCATTTACCATGTCACAAAGAAGTTAACCTGGAGCATAGAGATTTATAATCAGTACAATTAAAAAATATAATATAATTAAACCATGAAATATTGTATTTGGCAGTAGATTTTGAGACTAAAGATGTAGACCGTGAGGCTTTCCGAAATTGATTGATGGGAGTGGCCGGGGACGGGAGCGGGTGTGTGGGTGGAGGAGTTATATGGACACAAGAAACTAAATAGAAAACCAAAAGCATTCGTTTTATTGAATGAAATGGTGATTTCTAATGTGTTCAGCCCAGCGGTAGCAGGTTTTCTTAACGCTGCTTTTCCCAGTGTGTTCGCCTTGACACAGAATGTTATTCACTCCTCATAATGGCAGCAAAGATTGGTTTCTTTGTGTGTAAGTCCTTGTTCACAGGCAGGTTCCTTGCAGTGCTTTAACACTTTAGTGAATAGGACAACATAAATACACTATTCTCATTAGACTGTCTGTTGATCTGTGAGTGTCGATGTAACAGCTGTGGTTTATGCTCAATTACAATTGCTCAATTTGCTGTTCATCATGAACTCTGTGTACTCTTGAAGAATTATGTGTACGCTTAAGGAATTATGTGTTCACTTAAGGAGGGATGTATTTGATTGAGGAATTACATGTTCACTTGAGGGATTTACATGTTCATCAGGAATTATGTGTTCACTTGAGGAAATGCGTGTTCACTTGAGAGGCTATGGAGTTCACTTAAGGAATTGCATGTTCATTTGAGGGATTGTGTTCACATGACGAATTACGTGTTAACTTAGTGAATTGCATGTTCCCTTGAAGAATTACATGTTCACTTGAGGGACCATGTGTTCACTTAAGTCATTACATGTTCACTTGAGGAATTATGTGGTCACTTGGGGAATTATGTGTTCACTTGAGGAATTAGGTGCTCACTTGAGGAATTAGGTGTTCACTTGAGGAATTAGGTGTTCGCTTAAGGAATTGTGTTTTCACCTGAGGAATTATGTGTTTGCCTGAGGAATTACAGATTCAATCGAGAAATGATGTGTTCGCCTGAGGAACTTTAAGACATTTCTCCAAGTGACCTTGAATGAACCAGAAGTGTATTCAGCCCTGGTGTTAGAATATGGTACTGCCAGAGGTTTTCCATTGGGTGGCGCTCCTGTAGCTTACAGAATCATTAGTAAAACTTGTGATACTTCATTTAAATACTATTTTGATGGTCAGTCATTACCTATGTCCTTGTTGCTTCTTCTATGCAACAATTAGCCAGCCCATCAAAACCTTCATCCAGTTAATGTGAATTATCTGCATTATATACATATTGCATAATATCATTGTGTTACAACCAAATAAGCGAAGGCTGCACAAGGTTCATGTTCAATCATGCTTGATTAAAGGTCTATGGGTATTGGCTTGCTTTTATACAGGCCAGCCCCAGGTTAAGCATTTGAGTGAATATCATCCTGGAACTTTGTTTAAACACATCTTTCTTGTAAAATGTGACGATGCTCCTTTTATTAGCAAGCCGCAGTGGCTGGCTGAGAATGGACCATGTCTGTCCATCACACACACACACACATACATGTGGTATATATTATCGCCAATAATTAGGAGTGGCCTGTCTAACTCTCCATACCCATCTGCGAATGGGCTCAGTTATCCAGTTGTTTCCCATATGTGGCCAACCCACGATTCCTCATTCAATTTTTTCAAATTATGTGTGTGTATATTATATGCATTATTGGTTACTCAATACCAATAAATTATGTGAAGAACCACACTTTTTTTTAAAGAATGGTGTAATTCAAACAGAATTTGTCCACGCCTCGTCATTGATTGTACTGAAAATAAAATGGATATTATTAATGCTAACGGAATACGAGAACAGCTACGCATTAGAACGCTGCCATTGTAGATGGAGTTGAATGAACGCTGTATGTATATAGGAGTTGCTTATGCATACATCATTGGACTTCTTTTACGCTGTAATTACAAATCAGTGACGTGCCATCATGATAGACCGCACATGTGAACAGAATTGCCCCTAATGCCTTATGCATCTGTTGTGGTGCTTCACACACTAGGAAACCACTGCCTCACCCACATTCGAAGCCACTGCCTCACCCAAATTGGAAGCCACAGTCGAAGCCACTGCCTCACCCACATTCGAAGCCACTGCCTCACCCACAGTCGAAGCCACTCCCTCACTCACAGAGGAAGCCACCGCCTCGCCCACAGTCGAAGCCACTGCCTCACCCACAGTCGAAGCCAGTGGAAGCCACTGTCTCACTGACAGAGGAAGCCATTGCCTCACCCACAACCACACTCACCCTCGCTCACCATTGTTATCTCCACTAGGCCTTTCTTGCACCTTTGGCTACCACCCCTTCACCGCTTGCTGCGCCCTGTTTTACTAACACATTCCACACACTCGCTTTCCCTAACAAATGAGCGGTGAGATTTAGTTGTTCAATAATTTGTTAATTATTATATTATTCCCCTTCTATTCTTTGTTTATTAAAAAAAGGACGAAAAAAGAACTATATATAGGATAAATAATCCTCGTTGTTTTTATGTGTGGTTTTAAAGAATTATTATTAAATCCCATGCGTTGTAGAGTCTCCCCCTCCCCCTCACTTCTCTCATAATTTTATTGTCTCCCCGTTTGTAAATTTCAATTAGCAAAATCATATTCGAAAAATTAAGTTAGTGGATTTAATTAATTACTTTTTAATATTGCCGTTTCCCTCCTGTAATTTCATCTCATTGAGTAGAGAGAGTACAGTCTATGTAGGTGATGAGAGTGGGTGAGTTAGAACATAAATTGAGAAGCGGGTATATTCTGTGTAGATAGGGAGAATGGGTGAGTTATGACATACATTGAGAAATAGATTGAAATAATTACTTTTTTAATATTATCCAAACGCAAAAGAAGGACTCACCATAACATTTACGACTGTTTTATCCACAAGCTAATTGGAGCGGACTTTGTCTGCTCACTGGTATTATTTTATGTGCTTATGTGTGTGTCTGTGTCGTGGACATTTTGTTCTGGTTCAGGTTTGGGTTTTTAATTGTCCGAATGGTCCGCAGATCACTAGACAATAAAGCATCACCTAATATTATGACCCATATTTGGCAGTGTAATAGGTCAATTGTAACACAAAATGAACAATTGCTGATCAATTTCAAAATCGAGAAACAACATGCTAATGATAATAAAAACGAATTATCCAAATTGAAATGCAATTGTTGTTAATTACAAAATTCCAAAAGCAAAATGTTCCTTTCATACACACAAATAAACACATTTGTGTGTGTATATAGATATAAATACATGCATATAATATAGATGTGTGTATATATAGATGTGTATATATATATACACACACTTATGTAGTATATAAATATCAGCCTTTGATTTCACTACTAACCCGACAAAGCTGGCACTGGTGTACTAACTGGCGTGTGACGTTAATTCACTTGCAGCGACAAGCCAAGCGATGAGCCCCCGCAGGAAGATGACCCCGATGGTGCAGAAGAGCAGCTCCATCCCCCGCATCCACACCAACTCGACGTCGTCCACGTCACCTCATGGGTCACCCAAGGCATCTCCGCGCCACACCCGGCAGTCGTCCCTAACAGGCCAGCAGCGTCATGGTGCCTATGGACCGTCGACAAGCGGCAAGGAGCGGGAGGTGTGTGCTGCTTGTTGTCAGAGTGTGTCTGCCCTGTTCCACCTAACTCGCCCACTCTCTGCCTACACACAATGTACTCTCTCTCCTCAATGAATGTCATAACTCACCCACTCTCCCTGCCTACATAGAATATAGTCTACTCTTGCTTCTCAATGTATGTCCTAACTCACACAGAATGCACTCTCTCTTCTCAATGTATGTACTAACTCACCCACTCTCATCGCCTACACAGAATGTATACTCTCTCTTCTCAATGAGATGAAATTACAGCAGTGAAATAGCATTAATTAAATTCTCCATAATTAAATAAATGATGTAATCACGTTTTCCTCACTTGGGAATAAGTTGGCTTGTGTAGATCTATTTTTTGTTGTTGTAGTCTCTCCTTTGTTACATAATTTACGAAGGCGGAGTCATGAGGTGAATAGTGGTTAATTATCTTTTAATTCAGAAACAGGTTAGAATTCAACATGCGGTCAGGTCCAATGTTAGTGTCTTTATTCATAGTTCACAAAAGGGTGGGACCCGATCCCTCGACCCCACCAGCTAACCACTTAATCAGCGGTGTGGGTGGGTGGGACGAAGTTAGGTGCTTCTATGACTGGAGCTGTGGGAGTTCTGATTTGAAATCGGCGGGGAGTGAACCTGAGATCAATTTGGCGGGAAATTCAAAATGGTATGGTCAGGTCGGAGGCCGCTAGGGGCAGCCGGTGGAGTTAATCTAGCTAATCCGGTATATAATGTGTAAGGAGGGCGCCGGGTCGTTGGGAACTCGGGCCAGGGCACGCCACTTCTGGCGCATTATGTAAGGGCGGGGTAGGTCTCCACCCCGTAAATTACCCATGTTACGTATAACATGCACAATGTATATTCATGATATATATATCACAGTACACATGGGATGCTGATGTGTTTTGCATGTTGCAGGGCCGAACTGGAAAAGGAAAAGTCAACCTCGCCAACTACTTCAAAAAGGTGGACAAACGTCTCGCACACGTGATTTTAGATGAGATTATTGACCAAGGACCAATCATTTCATTTGAAGATATAGGTGGGTTATTCAATTTGCGCGCACGTGTGTGTGTGTGTGTGTGTGTGTGCGTGTGCGCGTGCGTGTGCGCGTGTGTGTGTGTGTGTACATATGTATTGGTAAATAGATATGTATATAGGTATGTATATAGGTATGTATAGATATATATCTACAGATACATATACCTATATGTATACATATTTACCTATTTATGATTAAATATATAGGTAAACATGTTTACGTATATATATAGATAAATATATATATATATATTTATAGAGAGAAAGTGAATGAATGAATGAATGAATGAATGAATGTGAAAAAGAGACAGATGCATAAATATTTTATTCGTCAGAATACATCATTCATCAGCACCGAAGCGTTGGTCTTACGGCCATATGAGCATGGGAAAGTGTTGGAGCTATTATATTGTATGATTTGCTTTATTTTATTTCATATACCATAGTTATTTGTTTCCTAATATTATACTCTAGACTGACTGTAATGTAACAGACGTAATCTGCATTCGTGCAAGTACATGCATAGTTATCATTTAAGTTCCTGGAGGTGGAAGGCAGTTATTGGCGGAGAATTAGTGGTTGCGTGGGTTAGCAGTGGGTGGATTGCAAGGTTCGTACAGGGCCTGGAAAGTCTTGAAAAGTCTTAAAACTTCATTTGCCCCATTTTCATTCCTTGAAAAGCCTTGAATTTAACCTGTTTTTGGTAATTAGTTTTGAAAAGCCTTGAATTCCATTAAACTGTCCCCACTGAATCTAAATTACTCTGAAATCGCCATTAACCATTGTTGTTTTTGGTGAAATCCAAATGATAATAGTCTTGAATTCCTATCAAAGACAGCCTTGAAAAGTATTGAAACAGCCTTAAATTCCATATCTTCATATGTGTACGAACCCTGGGATTGGTAAAAAGCCAGCTGGTATGGGAA